>JAYESA010000010.1:64370834-65010643 GCA_036927795.1 Iris macrosiphon | reverse complement strand
ACCAAAAGAATACATATACTAAATATATATATACATATACCAATGAATAAGATACATATATACTAAATATATACATACTAAATATATACATACTAAATATATACATACATCATGGACGTAGAGGGCTCAGAATAGAATATTATCATAATTTGGGTTGCACAAAATGGGTCAAGATTGTGTCTCCAATTTCGATTGGAACGCACAAGGATACAAAGTCAAATTTATTTGGAATTTAAAATAAATGTCCGCGACGAATATTGTGTGACTAAAATAAAGCACAAAAGAGCATATTCATGAGTTACACAAAGGTCAGAAAGAAAGGCGGGCACGTCTAGGACAAGGGTGTGGAATTTGTTGGAAGGAAAAAGCTAGGGTAGCGCTCTAAATATCGAAGCAACGATAAGGCACAATAATTAAATAAAATTACGGTAATTAATTACAACCTCGATAATTAAATCCCAAAAATACTAATTAAAATTCATGATCCTATAATTCGGTCAGGGCTTCATCTAGTGGGCTTCTAGGTCTAGTCTACTAACTCATACAATTTCAAGAATACTATATATATAATACATATATCTATATACACATATCATGTAATTATTTAAAATAAATACACGCAATATTTATAATATATAAAATAACAAAATTACCCCTATTTTAGAATATGGTAGTAACAATTGTGCATGTTGTAAATATTATTTATTGTATTATTTATTTATTATTAGATATTAGATTTTATTTTGGACTTGTGTTAGTGAGCCTAACTAGTTTAGTTTAGATCTATGGACCAACATTTAATTCTAGTTAGAATGAGCCCAATAATAAGCCCATTCATTAGGAGAATAAATTAATTAGTTAAACCAATTAGACTAGAATCTTTCCTCCTTAATTACTTCTTTATGACAAGCCCCAAGGGGTATTTTTGTTGATTCATAATAGCTTGGAGGAGGGGAAAAGGCCGGCCACCTATTGGAGTGGGGAGAGACTATCTCTCCTAATTTTTTATTCCAAATATAGATCTAGAATTTTCTCTCTTCCAAATTTCTTTATTTCTACACAATTTTCTACTCAAATTTCTTCCTAATTCATTTCCTATTCTTCATTGGAGGCTATTAGAATAAGGATCTACAAGAAGGAAGCAAGGATCTACAAGAAGGAGTAAGGATCTACAAGTTGGAGGCTCTTGACACCCAATTTAGGAATTTTATTAGAAATCCATCTTCCAATAGGTAAAATTTAGTTTTCTCTCTCTAATTAGACTCTAAATCTGTAATTTAATCATTAGTAACACTCCCATGTACTAAGGCTACCCATAGGAATTGGAATTAGGTTCATAGGAGGCCTATGGAGAAAGTTATGTGGTATTTTATATCAATTTTGGGGGAATTCTGAGATTAGAATTCTTATGTTTATTAATAGGTCAATTAGACCAAATTAACATGTGTTTGATTGTGTGTGACTAGTGTCATTTCCATAATTTGATACGTGTAGGTCGTATCCCGATAATTTGGCGATACGGATTGATTTGGTGGTTTTCTTACGACCCGGGGGTTTGAGCATGTCATATTTTGACACGGACACGTAGTTGAGTAGTTAACTCTTCGTGTTATTCATAATTATGATTTTAGACTTGATCGTGTCCTTCGGGATACGTTTGGTTGTGTGGTGGAGCCGTATCGTAAGCGTATCATAGAATAAGTGTGATACGGGTGCGGTACACTCCACGTGTTTGTTTTCTTGCATCTCAATTCAATATACTTTGGCTATAGCTATTAGAATGTTATAATTATATTGTTATATGATATATATGTATATGTGTAATTATGTATATGTTCTACATTTTATTTTGATGTATGGTTGGACATGAGAGAATGGGGAGTTCATATACATCACTAGCATGGTTATTGTATATATATATATATATATATATATATATATATATATATATATATATATATATATATATATATATATATATATATATATATATAGAGAGAGAGAGAGAGAGAGAGGTATATATATGGGTATATATGTATATATGTGGATGAGTGTATATATATGTATGTTTGGTAATTTATTTATATATGTATGCAAGTATAGTTATATTTGTGTATGTGTGTGTGTGTGTGTGTGTGTTTGTGTTTGGTTAGTGATATATATATATATATATATATATATATATATATATATATATATATATATATATATATGTATCGTGTGTGTGTGTGTGTGTAGTGTGTGAGTGTCGAGTGTCAGTGTATCAGTGAGAGGGGTCAGGTTACTGATATCAGAAATTGCACAGTAGCAAGAGGAGCAAGAGCAGCAGCTACAGCAGCAAGAGGAGCAACTGCAGCAGCAACAGCAAGAGCAGTACCTGCAGCAGCAAGAGGAGCAACTGCAACAGCAAGAGTAGTAGTTGCAGCAGCAAGAACATATGCAGCAGCTAGAGAAGCAAGAACATCAAGAGCACAGCAGCAGGCAGTGCTTAACAGTGAGTTGTATATATAAGTTAATATTGATAACCTAGTTAGTTATATACATATACATATACATATTGATAAACTAGTTATATATATATATATATATATATATATATATATATATATATATATATATATATATCCATTAGTCTTTAGATTAAGAGTAACCGACTCATATAAATGAGTATCTGTCATTGACAGAGTTAAATTAGGATAAACATTAAAATATACTGGACCATGGCAAAGACTTGTTTGCATTACTCCCATTAAGGATTGACTCCAGTCAAGACATCTTGCATCTCTTAAAGATGTCATAATTGAAGCATTTAACCCTGGTAGAGTTAAACGTTTAAACGCTACTTGTACTAGTCCAATATGAACATAATTATAGGCTTCTCTTACATGCCCAATATCTTCCTCGCTTATTAATTTAAACGAGTGTTCTGTATTATTTACAGAAACAGTTCTTTCCATTGTTTTAATAGCAATGGATGATTTAAAGTCAAAAGTACCAATTTGGTAAATTTCTTTTGGCTTTACGTTTGGAATTGTCCATTTATTTAGTTCCTCCATTTCAGAAGGATACTCAACATTTTGAGCATTCTTTATGGATTTGCCCTTAGTAAGAGCCCTTTTATTGGTTCCAATTGCTAAGGCTGTTTCCATTAACAAAATGAGGTTCTACTTCTATCACGCACATGTATACTAATATAGTAATTATAAAACTGTTTATGATTATTATTATAGAAATTCTATTGTCTTACTTAACTAATCTAGTTGTTTCAAGCTTATCTAACGATAGTAAAGACCTAGCATGACTATCAACGATTTATGCCTAAACACTGCCATCTCGGCAAAATATGGCTATGCGACTTTAATGTCGTTCCACTAGGTAGAAGACACATCGCTTCGACAACTTCTAACACTATCATAGTTAATTAAGACAACAGCTTTTCATATAATAAATATCATAACAGAAATATAATAAGAACTATATCATCACATGCTTGTGAAGAAGTAGAATTACCTCAGCCCTGAGCCATGATGGCTCTGATACCAATTGAGATAATTAAATGTGAATACAATCATTTGAATGTCCCTATTCTAGCCAGAAAATTCATGATCAAATGGTGGAATAGGATTGATGATAAAGAAAAAGTACAAATGGTACAAAAATCTATCAAGGAGAATGAGGTCCTTGTGGAAGCAAAATTAAAGAAGGAAATCATTAAAGATAGTCCTTTAAAGAAGTTGAAGGAATCTTTGAGAAGAAGAAATCCTCGAATCACTGAGGAGGAATTAAAGAAGAAATATCTTCATTACATGCAAACTCAGTTTGAATCAATTTTTGAGACAGAAAATATGTCTGTTAGCTCTACGAAATCAGAGAAAATGATGGAAGATAATATTGAAGAAGAAACATTCTTCAAAAGAATGCATCATAGAGTCACTACTCAGCACTCTGATGACGACAGTAATGACGAGAGCCTACAATAATTGGATACTATTGCCAGAATACGTGGCAATTACTGTTTACTTTATTAAAGAGGAATCTCTCTTTTCATGGCCGACATAAAAATGACATAAAGTAAAAGTTGATGCTGATTGAAGCTGACGTGCACTCACGAAAGCGATCAGAAGGAATCTACTTACCTGCTGCTGTCGGTTCCACCACCTACATCTGCCGGTTGCCTAAGTCTCCCAATGAAGACACTCTGTGTTATAAATAGAGGCAGAGTCCCTCTCTCTGATGTATGCTATTATTCTACCCTTTTTATTCTGTGTGTTTAAGTGTGCTTTGTAAGAGTGTCTGGTTGTAATATTTTCTACTATCAAAAAAAATTTCGTTCAAGCGTTTGACTTCTCATCCTCTTTATCCTGGTTCTCTCACATAAAGTGTAGGATTGTGTCCAAACTGTAAATAATTCTTGCAGTGATGGGGGTAATATTTCCAAAGTGGCACCAAATTTTAACCACCATTGGATAAACCATGCAGGAATGTCCTGCTTTAATATTTCAGGACAAATTCTGATAAACCATGAGTGCTTTTGTTTACTATTGTCAAAGTAAAATACTTTGGTAAAAGCCTCAACGTAATCCCAATAAGTAAAAGATACATTGATACCTTTGTCACGATGAACCAATTGTCTGGTCCTGTTGGGATGAAGTCCCCAGGATTGAGGGGTAATAATTTGTCGAATAATAATTTTGCTGTAATTAACATCACTACGAAGATCATTGGTCTTCTGATGAAAATGCTCAATTTTAACTGATTTAGTTGTCAGCAAAATTCCTTCATAAATATTGCGATCTTTTCCTTGGACTGGAAACATATTATTTTCCAGATATTTCTCTTTTAGCTTCCAAGGATCGTCCATCATTGGGATGTCAGATTTTTCCAATAGAAGAATTTCTTTTGAATAATTATTTTGGGTGAAGATTGTTTCCACCTCAACCGCCTGTTTGTAAGAAACATTGGTTTCTTCAGGATCTTGAATCTTGATGCCTCTATTAGAGGGCTTGCCTTTCCCAAGAACAGTTTTCTTGGACTGATATCGAAACTCATTGGAGTCCGAATTCATGGGTCTAGGAACCCATGGCTGCTTCCCTTTATCTCTTCTATTCATGGTTCTGCAAAAATTCACGAGTTAAAAAGTCAGGAAGTGAATTATTAATTCCCTTAATATATTCAATATCAAATTCAAATATGGCTAATTCTGCTTGCCATCTAGCAAATATTTGCTTAGATGCTAAATTTTTAACATCCTTTTCTAAAACAGTTTTAGCAGAACTACAATCAATGCATAATAAAAATTTCTTATTAAGCAAATCATCTTGAAATTTATGTATACATTGAATGATATAAAGAATTTCTTTCTTTATAGTAGTGTAATTACTCTGAGCATTATCCTATTTTCCTGAATGATATCTTACTAACATTTCTTTATTAGTGGTAGGGTTTAATTGTTTTAGTATACCACCATAACCCATATCACTAGCATTTGTTTCAACAATTTTAAACCATTCAGTATTAGCTAAATGTAAACAAGGTAAATTTTTGACCTTTTGTTTTATTGTTTTTACTGCTTCAGTATGAACATTGGTCCATGGAGCAGGATTTTTTTGTAGTCTTTGATACAAAAATTTTGTATCATGTGCAATATTTTTGTAGAATTCTGAAACATAATTTAATGCACCAAGAAATCGCTGTAACTGTTTATTATCAGTTATTTCATCTGGGAATTTAGAAGCAAATTCAATACTTCTATCTATTGGATGTATTGTGTTATTAGTAATGTTATGTCCCAAAAATCGTATTTCTTGTTGAAAGAGTTTCATTTTTGGGGCAGAAATTACTAATCCATTTTTAATGGCTAAATGTTTAAACACATTTAATTATCCACTTCATGATCAGCTACATCGAATGATGATGTACTCTAATGTTGCCAAAGCTGTTGGTAATAATGATAAAGAAACTGCACAATTTATCACTTGCGGTTTTACAGGCATTCTTAGAGGTTGGTGGAATAATTGCCTAACAGAGTCTCAACGGCAAGAAATTATAAATGCTGTTAAAACTGAGATTAATTCTGAAGATAATACTCAGGTAACTAAGAATGATGCGGTTTATACTTTAATGATAACAATTTTGGAACACTTCACTGGTGGAGTTTCTGATCATGGAGTATATATATATATATATATATATATATATATATATATATATATATATATATATATATATATATATATATATATATATATATATATATATATATATTGGTTGTAAGTAAGTTATAAATATATATATGAGAGATATAAATGTAGATAAGCACTAGTTAGCATTGGTTAGTATATTTCTAGATTACCTTGTGTAATACCAAGATAATGAGAGTTGAGGTATCTTGGATACGGGTATTAAATATAGAGTTATGTTAGTATGTAGTTAATATAGTATTGTATAAGTTTAAATGCATGTTAGTATATAGTTAAGTGTATAGGTAGTTAGTTACATGTTAGAATTTGAATTACCTTGTGATACCATGGTAATATCAAGGTATTGGTTTATACTCAAGGTATTGAGATTATATATTAAGATGGGTATGTAGGTGGTATGATACCGCTTTGGTTCAAAGCCAAGGTATCCACTTAGCATTAGTTTGGCTAGGTTTATTATATTTTGTCGTGTGTATATATATATATATATATATATATATATTAGTATTTTTTTATATCTAATAACTTGTGTATCTTATGATCCGGTACTTTGTTGGTATCCTAGTATCTTAGTATAGCTAGTATGGCCTAGTTACATAGTGTATGGACCTAATATCCTAGAGTTAGATTCATATATCCTAGAAATAGCTAGTTTGACCAAGTTAGACTAGTTTGACCTAGAGTTGACCTAGTTTGACTATTTTGACTTAGAAATAGCTTTATGACCTAGAATTGAACTAGTTTAACTTATTTTTATTTCAAAATCATGTATTGATGTAATATACCATATATATGTCTGTGTGACACCAGATTGGGCATCGAGAGACACACCTTGCTCAGGACCTTAGGCGAGTACATTTCTCTGTTAGTTTTTATTTCATAATAGTGTATATATCGCATGTTCTAGAACTGTATACTTGATTTTGACACAGTGGTTTCATGGAGTAGTACTATATGGATCATGTCAGGAGATGTTATCCCCTACCATGTTCAGTGGGTACTCATTCACATGTATTTTATCGTATGTATTGGGTATTGATTTATTATATTTCGTGTTCACACACTGCTCGTGTTCAGTGTGCTTATATTCGTGTATACACACTGCTCGTGTTCAGTGTGCCCATATTTGTGTTCGTAACATATCATGATTGGATCCATTGGTATTAGTTGGGGATGGGGGAGTAGGAGTTGATTATATGATCAAGCCCCAGTGTATTCATGTACATGTCGATTATATACCACACTTGTAATCGAGTTACCTTATAATATTCGTGTTCAACCTAAACCGATCACATAATGAACTTGTATTCCAAGGCACAATAGTTAAATTTCAGTTATTTCTTTATATTGCAGATATTCATATTGCTTGTTCTTTGTTCCAATACATTACATGTTCATTCTAGTTTATTTTATTATGTTGTTTAGTTATCTTGTATTCTTTTCTGTTATCTGTTTTATATGATCGATTATGTATTTGAAACTGCTTTCAGAGGTATGTACTTCGCTTTAATCCTGACTGGATATATTTTTTCAGATGATTGGCTCATAGATCAGTGTCCTATATTCTACGGACCGCAGGAGGGCATACCATTAGAGGATACTCTTGTACACCAGGAGGACTTAGTACCAAAGCCTGAGGAGGTTCAGTAGTATTTCTAGTGGACTTGTATTAGATTGTTTTTAAGACTGTGGCATGTATATTATTTCAGTCTTGTGGTTGTATTGTGATTCTTTTCTTTCGTTATTCCATTCGTGTTCTATCTTCCTTAGTTGTATTGTGATTGACTATAGTTACATTTATGAGATATCATATTATTCCTCCATTTGGAGTTGAGATGATTGACAGGTACCTTATATATATTGTGTGAAATGTTTAGATAGTAGAGTTGACCCAGACAGCGTTCTACCGCCGATGCTGCGGTGTAGACTGGACCCACCCACGTACTCATGTCCGAATATCCGGGTGCGGATCGTGAAAGACTATTACAATACATATATTTGAATATGGTTTCATAATAATATGCATTATGTAATTAAATTTTTATGACTTAATAAAAGACATATAATTAAATTTGTACGATTTCTTAAAAAAGATATACTCTCTAATAAAAATTTTATAATTTCATAAAAAGACACAGTTGTAATAAAGTTTGTATTATTTCATATATTTAAGCTTATAATTAAATTTGCATGGTTTCATAAAAAGATATCATGTAATTAAATTTATAAGATTTCATAACTTTACTACCAATCCACCATATTAAAATAAACTATCTACTTCACTACCAGTCTTCCGATTGTTCCCAAAAAGGACCATGAAGGATTCGATTATCACTATAGAGGATCGGATACGGATTTCATACCCATACCCATGTCCTACTTGATGGACACGGGTACTTCTCCTAAAGTGGAGAGTCCGGGTAACATAGTATGGCAGTATATTCACATTCTCGATGGTGTCCCCATAAGCAGTATCACACTGACCTGGTTGTAAACAGAAATATTATATCTTTAAACTGTTAGATCCTCAAGTGTCGTTGTGGATAAGTCATTAATAAGTAGAAAAATAGCCTTCTCATCAAGTTGGTTTTGAGCCCATATTAATATCTTTAGCAAGCTGGGTAGCTTAGGGTCTGCCAATTAATAGAGTTTGTTTAGTGTTAATGCTTCACATACTAGAAAAGTTAAATAAATTAAACATATGGCTAAGATTAAAATATCAACTAGCTACAACATCTTCATGAAGGATATTGTAGAGAAAAGGGGGAGGAACAGAGGTACTTTGTTTCTTTTTAGAGCTCACAAAAATATAAACATCGTTCATAAAAGTTATACGTGATTTCTCCAGGTGTCGTCAGCTTAATTTATAAAATTACAGAACCCCATTGATCAGCTTTATTTTTTTTTCATTGTATAATAGAAAAGCATTTT
Organism: Iris macrosiphon; assembly: GCA_036927795.1. Classification (NCBI taxonomy): domain Eukaryota; kingdom Viridiplantae; phylum Streptophyta; class Magnoliopsida; order Asparagales; family Iridaceae; genus Iris; species Iris macrosiphon. Next base: position 65,001,512 of record JAYESA010000010.1, on the reverse strand, counting down.
AGCATCATATTTTTTTAACAAATTTAATTGGCCTGAGAACTGACTGAGACTTTAGCTACATACATTCTAATCCCAAAATTATAAATCGTTTGGACTCAGACATACTAATCACTACATATTACCAATTCATTGGACTTAATATATTGATCACTACATCCCAAATAAACAGAGATAAGGGAAGGATCATACCTTTTTCATGACTGGCTTGTCAATATGGCTGTGTTCACCTCGCTCACAGTTTTCGAGCGATGTGACACATCCAAAAGTTCTCGCAGATTTGAAGTCTGCCAAGTTACTACTAATAACAACATGGATACCTATAGAATCACAAAAAGAAAAATCATTGAAGATAGAATCAAGCCAATATCTGCCCTTATTTTTCTTTCACTTGGTTCTAATGTACTTCATGATTACCCATCCAAAACTAGCATAACCCTTCGTAATGCTGAGTGATACCTGACCTTGTTATTAATACCTAGTTGAAGTAGATTGTGGAAACAGAAAAAAATATTCTAACTAACAAATCAATCCGATAGTATCTCAACTCAATCAATAATACTAATGTACATCATTTCATATCAAAGAACACTCTTAAGGCCTTACTTGGAAAATAAATTTGGGGTTCAGTAGCATTGGGTTAACCCTTAAGCTCATATACAAGCTGTTTATAATAAATCATGTCATAACATGTGGTGGAACATTGTGAGAGAATAAGGGGGATTATACTAAAGTATCAAATTAATCATCTTCTTTCACGGAAGTAGCATAGGATTAGCAAACATGTCTATTTCAGTCAAGCGATGTTGGTGGTCTGAAAGATTAGGTATTCTGAAGAAAGAAACAGAAGCAGAGTTCAGTGGACTAATGGATGATGCATATACTGGAAAGGAGCCAAAATTGGGAATGGAGTTTGCAAATGAAAACAAGGCTTAAAATTCTATTGCAACTATGTTGTACATGTTGGTTTCAGTGTCCGGAAAGGATAGTAGGAAAGATCTGGTAGAAAAGTTACCACAAGAGTTTATGTATGCTCTAAAGTGGGATTTTGCCCGCGAAGTGCTAAGATAAAGAAATAAAAGAATGACCCAAGAACCTGCTGTCCTGTATGCATGTCCATCAAAATTGCTCATAGTGGTAAATGTTATGTGAATGATTTTATGGCAGACCATAATCATGAACTTGCACTTCCATTTGGTATTAAAATATTAAAGTCACAGACACTAACAACTAAGATTCATCCTGGTGGCCTTCAAAATATAGGCTTGGTTCCTTATTATTATAAAAATTATCTTATATTGAAGCGTACAATGGATATGCAGATGGGGGATGCAGGAGCCATGTTGGAATACTTGCAGGTAACCACAAAAGCATCCAATTTCATCAATAATTCACAAATACTAGGTTAAATTAACTGTGTTACTCTATTGCCGATACATGTTGCATATCCGGCAAGGAGATAACCTGGCATCTGATGATGCCAACAGCCCTACCATAACACAACCATCTCATGCTACCTTTGTTCATATTCCATTGTACTATATGCAAGGCCACATCTTTGGGAGGCGACGCTTCGATCTTTTGAGATGATGCATCCCTGTTATCAACTCTCATTGTCGTACCTTCCTCTTCTTCCTCTATCATAAATGATTTGTCCGATGATCTAGAGGGACCATGTTTCCTATTGTTGGTCGTGTCATGGAAACAAAGATGAAGGTATTGGTGGGGAAAAATGTAGTAGAATCTGCATGATATTTCTTTAGACAACACAACATTTGTAGATCGACTTTACAAACCTTAAGAAAATTGTTGACTGAGATTTTCTCCTCTTAATGAAACCTCAACCTCCGTAGAAATCCAGGCTCGGAATCTCACATCACCTCATTGACCATGTGTCCAAACAAGTAGCTTTCAAATTCAGTGATAAACAACTTACTTTGAGATTAATATATGCATCATATGATTCACAATATAAAACAAAGGTGGAAGCTAGTGCTCAACTAAAATTGAGAAAGAGATCAGATATTTGCATATAATGCTTATAAAGATATCTATAAATGCATAGAATTACAACCAAACAACTGGCATGTCCAAGAAGGAGATCGCGTACATAAACCGCCATGGCTGTCATGCGGCGGTCAGACCCAGGAGAGAACTCCTGGATTGCAAAGAACAAAAAAAAGTATATTACACAACTAAAATTATTACTAAAACTGTGTTTTATACATCAAGGCAACATGGTTATGATATCAACATGTAATCAACGTAGTATAAATTAAAGTGAACAAACCTTAAAAACAAAACAAAAATATTAATTTTTAATTTGGAGAGATGGCTAAGTAGACTAAAGCTGCAGATTGCTAATCCGTTGTACATTTCTAAACCAGATTAGCTAGATAGCTTAATAACATGTCGAGCATTTTTAGAAAGGAAAAATTAGTTCAAATGAGTTCGACGAAGCTCCATTTCTAACCCCATAAGGCACTTCAAACTATGGTTAGCAAAACTCCAATCCGATTAGATTTTTTTGAAACTCCATTTTAAATCCCAAGACTCCAAATTGTAAGGTAAACCTAACCATATCCCAAACTATACCTAAATATCTTGGTTATACTACTATCCAACAACAAACTGTCATTCCTAAAAATTTAGGGCTAGCTACCCCATATCCCAACCAACACAGAAGTACATACAAACACTACAGGAAACTACCAAGATCTAGTCTTTATTTAGCATCAAGAACCAAAAGAAGTAGCAAAAGAGGGAAATAAGAACCAGCAGGTGTGCTCGCAGCCATTGACAAGTGATATCTCCTTCATGGGGATCCTCTCCAGACATATGGCGCACACACCGCACCCCTCCTTCATCTTCGCCACCGCCGAAGAACCTCTAGATCCCACCATCCACTCACAGTTCTTCTCTTCCAATCCATCTATTCAATCATCCATAAAAAAAACCAAGATTAATAATAAGGGCAGACCAAGAACCCAAAAAAATTTAATATCCAAACCCTAAAATCTGGAGAGAAAAAAAAGATACTTTTACTTATCCAAACCCTACCCCTAATTTCGGATCCAGAGCAAGCTTGGGACATAGGTACCTCCAAATCGAAGAAGAAGATAGAGGAAATTTTGGGTTTTTTCTTCTTCTTCTTTGGTTGCTTCTTTCTGCTTCTTTCTTTCTTTTTTGAGAGTTTTTCTTTATCAGAGCTCTGTGGAGTATTTGGGGAAGAGAGAAAGAGTTTGGGGAGGAGGAAGAGGAGATGGCGGAGGAGAGCAGATAGAATATTGTGGAGGAATCTCCTGCCATGTGGAGAAACGGAAAGAAAGGAAATGATGGAGAAAGGAGAGGAACGAGAAACAAAATGGAGAGGCTCACGAGATAAACGCTCACGCATCCGTCAACGTAGGTTATACAATAGAAAAAGTTTCAAAAATTACCAAAATGGCAGCTGAAATGTGCGTGGAAATTTTTTTGCACATATGTTACTTGACGGTTATCACCAAACCGTAAATAAATAATATGGAATTTCTGGACGGTTCATCTAAAATTATAAAGTATTATGGTCAAATTTTCTTAATTAACACAAAAGGGGGTATTTCCTTGACGTATACCTAAAACCGTCAAGACATCTGCTTTCCTTGACGGTTTTGTCCATATGTCAATAAATCGACCATCAAGAAAGGCCATTTTTCTTGTTGTGGTATTTCGTGTCTCCGAGATCTCTCATCTCGAACTCCTTTTTCAAATAGTTTGTAGTCTCATTGATTTTATGTCTTATCCAAATCAAGTTTATATCATCCACATATACTGCATCTAACCCAGAAATTGGGCATGAGTTATAGGTACGTCTAGCCTACGCTGCAGCATCGATGGTAGAACGTTGTCTAGGTCACAGTATAAACTAACACATCTCGCAACAATATTTATAACATGTCAATGATAACCTTATCTCCAAAGAAGAAGAATATAATGGTAATACCAGTACTCAATCATAAGAGATCTACAATGAAGATAAAGGACACGAAATGGTAGAATACCAGAATCCAAAACATAAGTCTAGGATAGGTCACAATAACATCCACAATTCTAATAAGTCTAAACAACACATCAAGTCTAAATCCAAATAAACAACCCAAGTATATCAACTAAATGTCGAAAATAAATCCGGTACCAAAATATAAAATGCTAACAAACTAGCTAAACAGCCTCCGAGATAGGTACTCCCGCAACTATACCATACCCTCCATAATGAATAGGGCTACTCTATAGTGAATCCTGAAAATAATATCCATTCAGGATTGGAGCGAAGTACATACACTAACAACAGTTCCAATTAAATTGATAAAGACTATAAAATAGTGAGTGATGAATATACATGATGGAAATATAAAACTGGTAATGTAAGGAAGCTGGAGAAACACTAATCATATCTCAGTTAAATAATGAGCAGTGAGTAAGCAGGTAAATATCAGCCGCATCAAATACAAGCTGGAATAGAAGAATAAGGTAAACTAGCTAAGTGTTTAAAATATTAGTTTATTATATGATCGTCTTGGGACTAGATCAGGCTTGATAAATATGATTAACTATGATACATGTAAGGTCAGGCTAACCATACGCAGGGCGTAAGGTTAGCTATGATGTAGGAAGGGTCAGGCTAATCATATCTAGAAGCTATGAGACATGTAATATGGTCAGTCTAATCATACGTGTGGCGTATGGTTAGCTAATGCATGTAAAGGTGGGGTATGATCACATAATTTGCTAATACTTCCCCCCATCCCCTGACTAGTATAGTGGATCCAACCATGAAACATTACGACACAGGATTCATGGAGCAGGGGGCCAACCTACTCCGGAATCGATGTCTATACATGTACAAAAATCACAGGACATGTACAGGGTCCTCTAGGAGATAATATCACATATCGGAATCCAGGATTTACTAATATGTATATCCGCATGTCAGGAATCAAGTATATAACACTACAAAGCTAGAATCATAGTAATTGCCAAAATAATAGAAACTGTCAGAGAATATACTCGCCTGGTATCTGGTGCAAGAAACAGTAAACAGTGCTCAACTGGAGTCCAAGAGTCCTAAATATGGAATCTCAAAGTTAAGGACTGATTTGAAATGATAAGCATATATAACCAACTAATGGGGATGTTTCTAGGTTACTTCTAGGTCCAAAATAATTAATACTAGTCCATACTAGGTTAACTAGATCAATACCTTGCTTACACTAGATTTTCTAACTCATACTAAGTCAATCCAGTTTATACTAGTTAATACTAGGTGCTACTAAACAATAATAGTCTTATACTAACTAATTATTGGTCATATTAAATATACTAGTTGATATTTTAACTTATACTAGTTATCACTACTCACTAAATTAATATTAGCTATGCTAAGTACTACCAATATATAACTCATAGGTATTGGTATTGAATTAATACCTTAACCATACTAACCCACCTTAACCAATACTCTAATCCATAACCATATCTAACTCCAAATTCATAACAACAGTTAACACATTATCCTAATAATTACTTCTCAAAATCTTAATATAAAACTTGGTATCCTAATACCTTAGCATATTAGATACCATAATTTCCTATTCTCAAGATACCCCCAAGCCTTAATATATCTCAAGTATACTCATACTTCCAGAGTATTCTGATACATCTCTACTGGTACCACAATCCTAGACACTCATATATATATATATATATATATATATATCCTAAATTTTGGACATTAAGCACTCCTCCTTGCTGGTCAAGAACAACACCTTAACTCACTCAACCACTTTTTAGGTGATAACTGACCCTTCCTCTCAAAATTGGCATGTAGTGCCTCTCTGATTTATGCACAAACATTCATAAATGGTGTGCACAAACACACAGTCATTAGAATACTCGAGCCTCTAATAGCAGTGCTACTACTCTATATCACGAGGTGGATATACCATTGTAATATTTTACACTGTTGTTACCCTTGAGTTTACAGTGCACAAAGGTGCACTACACTACCCCTTCACTACCCATAACCTGAACATACTAGAGCCCTTAACCCTTGTTGTTATTAGGTTAATTTGGGGCTATTGGATTTTTTCCACAATTTTTGGTTAATTAAAACTAGTAACACTAATTTTCTAGGACTTTCAAGAATTTAATTTAGTGTCAAACCTAATTAAAATCGTCCCAAACTTTGATTTTAGGTTCTAAATAACTAAATATATTTTTTAGAATTTTCTTGAAATTTTTGAGTAATTTTTGCATTTATTTTGAGTTAAAAATCGAACTCCAATTAAAAAAACCTTTATCTAAAATAAAAACTGCTTTTATTAATTCTTTGCATGGTCAGCAAGCGCGGTCCCACCTGTCAGCCCTGACAGTGCAGTGCGGGGCACGCACGTCAGCCAGCGCGCCGCGTGGGCTGGTCAGGCCGCGGGTCTCCGGGCTGGAGGACGGCCTTGCCACGAAGCTGCATTGTGTATATAGATTTGCAAGCTTCTTTCTTCAAGTACTTCAAAATGCGGCGCGATCAGGATGCGCCTACAGCTGGACTAGATCGGGAAGACGACTTCGGCTCCTCGCTCGGTTCGCCTTGGTACGGAGAACCTGTTTCAACGAGGGTCAGTATATCAAAACATACTGGTGAAGGCGAGCTAACCGAACTATACCAATCAACACGTTGTCTTAATGAAGCATGCATATTTGTGGGTTTCTATCTTGCCTTAGTTCATTTACAAGTAAGCAGCATATAGAATTTACTAAAATGAACTTGCCACCGTTAGGTGACTTTTTACCTGACCGTCTGAATCACCTGCACAATACTTACATTGCCTTCCCTGCCACGAAGACACAAGTTAGTTGCAACAGGTTTAAATATACAATATAGATCACTGGCATGTTGCCACAATGGGACGAGTTATAGTCACGGGATAGAGAACGATATGCGACGCAGGTGGCGAGCCCCGCCGCATGCCGCTCTCTTCCTCGATTCCAATTGACTAATCCATATGTTCCGTCCGGATCGGATCGATCCCAGCGCCCTGGCGACCGTCCGCGAAACCTCCAAAACCTTGTGCACAAGTTGTCCGTGATCAAAGCGTTCGTTAAGCTTTCCATCAATCCATGCACGTTTCAAGATAACTTCTAGCACGATATAAGTTCCATACACAACAGTCTTTGCATAGTCTTTCAGATCAATCTATGGCAAAGCAAAGTGTGTTCCATATGCATAACAATATTCATAGAAGATATGCATTCTAAATAAACTTGAAGCATATAATGAACAATCCAAACGAACAAGCATGCATACAAGTAATCGTACATAAGTTTGGTTGACAAGCAGTATTTCCAAGTCTATTCTCTTTTATCTTGGTATCTTTTATTATTACTTGGTATCGTTTGATCGGGGCACAAGATTGCAAGTGTTTTAGCTGTGAAGCTTGGAAGCAGGGCTAGCTAATCGGGATGGTGCCACTCACTTAGATTATCGGAAGGTAGAAGGAAAGAGGCGCTTCACGACTCCGTTCGCAAGCCGCCTACTGCTCGTTCACCTGCATCACGAACAGCTCAATCAATAATCCTTCCTCTCTTTCCAATCTCGAAATTGAAGTGCAATTCAATGAACGAAAATAATGAAAACCATCGAAACCGTTCAAGGAAAACAAGCAAATCCCAAAACCAACTCAAAGCACGAAAGCAACAAGCGACATCGAAAACCGAGGCAATAAAAGATAGCAGCGGAGAGGTCCCTCCTGACTCTGCCGCTAAGTCGATCCTGGGGGCACGGTCCACTGAATATGGGAATCGATTCCGAAGAAACAAATCCATAACGAGGACGAGTTCTTGTTTCAATCTATCCCGATCGAACGATACCGTCTTTGTGTTTCTTAGCCGCGCTCTCCGCACCGGGAGAACGGGGCGCTACATTGAGGACCTGAAGATTGAGGTTGTTGGCTTGCAGCTTCACGACATTGCTCGTACTTGGTTCATAAATGAGCCTAGGATTGCAGATCCAAACCTGACTTGGGAGCAGTTCAAGGACCTCTTTAAGAGAAAATTATTTCCTGCAGTAGCCAAAGGGGTTCTGGAGAAGCAATTCCAGAACTTAGAGCAGAATGGGATAATCGTGGATGAGTATGCTGGGGAATTCGGCAGGCTAAGCCGATTTACAAAGTACATGGTGAGGGACCCAGAAGATAGAGCTAGACGATTCAGAGAGGGCTTGAACCAAGAGGTCAAGGTCCATATTTCTTTGGCTCATATAAATTTTGCTGACATATTAGCCGAGGCTCAAAGGGTCAAGGTGGATATGGGTCTTCGGACCAAGAGGAACATGGATGATATCGACGGTGGTAGTAGGCAGGGGCAGGCAAAGCATCCACAGATTCAGCCAAGGACCTTTCTGCAACAGCAATAGCAACAATACTGTTCCCCGGTCAGAGCCCCGGCTCAGTAAGTGCAGCAGCAGCCACAGAGTCAAGTGCAACAAGATCCCCTATGCAACTATTGCAAGAAGCAAGGGCATTCATGGGAGGTCTGCCGGAAGAGATTAGGCGTATGATTATTCTGTGGATCGTCTGTGCATCAGATGAGAAAGTGTCCTACCGCACCTCTTATAGGGGGGCCTCAACCCAGAGAGGACCAGTTGGACCACCAGTGGCCCCGCAGCTAAGAGGACCCCCACTTCCTACGCAACAACAGCAGTTTTCCCAGCACCAGCAAAGGGGAGTACCTCCACAGGATAGAGCTTTTGCCATAACCGTAGAGGAGGCTGAGCCGACTGGTGATGTGATAGCAGGTTCTATTCTATGTGATTATATTCTTGTTATTGCCTTATTTGATTTTGGTGCATCGCATAGCTTCATATCTGTATCATTTATGCTTATGCATAGTTTAGTAACATAACCCTTGAGTAGGAGTTGCAAGATCACGACTGGTGGAGGCATTATCCTAGTCAATGATACTTGCAAGGGGCGTCGTGTTACCTTGGAAGGCCATGAATTGGACGCTAGTTTCCTCATAATACCACTTTCAAGTTTTGACATTGTCCTCGGAATAGATTATTTGAGTATGCACCATGCTAGCATAGAATGTCGTAGAGGACGTGTACTATTCTGCCCTCCAGGAGAGCCAAAATTTGAGTTTGTTAGGGGAGGAGTTGAGCAGAGTGGTGGGATTATTTGTGGAGCCATGGTAGCAGAGAAGGACTTGTCATACCCTATTATTGTAGAGTTTTTAGATGTATTTTATGAGGAGCTACCAGGATTGCCCCCAGACAGAGATCTTGAATTTTTTATTAACTTAGTGCCTGGGGCAGAGCCGGTGTCACAAAAAGTCTACAGAATCAACAACAGCGATCTGGAAAAACTGAAGAAGCAATTATGAATTGCTAGACAAGGGTTTCATTAGATCGAGTTCCTCGTCTTGGGGAGCCCCGGTCTTATTTGTACCAAAGAAAGATGGGTCAGTGCGAATATGCATTGATTACAGGGCTTTGAACAACCTCACCATCAAAAACAAATACCCGCTACCAAGGATAGAAGATCTTTTTGATCAGTTGAACGGTGCGAGGGTATTTTCAAAGATTGATTTAAGGTCTGGCTATCATCAGTTGAAGGTGAAGAAGGAAGATATTCCGAAAACTGTATTTCGGATGGCCAATATGAGCTTATGGTGATGCCATTTGAGTTGACTAATGCCCCAGCAGTCTTCATTAACTTGATGAATAAGGTGTTCCACCAGTACCTTGACAAGTTCATAGTAGTATTCATAGATGATATTCTTGTCTATTCGAAGACACCGAAAGAGCACGAGAAGCATCTAAGGATTGTGCTAGAAACCCTTCGGAAGGAGAAGCTCTATGGGAAAGTCTCAAAATATGAGTTATTCTTGGATAAGGTAGAGTTCCTTTGGCATATGGTGACTTAAGACCGGATATCGGTGGATCCAAAGAAGATTATTGATGTAGAGTCTTGGACCACTTTCGAGTTCTGTTATAGAGATCAGAAGCTTCTTAGGATTGGCCGGGTATTATCGAAAATTTATGAAGGATTTTTCTCGGATCGCAGAGCCATTTATTAGACTCACTCGAAAGGATGTGCAGTTCGTGTGGACCGAAGAATGTCAGGCTATATTTAATAAGCTAAAGAAGAGGTTAACCACATAGTCTGTTTTGACGGTGCTATTGGAGATGGGTGGATTTGTCATTTATAGCGATGCTTCGGGAAAGGACTTGTGATGTGTTCTAGAGCAGAACAAGAAGATAGTGGCATATGCTTCTAGACAGTTATGGCCATATGAGAAAAACTATCCCACTCACGACTTGGAATTAGCAGCGATGATCTTCACTCTAAAGCTGTGGAGACATTATCTGTACGGAGAGCGTGTGGAAATATACACTGACGACAAGAGCTTGAAGTACGTCTTTACGCAGAAAGAGATGAATATGAGGTGGTACAGGTGGCTAGAACTAATGAAGGATTTCGATATTTTACTACAGTATCATCCAGGAAAGGCTAACGTAGTTGTCGATGCCTTGAGCAGATATCCAGTAGCAATGTACTTGCAACGGATCATCACTTATTAGCAGGACTTGGATAACATGGGCATCGAGATTATTATTCCAGGAGTGGAAACCCAGATAATGGGAATGCAGATTCAGTCAGGGTTGATGGAGAAGATTCGAGAGACACAGTACCTGGATGAGGGTCTGCGAAGCCTCGGAGCTCAGGTGCAGGCAGGATTGATGGAGGACTTTGCTATTGCTGAGGATGGTTCACTAAGGCACTGCCTAGTGGGGACCTGCGGGAAGAGATCATGCAGGAGGCTCATTGTTCCCAGAATTATATACATCCGGGAGCTAACAAGATATATAAGGACCTAAGGAAAAATATGTGATGGTATGAGATGAAGCGAGAGGTAGCATATTTTGTCTCCAGATGTTTAGTGTGCCAGCAGGTCAAAGCCGAGAGGCAGAGACCAGGAGAATTGCTATAGCCACTACTGATTCCTGATTGGAAATGGGAACATATCACGATGGATTTCATTTCTGGACTTCAACGCAATCCAGGAGGGAAGGACGCGATTTGGGTCATTGTTGATAGGCTGACCAAATCAGCCCACTTTTTGCCCTTTAAAGTAGGATTTTCCACGGAGAAGCTTACCGATTTATATATGAGACAGATAGTCAGGCTGCATGGAGTTCTAGTGAGCATTATCTTCGATCGGTATAGCAGATTTACGTCCCACTTTTGGAGGAGTTTGCAGGCTAGCTTGGGTACCCAACTCAAATTTAGCACTTCTTATCACCCTCAGATGGATGGACAGTCAGAGAGAACTATTCAGACGCTCGAGGATATGCTTCGGATATGTGTACTAGATTTTGGTCGCTCATGGGAGGATCATCTTCACCTAGTAGAGTTTGCATACAACAATAGCTATCAGGCCAATATCGAGATGTCTCATTTTGAGGCTCTGTACGGTAGGAGATGTCGGACTCCATTGTCTTGGGATGACGTAGGAGAGAGAGTACTATTGGGACCAGAGATGGTAGTTGATGCTGCAGAAAAAGTGAAGCAGATTAGAGATAGACTTCGTGTGGCTCAGGACAGACAAAAGCAGTGGGCCAATAGCCGTCGAAGACCGTTAGAGTTTGGGGTATAAATTTATTTATTTAAATATCAATTACTTTTTTAGATTATGTGTTAAGTTCCTGTTTTAGCATAGATTGGCGACTTAGTGTTCTTGAGGATCTCTCTGACACATGGTACGATTCGTTTCAGTGGAGGTGGAAAGCTTAGTCCAAGATTCATCGAACATTTCAATATTCTGGAGAAGGTCGGGGCAGTAGCCTATCGACTACCATTACCGCCTACATTGGAAGGAGTACACAACTTGTTCCATGTGTCCCAGCTGAGGTGATACGTGGCAGATCCTAGCCATGTATTAGATCATTCGGAGCTTGAGGTTGGACCGAGTCTTCGCTATCCAAAGCAACCGTTGGAGATCCTAGACCGTAGAGATAAAGTGCTTTGTAACCAAGTAATTCCCTTAGTTCGCATTGCCTGGAGGCAGCACTCTCCTGGGGAATCCACGTGGGAAAGAGAGGACGAGATACGAGAGTGTTACCCCTATATTTTTGTACCATGAGGTATTTTTCTTCTTGTACTTATTCTGCCACAAATTTCGAGGACAAATTTTTTTTAGGGGGGTAGACTTGTAACCTCCATATCCTGAAATTCTAGCTTAAATGTTGTTATTAGGTTAATTTGGGGCTATTGGATTTTTTTTCCACAATTTTTGGTTAAAACTAGTAACACTAATTTCCTAGGACTTTCAAAATTTTATTTTAGTATCATACCTAATTAAAATTGTGGTATTTATTTTGAGTTTTCTGAGTAATTTTAGCATTTATTTTGAGTTAAAAATTGAACTAATATTTTAAAAAAAATACCTGAAATAAAAACTACTTTTATTAATTCTTTGCACGGTCAACACACGTGGGCCCACCTGTCAGCTGCTGACAGTACAGCACGGGGCCCGCACGTCAGCCAGAAAGTCACGTGGGCCTGTTAGGTTGCGGGTCTCCGAGCCGCGCTAGAACTCCCCGAGTCTCTGAGCCGCCTATATATATATATATATATATATGTGTGTGTGTGTGTGTGTGTGTGTGTGTGTGTGTGTGTGTGTGTGTGTGTGTGTGTGTATATAAAGAGTTTAGGGTTTAATTTCTGCGATTTAATTAGGAGAGAGAGAGAGAGAGAGAGAGACTTTATGGAGTTACCATCTAGGGTTTCGATCTTTCAGAAGCCATTATGGATAGCTCCAGACTTCAAACGTGTCCCAACTTATTGCGTTAGAACCATATTGAGGTTAGTTTTCTGAATATGTAATTTGTTTCACAAAATTCAGAGTATTAAATTCTAAAAAATTCGTAGAGCACAGCATGTCTGAAAATAGATACGTCACGGTGTTTTCGCGACTCCCGGAGAACCAGGGATCTGAATCAGGAACTGTTTGAAGTTTCGGAAAGCTAACATCGAGACCGTCTACATATGTTTTCTCAGAATTTAATTCAAATTATTTCTATGCTGTTAATTCTGTAGGACATCTAGGTTAGCAATCAACTACCGTTACACAATACGATTTTGTATGTGTAATAGTTTCCAAACGAATTTGAATCCGGATGGGCCGTAAATTCCAACATGTTTGTGACGCTAAAATCTAAAAGAAATCATGCATAAAAAATTGAGTTTGTATCAGTTGACTTTTCGGTCAACAGATCGTCTCGATTTGCGTGCCATGAGTCTCGAGTTGATAAAATCGGGTTCTTTGGACAAAATTTAGGAATTAACATAAAAAAGTCATAATAATATGATTAAACTAAGATTTTAGAGGAATTATTTCAGAATTAAACAAATTAAATTATCTCTTGATATAGTAAAACGTTATACGTAGGATTTGGACTCTGAATTGGGACATGATCCAACCACAGCTAAGGACCACAAGCGAGTATATATTTGTGATTACTTTCAGTGCTTGATAGTCTCTATAATGCATGCTTAGTATTGATTATTTGATTCTCGACACTTGTTATACGGATTAGTATGATGGAATCTTGTTATGAGATACGTGAATATTCTGGATTATTGTTATTTCTTCGTGACTGGTTCGGAATCTATGTTGTACTTGTGGGGAGGGAAAATACTTAGTGGACGTGTGAACTACCCTTTCCATCCCATGGTCTTATTGGAATAATAATAGCTATGAACGACACGTGTGGTTTGCCGAATTTTACCCTTAGTCGTTCACATATCAACAAGGTATTTTAAATTACGTAGAGTAGTTTGTTCATATCTGTTCTTCCATACATTGAAGTTATTTCCTATGTTGCTTGAAGATATTGTACTACATTTTTGCCATGACAGGACTTCAGCATTTAGTTATACTGGTTGCCTTATTATGATTTTAGTTTTGTTGCTATCATGTATTATTTACTATTTATTGTCTTATAGCTTCTTCGATGTGTTTAAACTGTTTTCACTGTAATGTACTCGTTCTTTTTCTAAATAGATAACCATATTTTAGGTGACCACGATGAGGATGCGATCCCTACACATTATGGACCGTATGCTAGCGACATACCTGAGCCTGATCTTGCCCTTCAGGAGGATCAGGGAGAGTTAGCAGCTTAGACACCGTCTGTGATGGAGTAGTTTAGTATAGTAGTAGTTTTGTTAGTTATTTTTGACTGGATTATTCGACGACAATTTTTTAGAGTATTTTGAATATTGTTCCTTGGATATTTAGTCACCTTGGGAGACTTCTTGGACCCACAATGAGACTATTATTTTATTATTATCTATGGTGTACTCAATTAAATTAGTGCATGTGATTGAGTATAGTGTGGAGATGTATATATGTTGTGAGTTATAGATTATACTTGTGGCTTACTGTACAATGTTCTACCGCCGACACTGCGGTGTAGGCAGGACGTCCTCATGACTCATGCCCAAATCCAAGGTGCGAGTCATGACAACCTTGGCCTGCAACAGAGTATTATCCTGCAATCAACCCCTCGAGGACACAACTATACTTTCACACTCAACTGGCACTAATCTCCCCCTACCTGACATTTGGTATACCATTGCACTAGGCACTATCTGAATTCAAGTTTTCTCTTAAATGCAGGTTAGACCTCCCTTTCTATTCCAACTGGACTGATACTAGGGTTTCAGTCTTTATTCCTTAGTTCTTCAACTGATACTTGGGAGAAAAGATGTGCAATTACCTGCAGACCCAGTCCCTAAGTTACCCTTTCTCTCCATATTACACCACTACACTTAACACTCTTGCATCAATTCCAAATGCACCCAACACCAACTCCAACTCTAATACCCAACCACCTCTTACACCCTTAACTGAAACTCTTAATATTCTAGCTCACTATACTCACACTAACACACTCTATCTCCACACACACACTCCACTAGAACACTTCCTACACTTCTCACCAAATAACACATGTAACTGAACATCAAGCCTAACACTCGAGCTGCACACGGAGGAAGGATACCTCACTGATACAACTTATGGTTAGTACCCTGATACTCAAAGCACACCACTAGAGTTAAGTACTGATACTCCATTACTCTATCATTAACTAATACCTCAATATTAACAATTAATACAATACTACGCTAACTACCTTGTTGTTACTTGCTAATACTTCATGCCTATTGCCATCACCAAGCACACACCACAATAGCAATTACATCAACAATACATGTCACGCCCCAGTCCCAAAATACGTAGGACTAGGATACGTAACCATGCCAGCCGCCCGTATATATGGCAACTCCAATATATGGAAACCATATATACGTGCGTACGCTGTATAATGAACAATAGTTCACCAGTGGTATAACTAATCACAAGTCACAGGGTAATATCTAAATCTCATCCACAGAAATCAAATAAACATGAATAACCCATAACTAGGTAACTAGAACTCAAAATAAAGTACCTAAAGAATGACAGTCGGATGGAAACAAATCCACTGCCGAAATAGAATAATAAAGGAACCAGATACACACCATATAAGAACAACATCTGACAATCACGAGGCTCGAAGAGAAGACCTCATCGTAATATAAGTAGCATGTCCGGATCTGTGCTCCTGTGAATACGCAAGAACATATACACCTGGCAGGGGACCAGGTCCTCAGAGGGACATAGCAAGATACATAAAAATAACATGCCATAATGTAAATACTGAATAAATAAATGGGGTATGCTAACCATCTAAGTGAATGCAATTTAAAGACCTTGTAGTACGCATGGGAATGTGTGGCTAGACATATGCTGACGTAATTCACCAATCGTCGGGACTGGCTAGTATATATGTCATATGCCCCCTGACTCAAGGGCACTCTGCAATCGTCCATCCCTGCAGAGCATGGAACGAAGGATAAAACAATCAAGGAGGGGGTGTCCCATACGTCTACTAGTATCTTTCCCGCCCAATATAGATGTACAAGTCGTGAAAACGACGTGGACACCTCCTACTATGATGCAAGTCTCTATGAAATAACCAACTGAGCTACATACCGCTACACGTGTTGCTCACACTGATGGCCAGTCGCGCATGAGGCACGCGTCCCTACATGAACTCACTCTGTGACGTGTAATGATACGTGTCAAGGCCTGGGGAGTCATACCAATAACTCCACAACTTTAGGTGGGTCTACTAGACACTAGGTCAGATACAAGTCCTAACGTCAACGCCTTCGTTGACTGCACCCGAGTTTTCTCAGACGCGCACATTTATATAATAAATAAACATGTAACTATTAATAACTGAATTTAAACAGTACAACAAGGCAAGGTATACTTGCCTGGCAGGAGAGCTGCAAATATAATGTCCAGATGTCAAATGCCAAAAGTCAGAACTATGGCCTCAGAATAAATGTCTCCGGATACTGAAATAAACATCACTAACAGTCTCAGAAAATATCAAATAGCTAGAAACGCCTGTCCTTAAGTCCAATTTGGACACAGGGGCGAAACAGGCAGTTTCTGGTCAAAGCGGGGTCCACATGTGGGCCGCTTTGCACCGAGAAACTTGTCAGGGTCAAAGGTCTCCAAATTCGCCAAACTTAGTGTCAACAAGTCAGGAACGATGATACGAACCCAACGGAGCTTCCAGAATTGGATTCCGATGAGCCGGTCACAAAATTGCCCGTCAAGTGGAGCTTGTGGGGCCCACGATACGGGATTTTGTCAACGTTCTCAGAATCGAACCAAACTTGGATTATAGGACCAACGTATTGCTACGAGTCCGATGGCGCAAGTTTCGTCTCGATCCGACGTGTGTACACAAAGTTGCAGCGTGTTCCAGAACAGGCAGATACGGGACGTTGTCGGCGGATACGCGTTGATTCCGGTGTGCACGCACATCCAAATCAACTTCTGCGAAATCCCGCACGTCCGTATCAGGGCGCGCACGTTTCGGTAAAGACCGCGTGCGACCAAGTCGTCCCGTTTGGCGGGGCGTACTCAGTTCCGGGGTAAATCGGGTCGTTATTTTTCCTGTTTTTGGATCGCGTGCCTTGATCGCCACAGGACGCGATGCACCGTGCGGGTTGCACGGGCACCGAGAGGGTCACATAGCCTACGTGTCACAACTGACGAAATTAAAATCGAAATTATGAGGAGTTAGAACGGGTTACCTGAACAGGGCTCCGTGGATTGAATTTCTTCGTGTCCGAGGCGACACGAAGCTGCTGTGTCCTGATTCATCTCCGCCGTGTCCGGGTCAGCCACTGCTATGTCCGGTTTTGCTCGAGTCGGGGTCATCGCGGGGTGGTCCGGAGCCGCTGCTGTTCAGCTGGCCGGACGAGGGAGGCCGCCAGGGGTCGGGGAGAAGAACACCGGACAGTGGAGCGGGTCAGGGGGTTGCTGCCGAATGGACGGGGGAGCTTCGGCCGGGGGACGGCGGCTCGTCGGCTGGGAGGAGGAGCTGGGGAGAGGGTCGGGTGGCGGAGGGCGGAGCTCGGGGAGGAGAACGAGAAGAGGAGGAGGAGCTGTGGCTGTGGTCTCGGCCAGGGGGAAAGAAGTCAGCCTGGGCTCGGGGAGTGGGGCTAGGGCGAGGTCGGGTTCAGGGAGGAAGAAGAAGAAGGGGAGGGCTGTCGAGGGGTCGGCTGGAGCTCGGGGATGGCGGTGGCGAGTGGCTGTGATGGGGGTGGCGGTGGAGATAGAGGAGAAGGGGAGATCGGGTCGGGGCTGTGATGGAGTGGCTGTGATGAAGAGGTGGTGGTGGCAGCCGACGTTGATGGTGCAGGGAGGAGATCGGGAGGAGGAAGAGGGGAGGAGTAGGAGAATAGGAGGAGGAGATGCTGGGGATGGTGGTGTTGGCGGTGGTGGTGGTGACCGGTGATGGTGGTGGCGGTGGAGGGAAGAGGAGCCGGAGGAGAAGGAGAGGAGGGGAGAGAGGGTCAGGGAAGGAGAAGAGGGAGGCTGAGGAGAGAGGGGCCAGCGGGGGGGGGGGGGTTGCCGCTCCGGCGGGGGGGGGGGGGCTGCGGCCAGGGTAGGTTTAGGGTTTTTTGTTTTTATTTTAATTCTTTTTCTTTTGTTTTCTTTTATAGAAATTTATATTATTTTAATAAGTAAAATATCTAGATATTTTACAAGATATTTTGTAGATATTTTTGGGATATTTTCGGGATATTTTCGGGTGGGTCCCGTCTCCAAATGGACGGTGCAGGTTCACCGGCCAATGAGGGGGTGACACCTCGCACTGTAATTTGCAGAAATGTCCCTGAAATTTCATAAATTGCACAGAGATCCTATTTTGGAAAATTGCGCAATTACAAAATTGTTTGGGAAAAACACCCGATTCCTGAATTTGCTAAAATGCACAGAACTGAGGGAAATTGCTGTGTGAGGGTCCTGAGGGGGTAGGGGTGAGTCTGGGCAGGGACTGGGCCTGGTTTTGGGGTGATACGGGCCATCGTACTTATTTAATTAATAAATACTGCGCACGGTGTTCTCTAATTATTTAGAGGCAGGTAGGGTCATAATTTTTCTACGGTGTCAATACACTAAATGTAGTATACTCAGTGTAGAAAATTAACGTATTTTTGTCTGGACAAAACAGGTGCATGTTGGGCCTCAAATCTCTATTGGAACAGGGATGGGTACAGGTCTAGGAATTAAAATAGGAATTAAATACGGGCGTTTGTAACGAGATTTGTGCGTCTCATACGAGGCTCAAAACTAAGTATCTGGGAGTTGCACAAAGTGCAGGATAGTAGGCTGGCATGTCTAGGAGAGGTATGCAAACTTCGTTCGGGGATAACAGTCATGGTAAAGCTCCAAATAATTAGGTGACGGACAGGTGCACAAGTCAATAGGATATGTAAGAAAAATAAATTAAAATATAGCAACAATTTCTAAATTGTGAAAAATATTCCTAAAATACTGGAATCTGGTCGAGGGGGTTTACAATACAACTACAACAAAGACAACACCTCAACACAGCATATCAACCTCTTCCCTAGTCCATGGCAAAACTCGTTGCCGCTGCACCCTGGAATTGCTCATTGTTCAAGCAAATATGATGCAAAGCAACTCCTCACACTTAATACCACCTTGCACTCTCAAACACATCACTCACTCACAGACTCTAATCCCCTTATAAACACAATACCTCAACCCCTCCTTATGGGTTGCTACCAACTGCCTATGGCAATGCTCGAGTCCCTAAATACCCCTCTGTTTGCTAACATCCTTGTCCCAACTGCTCATTGATTTACTTGCGGCAAAACTTGGTACTACAGTGCACTCACCCCACACAAGTCTGAACAAACCTCTCCCAAACAGTCCTACTGCATAGGCTCGCACATCAGAAATATGCAGAGATAAATTAGACTGATGCAGTGCACTATAGATCCAATTCAAATGCCTATTAAACACTGCCATAGATGGACAACACCCTCACACAACTAAGTATCACAGTCACAATAATATCATAGTCCTTCCACCTACTGATACACACACCTACTAACACAAAGCCAAGTATCAAACACTTTTTGTGCATCAATGATATACTTCATGATACACTCTAGATAATCCTTTCAAACATCACCAGACACCACTAAAACTATGGGAACACATCTGACATAGTCAATAGAGTATAAATAGTACAATAGACATTCCATCAAACACTTGGTGGTCTAAACTCACATTTTCTCCAATTTTGAGGAACAAAATAATATTCCACGAGAAGAAAATCATAGATCTATATAAATAAGGACTTCTAGCACCTAGATCTAGCCATAGAAAACAAATTCTACCTATGGAAGGGCCCCTATAGGTCCAATGGATGTTCTTAACCATAAATAGAGTGGAAAAGAGAGAATTACCTAGGTTTTGAGTGACCGCCTTGAAGAACTCCGAATTTGGACACGAGAAAGATGAAGCGGATATGATTCTCAACACTTGGACTCATCTTCAAGCTTCCTCTAGCAATGATAAGCTCCTTAGCCTCCTTGGAAAATAAAAATGAGAGGGATGAGATTTGGAGTGGAGAAATTATGGTTTGATCTCAAATTTGGGGATAAACTAAAAGAAAATAAATTGGGGCTATTCATGAATAAAGAAGCTTATATAGCCTCCTAATAGGGTTAGGATTAGGTTGAGGAATATTTGAATTGACTCAAAGGTCTCTCTCATTCTTTCATGAATAGAACCAACTAACACTATAGAAGGAATAGTATATTCTTGAGTTTAAATAGGTTTAATAGACTTAATCTAGTCATGACTAACTAAAGACTCAAGTCAAATAGTCTAAACTCAATAACTAACTCATTCTCCAAAACTAATGAATCAAACCATAACTAATTATTTAACTGAATCAATGGGTCATGTCAAGTCTAGTTGGGTTCATTTAGGCACAGTAACATTAAGTCTAATTAATAGGTGTTAGTCCACTATTCAATAATATATTTATAATATAACACTTATTTATAATAATTAAATAATATAAAAATGACAAAAATACTCCTCTCTCGGATTTAGGTAGTTACAATCCTACCTCCCTTAGAAAAATTTTGTCTTCAAAATTTAAAGATGGTAGTACCTCCTCTAAGTCAAACCCCCAATCCAATCTAAATTCATACAATCATGAAAATTAAAGAGATCACTAATTATGGTCAACATGTATGGTGTTGGTCTCCGTCTGTCATATTATTGCAGTCTCTGTCAAGGGTATACTACTAATCATACTAACTATATAACCCAAAGCAACTATAAGGTACTAAGAAATCAAACAATCAAATGGATGGAAAAGGACAGAAAAAGGAACATAACTTGCTAACCCATCATCTGAAGCATCGATCTCCTCGACAGTCATCGCAAATGTCCCGTCCTGTCGGGGTGGCTCCCTCTGCGGGTGCTGAGCAATCTGCGGTGCTACAGACGACCTAACTGGACCTCTTACTTCATGATACTCATGAAACACCCACATTGAAACTTCACTCCACCACCTTGGATACTATATATTGGGTACCAATTCAATTTACTCTCACTATCTACATAAGTCACTAACTCCTAGAATCAATAATTAATATACTACTCCCCTAATTGAATTTCATATAGCAATTATCATTCACAGATAAGGGTTACAGATCTAGTTATCAGCTCTATCTAATTAATAGTAGGATACATCATATATAAGTGCTATAATCTAATCATGCATCATCAAATCATCTCAAGAAAACATACTAGAATATGGGTTAACTACTTACCTACAATCGGGTCTAGCTGGCTGGAACTCCCGTTCTGAGCCAGGACCCCAGCTAGATAAGGCACACTAGCACATTTTCGTACCTGGTGTGCAGTTGATCCATAAAACAAGCACAACCCCTTCATCTTCCTACAGTCGGCCCATACATGCCCCAACTTCATACAGTATGAACAGGTAGGTGCCTGCTCAACTGGCCTCTACGGAGCAGGAATCCAAACTGGAATATATGGCATAGGCTGAAGGTTTGGGCGCTTTTGAGGCCTAGGGTGGATGCTGCTCATCTCCCTCTTGAGACTAGGATCTCCTCCTCGAGAATGTACCAGGTCCCACAACTGCTGGATCCTCTGACTCTGCTCTCTCATGATCTTAGTTTGAACTCTCTGAGTCTCTATCATATCCTGGAGGAGTCCAAAAATCTGAGTCCCATCGGTGGGCAAGCCTCCTGAGAATATGGTATGTGGTATCACTCTAGTAGGCAGAGGAGGAGGCAGAGGAAGACTCTCGGTCTCAGATGAAGCTCCAGCTATTTCCTGAATAGCATGAGGTGGAGTAGGACTTTTTGGTAAGACTGCTACCACCTCCTCAATAGTAGGAGATGCAACTACCTTCTGAACAGCGGGAGGGGTCACTACCTCCTGAATAATAGGAGGTGGAAGTACTACCTCAGTCATCTCCGAAACTGCAGCTGCTCTCAAACGACGGGCTTTGGTCATGGGTGTCATTCTAGAAAGACAAATGAAAACAAGAATCATCAAAGGGTATAAGACAAATTATCATTCAATGCAATTATGAAATATAGCAATTTATCAGCATAAGTGCTAATTATAATAGGTCACTACTTCTAATACTAATGATACACTATAATTCTAGGACATGGGCACACTTACTCACTTGCACACACTACTCAGAGTAATATACTAACACTTCTAGGATACTATCCACTGGCACTAGAATGGTACCCTCTATGGGATGTCTGACCTACTAGGAACCACTCATGGACCTACAAGTTACACTCTTAACAATCAACACTATTACTCAACTTTGCACACCTATCTACAGTCACCAAGCTACTGCAATATCAAAGGAGTCTTAGAAACTAATGATGGTAAGCTCTATAGGATCTGAACTAGAGGAATTAGAGGTATCTTTATTCTGAGCTAATTAGGTGATAGAACAGAACTCAATGATAATAAGGTTGAATGATAGAGACGATAAATTAAGAACTAATTTAAGATACATTCTGATAATCATACACGTTTATCCATAATTATGCTACCCAGAATCCTCGCCATGCCAGCAAGCATTGATGTGATAAACTATAGAGTCCATAACTAAGGTATATACCTCTATAATTATGTTATCTAGAATTCTCACCAAGCTAACCGGTATGGCTACGAGAAACTCTAAATTCCATAACTAAGATAAGTATATCCAAAAATCATGCTCTCTGTCTCCGTTACGCCAGCCAGTATGGCTGCGATAAACTCTAGACTCCATAACTAAAGCAGATGTTTACCTTTCTCACTGTTCTCATCAAATATATCATCAGAATATTCCTTAATTTAGTCCATAAATTTTATCTCGATACAAAATCAAAGTCAACAATGAACACCAAGAATCAAATTCAATAACGATAAGTGAGAATAGAAATAAGTGAAAACAGATCTCAAAATAGAGTTTATAGTGATATTCTCAAGGGTCGTCCCAAGAATCTCTCAAGGAATCCTAATTTGTGATTGAGTATTCTCTCATCCTAATATCCTATCAATCCAATTTCCTATATTCTATCGCAGGCTCGCAGTAGTACAACTAAGTCATTGCACTACCACGATGTCATACTGGTTGCGAAGCCTGACCTGCATGCGCCACCATAAAAATGTGTCACGACCCGTACCCAAAAATTGGACATGAGTCATGGGTACGTCCAGCCTACGCTGCAGCATCGAAGGTAGAACACTGTCTAGGTCACAATATAAACTAACACATCTCGCAACAATATTCATAACCTGTCAATAATAACCTCATCTCCAAAAGTGAATAATATAATAGTAATACCAGTACTCAATCATAAGAGATCTATAACAAAGATAAAGGACACGAAATGGTAGAATACCAGAATCTGATACATAAGTCTAGGATAGGTCAAAATAACATCCACAAGTCTAATAAGTCTAAACAACACATCAAGTCTAAATCCAAATAAATAACCCAAGTATATCAACTAACTGCCGGAAACAAATTTGATACCAAAATATAAAATGCTAACAAACTAGCTAAATAGACTCTGAAATAGGTTCTCCCGCAACTATACCATACCCTCCATAATGAATAGGGCTACTCCATAGTGAATCCTGAAAATATTATCTAGTCAGGATTGGAGCAAAGTACATACACTAACAGCAGTTTCAATTAAATTGATAAAGACTATAAAATAGTGAGTGATGAATATACATGATAGAAATATAAAACTAGTAATGTAAGGAAGCAGGAGAAATATATAATCATATCTCAGTGAAATAATGAGCAGTGAGTAAGTAGGTGAATATCATTCTCATCAAATACAATCTAGAATAGAAGAATAAGGTAAACTAGCTAAGTGTTTGAAATATTAGTTTGTTATGTGGTCAGCTTAGGACTATATCAGGCTTGTTATATATGATTAGCTATGATATATGTAAGGTCAGGCTAACCATACACAGGGCGTAAGGTTAGCTATGATGCAGGAAGGGTCAGGCTAATCATATCTAACAAGCTATGAGACATGTAATATGGTCAGGCTAACCATACGTATGGTGCATGGTTAGCTATGTTGTATGTAAATGTGGGGTATGATCACATAATTTGCTAATACTTCCCCCGTCCCTCGACTAATATAGTGGATCCAACCATGACACGTTACGACACAGGATTCATGGAGCAGGGGGCCAACCTACTCCTGAATCGGTGTCTATACATGTACAAGAATCACAGAACATCTACAGGGTCCTCTAGGAGATTATATCTCATGCCATAATTCAGGATATACTAATTCGTGCATCCTCATGTCAGAAATCAAGTATATACCACTATAAAGCTAGAATCATAGTAATTTTCAAAATAATGGAAACTGTCATAGAATATACTCGCCTGGTATCGGATGCAAGAAATAGTAAACAGTGTTCAACTGGAGTCCAAGGGTCCTAAATATGGAATATCAAAGTTAAGAACTAATTTGAAATGATAAGCATATATAACTAACTAATGGGGATGTTTCTAGGTTACTTCTAGGTCCAAATTAGTTAATACTAGTCCATACTAGGTTAACTAGATCAATACCTTGCTTATACTAGATTTTCTAAGTCAATCCAGTTTATACTAGTTAATACTATATGCTACTAAACAATAATAGTCTTATACTAACTAATTATTGGTCATATTAAATATACTAGTTGATATTTTAACTTATACTAGTTATCACTACTCACTAAGTTATTATTAACTATGCCAAGTACTACCAATATATAACTCATAGGTATTGGTATTGAATTAATACCTCAACCATACTAACCTACCTTAACCAATACTCTAATCCATAACCATATCTAACTCCAAATTCATAACAACACTTAACATATTATCCTAATCATTACTTCTCAAAATCTTAATATAAAGCTTGGTATCCTAATACCTTAGCATATTAGATACCATAATTTCCTACTCTCAAGATACCCCCAACCCTTAATATATCTCAAGTATACTCATACTCCTAGAGTATGCTGATACAACACTACTGGTACCACAATCCTAGACACTCATATACTATATATAAATCCCAAATTTTGAACATTAAGCACTCCTTCTTGATGGTCTAGCACAATACCTCAACTCAACTCAACTCACTCAACTTACTCAACCACCATCTAGGTGATAAATCACCCTTCCTCTCAGAACTGGCATGTACTGCCTCTATGATTTGTGCATAAACTGCACAGATGGTGTGCACAAACACACATTCCTTAGAATACTCGAGCCTCCAATAACTTACTGCTACTACTCTGCATCACCAGGTGGATACACTATTATAATATTTTACACTGTTGTTACCTTTGAGTTTACAGTGCACAAAGGTGCACTGCACTACCCCTTCACTACCCATAACCTGATCATACTAGAGCCCTTAACCTTGGCCTACAATAGAGCATTATCCTGCACTCAACCCCTCGAGCACACAACTATACTTTCACACTCAACTGCCACTAATCTCCCCCCTACTTGACATTTGGTATACCTTTGTACTAGGCACTGTCTGAATTCAAGTTTTCTCCTAAATGCAGGTCAGACTTCCCTTTCTATTCTAACTGGACTGATACTTGGGTATCAGTCTTCATTCCTTAATTATTCAATTGATACTTGGGAGCAAAGATGTGCAATTACCTGCAGACCCAGTCCCTATGTTACCCCTTCTCTCCATATTATACCACTACACTTAATACTCTTGTATCAGTTCCAAATGCACCCAACACCAACTCTAATACCCCACCCCCTCTTACACCCTTAATTGATACTCATAACATTCTATCTCACTATACTCACACTAACATACTTTACCTCCACACACATACACTCTCCTCTAGAACACTTCCTACACTCCTCACCAAACAACACATGTAACTGAACATCAAGCCTAACACTCAAGCTGCACACGAAGGAAGGATACCTCACTGATACAACTTATGGTTAGTACCCTGATACTCCAAGCACAAGATTAACAATTAATACAACACCACCCTAACTACCTTGTTGTTACTTGCTAATATTGCACGCTTACTGCCATCACCAAGCACACACCACAACAGTAATCACATCAACAACACAATTACAACAGAGATAACACCTCAACACAGCATATCAACCTCTCCCTCAGTCTATGGCAAAACTGATGCTTAACTCAACTTCACAGTTATCATTCCCCAAGTATACACAGTTGCTGGTGAACTCGAGCACATTTTCCCCAAATTCTAATGCATAACTTGCTACTGCTACTAAATTCTCCACAAAATACTCGTTGTCGCTGCACCCTGGAATTTCTCATTGTTCGAGCATATATGATGCAAAGCAACTCCTCACACTTAATACCACCTTGCACTCTCAAACATATCACCCACTCACATACTCCAATCCCCTCATAAACACAATACCTCAACCCCTCCTTATGTGTTGCTGCCAACTGCCTATGGCAATGCCCGAGTCCCTAACTACCCCTCTGCTTGCTAACATTCTTATCCCAACTGCTCATTGATTTGCCTGTAGCACAAATTTGTACTACAGTGCACTCACCCCACACAGGTCTGAACAGACCTCTCCCAAATAGTCCTACTGCACAGGCTCTTACATCAAAAATATGCATTGATGAATTAGACTGATGTAGTGCACTATAGATCCAACTCAAATTCCTACTAAACACAGCCATAGGTGGCCAACACCCTCACACAACTAACTATCACTGTCACAACAATATCACAGTCCTCCTACCCACTGATACACACACCTACTAACACAAAGCCAAGTATCAAGCACTTGGTGTGCATTAATGAGATACTTCATTATAGACTCAAGATACTCCTTCCAAATATCACCAAACACCACTAAAACTATGGGAACACATCTAAAATAGTTAATAGAGTATAAATAGTATAATAGATATTATATCAAATACTTGGTGGTCTAAACTCATTTTCCCCTAATTTTGAGGCACAAAACAATATCCTATAAGAAGAAAATTATATATCTATATAAATGAGGGCTTCTAGTACCTAGATCTAGCCATAGAAAGCAAATTCTACCTATGGGAGGGTACCTATAGGTCCAATAGATGTTCTTAACCATAAATAGAGTGAAAAGAGAGAGAATTACCTAAGTTTTGAGTGACCTCCTTGAAGAACTCCGAATTTGGATACGAGGAAGACGAAGCAGATACGATCATCAACACTTAGACTCTTCTTCAAGCTCCCTCTAGCAATGACAAGCTCCTTAGCCTCCTTGGAAAATAAAAATAAGAGGGATGAGATTTGAAGTAGAGAAATTATGGTTTGCTCTCAAATTTGTGGATGAACTAAAAGAAAATAAATAGAGGCTATTCATGAATAAAGAAGCTTATATAGCCTCCTAATAGGGTTAGTGTAAGGTTGAGAAATATTTAAATTGACTCAAAGGCCCCTCCCATTATCTCATGAATAGGATCAACTAACCCTATAGAAGGAATATTATATTCTTGAGTTTAAATAGGTTTAATAGACTTAATCTAGTCATGACTAACTAATGACTCAAGTCAAATAGTCTAAACTTAATAACTAACTCATTCTCCTAAACTAATGAGTCAAACCATGACTAATTATTTAATTAAATCAATGGGTCATGTTAAGTCTAGTTGGGTTTATTTAGGCTCACTAACATTAAGTCTAATTAATAAGTGCTAGTCCACTAGTCAAAAATATATTTATAATATAACACTTATTCACAATATTTAAATAATATAGAAATGACAAAAATACCTCTCTCTCGGATTTAGGTAGATACAGAAACCCTCCTTAGATTTCTTTATGAAGACATATGGGCATATAGGATTATTCTCATATCCTTTCATTTTCATATATTCAATAAGACGGTTGTACCACATCCTTCCGGATTGTTTCAAACCGTACAATGAACGTCTTAGCCTTATGGAATGCATGTTCTTAGCTTTTGAGCTGGGTAGGTTAAATCCATCTAGGATTTTTATATAGATATTGCTATCTAAATCACCATATAGATAGGCTGTTACAATATCCATAAGTCTCATGTCCAGCTTTTTTTTAACTGTCAGAATTATCAAATAATGGAACATTGTTGCATCTATTACGGGAGAATACGTCTCTTTGTAATCAATTTTGGGTCTCTGAGAAAACCCTTGTGCCACTAATCGTGCCTTAAATCGAGCAATTTTATTTTTTTTATTTCGCTTTCTTACAAACACCCACTTGTAACCTACCGGTCTGACATTTTTTGGTGTTTGTACTATACGTCCGAACACTCCACGTTTATTAAGGTAATCAAACTCTGCTTGAATAGAATCCTTCTATTTTGGCCAATCTTTTCTTTATCGACATTCATCGATGCTACGTGGTTCAGTGTCATCAGTGCCCTTAGATATTTCAGTAGCTACTGAGAATAAAAATATCTCATCTATTGTTATATCTTTGCAATCCCATACCTCTCTTGTATATATATAAAATATAGAGATCTTTTTACTTTCAGGTACCTGAGCCTCCTCTTGGGCTTGTATTTTTTCTAAGACAATAACCTCTTCTGAGTCTTAAGCTTAATTAACTGAGAAAGTAGCTTGGAGAAGGCAAAATTTCTAGATGAGAGTAAAAAAATATTTGACCATCGACTAGAAGTATCTATTAGAACCATAAAATACCTTAAAGGTCCGTTAGCAGGATCAATTGGCCCACAAATATCACCTTGTATTCTCTGAAGGAATGGTAGTGATTCAGAAGCTATTTTGAGAAGTGAAAGTCATGTAATGAGTTTACCATGTGAACATGATACACACAAATGTTCAGTGGGAAAGGAAAGACTTTGGTATGATAAATTATGTCCATTGGTATTATTAATGACCTTTCTTAACATAGTCGATCCCGAATGACCCAATATGTCATGCCAAAGGATTACATTCCTTGGATCCTTTAGCCTTTTGCTAGTGATGGGGTGAGATTCTACTACCTTCAGAGTAGTTTGATATAGTCCCAAGAAGATTAAATTGTACTTTTCTAATGTGAGCTTGTTGCTTCCAACATTAGAGGTGATACAAAGATACTCTTTATTATCATCGTTCATGGTTTCAACATAAAACTCGTTCATTCGAATATCTCTAAAGCTGAGTACATTTCTATTAGATCTACTAGAGAATAATATATTTCGAATGACTAAGTGTGTTCTATTTGGCAACACAACATCGGCCTTATCATAATCTTCTATAATCTGTACGGGTCCAGCAATGGTGGTCACCTTGGCAGTGTTTGAGGCATATATTGTGAAAAACTTTCTAGTTTTCAATATAATGTGAGTTGTTGCACTATCTATCAAGAATATGCTATCATCATTGTCCATACCTTTCAAAAACAAAAATTAATAATATATTAATATGCTACTAAATGGTTAAACTTGGCATATTGCCAATTATTATAACTTAATCTAAATCTAAATAAAATTGCTTCAAAGAAAGTAAACTACCTAGACTATTAATCATATAATGACCAATTTATTCAAAGTGGAAAGTAAATAAACTTAGATAAGCATACAATAACTACATTGACTTCGCCTATAATGGCGTTGAACTTGTCTTCAGAAATTGCGTTTCTATCCTTATCATGGAAGAAATCAATAAAATCCATGTGTGTTGTACCCTCCATGAGATTAGTCTCCACACCCTTTGAGGCTTCATACTCGTCCACTTTTTTTTGTGAGGTGCGACAGTTTTGCATCCAATGACCAGCTCTTCCACAACGTTTGCAAATATCAGTTGGAGCAACTAGATTGGAAATTTAGGCATTATTTTTCGAGGATTAAACCCCTTATTTTTGAACTGTGTATCATTTCTTAGACCCAAATTGTAGCCATTTTTTGCCTTCCACGGTGTCCATGCCCTCTACCTCTGTAATTTTCTCTACCCCTAGTATTGGTCATATTTTTTCGAGCACTAGTCGCATTCGCTTCAGCTGGAATTTGTGTAGACCTAGTTGGTCTACTAGTGTGGTTTTTTTATTAATAACTTATTATTTTTCTCGGCTACGAGTAAGACAACAATGATTTCAGAATACTTCTTAAAATTTCTCTCCCTATACGTCTGTTGTAGAGTCATATTAGTCGCATGAAATATGATGAATATTTTCTCTAGCATAGAATGCTCTGTCACTTCTTCACCACATAACTTCAATTGTGAAGTAATCCTGAACATAGCCGAATTATAGGCTGCAACTATCTTATAATATTGGAAACGTAGATTGAGCCATTCATGGAGTGCACCTGGTAGTATGACCATTTTCTAGTGGTCATATCTCTCAACTAGAGAATACCATAGCATCAAGGGGTCTTTGACTGTTAAGTACTCAGCCTTGTGACCACCATGAATCTGATGTCTTAGGAAAATTAGCCTTCACTTTATCTTGTGCAGATATTGGCTTATCAGCCTCAATTGTGTCATATAAGCTTTTGGCTTGAAAGTACAATTCAGCATCCAATCTCCAGTTGAGAAAGTTATGGACTTCTAAGTTTAGAGGCTTAAAATCATGCTTTGTGAGGCTTGACATATTGTTGTATAAGATCAATAATAATAAGTTAATATAAGAACTTGGTAAATCATAAAACAATTCATGTTCATGGTGTATGCTTCAACCAATGATGTTTCAGAAGTCTATTTATACCAAACAAATCTTGTTCTGGTATACTTCAAACAATGATGTTCCAGAAGTCATATTTAAATACCAAACACTAGTTATTCATGGTATGCTTCGAACAATGTTTATATTCAAGAAGTCTTTCAAAAATACCATATATGGTATGCTTCGAATAATGATGTTCCAGAAGTCTTATATATATAGACCAAACAATTCATGCTCATGGTCATCAGATATCTGATGGCTTTGATCTGAATATATTAACATATATAAAAGAAATAAATAAAGAATAACTCCAGCATTCTTTCCGAGAGATCTATATGCGATTAACATTGGAGTGCTATTATCGAAGTGGAGAATCCACAAATGAAGGCTTCACTAAGATGCTCTCGCTTATTTATATAGGACCGTGTATGGCAACTCTAGAGGGGGGTGAATAGAGTGTATATATACAGTAGAATAAAATCACCTGTTAAAATATAATTCTATGGTATGCAATGGTGATCAACAACTAGCAGTTAGAATATGTCTCTTGTGTAAGTAATACTACTAGCAGTGTTATGAACATATGAAATAGAGTGAGAGAAAGAAAACATAAACACCAAGATGTATACTGGTTTTCCTCTGAGAGGACTAGTCCAGTCCCAAGAACTCAAGCTCGGAGTTGTATCCACTATAATCACCAATAGTGAATCACAAGCTTTGATCCGAAGGCTTGTCACTTCTTACAACCACGAGGTTTGATCTAAAGTGTCGCAACTTCACAGCTTGATAGAGAGAGTAACTGATGGAACAAAGCTCTTTACAACTCAGAAGACTTCTAGACCGATATCGCACTTGGCACTAGAAAGGCTAGGGAGTTGCTCTTTGAGATAGGAAAGTTAAGGCTTTAGGGGTTGCTCACAATAGGATAGAAGACTTAAGAATCGTTGAGTTGTTGTTGAATAAAAAATTCCAATCCTATTTATAGGGTATAGGCAAACAGAATTCGGCCAGAATTCGGTCAGGGTTTAATTTAAATTTCTAACCGTTGGGCCAAGAAATTAGGAGCTATTGAACTGGTTGATTTTATACCAAAAGGGTAACCTAGTTCGGCACGAGTTCGGCCCGAGTTCGATCTCTAAGTATGGTAGACTTTATAAATGAATGTGACCTAATTTGGTGGATAGGTTCTTTGGTTCATTTGAGTGGACTAGGTATCTAGGTATAGGTATTTAGGATTTGCCAGTGCGACTCAGCTTAAATCAGTCCTAGACTTAAATAAATAAAAAATTATATTTGAATAGAAACCAATAGTTATTGCAGAGTCTGACTTTAGTACTGATAGAGTTGATATGCTTTGCATCGAGTATCTGCTCCATCTGTATTTTGGATCTGATTCATCTGATATTTGACGATTATCAGAATCAGGTTGACTGTGACCACTTTGTGTCAATAATCTCTCCCATTATGATAATTGACAAACTATGCCAAAATACACATAAGGTAAGTCTGATGTAGCCTTTGATGCAAATAGTTGAAATGTAGATAAAGTTTCTTTGAACATAGATCTTTATGTTAAAAACTTTCTTTTTAGAAAAGCTCCCTAGTAAGTAGATCTTTCCTTTGAACGGGAGCATTTAAAAGACCTGTAACTTGACATTTCTTTATAACAAAATTAGGTGCAGATATATCAACAAAAATATGTCACAGTTATATGTTATCAACCATACATCAACTATAATCAAAATATTTTGTTATCATATTTTGTCATCCCCCCTTATCAATATATCATAGTGGGAAAACTCTCTCGTAATAAGTGATTATGACAAATTGGAAAGACAAATTGACCAGAACATGCATTGTTTTAATCAAAAAAAGACTGTAACCATAAAAGTTTTATGAACATTTAAGCAATTATTTCTAGTATACTGAAATAGAAAAACTAATACATCCACATAGCCACAAGAAACTATCATAAATCATCAGCAACAGCATCAGCAGGTGAGTGATCGTCAAAGTATGGTCCAGTAAGGTTGAAGTACTGCTAAACAAATGGATCATTGATCCTGTAGCCTAAACGAAAAGGATCATGAGCCACTGGGTGAGGTGCGGTAGGATGATGGGCTAGGTGATAATGAAGATCTACCAGGGAGTTGGCTAATGTGTGTGCCTGAATAGTGGTGTGATAAGACTGGTCGCAAAGTCGAGAGATAATCATAGTATTTTGCTCCTGATGTTGAGCAGCTATCATTTTGTTTTGCAACCTGAATTACTTGCAGAATATCTCTTGGATCAAGTCCAAGGTAGCAGGCTGTGTAGAGGATGATGGAGTAGGAGTAGGAGTAGGAGCGGATGGGGCTGGATCAACTGGTGCATCAGACTCAGATGAGTCATCCTCATCAGGAATGAGAAAAATAGGCTGAATCCTGCAGGCTTTGGTCAGGTAGGTTGGCTCAGATAGATAAGTGGGTTCTTCTATAGGAATGTCGAAGTGCTCAAAGATGAGTAGTAGATACATGGCATAAGGAAGTTGACGTTTGTGTTTATAACAGTCAATCATCTGCCGAATCATGGTTTTAGGAAGGCTAAAGGAAGACGAGTGAAGTAGGGGATCATCGAAGGCGATGAGTGAAGAGCTGAAAGCCGAATAAACTCCCCACCGGCTATGCCGGGCACGTAGCGAAAGGTCCTGACATGCCTGACTGGAGTCTCGCAAGGGAGCGAAGCGACCAAGCAAACGCAGCTAAAAATATATAGCTAATGTACCTAATGTAGCTAATGAAGCTGTGAGAGAGAACGATAAAGGCAGCCTCTTTAAAGACTATAAATAGTATAGAAGTGATATAAAGTAGACATCTCCCTGTAGGTCACATCATCTTTGGAGGTTTGCTTAGGAATGATAGTAGAGTATATAGTACGGTAAAGTTCGTACAAGTATTGGTTAAAATAACGAGCACGAAACTTTCTGTCAAGGTAAGGATAAGGGGCGCAAAGTATGTCCCGAAGGGAATCAAGAGTGATGTCATCTCTGAGATTGAGTTTGTCGATCTCAACTTGGACGTCTCCTTCATTAGGGATTTCAAGAATTTTACCCAAAATTGTATCGTCAAATTCAATGTCGATTCCACCCACTCTCGAAGAGATAGACCATTGATCATGAGATAGATTATAATAAAATATGCGAATGACATTCAAATATATGGATTTTCTATTTTTGACTTGACGATGAAAATAAAATTCTAGAAGTTTAGGTTTTTGGACATAAAAATTAGTAAAATTAATAGGATTTCCCTTGCAAATATTCCTTTGCACAAAGTCATTGAACCATAGATTTGAGGCATCAAAAGAAGTAAAAATGAAATCATCATATTCTTCTGGGTTTGGAATATTAGGAGAAAATAAGGAATAGATAGCATCATCACTAGAGGGTTGAGAAGAGGAAGCTTTATTTGTTTTTTTCTTCTTTTTCCCAAATTTAGGAGCCATGAATTAGGGTTTGAGAATGTGAAGATTGTACCTTGAAAAGATTGAAAGGGGTGAAGGAGAATCTCACCAAGAACCTTTAGATCTCAAGTTGAGAGAGAATGAGCCTTTGTGGAAGGCGATCACAAACTAGGGTTTTGGAGGAAATGTTTGATTCTCGGTTGGAGAGGAAGGATTTGGGAGGATGAAGACATATGATCAGATCCGAGGATGCTGCTATTATATAAAAATACTTGAACCGAATTCGGACCGAGTTCGGACCGAACTCTGTCCGAGTTCTGATAGCTCAGGATTTTACAAAAAAAATTATAGTAAGCTAAAAAAGCATAAGTAATAGGTATAAAAATATATGAGGTATATAATTATGACAGGTTATTAAAAGTCATTGCTATTAGACAAGTCATTTAAAAGAATTTATGGCAGTCAATTACTGAATGAATGATAATTATATTTAGGAAACGTTTTGTAAATAGCTCTTTGTATATCATTACTCAGTGAGATATTTTTGTTATTATTAATTAGTTGTAGGGGCCGGTTCTCAGCTAGCGGTGGTCCGAAGACACTTAAGTATCGTGTCGCTTAAGGCTGTTTACACCTTGTTGACAGAAGGACCCTTTAGGATTTTTTAACAATAATTTCTATACCTTTAGAGCATAATATTGAAGAATTATTTAACAAGAGTTTCTTCATACACAGTTTAAGAACAATTGTTTTATCATATTAAATGAGTACAGTATACTACTATAAATATGAAAGTTTGTGTTACCATAATGACTTAATAGTCATGTTTCATGTTGGTGCAATTGTCATGAGAATATACATTTGGCTTTTTGCAATCACCAACTTTCTCCTTTATCATTATATCTTGCCACAAATCGTTCCACCTATATGATTGGAAAAAGACTTTGGTATCCAGGATTTGGATCCATATTTGTTAGCTTTAGGAATCCACTTATACATATTCATATCAACTAATTTTTTTAGCCTTACACTGAAGTGTAATGTGTCCTTTTAAACCACAATAATGGCATATAGCATAAGCATTTGTGTTCGGTATAGAAGGATGAGTATGTGAAGTAGTGTGACATGTCTTGCGTGGATATTTATAATAAAATGCATTATTATGTGAAGTATGTTGTGTTCTACATGCTTGATAGTGTGAAGCATTTGGTTTGCTTACTGGTGTTTTGTTATGCGTGCTCTTTTGTTTAGCCATGTGTCTTGTGTTAGACTGAGTAGTAGGTTGTATGACCTGATTTCCCAATCTAATCTTTAACTTTTTAGAGGTGGCAAATAAATTATTATATTTGGCAGTAAGAGCATCTATCTTAAGTGAGGCATTAGAGTACTTCTCATTTTCCTGTTTTAAGTCCTACTTAAGTTTAGCATTTTTTTGATTGCTTTCATTAAAGCAGTCAAGAGTTTCTTGTAAGCTAAGCTCAAGTTTGGAGATTTCAATTGATTCATCAGAAGAGGAGTTTTCTCTAGCTTCCTTAAGTAAGCAAATAAGCTTATCATTCTTAAGCTGATAAGATTTAATATCTTTTCGGACTAGCTTATAGTTATTTCTAAGCTTATTATAGTCTTCAAATAAATCATTAAAAGCATCAGACAATTCATCATACGAAATATCTTTTGTTAGTGAGTCATCATTTACCTCTGTAAACACCCTAAATTTCAGGAATAAAATTTATACAATTTTTCCCGTATTTTTGGTGTTCTTCTGGAACTTAAAAGCTAAGGTAATTTGGGGTTGAATAATTTTTAGTGTGGCTTAATGGAGTTAAAATATTCTGGAAATAGAAATTTATTGTGTATAATGGAGAACCGGACGCAGGGCAATTTTCGGTGAATTTATTGGACACCGGAACAACGAATCGAGGACCTTTAGCTATTTGGATGTTAACCCAAACCGCTGAACCAACCCGAAACCCATCTAGGAACCCTAGCAGCCGAAGTACTGTTCCCCTATAAAGGTACCTCGGCGTTCGTGCCCTAGGCCGCAGCCACCCCGAGTTTCCCCACAGTAGCCGCCTGGACGAGTCATCGCCGCCGCCATCGACTTAACCCCAGCCGCCCGCTCTCTACCCTCACGCCGAGCCCGACCCCCACCTCCGTTTGGCCGAGTTCGACGCTGTTTCGTCGACGACCAAACTCCGGCAGCAGCCACCCGTCCAGTCCCGACCCCCGGGACGCCGCCGCCCTCAGCCGACTCGGTGGCCGCCCCGCCTGCTGTCAACGCTCCGACCCATTGCCGGACCAACCGATCCCCGACCGCCTGAGAGTCCGACCCATCCCCGGCTGTGCGTTTTCGATTCCGTCGATGCCGCGACCCCCTCCGGTCGGCCTCAGCGAACTGTAGCCACCTCGACGTTCGCGCCATCGACCACAGCGACCCCTAGCACTGGACGCAGCGACTTGATACGCTGGACACGGAATTGACGTGGACACTTGGAAAACAGAATCCACGGAGCCCTGTACAGGTACTGTTTTCTCCCTACTCGCGACTCCGTTTTCAATTCCGTCGATTTCTATGCGTAGACTGTATACCCCTCTCGGTGCCCGTGCAATTCGCTCGGTGCATCGCGTCTTGTAGTGGTCGTACACCGCGATCCAAAACAGGAAAAACAACGCCCTGTTTCACCCCGGAACTGAGTCCGCCCCGCCAAACGGGACGACTTGGTCGCACGCGGTCTTTACCAAACTATGCGCGACGTTGATACGGTCGTGTGGGATTTCGCAGAAGTCGATTCGGAGGTGCGTGCACCCCGGAATCAACGCGTATCCGCCGACGACGCCCCGTATCCGTCGATCCTGAAACACGCTGTAACTTCGTGTACACACGTCAGATCGAGACGAAACTTGCATCATCGGATCCGTAGTAATACGCTGGTCCTGTGAGCCAAGTTTGGTTCGATTCTGAGGACGTTGACAAAATCACGTATCGTGGGCCCCACCGGCTCCACTTGACGGGTGATTTTGTGATCGGCTCATCGGAATCCAATTCTGGAAGTTCCGTTGAGTTCGTATCATTGTTCCTGACTTGTAGACACTGAGTTTGCGGAATTTGGAGACCCTTGACCCTGACACGCTTTTCGGTGCAAAGTGGGCCCGCATGTGGAACCCGCTTTGGCCCGGAAATGACCTTTTTGCCCCTGTGTCCAAATTGGACGTAAGGACAGGCATTTCCAGCTATTTGACATCTTCTGAGACAGTTGGTGATATTTATTACAGCTTTTGGAGTAGTTTCCACCGGATCCACAGATACCAGGACGACAGTTGACATTCAAACATCAGGCAAGTGTACCTTGCCAATCTATGCAGCTTAGTTATTTATTTTCCTTGCTATATATATATTGCTGTGCATGCTCAACCTAGGACCGTGTGACGTACTTAGCGTCCGATTATCAGTCGGGTGCCGACACTGTACGCAGTGTTGGGTACGGTCATTTAGAGATGGATATCCGTGATATTTTATATTCTCATACTTGT
Organism: Iris macrosiphon; assembly: GCA_036927795.1. NCBI lineage: Eukaryota > Viridiplantae > Streptophyta > Magnoliopsida > Asparagales > Iridaceae > Iris > Iris macrosiphon. The sequence goes on along the minus strand of JAYESA010000010.1, from coordinate 64,963,808 downwards.
CTTATCAAGTACCATATGACCCAGGACACTTGACACTATTCATGAGACAGGATTTTCCCGAGATATTCGTGGTGATTCTGTATAGGATACAGGACATGGACATTATACTATTAGATTCTTTATGACTGGTTGCATTTAGCTATGATCGCGCTTGACATGGGCATGAGACGTTGTGGTCATGATTTGCGTGGTTACATTGGGTGGGGAGAGACACACAGGCTACAGGCTGTATTTATGTATATCTTCTATTATTGAGAGGTCGTAGGCTCTCGTAGCAGAGCCTGACCCACTACCGGTTATTACCGCTACCGGCTCCCCGACACAGAGCTTGTAGTGGCTCAGCCTGAGACTAGTGATGCTCTCACTTGCATTTACACTTAGATGGTTACATATTTACCCCTTGTTTCATTTAGTTATATATTGCTGCACTGCTTATCTGTATTTATTGGCATGAGCTTTCTTGTACCTTGCTATGTCCCCTGAGGACCTGGATCCGGATTTTGTTCCCCAGATTTTGCAGACGTGGTTTATCCCGAGGTTTACGGGACCGGAGCAGGAGCTGATCCAGGAGTTGTACCACCATCCGAGGACGAGGTCTTAGCTGAAGACTTCTCTTGAGCATCCTTGTTTATGCTCAGCTTTTATTATTTTATTTCAGTCTTTCATATTCTGGTCAGATGAACCATTGTACTAGATATTTATCGGGTTGTTCCCCGAAGTGCTATGTGAGACTTGCTGATGATTTACATTCCTTATTTACTCTGTGGATCATGTTTATATCTTGTGTGGATGATGATTAGTTGTACCTTGATTGTCGTAGACTTGTTTTACAGCTTAAGTATGCCCTGATGGATCCTTTATAGTGAGTTGGTCCATCGGTGCGTACTGCTGGCCGTTGACACGCGTCTGGTCCCACAGTATTTTGGGACTGGGGCGTGACATGGTTTTTGTGGTGGCCCATGCAGGTCTACGACTAAATAGTTCGGTTTCAACTTAGGGACCGGACCAGCCTGCCCTAAGGATAGTATGAACTATAGGATCTCATCCATTATTTAACCAGTTGTTGAACTCTATATCGATCTCGAATTTTGTTACTTGAACTGCATCCTGTATTGATTCCTCTGAGCGTTCTCATAGTTTATCTTTTGATTTCAGAGCAATGGACTCCAGGAACAGAGATGATATCCCTTTGGAGACACCACACGACGCTGTGGTTACTTATGGAGACGAAGTGACACCAGGGGATGGTGGACAAGCATCGCAGAGTGATCAAACCGGGCAGCCTAATCCAAGGTTCCGGAGAGATGATATTCCACCACCACAGTTCACTCCCCAGATGCCAGTATTCCCGTCAGGACAAGCCATGGACGGACAGCAAATGTTCCAGATGATGTATGCTATGATGCAAGCACAGCAGCAAGTTCAGCAAGAGGCTCATCGGCAGGAGGCCGAGTATCTGAGGACCAGCCTGGTATCCGCAATGGAGCAGGCAAATCCGGCAGCGAGGAGAACATCGACGGGATCTATCACCGATTTCCGTCATCTCAAGCCTCTCACGTTTTCCGGTAAAGAAGGGCCAACGGAAGTTCATGAGTGGCTCACCAACATTCAGCATCAGTTGGAAGCCGCTGAACTTCCAAGAGAGAAGTGGATGACTGCCGTCAGAATGCAGTTAACTGATAATGCGCATCACTGGTGGTTAGCAGAAGAAAGGAGGCTTGGACAGGACCGAGTCACATGGGAAGAGTTCTCCAGACTCTTCCAAGAGATGTACATTCCAGCCATTGCACGGTCAGAGCTCAGAGACAGGTTCAACCGCCTTATCCAAGGCAGCATGTCAGTAGAGGAATACAACGCAGAATTTATTCGCCTGAGCCGCTTTGCCCCAACACTGATTTCAACGGAGGAAGAAAAAGCAGAGAAGTTCTTTGATGGCTTGAAGTTCGAGCTTCAGAAAGTGATTGGAACGGTAGCACCTACCTCTTATACCGATGTCCTTGCAGCAGCCCGACGCTTGGAGCGCGTCACCAGGAGGGAATCTAATTTGAAGAGGCCTATCACATCAGCACCATCCAGGCCAGCACATGGGGATTCAGCAAAACGAGCCCAAAGGGGTATGCCAGATAGAGCAGCACAGAGAGACAGACCTCTTCCTACTTGTCACCACTGCGGCAAGGTAGGACACATTGAGAAGGAATGCCGGCGTAAATTGGGACTATGTTTGAGCTGCGGATCCAACCAGCACTTTTCCAGGGACTGTACTGAACGCCGGGACGGAGCACCAAGACTAGCATTACCTGCACCACGACCAGCTTATCCAGCAGCAGGAGGCCAGCAAACAGGAGTTGGTGGGGTCAGACCACCAGCCCCAGGAGGGAATCATCAGAGACCACCACTGGCACCACAGGCAGCCCTATTCCAGCAGCAGCAGCAGCAGCAGAGAGGTCCAGCTCAGGGAAGAGGACAGGCTTTCCCATTAGCTGTTGAGGAGGAGGTTACAGCAGGCGAGGTCATCGCAGGTACTATTTTAGTAGCTTCATTACCTGCAGTAGCTTTATTTGATTCTGGAGCATCGCATTCATTTATAGCAGCTAGCTTTGTAGCCACCCATAGAGTAGCTACCGCACCCCTTCCGAAGATGAAGAGGATTCTTACGGGAGGCGGTATTATTCCGGTTAGTGACGTCTGTAGATCTTGTTCTGTAGTCGTATGTGGCCGAGAGATGCGAACGCAGTTTCTGATATTTTCTATGCCGGATTATGATGTCGTACTTGGTATGGACTGGTTAAGTCAGTACCATGCGACTCTTGATTGTCGGCTTGGGAAGGTTATATTTAGACCGCCTGGCCATCCAGAATTTGAGTTTCTCCGAGGAGCAGTAGAGCAAGGAGTTCAGCCTACTCTTAGGGTACTATCTGTAGAAGGGGAGACAGGTTACCCGAGAGTCATATCAGAATTTGTGGATGTATTTCCTGATGATCTTCCAGGTTTACCGCCTGATCGGGAAATAGAATTCACAATAGACTTAACTCCAGGAGCAGAGCCAATCACTTCATCGGTTTATCGGCTAGCACCTAAGGAGTTAGTGGAGTTGAAGGAACAGGTAGATGATCTTTTGGAGAAGGGTTTCATTCGCCCCAGTGTTTCACCTTGGGGAGCACCCATCTTATTTGTGCCGAAGAAGGATGGAACAGTACGGTTGTGCATTGATTACAGGGCACTGAATGCCGTGACCATCAAGAACAGGTTTCCCTTACCACGCATTGATGATCTATTCGATCAATTGAGTGGTGCAAGGGTATTCTCGAAGGTTGACCTTAGATCCGGCTATCATCAGATCAAGGTAAGGAAGGAAGACATCCCGAAGACAGCTTTCAGGACGAAGTATGGGCATTATGAGTTCCTGGTGATACCGTTTGGTTTAACCAATGCGCCAGCAGTGTTTATGAGTTTGATGAACAGAGTCTTTCATCAATTCTTGGATAAATTCGTAGTGGTATTCATTGATGACATTCTCATATATTCCAAGAGCCCTGAAGAGCACGAGGAGCATCTCAGAATCGTGTTAGAGACCTTGAGGCAAGAGAAGTTATATGCCAAGCTCAGTAAGTGTGAGTTCTGTATGGACAAAGTACCTTTCTTGGGGCACATCATCACAGGAGAAGGACTTTCAGTGGATCCAGAGAAAGTTGCGGCAATAGAGACTTGGCCTACACCTACATCAGTTGCAGAGGTAAGAAGTTTTCTCGGACTTGCGGGATATTACCGAAGGTTCGTAGAAAATTTCTCAAGGATTGCAGAACCAATGACAAAGCTAACACGAAAGGATCAGGAGTTTGTATGGACAGAAGACTGCCAGAAGGCTTTTGAAGAACTAAAGAGAAGATTAACAACAGCACCTGTCTTGACTCTTCCTTCAGGGTCAGGAGGTTTTGTTGTTTACAGTGATGCATCCGGCAGTGGATTAGGATGTGTTTTGATGCAACATGGCAAAGTCATTGCTTATGCGTCAAGACAGTTGAAGGACCACGAGAAGAACTACCCCACGCATGATCTGGAGCTAGCAGCAGTGATATTTGCATTGAAGATATGGAGGCACTACCTTTATGGAGAGAGGGTAGAAATCTTTACTGACCACAAGAGCCTGAAGTATGTGTATACTCAGAAGGAGCTTAACATGAGACAGAGACGTTGGCTGGAACTGATGGTAGATTTTGACATCGATCTGCAGTATCATCCGGGAAAGGCGAATGTTGTTGCAGATGCACTCAGCAGGAAGCCTACGGCTTATTTCTTGACAATGCAGCCCGAGTTATTGAAGGACTTACAGGAGCTACAGATAGAGGTTATCGTACTGGGACCAGAATTGGTAACGCAGACAGTGGAGAAGGTGAAGCAGATACAGAATCATCTACGAGCAGCTCAGGACAGACAGAAGCATTGGGCAGATACACACAGGCGTCCCCTAGAGTTCAAGGAAGGTGATCATGTGTTCTTGAGGATTTCGCCCACTCGTGGTACTATCAGATTCGGGAGCAGAGGCAAGCTGAGCCCAAGGTATATTGGGCCATTTGACATTCTAGAGCGCGTTGGTGAGGTGGCTTACCGGCTTGCATTACCTCCATCCTTAGAGGGAGTGCATGACGTATTCCACGTCTCACAGCTGCGAAGATACGTGACCGACCCAAGTCACGTAGTCGATCATTCAGAGATCGCGGTAGGCCCGAGCTTGAGGTATGAGGAACAACCAGTTGGCATCCTCGACGTCAGTGAGAAGACATTGCGGGGACAGACAATCAGACTGGTCCGAGTAGCATGGAAACATCATTCACCAGGCGAATCGACTTGGGAACGAGAAGATAATATGCGTCAGCGATACCCCCACTTGTTCGAGGAGGCAGTTGTAAACTAGGCAACCTTGTATTTCCATAACTCTTTCTCCAATAGCTTATTCTTTGATTGCGAGGACGCAATCCTTTTAAGGAGGGAAGATTGTAAACACCCTAAATTTCAGGAATAAAATTTATACAATTTTTCCCGTATTTTTGGTGTTCTTCTGGAACTTAAAAGCTAAGGTAATTTGGGGTTGAATAATTTTTAGTGTGGCTTAATGGAGTTAAAATATTCTGGAAATAGAAATTTATTGTGTATAATGGAGAACCGGACGCAGGGCAATTTTCGGTGAATTTATTGGACACCGGAACAACGAATCGAGGACCTTTAGCTATTTGGATGTTAACCCAAACCGCTGAACCAACCCGAAACCCATCTAGGAACCCTAGCAGCCGAAGTACTGTTCCCCTATAAAGGTACCTCGGCGTTCGTGCCCTAGGCCGCAGCCACCCCGAGTTTCCCCACAGTAGCCGCCTGGACGAGTCATCGCCGCCGCCATCGACTTAACCCCAGCCGCCCGCTCTCTACCCTCACGCCGAGCCCGACCCCCACCTCCGTTTGGCCGAGTTCGACGCTGTTTCGTCGACGACCAAACTCCGGCAGCAGCCACCCGTCCAGTCCCGACCCCCGGGACGCCGCCGCCCTCAGCCGACTCGGTGGCCGCCCCGCCTGCTGTCAACGCTCCGACCCATTGCCGGACCAACCGATCCCCGACCGCCTGAGAGTCCGACCCATCCCCGGCTGTGCATTTTCGATTCCGTCGACGCCGCGACCCCCTCCGGTCGGCCTCAGCGAACTGTAGCCACCTCGGCGTTCGCGCCATCGACCACAGCGACCCCTAGCACTGGACGCAGCGACTTGATACGCTGGACACGGAATTGACGTGGACACTTGGAAAACAGAATCCACGGAGCCCTGTACAGGTACTGTTTTCTCCCTACTCGCGACTCCGTTTTCAATTCCGTCGATTTCTATGCGTAGACTGTATACCCCTCTCGGTGCCCGTGCAATTCGCTCGGTGCATCGCGTCTTGTAGTGGTCGTACACCGCGATCCAAAACAGGAAAAACAACGCCCTGTTTCACCCCGGAACTGAGTCCGCCCCGCCAAACGGGACGACTTGGTCGCACGCGGTCTTTACCAAACTATGCGCGACGTTGATACGGTCGTGTGGGATTTCGCAGAAGTCGATTCGGAGGTGCGTGCACCCCGGAATCAACGCGTATCCGCCGACGACGCCCCGTATCCGTCGATCCTGAAACACGCTGTAACTTCGTGTACACACGTCAGATCGAGACGAAACTTGCGTCATCGGATCCGTAGTAATACGCTGGTCCTGTGAGCCAAGTTTGGTTCGATTCTGAGGACGTTGACAAAATCACGTATCGTGGGCCCCACCGGCTCCACTTGACGGGTGATTTTGTGATCGGCTCATCGGAATCCAATTCTGGAAGTTCCGTTGAGTTCGTATCATCGTTCCTGACTTGTAGACACTGAGTTTGCGGAATTTGGAGACCCTTGACCCTGACACGCTTTTCGGTGCAAAGTGGGCCCGCATGTGGAACCCGCTTTGGCCCGGAAATGACCTTTTTGCCCCTGTGTCCAAATTGGACGTAAGGACAGGCATTTCCAGCTATTTGACATCTTCTGAGACAGTTGGTGATATTTATTACAGCTTTTGGAGTAGTTTCCACCGGATCCACAGATACCAGGACGACAGTTGACATTCAAACATCAGGCAAGTGTACCTTGCCAATCTATGCAGCTTAGTTATTTATTTTCCTTGCTATATATATATTGCTGTGCATGCTCAACCTAGGACCGTGTGACGTACTTAGCGTCCGATTATCAGTCGGGTGCCGACACTGTACGCAGTGTTGGGTACGGTCATTTAGAGATGGATATCCGTGACATTTTATATTCTCGTACTTGTCTTATCAAGTACCATATGACCCAGGACACTTGACACTATTCATGAGACAGGATTTTCCCGAGATATTCGTGGTGATTCTGTATAGGATACAGGACATGGACATTATACTATTAGATTCTTTATGACTGGTTGCATTTAGCTATGATCGCGCTTGACATGGGCATGAGACGTTGTGGTCATGATTTGCGTGGTTACATTGGGTGGGGAGAGACACACAGGCTACAGGCTGTATTTATGTATATCTTCTATTATTGAGAGGTCGTAGGCTCTCGTAGCAGAGCCTGACCCACTACCGGTTATTACCGCTACCGGCTCCCCGACACAGAGCTTGTAGTGGCTCAGCCTGAGACTAGTGATGCTCTCACTTGCATTTACACTTAGATGGTTACATATTTACCCCTTGTTTCATTTAGTTATATATTGCTGCACTGCTTATCTGTATTTATTGGCATGAGCTTTCTTGTACCTTGCTATGTCCCCTGAGGACCTGGATCCGGATTTTGTTCCCCAGATTTTGCAGACGTGGTTTATCCCGAGGTTTACGGGACCGGAGCAGGAGCTGATCCAGGAGTTGTACCACCATCCGAGGACGAGGTCTTAGCTGAAGACTTCTCTTGAGCATCCTTGTTTATGCTCAGCTTTTATTATTTTATTTCAGTCTTTCATATTCTGGTCAGATGAACCATTGTACTAGATATTTATCGGGTTGTTCCCCGAAGTGCTATGTGAGACTTGCTGATGATTTACATTCCTTATTTACTCTGTGGATCATGTTTATATCTTGTGTGGATGATGATTAGTTGTACCTTGATTGTCGTAGACTTGTTTTACAGCTTAAGTATGCCCTGATGGATCCTTTATAGTGAGTTGGTCCATCGGTGCGTACTGCTGGCCGTTGACACGCGTCTGGTCCCACGGTATTTTGGGACTGGGGCGTGACAACCTCACTTACCATTAAGCACAAGTCTGTCGTATGTTGAAGGTTTTTGTCATTCTCGTAGTGGATGCTTGCATTGATTGCTAGACTTTCACTTGGGCATAAGTTTGCAACATCTTCTTCCTTGCTGTCATCATTGTTGCATTGAATGTCTGCATCTTTCTTTGTACTTGTAGCTTCTTCATTTTGATATAAGCTTGCAATATTATGAGGTTCTTCTTCAACTTCTCCGTTGTCTCTATATGTTGCTTCCAGCATTTTCCAAATCCCATATGATATTTTACACTTGGAGATAAGTTTAAATTCGTCTTCTCCTAGAGTATAGTAGAGCATATACATTGCCTTTGCATCATCACTTGCTGCTTTCTTTTCATCTTTGGTATATTCATTATCTGCTTTGTCAACTCTTTTGTAACCATTAGTAACATAAGTCCATAAGTTAAAGCCAAAAAATTTTAGAAAAGCACTCATATGTATTTTCCAAAATAAATAGTTAGTACTGCTAAAAACATGTGGCTAATCAAGGAGTTGTCTTTCACCATTGATGGAAAATAGTGATCTTGTTGTTTCCATATGTTATACTCTTTGGATGTTAATCCGGTAATCAAGAGAACTTGCTCTGATACTAATTAAGGAGCAATAGTTCCTATATAAAGAGTACCCGCTCTGATACCAATTTGAGGAGAAAATAGTATCAGTAAAAGTTCTAATATAGGAGTACAAGTTCTGATATCAATTATAAGAGCAATTGGGATCAGAAACTAAATAAGAGACTACCTCCTTTGATATCAATTATAGGAGCAATTTATATCAGAAATAGTTCCAATGTAAGAGTACCTGCTCTGATACCAATTGTAGGACCGTGTATGGCAACTCTATAAGGGGGTGAATAGAGTGTATGTATGCAGCAGAATAAAATTAGCTGTTAAAATATAATTCTATGGTATGCAATGGTGATCAGCTACTAGCAGTTAGAATATATCTCTTATGTAAGTAATACTACTAGCAGTGCTATGAACATATGAAATAGAGTGAAAGAAAGCAAACGCAAACACCAAGATGTATACCGGTTTTCCTCTGAGAGGACTAGTCCAGTCCTGAGAACTCAAGCTAGGAGTTGTATCCACTATAATCACCAATAGTGAATCACAAGCTTTGATCCGAAGGCTTGCCAATTCTTACAACCACGAGGTTTGATCCGAAGTCTCGCAACTTCACAGCTTGATAGAGAGAGTAACTGATGGAACAAAGCTCTTTACAACTCAGAAGACTTCTAGACCGAGATCGCACTTGGCACTAGAAAGGCTAGGGAGTTTCTCTTTGAGATGGAAAAGTTAAGACTTTAGGGGTTTTCTCACAATAGGATAGAAGACTTAAGAATCGTTGAGTTGTTATTGAATAAAGAATTCCAATCATGTTTATAGGATATAGGCAAACAGAATTCGGCCAGAATTTGGTCAGGGTTTAATTCAAATTTCCAACCATTGGGCCAAGAAATTAGGAGCTATTGAACTGGTTGATTTCATACCAAAAGGGTAACCGAGTTCGGTCCGAGTTCGGCCCGAGTTCGGTCTTTAAGTATGGTAGACTTTGTAAATGAATGTAGCCTAATTTAGTGGATAGATTCTTTGGTTCATTTGAGTGGACTAGGTATCTGGGTATAGGTATTTAGGATTTGCCAGTACAACTCAGCTTACATCAGTCCTAGACTCAAATAAATAAAAGATTATATTTGAATAGAAACTAATAGCTGTTGCAGAGTCTGACTTTAGTACTGACAGAGCTGATATGCTTTGCATCGAGTATCTGCTTCATCTGTATTTTGGATATGATTCATCTGATGTTTGACGATTATCAGAATCAGGTTGACTGCGACCACTTTGTGTCAACAATTTTCTCCCTTTAGATCTTCATGCTGATAACGTGTTAGAATAAACGTAGAAGAAGGAAAAAGAAAATAAGAGAGAATATCTCTTATTAGTGTAATCCCATAGTGGGAGGCAAAGGCCTTATTTATACAACCCAATGAAGGTATAATACTAATCTCTAACCAATGTGGGACTAAAATACAAAGTGAGAATCCAACCCTTTAGTAACCCACGTTATAACACGGACTAATATTTTAGACATAAAGTGACTAAGAGCCTAAAACCTTAGTGAACAACAAATGGCAGAGAGTAGTACTCTTAGGCCTAATTTGAATTGCACTTACATTTTGTCTCATTTATTCAAATCTAAATTCCAAAATGAGTGTTAGACTAGCATTTCAGAAAATTTTCATTTGAACACGAAATAAATGGCACATTTGAGAAAACATTCATCCGTTTAGTTCATCTCTTATGTTTGGAATCAAATAGATCCCGGATAAAACGTAACTACAATCTAACTTGCTTATAATAAACAAGTAAATGACTGGGACATGCAATATAAGAAATCCTTGTGAGGAGTGGTAAGGTTTCAATTTTATTTCACTATTTTTATTTTTGGTTGTAAAATATTTTTTTGATTGTTTCTCAAAATTATGCCTCTTATTAGTTTTATATAAAATATTCCATCATTTTTTAAATTTCTTGTCCAAATATTTAGTTGAAGTCAATGTCGCCAGTACCTATCCGCATAAGAACAAAAATGATATTTCTCACCAGACAAATTTGAGTGATATAATGTCATATCCGATTCTAGATTTGGTATTTCTTTTATTTCTAGAATTTAATTTTTTCTGATAATGTATTCCTACTGTATTTCTCATGTTGGTTCCTATCATTTATTTATTGTTTTATTTTTCAGTTATTGAAAGAGACTATCCGAGACCAGTAGAATTGTCATGACCCGTACCCGAAATTTGGGCATGAGCCGTGGGTACGTCCATAGGTCTCAAGACTACCAAACATAACTCATAACCTGTCAATGATCTCAACTCCATAAGGAGGAAATTGAATAATGCATTGATCAACAATTTATAACATACTCAATCACAATAACTATAGGAAGTAAATGGCACGATAAGATATAAAGATAAGGAAGTACTGACATAAGTCAAGCACAACAACCAAAATACAACAATAATCTAGAGTCTAGTTGTCCAACATAAATAGTCTCAACAATAATATAATCCAAGTCTCAAGTTTTAGAACAGTTAATTCATAAAAAGAACTGTCTAAACGACTGTAGGTAGTGTCTCCTCTAAGGAGAGTGTCTCCTCTAGAATCTCTGGTACGTAGTCTCCCTCTACACCTGGGCCATAGTGAGTAGGACAGAAGTCCTCAAGATCCTCTGAAAAATGTTATCCAGACAGGATTGGAGCGAAGCACAAGCACTAAACAGCAGTTTCATTTATATTGACAAAAACTATAAGACAGTATAAGGAAATACAAGATAAAGAAATATTAAAAATATGGAATACTGGAAAATATGTAATCAACAATAGTACAACTAGCAATGAACAGAATTATGTGAATGCTAGAATAAATAAAATAAAAATAAAGAAATAGAATCTCTAGCTAAGTATTTGAAATATCAGTTTACTATGTTATCGGCTTGGGACGAGATTATGCTTGTTATATATGATTGGCTATGATACGTGTGAGGTCAGGCTAACCATATGGTTAGCTATGATGCAAGCAATAGTCGGGCTAATCATATATAACAGGCTATAAGGCATATAAATGGTCAGGCTATACCCTACGTGATGTGTGGGGTGAGCTATGATGCATGTAAAGTGGGGTATGATCACATAATCTGCTAATATTTCCCCGTCCCCAGCTAGCACGATGGATTCCAATCATGACTCCTCATGACAGGTATCTATGATACTAGCCCGTGTATCCACTGTGTCAGAATCAAGTATACACTACAACTAGAATCATAGAAATAATCAACATAATGAAAACTGTCAGAGAATATACTCGCCTGTGGTCCTGAGAAATAAGTGAGGATCGATGTCCAAACTGGAGTCACACAGACCTATATATATGGTATGTTGCATCAATACAAAGTTCAGAAATAAAAATAAGTTAAGTTGATACAATTCTAGGTCAATAAGCCATTTCTAGGTCAAATCGATTAAATCTAGGTCACAAGAGTCTAATACTAAGTTAGTAAGTTGATACATTATGAAACTAAACTATACAAGCTAATCTAAGATACAAAAAAGCACTCAAAAAGCAGTATCCTAATATACACAAGTTTATTTATATATGAAAATAGTGGTTTATGTATATATACAAGCCAATATATATAGTATATATACAAAATAATAAATTTAGGATACCTTGGCCTTGCACCAATGCGTATCACACCTATCTCGATACCCAAACTCAATACCTTGGGTATCGGTCCAGTACCTTGGTAATACCTTGGTATCCCGAGGTAATACTAAACCCCAACATAATAGCTATTACAAATAGATATATAAACCCAATACCTTGATGATACTGGCCTGATACCTGACTGATACTTCACAGTGAAGGATACTCACTTGTGAAGAGCCTAAACCCCCCTTACTAACTTACTGTCACTGTTCAATTCTAACATACTAGAGTTTAAGTAACTGGTGAATATCTATCTATTAACTAATCTCCATATTTGATACCCCAAGTTAACTGATACCTATCTAACATCCCTTCTTAACTAATGCTAACACTAACTAATTAATGCACCACTAATGCCTAACACTTTAACCAACTAACATTTATCTATTAATCTAACTACTAACTAATAAATAAACAACTAACTATCCACTGAAACTGGAACCCGACTGACACTGATACTGCTACCTGAAACACTGATACCTCAATACTGCTACCTCACTAATAGACCTCACTAATACACTTATAGGTGTACATAAGACCACATATAGAACAACTACACTCATAACATGATTTTGTTCCTCTCTGTTATTCTCCCACTCTAGTGTCACTGATACATAAAAGTATCAGATACACTACCTAGCACAAAGCTATAAAACTGCTACATATAAAATCCACACCTATGTATATATATATACACTCACAGATACACTAAACTACTCTAACTAAACCAACCAACCACTCAAGTACCCAATACCTCATAAATTCAAGTACTCACTGAACTGAATACCTTACCTGAACCAATACCTATGCTGATGGCTCGACACTGCCTCGAGGCTGCACCTGAAGACTGCTGCAGCACTACCCTTACTGCTCAGCTACTGCCCTTACTGCTGCGAGCAGTTTGCTGAAAGTAAAAAGATGTGCAGCAAGCTGCTACTGCTTGCTCATATTACCTGCTGCAGTGCTACTACACACTTGATTGCTGCAGTGTCTTGCTGTACACTGCCTCCCATCTCACTCTCACAACCACACATACACACTCACTCACTCGAATCTCCTCTGAATGCACACAACAAGCTCACATATACGACACACACACACACTCGACTGACACACACAGGTATCAGGAACTCACACTGTATACTCATACTCCCCCAACTCTGAACACTCCAGTACCATTGGCACACTAATACACCCATTCATCACAGTATCCACTGATACCCAGGATACTCAAACATATCCACCAAAAACTGAACCTAGCAAGGATATCCAGATACTCAACAAATCATAACAGCAACATGTAGAAGCATCATCAGTACCCTAGCTGAACTCACTGATACACTAAGGGGGCCAAAACACCCTAACTCCTCATATCCCGATTCCCTTTCAATACCCTGAGCAATAGCCACCCACACACAACATGATAAACTCGATATCTCAAAGACAGTGACACTCTACTGACACACACATACCCTCGCATATGCATCTCAGGAACCCGATCCCCATCTACACTGATACACAGTGCACAGTGAACTAACTTGCTGCGCACTGATTGCACATGCTCTCCTCTACCATGTCCGAGCTCCCCCCTTGCTGCCACTGACACAGTACACGCTGGACTGAGGAACCCGATATCTCAAAAATAGTCCCCCAACCATCCTATATATATATATATATATATATATATATATATATATATATATATATATATATATCCAATTGTCACTACCACATTCCGAAAACAGGGGTATTTTTGACTTTTTATAATATTTAATATTATAGTAGTTACAATTAATTAATTTCATGATAGTATATTAATTTTTAAATAATTATGTGTGATGTGTAATTTAAATATAGTATTAGATGCACTGTCCATTTATTTTGAGCTAGCAGACTTGACCTAGGAGCTAGTAGACGAACACCTGTCGGAATTATGGAATTTTTGTATTTAATTGATTTATCTAGAATTTAATTCTTGGATTTTGTAATTAATTACCGTATGTTATTTAATATTTTTGCGCATTGCCTTTGCTTCGATATTTGGAGCACTACCCTATCTTTTGTCTTCCAACAAATTTCACAATCTTGCCCTAGACATGCCCGCCTTCCATTCTGCTATTTTTTTGCAACTCATAATTATGCTCTCTGTACATTGTTTCTAGCCGCACAAAAATCGTCGTGGACGTTATTTAATAAATCCCTATTTTGTATCGTTGTGCGTTCCAATTTAAATTGGAGGCAATCTTGACCTATTTTTCGTACAGCCCAAATTAGGGAAATATTCTGTTCTGAGTCTTCTTCATTATTGGTATTGATGACCTGACCTGATTTTGGCCCCATGTCCTCCTAATTAATTTTAGAACACAACTTGCATTTATTTCTAATTAAATTGAGGATACTATTTAAACCAATTCTGAAAATCCCAATTTAATTCCAGTGCCCTGCTATTGAGCCCATACTGATCATACAGCGCCCCCTGACCCTACAAAACACCGGACACCAAATCGCCCGCCAAATTTCGTCATTTTATGTGTTTGTGCAATTTCCCGAATTTAAGGGGGCTAAAATTGCAAATTTGCATTTTTGGTGTAAACACCCATTTGTTTAGACCAATGAGGAATCCTTAATATTTTTATTACCCTCATCCCCACATGAACATTTCTTCATGACCAATCTGGACCCCTCATTTAAAGGGGGTCAATCACCACCCTTGATTTCACAGCACCCTGCAGCCGTAACCGATCCCGCTTCCGACCGGGACCCCCACGTCGCCGACCGTGCACCGCTGTCGTGCCCATCAAGATCCGCATCCCTCCAACCGCTCCTTCGCGTCGATCCGACGGAGCGATCTCCTCAAGACCACCGGAGCTCGGTTTTCGAGGAACCCAGATCCGACTCGACCGTCGCAGCAAGTTCGAGCCGGCGAGACCCGCTGGTAATCCCCCTTTTCCCTCTCGCGATCTTCTTTCCCTCTTCCTTCCTTTGTCTTTCTTTTCATTTGGTGGAGTCACTATATTAGTTAAATATATATATATATATTAGTTTATATATAATAGTTAGATTAATGGGAGTAAGGTTCTGTTATATAATATAGTTTAGTGAGAAAAATAGTATATTTTCTAATAGAATAAATTATTGGATTTGAGCCAATTAGTTCTGGGTTAACTTCAAATATAAATAAAATGGACTTGACCAGATAATTTAGGGCTTTGGGGTTAAATAAGTTTATATATTTTGTTGTGGAAATAAACTTTTTGGACTTTTATATTAAAGATTGTTATAATAAATATTTTAGAAAGGGCTTAGATACTTATAGGCTTTTATATATAAATACTTTTGAAATAAGTTCATAGTACCTTTGATTTAATAGATTTTATTTATTTATAGTACATGAGTTTAGAATTACTAAAATAATTATCTTCTTAACTAAACTTGGTCATTAGCTAATTTGTGCCGGTCCTCGATTATGGACTTCTTATGTCTTTTCCGGCTATTTGGACCGCTATGGACTCATTGGAAC
The DNA here is from genome assembly GCA_036927795.1 of Iris macrosiphon. NCBI lineage: Eukaryota > Viridiplantae > Streptophyta > Magnoliopsida > Asparagales > Iridaceae > Iris > Iris macrosiphon. The sequence goes on along the minus strand of JAYESA010000010.1, from coordinate 64,948,216 downwards.
TAACTGCTACTTCATTTGGGATCACCTTGAGAAGTGTAGCATAATATATATTTTGGGTATATATATATATATATAAACGTATTTTGGTATATATATATATATTCTTGTGTACATATAGGGTATGGGTATATTTTATTTAGTGTACATAAATGTATACTTATATATATTCTTAAATAATGGGTGATGTATATTTTTTTATAAATAAAATATATTTTCACTTATGTACATACAGTTATACCTATTTTGTATAATTTGGAATAACCATATATATATGTATTAATTTATTTATTGATAATATGGTTAATTGGTGAATCTACTAGGTGATCCTAGGTGACCAGTATCATACCTAGAGAAGTCCCGAACTCAGTGTTTTTAGACTGTGTTAGTGTAGCATCTGATGCAAATATGGTTTTGCTTTGTGTTATGTTTATAGGACTGTTGGTTTACCCAGGGGATACTCTGGAATAGGACATCCATAAATACCAGCTAAGGACCCAAGGCAAGTACATTCTCTGATAATTTCCAATTTTTGATAATTCCTATAAAGTTCAATAATCTAGAAATGTTACATCTGAATCCTTGACACTGTGTTACACGGACTAGTATAGCTTGGATCTGTAGTCATGAGATGTTACCTTGATTATCGTATTGACATTGTACACGACATGTATATTAGACATCGTACATGATAGATTGGACTTGCTCGTGTATCGTGACGTGTCATGGTTGGATCCACAGTACTAGTTGGGGGCGGGGAAGTAGTTAGTAAGAAATGTGATCATAACCTCTTATTGCAGTGTAGAACAATTGTAAGTGTTAATCATGCTCTTCACCCATGATTAGCCAGGCCCTATAGCTATCGTACATGTTCCCAAGCCGATCACATTTCGAAACTACTATTTCAAACACTTAGAATAGATTACAGTTCCCTATTTTAAATCATATACTACATCACTCGTATATGATACTGTTCCTTGTTCTTTTCATTTTCATATATGCACTGACTGTATCATATTGTCTATTGCCTGTCTCTTTACATTGCATGTCTCTCTATTTGCCATTGCATTTATTTCACTGTCTTCTCAGTATCTAGCATCATCTGTTTATTACTTTATAGTCATTGTCAATTATATGGAACTGTTATTTGAGATTTGTACTTTGCTCCTTCCTGACTGGAAATATTTTTCCAGACTATGCCTTAGAGGACCGCTGTCCGACACTTTTTGGACCATATGGTGAGTAGCTGCAGACTTGGTAGTTAGTTGTGATTCCGGGAGGTCTAGCCGGAAATTACTATTTTTAGTTAGCTCTTTAAGTAGGCTATTTGGTACCGGATTTGTCTCCGGCATTTTATTGAGACTTGGATATTTGTTGACTTAGACTATTACTTCTTGACTTGTGTTGTATTTAATTTTGTTCGATATCTTATCGTGCTGTAATCCTGTGATTGAGTATGTGTTCATTTATTGTGTCATCCGTGCCTCCTTATGGAGATTTGATGCTTGTGTGAGATTGGCTAGATAGTATCAAGACCTTGACAGCGTTCTACCGCCGATGCTGCGGCGTAGGCTGGACGTACCCACGCACTCGTGCCCCTAAACCGGGTGCGGGTCATGACACCAATACATCAATGAATAGGTATACTCTCTATTAAACTTTTCAACAAGCACCTAGTGTACAAAATCTGGGATACTCTATGAATCCTTATGCATAAATCCCCAAATTATAATTAAACATCTACATATACAATATAAATATGCATAAATACATATATGTATAATTAGGGCTACAAAATTAGGGAATGATACATCCAAAAATCAAAACTATGAACAAATCTCATGAGAAAAATACTATGGAACCCAATGGAACTAATTCTCTCTTCTTAAGGGTGTTCTTAAACCATGGGTGGGCTTTTAATGGCCAAACTAAATGATTAAAACAGAATTAAATGAGAGTTTTTCAGATTTTTACCTATTGGGAGATGGATTTCCAATGTAGCTTCTCCTTCTCCAAGTCTCCTTGTGCCCAAACTTCTAGGTCTCCTTGAATGAGGGAAGAATGAGGGATTGAGACTTAGAAATTCTAAAATTTGTGGAGGGAAGAATGGTTTTTCTTGGAGGCTATTTTTAGGGTTTCTTCATGAAGGATGGGTGCTTTGAGGGAGGCTCCCTCTAGCTATATAGGGTCGGCCATAGAGTTAGGGTTAGGGTTTCTAATGCATAAAGTCTATTTTGCCTTCCATGGCTTATCATGAAGAACCATTTAATGAGGGGTTTAGAAATTTATGTGAGGGATTTAACTAGATGCTAATTAATTAGGATAGGGATTTGTCTAGTGGGCTTTTAGGTTTGGTCTAATGCAAAGCCCTCGGCCACATCAAGTCTAGTTTAATAATCCAGGTTATTCATGAATACAATATAATATGTATTACATAACATGCAACTTATTAACACAATAAATAAATATGGTAAATGACAATAAAGCCCATATTCTAGAAATGTGGTAGTGACAAGAATACCAATTGGCATTGCCATAAATTCGGTTTATGACCCGCATGTAGAATGGACACTTGGTTCGGTTCATTTTGGGTGAACCCATGACTAAACCATCTCCCTCTCCTCTTATTATATATATGAGTATTTTCTCTCTCCTCACTCATTTTCTCATTCCACTTGCTTCCTTTTTCCTTCTTCCTTCTCTCCTTCAAGCTCCCTCTAGCCAAACCCTAGCCCTAGGGAGAAGTTGTTGTGACTTGGACCATGAGAGGTAGCTCGGAGCCACCCAAGGCAAGTACATGCTGCTCAATGGTGAAGCTTTGATTTTAGATTTTTTTATATATGTGTTTTTAAAAAAATGTGTTTGATGAAAAATGTTCTCCTTATGTCCCTCATCATTTTTAGTTCTTGGAGTTTTTGGTTTTTGTGGATAGATTTGAGTAGATCTATATTTTAAAGTTTAGGATTTTCTTGGGTTCCATGTATTTTTTGTGTTTTGATCTATTAAAACATAGTATTTTAGAAAAATAGTTTTTTTTTTTTGGGTGATAGAGCATTCCATTTCGAGCATTTTGACTTTTGGTTTACTTGATTTGGAGTTAAAATAAAAAATTTATGGAGAAAACAAGTTTTTGGATTTTTTGAGTTTTTTTCATAGAGTTAGTGCTGTTTTGGGACGATGGAGTCTCATGCGTCCCAGTTTTCCCTGCTGCTCATGCGTACCAGCTTTTTCTGCTGCTCATGCGTACCGGTTTTCCTGCTGCTCATGCGTACCGGTTTTCCCTGCTGCTCATGTGTACCGGTTTTCCTGCTGCTTATGCGGCCCAATTTTTTTTGCTGCTCATGCGTACCGATTTTTCCTGTTGCTAATGCGTACCGGCTTTCCCTACTACTCATGAGGCCCAGCTTTCCCTGCTGCTCATGCCTACCGGTTTGCCCTGCTGCTCATGCTACTGGCTTTTCCTGCTGCTCTTGCGGCCCAGTTTTTCCTGTTCTTTTTTCATGCACCCTTTTCCATTTTATTGGATTGTTTTTATTGAGTATTATATTGGAATATAGTTGGATGTTGTGTTCTTATATTTTAACACACGATTTTGATCCTCACGACACCGTAAAAAATGTTTGTGTATGTTAACCTTTTGCATTTGGCATCACGCAATCGAGTGTGAGTATTGGCCAATGTATCGCGTGTCGCAAATATGATAACTCGTGAAAAGCTCGTACTCGTGACTATTTTAGGGAGTTCTCAAGTGTCTATGACTCGAAAACTTAAAATAATTTAGTAATGATTAAACAAGATAAGATTTACCTATATCATTGGGAGGAAAGAATATTGCGCTACCGGCTACCCCGATCTCTAAGGGCCCCATGCAACATTGAACAACCCTGCTAGGCATGGGCTCCATGACTGACCAAGTTTACGCGTGCTGCGGCACTTACAAGACAAGTTTATATACAAGTTTATATTTATAAGATAAGTTTATGATTCACAAGTTTAAGTTTATGCTTATAAGTTCAATTTCTGTTTATGAAAAGTAACTAGTTGTGTTGTTGTTATGTTGTATGTCCATTTAAGTTTACTCGACAAGCATACCCTTAGCCATCCGGGTTGACTGCAATGTCGGTGGTAGCAATATTCTTAAAACATGCATTTAGTAAATAAGGCATGTGACAACCCTAACTAGTTAATCGTATCAAGCCGTAGAGCTGTTTGTCCGTGCAATAAATGTTGTTACTTTCATTTATGGCTCGCTCTTATAGTTTCATTTTTCTTTCGACGCATAATTAGAGTGTAAAGTCCTACTCGGGTGAAGGGCTGCAACCCCGGTCCTTATTTGGTTTAAGGGTTATGGTCCCGATCCAGAGTAGTTCCTATGCCCTCTTGCCGTCCGTCGTCTTACTTTTATTTATAGTACTTGTTATCAGTTCTATCATTACATTTTTTAGACAATTACATTGGTACCGTACAAGTCTCGATTCGCATTTATTTTAATAGGTCTCTTTTCTGCTAATGTTATGATATATTTTGTCTATCACCTTGAGCTCCTTTGTGGTACTTGTTGCTTGGGGTTCTGACCCCACTGGCTTTGCATGGCCAGGTTACTCTGAAGAAAATCAGGATCCACCGCACTTCCAGCAAGATGGCTCGCACTCGTAGGACTGCGGCCGAAGCTAGCGAGTGGGTTTTCTTTTTTCACCCCTCGTCTTGATTACTTCATTTTGTGGTGTTTAGCTAGAGGCCGGGTTAGCTCCCTTTTATTTTTGAGACTACGGTCAACATGATGTGTATATTAGACCATGGCTAGTATATTGATCATGTATTATTATACTCTGCTAGTGCAGCATTTTATATTCATTAGCTTCATGATTATATGTGACATGTAATTTGGGACGTCTTTTACTTTCATATATGATATACTCTTGTACTTGTGTTGATGTATTAAGATAGTAGGATTTGTCGGCCTTAGGACTGACGTCATATCATGCTAGAATCCGCTCATATGTCTTCTTGACAACCTTAGCACATTGCGGCTTACTTCAGTGTTCTGTAAGGTGTGGTTTGTCATGACAGTCCTTGTATTTATCCAGTATTCTGGAAGCAGGACGTGATATATAATTGTCTATGACATACCAAATTATATGGCAACTGACATGGTATAATTTATTGTTATTCATTTGTGATCATATGTAAAACTATTCTATTCCCACCGCACAATAAATTATACCATATAAAATAGATTGAGAAGAAGCAAAATCTATCAAAATATTTTAACTTCAATATGAGTGATAATTGATATACTCTTATAGCTCCTATTCATGTACTTGGAGATTTGGACCTCCTATTCAAATACTACCTCCGGTGAATTAATTTTGTCATAGGGACAAATACACATTCCAACATATTTTCGATCAAGGGTGGTATAGAGAGTAGCGGAGGATGGAAGGCACAGTTGCTCCATCAACGTCAGTATTTTTGGATCCATATGAGACATATAAGACTATTATGGGGCATTTGGTAACCGGAATAATATATATCCGAAAATTTTATATTTTTGAAAATCAAATTTTAAGTAATTAATTTTTAAAAAAAAATTATATTTTTATGTTTGATGACTATACAAATATTTCCGAAAAAATAAAAAAGAAGAAAAAAAATTTGAAAGTAAAAAGAAAAAAAGAAAAGGGAAAAAAAACCCAAAAAAGCAAAAAAATTAAGAAAACAAAAAAAAAAATTTAAAAACAAAAAAACCAAGAAATAAAAAAACAAAAGATAAAATAACAAATATAAATAATTAAAAACAAAATATAAAATATAAAAAAAACACAAAAAAACACAAAAAAAACACAAAACGAACAAAAAAAAAGACCAAAAACGATTAAAAACGAAAAAGAACCAAAAAGTCAGAAAGGAAAAAAGACTAAATATGACAAAAAACGAACAAAAATCAAAAACCAGGAAAAAAAATGAAAAAATGAGTTAAAAACGATCAAAAACGAAAAAGAAGAAGAAAAAGATCAAAAAAAAAAAAGATCAAAAACGAAAAAAATGATAAAAAAAATATCAAAAACGACCAAAACAAAAACAAAAACTAAAAACAATAAAAAAAAAATCAAAAACGACCAAAATATGAACAAAAAAAATGATAAAAACGACTAAAAAGATCAAAAAGACTAAAAACGATAAAAGTACCAAAACGATCAATAAATGATTAAAAAGAATAAAAAGGATAAAAACGACCAAAAATGATTAAAAATGTCAAAAAAAAAGATAAAAAAAGATAAAAAAGAAGAAGATCAAAAACGACAAAAAACGACTAAGAACAATAAAAACAACAAAAAACTACAAAAAATTTAAAATGACTAAAAATGACAAGAAGAGCTACAAAGCGACAAAAAACGACAAAAAATGATAAAAAAAAAACTAAAAACGACAATTTTTTTTTAAAAATGATTAAAAAAGACTAAAATGATCAAAAACAAAAAAGGACAAAAAAGATAAAAAAAAATGGCTAAAAATGATAAAAAATAAACAAAAATAATAAAAACGGCTAAAATTGATAATAAAAAAAGTCTAAAAATCGACAAAAAATATTAAAAATGATCAAAAACGACTAAAACAATTAAAAAAACTAAAAAGACTAAAAACGATAAAAAATAAAAGAAAAAACCGACAAAAAGATAAGAAATCGACAAAAAATGATAAAAACGACAAAAAAAAAGATAATAAAATCAAAAACAAGAAAAAAACGAACAAAAAAAAACTTAAACAAATTTGTTCTTTTGCTGGGACAAAAAAATATACCCATCTATTATTCTTAATTTTCGAAAATAATTTTTTTATAGTCTAAACAAACATGGCAATAGATTCCCACTCAATTTTTTTTTTCGGAAATAAAAAAAATTTACCCCGTACTAAATGCTCCCTTATTGTATTTATTTTTGGCTCAGTAGATTTTGATTGTTCTCAATATGTTTATGGTTCTTTCTAAAAGCACTACAAAAATTATTTAGGCAAGTCCAATTTTTTTTTTTACTTATTTACAAGTTTGTCACCGAAAAAATTGGTTCAGGCTAGTCAAATTTTTTCAGGACTGTCAAAAAATTTGACAGTCATTCTTATTGGGAGGACTGTCAATTTTTTGACAGTCCTAAATATTTAAGACTGTCAAAAATTTGACAAGACTGTCAAAAAATTGACAGTCCTTCAAATTGTAAGGACTGTCAATTTTTTGGACAATCTAGTATATTTAGAACTGTCAAAAATATTGACACTCCTTCTAATTGTGAGGATTGTCAATATATTTTTTACAGTCCCCGCCCACCTCCTCCTCCTCCGTCTCTCGCCGTCTCCTCCTCCTTCTCCTCCAGACTCCTCCTCCTCCTCCTCCTCCGGCGGTTGGAATTGAGGTTAGGGTTAGGATTTGGGGTGCGGGAGGGGTTGGACTGTTCTGAGTAAATTTGAAACTTTTCTGAGTAAAAATTATAAAAATCTGAAATATCATGAAATAATGGGTTGTCCAAAATATTTTTTAGAGTTTCTATAGAAATGTCCAATATTTATATATACATATGCTATAATTTATTGTGTGGTTGGAAGATTGTGTGGTTGGAAGAGAGAAATTTTGAGACCATGTCATATCAGTGTCATGTAATATACTGTGTCATAAAAATTATATCACCCAAATTTTTTTTTTTGAGAAATAGTATTTTTGGTATAATAATTATCTATGCGACACCAGAAATCCACAGTCAATTCGCTACCTTTAAATCTTTACTGACGTCAGCCCTATAGTAGTACGTGTCACTTAATCCTCACTTTTTCTAAACATCTCTAATAATCATTTCTCATATTACCTGTTACATAAAGGATATTAATATTCCCTCTGTCACGCCCCAGTCCCAAAATACGTAGGACCAGGATACGTAATCATGCCAGCCGTATGAATATGACACTCCAATATATGGAAACCATAACACACGTACGCTGTAATATGAATAACAATATCCACCAGTGGTATAAATCCATCACAAATCACATGGTATAATCTAGATCTCATCCAAAGTATCGATATAATTAAATGAATAACCAATATCTATAACTAGAACCCAAAATAAAGCATTTAATGAGGATAGTCGGATGGACACAAATCCACTACCGAACTAAAGAATATAGACTAGTCCGGATACATACACATAAGAATATCAACTACCAATCATGGGCTCGACGAGAAGACCTCATCGCAAATGCATAGCAAGTCCGGATCTGTGCTCCTGCGAATACTCATGAACAAATACACCTGGCAGAGAACCAGGTCCTCAGAGGGACATAACAAGATACTTAAACACATGCCATAAAGTAAATACTGAATAAATAACTCCAGGGTGACCTAACCATCTAAGTGAAATGCACTTTGAGGACAACTTGAGTATATGGGAAGGTGTAGGCTAGACATATGCTGACGTAATTCACCAATCGTGACAACTGGCTAGTATATGCCACATATGCCCCCATAGGAGGGCGCTCAGTAATAACGTCCATATCCGAAGAGCATGGCATCTGTATAATATAACATCCATATCGCTCCGTAGAACGTGGCATCAGTGTAGTATATATCGTCCATATCACTCCGTCGAGTGTGGCATCAGTGTAAAGGAAGTGGGGTGTCCCATATGCCTACTAGTCGTCCTCCCCGCCCAATGATCTAAGCATGTTGTATCCACAACACGCGTCAGCTACCACGCCTCGGCGTCGTAACTTTGGCTCATAGTCTATCGCTAGAATAGTAGCCCATCCTTACAACCAAACAAGGACAAGGATCAGGCCATTGTATCATGACAGTCTATGCTCCGTCTACTAATAACTGCTAAGTCTTCTAACATGCATCACTATTAGCAGTTATACCCTATCCGTCGCACGCCTACACGTACAGGTGGCCAACCACATACGCAGGACCGTGCCCTACATGAGACTCACAACACGTGTAAGAAAATGTGTCAAGGCCTGGGAGTCATACCAATAACTCCATACTTTAGGTGGTCCACTAGACACTAGGTCAGACACAAGTCCTAATGTCAACGCCTCCGTTGACTGCACCCGAGTCTCTCTCGGACGCGCACAGTTATATAATATAAACTAATAAACATGCAACTAACAATATAACTGAATTTAAACAGTATAACTAAGGCAAGGTATACTTGCCTGGCGAGAAGGCTGCGTAGCACCAATAACCTGCTCCAGAAGTCGCACAGAACGATCCAATGGTCCTCGGGGTCAACGTGCACAGGTACGGGAATCGGGGTGTCTGCTACGGTTGTCTGGCAAGGGTGAGGGGTCCATGATGTCGACGAGGATGAGGATGATTAGGGCAATGATGATGATGACAGTGATGAGGATGATAGGGATGAGGTTAATGATCATTATGATGGGGATGGTGACGATGTCGGTGACGATGACGATGGTGATGACGATGATAACGACGATGACTATGGTGGTGATGATGGCGACGGGGACGATGACATGGACAATGGTTAAGGGTGAAGACGTGATAATTTACGGGATGATTAGGGTTTATATGTTTTGAGAATGAGAGATGATTATGGTGGTTTGAGATGATGGTGATGATAGTGTTGATGATCCTGATGATGATGTCGAGGTCTACAGACGTCCGGTGACCTGGGAGGTCCGGCGAGATGCAGATCAGGGGAAGGTGGTGATGCTCCGGCCAGGGGAGGTCCGGCCAAGGTGGAGACTAGCAGGGAGGAAGGAGGACAGGGAAGGGGAGGAGGTGATAGTGTGGCCGTGCTGTCGACTCCGGCGAGGGGAAAGGAAAACAGGGAACGGTGGTGATGATATTGTGTTGGAGGAGAACGGTGGCTGGCCCATCATGGAGGTTCACCGGAGAAGGAAGGGGAAAGGAGGTCGGCGAGGAAGATGACCGGAGGGTCTGGGTGCACAGTCGGGGAGGGAGAGACTGGCGGAGGAGTGGTCGACGCGGAGGAGGCTTCAAGTGTCGTGACAGCGGGAAAGATGTAGTTCAGTCGGCGGTCATTTAAAGGCGGGGAAGTCGGGCCCGGTGATGGTGGGTTGGCCGACTCCGTCGAGGGAGATCGAGGCGAGGAAGGAGAGGATGGGAGTTCGTCAATGGCAGAGCTGCCAGCGGCCGTGGCTGAGGGACGTCGAAGGGATGGCTGCTGCCGGTGGTCGGGATGCACAGTAGTTGGAGAAGGAGGAGGCGAGCGGTCGGTGTCGAGGACAGGCCGCGGGAAGGTGAGGAAGGCTGGTGGTGATCGGCTCCGGCGGGAAGGTGGCCGTGGTCGGCTTCAGTCGGCGGTTGACAGAGGGGATTGGAGGAAGAAGGGAATGAACAGTAAGGATAAGGGAGGAAGTCGGCTGGAATTAAATCTTAGGTTTTGGAAAAAGCAAAAAGGGGAAAAGGGATTATATAATGTATGGAAAATAGGGTTGGCTTGAGGTTGACCTAGAAAATTTGACTTTGGTCAATATCCTCTTGGGTTGGGCCTTGGGCTTGCCATGGGGGTGTTGGGAGGGCTGGAATTTGCATTAATTAAATACAAGGGTAAATTAATATACGGGACGATGTGCGCGCGTTGCACATCCCGAAAAAATACAAAAAAATCCACATGAAGGGAAAATTGGGTTTCTTTACGTATTGTCCGATGGTGGGGGCACCTCGATACGTTTTTGCATAAAAGTGCCCAACAATCGAGAAAATTGCACAAAGGCAAAAATTAGATTTAATTAAATTAATTGAATGCGCACGATGTTCTGGAATTAATTAGGAGTACCTGGGAATAAAATTAGGCGGAACAAAGGGTCTGGGACGTAGAGGGCACAGTATAGAATATTAATAAAATTTAGGTCGCACAAAACGGTCAAGATTATGTCTCCAATTCCGATTAGAGCGCACAAGGGTACAGAGTTAGAATTTATTTTAGAATTAAGAAATAATGTCCGCGACGTTTACTGTGCGACTAAAATGTCGCACCAGAAAGCATGGTTATAATTTACACAAAGGTCAGAAGGGTAGGCGGGCACGTTTAGGACAAGGTTGTAAAATTTGCAGATAGGCAATGGCTAGCGTAGTGCTCCAATTAACGAAGCAACGGTAAGATGCGCTACACGATAAAATAATGTACAGTTAAATCAAATACCGTGTTCTAAATTCTAATTGGGTTCAAACTAGCCCTAATTTCATTATATAAGCCAAGTAAACCTAATTTCGGGTGAGGGGGTTTACACCCTCATATTAAATTAAAAATTAAAAATACTTCTATAAGTGTCATTAATAAATTTTAAAAATGTCGCTAATAAATTTTTAACGACACTTACAGAAATGTGTTCTTAACTTTTAATCTAATATCTAATATAGATAATATCAATATTTTCATCTAAGAGATAATATCGAAAACCCCCCTAATAATTTCAAACTACAACTCTGTCCTTTAACCTTTTTTTTAGCGCATCTGCAAATAAATGACAACCCTAGGTGTGCCTCACCTAGAGGGGTTCAAATTTGGGTGCAAACAATCCGAGTGCAGGTTCCAAACATCCGCTGGTCCTCGATATGGCAACTGAATATTAAATCCGATAAGCAACTCTACTTATCACGTCAATAGTTATGATAAGTAGAAAAGACGATACACTGACTTATATATAACGCTAAACCCCCACGCCCTTATCATTCATCATCTGCTTCCGCTCTCTCTCTCTCTCGCGCGCGCCCCCCAATTTGTCACTTTCGCCTCCTCGCGTTCCTACCCGTATCCGACCCTACCCGTTGAAAGATCCGGTGTCCGCCGTCCCCGTGATCGCGCCTCCGCCGCAGCCATGACCTCTCTGTGCCGAGAGCTCGTCTTCCTCATACTCCAGTTCCTCGACGAGGAAAAGTTCAAGGAGACCGTTAACAAGTAAGAAACCCTAATTTTTTTTTTTTTTTTGTAGAGGAAACCTAGAAACCCTAATTTTGATTCCTCGATGTTCGATTTTTGTTCGACTTTTTGTAGATTGGAGCAGGAGTCGGGGTTCTACTTCAACACGAAGCACTTCGAGGAGTCGGTGCTCGCCGGGGACTGGGACGAGGTCGAGAAGTACCTCTCCGGCTTCACGAAGGTCGACGACAACCGCTACTCGATGAAGATCTTCTTCGAGATCCGGAAGCAGAAGTACCTCGAAGCCCTAGATAAGTATGCAAAGGATATTTCCTTTTTGTGCCCCTCATTCTGTCGAGATTTTTTTGGGGTTTGGATGTTTAGAAGTTTTTTTTTGTTGTTGTGCAGGCGCGATCGGTCGAGAGCGGTGGAGATTCTGCTGAAGGACTTGAAGGTCTTCTCGGCGTTCAACGAGGATTTGTTCAAGGAGATCACGCAATTGATCACGCTGGAGAATTTTAGGTAATTTTTGGGAGGATGGTCGGAATTAGGGTTTTGGAGAATTTTTAGGTTATTTTTGGATAATTCTAAGGATTAGGGAACACTGAAGAATATATTGGGCATTTACTTGTTTTTAGAATTTTGGGATTCATGGTTTTGCAGTATATTATGTCTTCTGGGGACAGATCTTTTAACTTCGTAAAAATATTGAGATGGATAATTTGTAATGTTGGAAGTATTTCAGGAAAGGCTGTTGTCATGCTATCACTAGGCTTTGGATTTCCTAAAAGGTGGACTTTTTGACGTGATTCTGTAGGGAGAATGAGCAGCTTTCTAAGTACGGGGACACAAAGTCGGCGAGAGGCATCATGCTGACAGAGCTCAAGAAGCTCATTGAGGCTAACCCAATGTTTCGAGATAAGTTGCAGTTTCCGACCTTCAAGAGCTCAAGATTGAGGGCTCTCATTAATCAAAGGCAAGAGTTCCCTAAGGAAGAAATAATGTTAAGCCTTAATCGCCGATTCTCTAAAATATACCCTCTTTTTGTTGTGGCAGTTTGAATTGGCAGCATAATCTATGTAAGAGTCCCAGGCAGAACCCTGACATTAAGACACTTTTCTATGACCATTCGTGTCACCAAGCCAATGGTGCTCAGGTGCCTTCACCTATTCCTTCCCTCATGAATGCCATGCCGATGCATGGAGGATTTCCACAAATGGCGCCACAAAGGGTAAGACTGGGTTATTCGTTGTGTGTGTGTGTGTGGGTGGGTGGGGGGGGGGGGGGGGGGGGGGGGGGTTGTTTTAGTTGCTTTAAGAGTTAGTGAACGGGATTTTAATGTAGGGAAAATTTGATGCTGAGTGCTGAATAATTTTTTCCCTCTTTACAGCCATTTCAGCCACCAGCAGCTTCTCTTCTGCCTGCGCTCTCTGGTTGGATAAGTGCATCAAATTCTGCTCAAATGGCGCACCCTGTGGTCTCTGGCGCCGTCTCAGGAGCGCCCCTAGGCTTAGCTGTTCCTCCTAATACTGGTATATATAAATCATCTTTCAGCATGCGTATTAATTCACGGGAGCCATTTGTGATATGAGTGTGTGTGTGTTCGCCTTTCCGTTTCGAAACCTAAATTGGTAACATTTGTGCACTGACGATCATATGGTACTAGATGTTGGCACGAAAGCTTGATGTATTGATGCAGCGAAGAGTGACAGTGTTTGGCTGAGTGGTTGCTCTTTTTCCTTAGAATGTTGTCTGAGGGATGCTCATTTCCAGAAGTCATGCTATGGCTAGTCATTGGAAATGTTCTTTTTATTTTTGCCAATACACTTATTTTTGCTCATGATATATCTTAAGATAGGAAATAGAAGGGTGCATCTCAGAGTGTAATGGAGTGCCAAGCTACTGAATGGTATTATGGTAATTTATGAGTATAGGGTTTGATGTTTTCTTTTCTAGGAATCACGGATACCCCAAAACTGGTACCATATTGTATCCTATCCGTGTCGGATACATGTCAGACACTACAAAGCACACCAAAATCATGGACGTTCGGTCGTGTTGTACCATATTCATATCCGAGCAACACTGTCTTTTTCATTAGGTATGTGAGCATGAGTGGACCATGGTTCTTAGTTATTGATTCACTGAAAACTATTTGGAAATTTAATTACATAGAATCTGACACTGCAGACTTTCTTGCATCTCCAGGTTCCTTTTGGCATAAAGAGCTGTATGATATAAGAAATGTTTCCTTCTGTTTAGTTTTGTGGATAAAAGTTCTTATTTTTGTCTTTCCCTTGATACGTACAAAATATTGTTGAACATCAGCCCTTTTGTTTGTTTAACTGATTTTTTTAAGTTTACTTGTTAATGGTTGTGTAACAACAGTGGTTAATATGATAATCAGCTGTCAATGAATGCACTGTTAAGCAGAATTCCAAGTTCATTTTTTCCATTATATACTGTGATTATGATTTATGTATTGTGATTATGACTTGTCATTATATGAGAGGAGTCATTACTGATCTAAAAGCAAAATTTTAAAAATATTTTGCAAGCTGCAAATGTCATTGCTCTCAACTCATTATTATGGAACGAAAACATAGAAAGTGCATCTGAAAGGACGACAATTTTTTTCATAAGTTCTTAATGGCAGTAATACAACACACATAATTGACATCAACTTCTTAGGGCTGTGATCATGAACTTTCCGGAGATGGCTTAAACATTCTGCTATGTTTTTTTTCTTAGTTTCATTATAACTTTATCTTGATTGAGATATTATTCCTTTCCGTTGATTACCTAATACAGTCATCTGAAAAGCTAAGTCATATATTTTATTTCTGTTGGAGATTCTTTCCCTAACAAATATTGTAGTCACCCCTAGAAAGTATTTTTCTTCTTAACGATTTTATTATTTATAAAGTTTGTCATTTTATCATGGTAGCTAACCTCTTGAAGCGGCCTATGACCCCGTCCAATAGCAACCTGGTTGTGGATTATCACTCAGCCGAATCTGAGCATGTTCTTAAAAGAACACGCCCTATGGGAATATCTGATGAGGTATCTTCTTTAATTTATTCTAAGTTTATTTTGTCCTCCCGTTTTTTAAGCCTGCTTGGAGTTTTTTCCTCTCTCGGATCCATGCATGTGGGGTTTCATCCTAGATCTTCAAGATCATTTAGGTTGACCTAAGTTACCTTATTGTTTCCCATGTATCTGCAGGTTGGAGTATCAACCAGCAACTTACCTGTGGGATATCCTGGCTTTCCACGAAACCAATACTCTACCGAAGAGCTGCCCAAGAATGTTGCTGTGGTTTTAAATCAGGGTTCTTTAATTATGAGCATGGATTTCCATCCTTCTCAACCAACTGTTCTTCTAGGTTAGGAATAATGGTTGTAAACTGCTTCTTACTATCAGTAAGGGAGATGCTTGGTGGAGTCAGTTTAAACCACCACCAACTTGACTCTTTTCTTTTCCTTTCAGTTGGAACAAATGTGGGTGACATAGCAATTTGGGAGGTATCCAGTAGACAGAGGCTTGGTCAGAGAAATTTTAAAGTTTGGGACCTTCAAGCATGTTCAATGCTCCTTCAGGTAAGTCAGCTTTCTTTGGATCTCCAGTAGTTCTTCTGCGTGGTCTTTTATATTATAATAAGCACATTTTCTTTGATTTCATGATAAGCAGTCTGCTCTGTCTAAGGATCCTGCTATATCTGTTAACCGTGTACTTTGGAACCCTGATGGAAGTCAGTTTGGTAAATATCTGGAAGAAATCTGCTGTTTTCTCCTTTTTAGTTTATCTGTTATATTATAGAGTAAACATTTTGTTCTAAGAACAAATATTGGTGTTTGCATGATACATTTTTATTGTACTCTGTGCTCTTCCAGGTGTTGCTTATTCCAAGCACCTTGTGCAATTGTATAACTACAATGGTCGAGAAGACCTTAATCATCACTTAGAGGTAAATATTTTAACAACGATTGACATTCTACATATCTTATTACTGTTATCATCGATATTCTACGTATATTATTATGTTTCATCTATCTTGCTGCTGCCACTAGTTAAACTGTTGTAATATAATAGTTTGTTAACACTAGCAGCCCTAAAATTGCTGACTACTCTTTTTGAAAAATCCGTATGATTTTCAGATTGATGCTCATGTTGGTGGAGTTAATGACATTGCATTTTCTCAACCAAGCAAGCGATTCTGTGTTGTAACCTGTGGGGATGACAAGACAATTAAGGTTGGTATGATTTTTTCAAGTAGATAGTTATCAGAGATGTTTGTGTACTGAACTATCCTGTGTTGATAGGTTTGGGATGCTGTTAATGGAGTCCTTCAGTACACTTTTGAAGGACACGAGACTGCTGTGTACTCTATATGTCCACATGTCAAAGAAAATATTCAGGTAACATCTCATATTAACTTTTAGCTATTTTTCTTGTAAGCAACATGTGCCTGAAAATTTCTCCTAATCTTTCATCATAGCAAAGACCTGGGTTCCAGTTTCTTATGAACTTCATACTCATGTTAATACTAGTTCTTAAAATTCTTTCGGCTAAGAGTTACAACAATATATTTTGTCTACTTCTCAGTTCATCTTTTCGACCTCTCTTGATGGGAAGATAAAAGCATGGTTGTATGATAATGGGGGTCCAAGGGTTGATTATACAGCGCCAGGTCATTCGTGTACCACAATGGCTTATAGTGCTGATGGAACAAGGTTTTCACTTTTGAGGATTAACCTTCAACTATTATCAGTTACCTTATTGAAATGATTGAATGTGCCATTCAACTGTATTGCATTCTTAAAGATGGATATTTGCCCATTTATAGGTTGTTTTCTTGTGGGACTAGTAAGGAAGGTGACTCGTACATTGTGGAATGGAATGAGAGTGAAGGGTCTGTGAAACGAACATTTATTGGTTTCCGGAAGAGGTCAGTCGGGGTTGTACAGTTTGATACTACAAAAAACAGATTCTTAGCTGCTGGAGATGAGTTTGTGGTCAAGTTTTGGGACATGGACAACACAAATCTCTTGACAACTGCTGATGCAGATGGTGGACTGCCGGTAACATTTTACTTGATATCGGCTTATTATCTCTAAATGTTTTAGCCTCTACAAACCTGTCTGACTCATGATAATATCTCTAGGCCTCTCCACGTATCCGATTTAACAAACTTGGGTCACTGTTAGCTGTCTCAACTAGTGATAATTGTATAAAAGTTTTAGCAAATGCTGATGGGTTTCAGATGCTTCGGTCTCTTGAAAATCAGTATAACAGTGCCCCCAGATCAGTTTCTGAGGCCCTCACGAAGGTAACTTTTACTCGAGTCGCTAATACTTATTATCTTCAGTTGCTTCGTTATTTCGAATGCAGGCTGGTTTTGAACGATGAAGTTAACCATCATATTATGATTCAGGCATCTGCTATTAGTCCCTTGGGTTCTTCCATTGCAATAGCTGGAACTAGTGCTTCCGTTTCTGAGAGAAGTGCCCAGGTACCATCTATTGTCGGATTGGTAATCTTGGAACCTACATTGCTTAAATGGTGGAATTCCTTTCAAACATGTCAACCTTAAACTAGTTACTTTGAAATCTACAGCAGAGTGTTGATACTCGAAGTTTGATTGATGTAAAACCCAGACTTGATGAGTCGATTGAGAAATCCAAGATTTGGAAGCTGGCTGAAATCAGTGAACCGTCTCAATGCTGTTCTCTGAAGCTTCCAGATAACCTGTTAGCAGTGAAGGTGATGCTTCTCAACTTCAAACATTTATAGCAAACTCATATAAATGAACTGTAGTCAATAATCTAGCAATGATCTTGTGTGTCATATGAGGGATACTAGATTAGTTCTGATCAAAATACATGCATTTGTTCCAATCTAAAAATTTAGCTATGTTTTATCGGTGTAAACTCAATTTCATGTGCTTAAACATAAATAATCAAGACCACATATATACATTGGTTCCACTGGTCTAAAAGGCGGCCACCTAGGCGCTAGGCGGTTGGTGTCCGCCCAATGCCCGTCTAGTCCCCCCGACGCCCGACTATGCATGTTATGGGGTTTTATGGACTTTTTATTCAATTTTTATTATGTTTTTTTGAATTTTTTTTTTAATCTTTTGAACCGCCTACATCTATGCGGCTGCCTAGGCGGGCTAGGCGCTTTTCACAACCTTGATTGGTTCTGATGTCATGAATTATGTACTCAAAATGAATTATGTACTCAAAATTTCTTGTTTGATCTTTTGCAATTTTTCCATGATATGTAGTTCACAGCTATACTGTTGAAGAGGTAAATGGTTCTATAACTTGGCTGGATATTGTGTCAATCTATGTGGAATGCCCATGTAAATGCGATCTCTGTAGTTAATATGTATTTCAGAAAGATGTTCATGCGTAAACTATACACCTGGAAATCGGATAATTACTTTTTTATGTTCTTCAATTCTTCTAATTCCGTGTAGTGTTTAATGTCTTATATTTACTCTCCCGGCCCCAAGCTCCTGGATAATATGAGCGTTGCATTAGTTAGTAGATATCCAACATAAAACTGTCTGATTTCTATGAAATGAGTTTGGTGCTGGTTGAGGATAAGATGAACAGAACTTGTTGAGTGGTTTGGCCGTGCAATGGAGACCAGTAGATAGCAACGTTAGGAGTGATAATGAATAGGTCAAAGGAGTGGTTGGAGCTAGGGGCACATGTAGAAGGAGATCAAGTTTTCGTAGGATAAAATTCTGTTTTCCTTTTCTTTCCTTTCCTTCACTTTCTTAGCAACCAAACACAGCCTAAGAGAGAATTTGGATTGAGGTTGTGAAAAAGGATTTCAACTTTGCCAATTTGAGAGATCTGATGAGTAGATGGCTGTTAACAAAAAGTATATATGTAGCCAACCCCAAAACTTTCAGACACGGCTTTCTTGTTATTTTTGTAGTCTTATCTTTTTTTAATGGACGTGGTTATTATGGAGGTGATATGGTAGTCTCTATTCTGCTACTCAATGGCTTGGGATCTAACAACACAATAACAAGGTTCGCAATATTGGCCGATACCGATATGTTTTGGCCGTATCATATCGGGTTTGGTATCTCTAATTCAATTTTGACCCTATCTTCTACTGATACCGACTAATTCTGACATTGGGGCTCTCTTTTCAGATCAATTCAAGAAAGAAAAAAATTTAAAGAAAAGGAGAGAAGTCTGACGAAAATAATGTTGACACAATGATTCTTGTGTTCAAGGTCAACATCCTACAATATGTCGATAAAATTCCTATCGATGACTAACCAACCGTTTGTACTATAAAATCAAAATGTTCATACATCTTAATATTTTCCATTCTAAGCTATCTATTGTGGATATATTGTCTAAAAGCAAGTAAAATAAACAACAATATCTATTGTGGATGAACAATTCACTAATTTTGAATACTTTTCCTTCCAAAAAAATGAGACAACAAATAATACGTAAGAAGAGGTATGATTGCCTCCTTAATTAAGTAAACAAGCTTAAAGCTTTTCAATCACGAGAATAACCCAAAACAGCATGTTCACAACTCCCTAATTATGTCCCTTACATAGTAATCCTAAAACATTCAAAAGTAAGTGTGTGTGTGTGTAGGGGGGGAGCCCAAGGACATACCCTAATCGAATAACTATATATCAAGAAAACTGCAGTCTTCTATTAATTATTCTGCTGTGCAGTCAATTGTGTTACATGCTGCAGCTTTTGGGTTCTGCCCTGCTACTGTAGCAGTCGGCAGGTATTTGTCTCATCTAGATCCCCATGCTTTGTCATGCTTAGACACTTATAATCATATAGCTCGAAGGAGTATGTGCACAGGAAATAGTTAAGAGGGTAAGGATGTAAAGTTGGAAAAGCAACTTGGAAGATGGGTTTAGTTATTGTTGAGTTATGTGTTAAGTTGAGTTTAGTCCCACATCGGGTAGACTAATAGGGAGAGGGGTTAGCCTCTCCTATATAATGTACCCCCTCTCCTCTTAATGAATTAATCTATCATTCACTTTCTATATGGTATCAAAGTCATACCCTAAACCCTAGCCTCCAACCCCCCCCCCCCCTTCAGCCACCCCCCCACCAGCCCTAACCCTCAGCGTCCGCCCCTCCTTTCTGTCTGAACCCTAATTTCTAAAGAAAAAGGTCGTATATCGAAGCCAGAGGGTAGACAATAATTTGTTTGCACAACCTCTGTTTCTAGATTACGACTTCAGGAGTGTATATCGAAGCATGATGGTAGACAATGATTTGTTTACACAACCTATGTTCCTAGATTATAGTTCCAGGAGTTAACAAAGAGTAGACAAGTTGCTTGTTTACGTGGATCTTTGTTTCCGTTCTACCCCGATATCCACATCAGGATTTACGCAGAGAGTGACCTGGGTTACCTTTGTGACATGGCTTGTGTGATTCCCATACGATCTCTACTTTTCATGCAGCGACGGTCAAATCAAGTGTTGGTTTTTGCTTTGCTTGCAAAAGTTCAAATTCCTCTTCCTTTCTTTAGTCCCACATCGGATGCACCAAAGCCTTCTTGTGTACATATATTAGTTTCTCTCCTTTGCTCTATTAAGTTGTGTGGGGAACCCCTTGGGCCACACGCGCGCCGCCGCCGCCGCCCGGCCCGGCTCGGCTCGGTTCGGTTCGGCGCGCGTAACGGGTGCGGGTACGCGCCCATATCTGCGGGCGCCGAATGCCGATCCGATTTCCACTTCGGGTTCGGGCTGGGACCCTAAAATTCTTTTTGCTCCTCTTCTTCTTCTTTTAATTTTTTCTGAACGTTACTTTGTTTCTGAACCGGTATTGTGTCCAGATTCACTCTTTTACTTTGTGTAACGGCTGAATTAATAGGAGAATTAATTCAGACCGTTACATATTAGTATTATATATGTGGGCTGATTTCTTTGTAAAATCTATCAGAAATTTCTTACTCAAAACCTCTGTCAACATTCTGTTCAATCTTCATTGTCTCCAAGCTCTGGGCAGAGCTAAGTCCTGGTCGTTCTCTCCAAGTCGTGTGCGGCAACGGGATACCGGTAGTGCGGGGGTTTTACCACTAGGAGCTTCGGGAACGTCTGCACACAGATCCCGAATAAACTCTTAGGGCAGTGCTTCGTGCACGACTGTCCCAGAGGCCGGTAACATCTAATTTTATTTTTTGTATTCTGAAGTTTTTTCAATAAGAAAAGACAACAAAATTCTAACATCAAGTGCAGGATGACTAACACTGATGCAACTAGCAGTGCTACTACTACCAGTGTCGGGAACGCATTGGCGGGACCAACGGGCACTGGCACTGTGATTTCTTCGATTCGAATCGTCGATCGGCGGTTGGACGGACCAGATGGCTACTCAACATGGCGGAAGAAGGTTGAGAAAACACTTCGGGGAATATAGTTGTCAAAGCATATGATTGACAACCCTCCGGAGACGATTGATCCCACATTTGAACAGTGAGAGACAAATGATAGTCGACTGTTTACACAGTTGAACTCAATGGAACCATCGGTGGAGGACATGGTTCAGAACACGAACACGATAAAAGAGTTGAAGCAAGGGCTCAACGGGAGCAGCTTCATGTCATGGCATATCTTGTCTCTCTCCGACCTGATGCAGATTCAGCTCGCTCTCAGATCATTGCTGGAGCTGAGGTTCCATCTCTAATGGAAGCTCACTTTTGTGTCCTACGCAAAGGTCGTCGAGACCTCTCCAAATGATGCTCCTGCTGATCGATCTGCTCTGGGAGCCGCTCGTACTGGATTTCGTGGTGGTCGTGGTGGACGACGTGGTGGCCATGATGGTGGATGAGACATTGGCGGTCGTGATGGAGGTCGACTGCGCACCTGCTTCAACTGTGGTCTACATGATCATTTTCAGTGGCAGTGTACTAAAATTTCTGCCGCCAATGTCACCTCAGATATTCCTGATCGTGGCGGTCGATCCGTACAAATGACTGATGAAGCATATGTAGACTTTGTTGAGTTTCAAGCTCAACGTCGAGGTGAAGCTTCTACTTCTGGGTCCACCGCAGGGTACTTAGCGTCATGTGTGGTACAGTCGAAGCAGTGGGTCCTTGATTCTGGTGCGTCTGCTCACTTGACAGGCGACGCAAGTATAATACGAAATTATATACCGGTTGGTCGTATGTCTAATATTACATGTGTCAACGGTGGTTCGCTGATAGTCCGTGGAAAATGATTTGTCCGTCTTTCTTCGGGACTGTCACTACATTATGTATTATTATACCTAGAAACCATTCAGCTTACTCTCAATTAGTCGGATTACTCGTGATATGCATTGCTCGGTAACATTATTTTCTGATGGTTGTGTTTTTTAGGACCTAAAGACTATCGGTAAGGGACATGTGGTTGGAGGCTTGTACCTGTTTGACGAACCTTCCTCTGTTGTCTGTGCTGGTATAAAACTTGATCCTTTTGAGTTACACTGCCGGTTATGACATCCTTCTGTCCAAGCACTCAAGAAAATGTACCCAGCTTTAAATGCTTCATGTTTTTTTCATTGTGAGTCATGTTGTTTGGTTAAGCATCACCGGGTTTCCTATCCGGTCAGTCAAAATAAAGTTGCTTCCGCTCCTTTTGAGTTGGTGCATTCCGATATATGGGGACCTTGTCCGGTTGAATCTGTGATGGGATTCAAGTACTTTATTACATTTGTTGATGACTACTCGTGTGTCACTTTTGTTTATCTCATGAAAAATTGCTCCAAATTATTTAACATTTGGTACAATTTTTATGCATAAATCAAACACACAATTTGGTGTTCCGATTAAATGCGTTCGCAGTGACAATGGTCGTGAGTATATGTCTTGTGGGTTTATTTCACATCTGTCTCGGAATGACATCATCCACCAAACTTTATGCCCTTACACACCACAACAAAATGGTGTGGCTGAACGCTAGAATCGTCACCTCTTAGAAACAACGCGTGTTCTTATGTTCCAAGCACGTACTCCACAAAATTTTTGGTCGGATGTCGTTCTCTCGGCTTGCTATCTAATTAATCGCATGTTGTCGTCTGTTCTCAATGACGATACTCCCTTCTTTTGGTTATATCCCAAACGAGAGCCGTTTTCTTTCTCTCCGAATCTTTGGTTGCTTGTGTTATGTTAGGGATACCCGACCAACTCTTTCTAAACTAGATCCAAAGGCTATCCAATGTATTTTTTTTGGGTATCCTAAGGATCATAAAGGGTATCGATGTTTTTTTTCAGTCTTAAAGCGGTATTTTTTCTTTCGGGATGTTACCTTTGTTGAAATTGAGTTTCCTCCACTTCCACAAACTATTGATCCGGCTCTACAAGTTTACCTAGAAGATGATATCTTGTTGTTTTCTGTTCAAACACAACAGCCCCCCCGTAAGGGTTCTCTCCCCTACCGAGCCAGTCTTTCGGTCCAATGGTCCGCACACACCGATTCCGTCGGTACCAGCATCGCCGGAACGAGTTTCGCTGATAGTGTCTGTGGACGCCTTCATCCTCCTCTAGCTCCACTGATTTGCTTTCGCCAGCGCTCGACCTCGTCGTACATGTCGTGATCATCCATTATACGTTCACAATTACAAAGGGCTTACGAGCCACACACAATTATTGGTGGTAATTATTGATGGGATTCAGATTTCCAATTCTGCAGAGGAGGGTCTTAAACATCCCGGCTGGCGTGCTGCTATGGAAGAGGAAATAAAAGCACTTCGGGAGAACTATACATGGAACTTGGTTAATTTACCTAATGGTAAGAAGGCAGTGGGTTGCAAATGGGTGTTCAATATTAAGGTAAAACCAGATGGCACTCTTGATCGCCTGAAGGCTCGTCTGGTGGCAAAATGTTATTCTCAGACCTACGGTGAGGATTATTTTGAGACATTCTTTCCAGTTGCTCGAATGACCTTTGTGTGCGTCCTCTTGGCCTTAGCCGTTCGCTATGACTGGCTGTTGCTACAGCTGGATATCAAGAATGCATTTCTTCATGGAGATCTTGACGAAAAAGTATATGTGGTGCAACCTCCCGGGTTTGTTGCTAGGGAGGATAAAGTGTGTCATCTGCGGAAGGTCCTTTATGGTCTCAAACAATTTTCTCGTGCATGGTTTGGTCGTTTCACAAATGTGGTTACTCAGTTTGGCATGTGTCAATCAAAGAAGGATCATTCAGTATTTTACCGTCAGACATTAGTTGGGAGGATACTACTCGGTGTCTATGTGGATGATATTGTGATCACATGAGACGACAGTCAGGACATTGCAAAACTAAAGAAGTTTCTAGGAGAACAATTTTAAACCAAGGATTTGAGATCGTTGAGCTATTTTTTGGGCGTAGAAGTCACACGAGGTAAGCGGGACATTGTAATGTCTCAGAGAAAATATGTGCTTGACATTCTAATGATGCAGAAATGATGCAAGGTAAGGGAGCAACCTCGACCATGGACCCAGGGATAAAGTTACTTCCCGACGAGGGGACACTGATGACCGATTCGGATCAATATCGTCGAGTAGTTGGGAAACTCAACTACTTGGCCGTTATGACTCGTCCAGACATTTCTTTTGCCGTCAATGTTACAAGTAGATTCATGTCTTCACCACGAGTTCCACATTGGGAGGCAGTGCTCAGAATTCTGTGCTATCTAGTTTAGAATTCGAGAAAAATAATTCGGATCGAGAATAAGGGGCATATTTATGTTGAGTGCTTTACTGATGCTGATTGGGGTGCCAGTCTTACGGATAGACGGTCTACATCTGGCTACTCGGTCTTCATTGGCGGGAACTTGGTATCATGGAAGAGCAATAAGCAGAGTATGATCACACAATCAAGCTCGGAAGCAGAATATCGGACAATTGCTCATGGCACAGCTGAGGTGCTATATCTGTAGCATCTTCTACAGGAACTGGGAGAAGAAGCAGGATATAAAGTAGAAGATATGTGGTGTGATAACCACTCTACTATTCATATTGCTAATAACCATGTATTTCATAAGGACAAAGCACATTGAAATCGACATTCACTTTGTCCGTGATGAGTATCAGAAAGGGATGATAAAGTTTCACTATGTGAGGACCAGCGATCAGATAGCTGATATATTTACAAAATCTCTTCTAGGTCCTCGGGTTCAATTTCTCTGTAACAAGCTGGACATGATTGACATCTATGCTCCAGCTTGAGGGAGGGTGTTGACTTATGTGTTAAGTTGAGTTTAGTCTCACATCGGGTAGACTAATAGGGAGAGGGGTTAACCTCTTCTATATAATGTACTCCCCTCTCCTCTTAATGAATTAATCTAGGGTAGACTAATAGGGAGAGGGGTTAACCTCTCCTATATAATGTACTCCCCTCTCCTCTTAATGAATTAATCTATCATTCACTTTCTACAGTTATTGACAACATCTAGAAAGGTACACTTGAGTACTTGTCATTCCGTTTTGAAAAATATCTAGTTTGTGAAATCAAAAGAAGTGAACTACTATTTTAAAAAGGAAGTATTATGCGAACATTTTTTTTGATTGTTTTTGCAATGCTAGGTGGTAACAATAGGTTCACATAACAGAAGAAACATGCATACATTTTGTATCAAATGAGATTTATATATAGCACGACAGACAAGTAGGGGTTAGGATGCAAGTCCAATAGCCATCCTTACAAGGATATAAAGTTGTGAAGGTAGCAACTTTAGTTACCTATCTGTTGTCATTACCTCATTCTTTGCTGTTTTGCTAAACAGTTTTACTTAGCACCTCAACGATGAATTTCTATAGGAGAAATTTGTGGAAGTGGTGCTATTCCTTTAGATATGTACATTTTAATTTTGCACTTAGATGCAGTCATGTTTGGTGGAGGTTTGTGCTGTTCTGCTTTTCACATCCCAGTCAATAAGCTTTTCAAATGTACTTGTTCCCTATATTCATCTTGTCGTGGGATCAAGTCAGCATCTTTTTGGCCATACAAAGATGCCAAATGCTGATTGATACTTAGCTTCTCTAATGTGTTAGCTTATGAGCCTAATATGCTATGGTCGATAAATTGAATGTTGTTACAATTTCCTGCTATATATATTTATTGATGCATCAGTAGAGCAGTATCATCAGTATATTTTTCTTTTTTCTTCCAATAGCCTTTAGTTATTTACTCAATGTCATGATATTGTGTCCTGTCCTATAGATCTCTGCCTAGTTCACTAGCATAATTCTTCTAAGGTTTATCGTGTTGTACATCACTACACATTATTCAGCTTATTTTAAACCTAATTTCAAGTTGTTCTTAACTATACACATATTTGATCCAGATTTTTTCTTAACTTATTTTGACATAATTTAAACAAATCTTGTGGAGTCAAATGTTTACATAAATAATTAAATACGACATCAGAAATTTGTTAGATCCAGATTCTAGTTGGTTAATATTTGAGCAAAATTGATGTCCTATCTTGTAATTAAGAAAGAGGGAGAACCACGAATCAGTCTGAGTTTCTTTTGACCGCCTGAGGGACCCTACATGATTTGGAACATATGGGTTGAACTTTTTTCCCCCCTTTATGATGGTAATTGGTACCCTATAATCCATTTTGTCAGAAATATTGAACTCCAGTTGCAACTCTTAAAACAATCCAAACAATATCTCCGGAAATAATATAAATCAATTTTGTGGAGCATACAACTTTCATGACATAATCCTTGATGTTCTCGGCTGTTGTAGCTATTTTCGCTTTTCAACTAACAATGCTTTATTTTTTCATAGCATCCCCCATCTTGCTAGTCACCTCAGTAGCTTATGGAAACCCACCTGTCACCCTCCCATCTTTTTTTTCTGGCAACCAATCTTCCATTTGGTTTGCATTTGCATCCAGAAAGGAGGTCAGGGAGACGAATCATCAAGAAGTTTCTTCATTTTCATGACACCCGTCGAAGCCTCGAGATATGTTAGGAATCCAGAATAGCTATAGCCTCACTAGCTTATGCAATCCCACTTGTTTCCTCCATTTGTTTTCTGCCATCAACCGTTTGTATGCATCTGAATCCAGGAATCATCATAGATAGGGGTGACAATGCCGTCAAAAGGGCTCATCTTCACAAACTTATCGAGATCTAGAAAGAATCCAGCATAGTTAACAAACTAGTCTTACTCCTGCTGAAGCAAACATGAATATCTAAAGTCTGACTGGGCAAGATGTGGTGCTTGCTGATGCAGAAACGGATCATGACTAGCAATGTCCTCAAGACTTATCCTATTTGAGTTCTTGATTCTATGTTCTTTTGGTTTTATGTTATTAATAAAGTGCACAATGAAGATAGAAATTACTTTGAGCTATTAATTTCCATTATTCTGTATTACTGATCTCACCCTTCTTTTTACCCCCTTCAGGTGTCTAGATTGATTTATACCAACTCCGGAATGGCAATTTTGGCTTTGGCATCTAATGCTGTGCACAAGTTGTGGAAGTGGCAAAAGACTGAAAGACATACGGGGAAGGTATTGAATCCTAGCTATACTTGATCTCGTGTGGGTTTGTTTACACATGCCAAAGTTACATTTTTTGTCCAGGCGACTACATCAGTACCACCACAATTGTGGCAACCATCAAGTGGCATACTAATGACCAATGAGATTAGTGATGTGAACCCAGAAGAGGCTGTACACTGCTTTGCACTATCAAAGAATGATTCGTATGTCATGTCAGCATCAGGCGGGAAAATATCCCTCTTCAATATGATGACATTTAAGGTAATTTGCATCATATGCTCTGTATATTTTTGTTGATCTGGATGATTTCTTTATGTCTGAATATGTGCGTTTAATCTATTGCAGACAATGACGACTTTCATGCCTCCCCCTCCAGCTGCCACGTTTCTTGCTTTCCATCCACAAGATAATAACATCATTGCCATTGGCATGGATGACTCCTCAATCCAAATCTATAACGTTCGCGTTGATGAGGTTACTTTCAGTTCTAAGAATTAAACTGCAAAAATAATTTATGAACAGAGTTGAATATTGTACCTTTTTATTGATTCTTGTAGGTCAAAAGTAAGCTCAGAGGTCACCAGAAGAGGATAACAGGCCTTGCCTTTTCCAATATTCTAAATGTTCTCGTCTCATCAGGAGCAGATGCTCAGGTCTGTTGTGAATTTAAGGGAATTTTACTATTTCATTTTCTGTAACTAATGAAGGGATTGACTATGTTGCACGACCCGACATGGTAAGGAATGGGCGATGTGACACAACACCTATTTTGGTGTGCCTACTGTATTTTGGTGTGTCCGGGTTGTTTCCGAGACGTGTCCAATACATGTCCAATGTGACCCTGGCCCAGATGTTGGAGGTCCGTGCTTTTAGAGCAGATGAGTTCTAAAACTTAAAGATAGAACCAGAGCAGCTATCCTCACCAACCTTTTCACTAAATCATGATTCATGTTTCTATACTTATGAGATTAGGGATATCCTATAAAAATCCTGTGCTTGATGCTGATATGTCCTTTCTTTATATCCTAGTTGTGCGTATGGGGAACGGATGGATGGGACAAACAAACTAGCAAGTTCTTGCAGATTCCGGCTGGGCGAGTGTCAGGTTCTCTTGCAGAAACTAGGGTGCAATTTCACCATGATCAGGTCACTTTCTTAGTAGTGCACGAGACACAACTTGCTATATACGAAGCAGCGAAACTGGAATGTCTTAAACAGGTGAGCTTGGCATCTAGCATGGCTTACTTGTATAACTGTCAAATTTTGTTGTTAGAACATCCAGTTATACACGATTTTTGATGGTAAACTCTTTTCAGATGAAACTATCTTTCTTTTATATTGGGGAACTAAAAGCATATGTCCACGTGCATTAATCTTGTTCCACATTTGCAGCCGTTTAATTATTGAAATAAAAAGAAACTAACTTTTTCTTCATGAGGTTCCTTTGAGAAAATTCCTCTGAATTCTTTGCCAGTGATCAATTTATTTATTGGTTATTCAAAGAGTCTAGGGTTCCATCTATCGCACACATCCTATTCTTTCATGGATGCTCTTAAATGGTAGATTCTCATGGATTATTGCTTAAAGTGTTTTTTTCCCTGATGAGCTGTAGGCTTCCTCATTCCATTTTTATCACATGAATCAGAACATAAATACTAAATCAATGACAAGAATAAAGCCTTTATCCCAAACCTCTTGGGATTGGCTCAAGGATCCTTTTTCATCCATTCTGCTCTGTTAAAGGCCATTTCCTCTCCAACATAATACTGTAAACAGATCCTTTTATATGGTAATGCAAATTTATTCTAAGGTTGCCGAGACTTCCTTCCGAGCTTCCATATGTGGAATTCTTTTCTTCACCAAAAAATTCTGTGCTCTTACTTTGAAAAGGCCATTACTAGACAGATTACTTGTGTTTGTTTTTATGGATCTTTTTTATCCATTCTGCTCTGTTAACGGCCATTACTAGACTGATTACTTGTGTTTGTTTTTACGGTTTCAACATGATTGTTTCCAAATTTGCTACATACATTTTCACATTTTCTTTAGTAAGACTTTCCATGACATCATACTCTTTTACACAGTGGATACCAAGAGAGGGATCTATTACACACGGAACATATTCATGTGATAGCCGAACGGTTTATACAAGTTTCACAGACGGAAGCATAGGCATCTTCACTTCAGCACTCCTATTGAGGTGTCACATCAATCCAACTGCTTATATCAATTCTCAACCCAGGTACTTGAGATACTTTTCATCTGTGAATGCAGTTATTAACTTTTCGAAAAAAAAAAATGTCATAAATTTTGGCATTTCGTTAACATCAAAGCTATAGGATACTGATTCCTGAGAGAGAGAGAGAGAGAGAGAGAGAGAGAGAGAGAGAGAGAAGCTATATGATACTAATGTCTACTAGTTTCTAGCGAACAATATGGACTTGGAATTTCTTTATGATTGAAGAGAGATTATGAAGAAATTTTAAGTTGAAAATATTTAAATTGATTGGTCTTAGAGGTTAATTGGATCCCCTCATCTATCCTGTTGATGTCTTATTACAAGAAGTGCTCGTAATTACAAAATATGTAGATTTATCTACACATCCAAGAGCACGTCTTAATTATCTTTCTACAATGTGTCGTACCAATTCTGCTCTGTTATTTGCAGTTCCAGTGTGTACCCAGTTGTTGTTGCTTCTCATCCAACCGAACCCAATCAGTTTGCCGTCGGATTAACCGATGGTACTGTCCAAGTTCTTGAGCCAGAGTCGGAGAAGAAATGGGGAACAGACCCTCCACCTGAAATTGCTTCTGGAGGGAATGCCAGCTCTAGCCAGCCATCTGGAAACCCCTCTTTGGAACAACCATCAAGGTGATGATGTTTGGCATCAAGTTTGTTGACAGCTTACCAGTTTTATGATTACCTGATGGCAGGCCCTGCAAATGCAACTAAACTTTTGTTCCGTGTTGCTGAGTAACCTTAGAACTGAGGCATACTGCTGGCTCACAGATAAAATTACTGACTGACTTGCCAAGACATATGGATGAGATATTTTCAGAATTGAAATCGAGAAGAGACTGGTCCAGGTTCTAGGAATTCTGGGGGATAGTTTGTTCGGGCAATATAAAGAACTAGAGAATGCACAGACAGGAGAATCCTTTTCTCTCGTTAGCTTTTAGAATTGTATACCACCGGTTCGCCCAAGTTATATATGTTACTTGATTTTTTTTTTTAATCCTTGCTGTTTGCACCTGTGGTTTTTAGCATGAAATATTATTGCTTGAATTGCCCTTTGAGATTTTTCAGTTCCAAGCTTCGCATTTATTCATGATGTCTCAATGAGACGAGTGTTGGCTAAATGAAGTTCTGAATTTTGCTTCTTGATAATTTCATGCAAAGAGAAGTTTTGTTACTCCAATGTGCAGAGAGAGATGTTATGCCCTATTCATTCATAATTTGTACAATTTGCATCTGATTCATTTTAGTGTTATTATCGACGAGGGACTGATCGATGTTGAAGATTGGAAGGATTGGGGTTGGTGGCGGGTTCAGAACTTAATTAGGCTTTTTGTATCGTCTTTGTCACCAATTTTCAGAGCAATGAGGTGGAACTTTTCCAGCCTGAAGGTTTTCATGCATTGAAGTTTGAGAGAACCGTAAGAAGAAAACTGTTAATGTTCTCGATTCTGAGTCAAGACTACAACGGTCTGTGATTTGTTTGATTTTGAAGATTACCACATCTGATCTCACAAAAAATTTCAACCCCATTTCAGTGAGTATTTATCTACAAGAATGCTGTAAATCCACTATTCCACCTGCAACTAATGTTATATGTGCAAACTCAACTTTTGGATAGTTGCGATAACCAGAGATATTGATGTAGGATATTATAAGTAGAACATGTCAACCTATTTTGAAATAATATACTTGCATGACTAACTTATTTTGAATAATATAAAATAAATTAAAGTAAATTATTTTTAAGAAGGTGAACATTTATTATTGTACTTGGAATTGTGTAATGTGCAACATATTTTGAAATAGTATACTTGTATGACAATATTTGAAATAGTATAAAATATTTTAAAGTAAATTATTTTTGAGACGGTGAATATTTATTGTAGTTAGAAGTGTAATTATTAGTGGTTATTAATTATGTTAGTGTGGATGTGTGCAAATTTATAATTTTTTCTAGTTAGTTTAAGCATATATATATATATATATATATATATATATATATATATATATATATATATATAACAGTTTCTAGACTGCTCAAAAGTGAGCCGTCTAAGTCGTAAGTAAATACTCAATCAATTAATTTTTTTCAAAATAACTTACTGGAGATAAATAAAACCTTAAACAAACTTTTATCTTATTAATAAATACTCAACCAATTTAATTAACAAAAAAAAAAACTAACGGGAGATGGAAAAAAAAATCTAAAACCAACTCCATTCTTATCATCTGTAACCCACTCTTTTCATCATCATCTAAAACTCACTCTTTTCTTTACCCCTTACGTCCTTAAAATCATTATAATTGCCTAAACATATATTCAAAGAGCCGGGCTATACACATCCCACCATCTACTTGACACACTCCATATTAAATTAAATGAAAAGTAAATATATATTAAAAGACATAATTATCCATTCTTCGGCCGGCCACCGGCTAACCCCCCCACCCTCACCCTCTCCTCCTCCGGCCGCCCCCGACGAACCCCCCCCCCCCCGCCACACCGTCGCCCGCGTCCGCCCGCGCACCCCCATTCCCTCCCCAGCTGCGTACCGCCCTCCGATGACCCGCGCCCGCCGCCCTCTGCCGCGCGTCGACCCTTGCGCGCGCTTCTGCCGCAATACGCCCCCCTGCCCGGGCGTCTCCGCCCGCGCATCCCAGCGACCCCGTCGACGATGCTCCCCACCCCCCAGCACGGGCCCCTCAGCCACGCGCCGCATGCCGCCCCACGAGCGCACGCCTCCGCCCGCGAGTCCCCGGGACCCCGCTCGCGCGTCCCCGCGCCTCCGCCCGCTTGCTACATCCCCGCGATCCCGCCTCGACGTTGTAGGAGCAGACGGCGAGGGTAAAATGGTAATGTAGTGGGGTGTGTTTAGGATTTTGGTAATTTTTAATTAGTTAAATTTAAGTGTGTTTATCATTTGGGATGTGTTAAGTAGAAGGTGGGTGTGTATAGCCCGACCCATATTAAAATGTATATAAAGACATATATATAACAAATCCAAATAAAAATATATTCAATATTCAAAATATATTTAAACTAATTTTTTATATCTAAACATATATTCACAGTTATATATATATATATATATATATATATATATATATATATATATATATATATATATATATATATATATATATAGAGAGAGAGAGAGAGAGAGAGAGAGAGAGAATAAGGGAGGTGAGATGGCACCTCACTCTCAAAACAAGGGTGGCGGTGACGTGGCACAATCTCAGCCACACATTTCATAATTGACAAATTGCACTTAACCCCCTCCCCTCGTTTGTGTGGTTGAAATTGTGCCACATCGCCGCCACCCTTGTTTTGAGAGTGAGGTGCCACCTCACCTCCCTTATTTTATATATATATATATATATATATATATATATATATATATATATATATATGGTAAATGGGATATGAGCCACAGTGTTCATATTTCTACCTGAGCCATATACATGTGGACCAATAGGAATAGAGTGTATTCCTATTTGTCCAAATGTGCATGGCTCATGTAGGAATATGAGCACTATGACTCATATATATATATATATATATATAATTTAAATATATTCAAATCAAATTTAAAATATTTTAATATAATTAAAAAAATTATTAAAATTTTCAATAATATCATTGAATTTTATAAATCTAATTTTATAATAAAAATATATATAACAAATCTTAATTTACAAATATTTAAACCATTTTCAACTATATTAGAAACAAATATTTTAAGTGCAATGCACATGCATTTACTAGTATATATATATATAATGTTGAAGAAGTGCACTTTTGGAACTTGAAAGTTCTACGGCAAAGTCTAAAAGTTTTTGTATTAGTTATAAGATAAACCTATAACTGGAAAACCTTTGTGCATGTGCTTAGACAAAAAATAAAAATAAAATAATAAAAGAGGATTATCTGCATATAATTTTTTGAATCAGACCTTGAATGGGAACGAAGGATGAAAATTGTTGATAATACTCGTGGGGGTGTGGCTGAAGGGTACGGGAAAGAGAGAGGGGACTGCCAACTAAGTTGGAGGGTGTGGGGGGGGGGGGGGGGGGACTGCCGATTTAGTTGGCTGGTGGGGGAGAGAGTGGGGGCAGGTTGATGGTTTTAGTTTTTATTTTAAGTTTGATTTAATCAATAAGTTAATTTGTTATTATCTATACTAATATTTATATCAATATTATATTTTTTTAATAAGGTATTTTTTTTTAATTTTATTAAGAAGTTGATACCATAACTATAACATACAATTACTGTATCAAATATTTCTTAATTATAGTACATTACTGTATCAAATATTTTTTAATTATGTTCTTAATTATGGTACGCACGTGAATCTACTACGAAGAAAATCGAAGATTAATTTTCTTAATTTTTATATTAAGAATATTGATGACATACTAACGATTTAGACGGTTTATTTTTAGGAGTTTCTAAACCGTATTATAATAGTAGAGATTAAATTTTAAAATAAATATTTTTAATTTATTATTATCTATATTATAATTTTTTTGATATTATTAATAAAAAAATGTTATTATCTATTTAACAACAAAAAAAACCAAACCAAAACAAAAAGGTTATTTATTATTATGTTTAAACTAACTACAAGATATTATCTAAATAAATTTATTATTATTTATTTATTATTATATTATCTACAGATAACAAAATAATTTATTTATTATCTACAGATAATTTATTATTATTTGTACACAAATATATTATTGATACATAAATATATTATTTAAAATAATTAATTATATTCATTTCACTCCTTCGGTAAGGAAAGACCTAAATCCGTGTCGTCTCAGTTTACTATTTACTTTAGGTTGAATGTTTGCAAATCGCTTGAACTTTTAGAGTTTCAAGCAGGAACTTTTCGAAAGGAATCTAGGAAAATCGGCCTAAGAAAAGCACATCACCAGATGCCATAAATTCCTTCAAAAATTAAGAAACTGATACTGTTCGGCCATACAATAGAATCAAAATTCTCGTTGTCGGGGAAAGTGAATCAACAAATGGATGCAAGGAGCTCTGTAAATGCTAGAGATGTGGTTCAATAATAATAATAATAATAATAATAATAATAATAATAATAATAATAAAATTAATAAATAAATTATTTATATAATATACTTTAAAAATTTATACGTAATTATATTTTATACCATAATTAAGAAATATTTGATTACGATATAGTATGGTATCAACTTTTTAATAAAATAACAAAATAATAATACCTTATTAACAAAAAATATAATATTGATGATAAATATTAGTATAGATAATAACAAATTAATATATAATAATAAATTAACTAATAGATTAAACAAAACTTAAAAATAAAAATCAAAGCAAAGCAAACTAAATCCATCTAACCCGCCCCCTCTCTCTCCCTCTCCCTTACCCGCTGACGGTCCCCCCCACCCGCCAACTAAGCCCCCCCCCCCCCCCCAACATCCGCCAAGTCAGTTGGCGAATCTTTCTTTCTTTTGTAATTTTCTTATCTTTGTTCCTTCAGTCGCAAAATTCATCCCTTAGGATGAAAATTTCTTAAAATTATACGATACTCTTCAATTCAAAATTGCTTTGCTTATCCCCACCTTTCCCCCCATTTGCTTCTTAATTTTCAATAATATGTAATAGTAAACACATTAATTGAAAATATATTGATAATAAAAAGATATTTAAATATATATATATATATATATATATATATATATATATATATATGAGAATAAGGGAGGTGAGATGGCACCTCACTCTAAAAACAAGGGTGGCGGTGACGTGGCACAATTCCAACCACACATTTCATAATTGACAATTTGCACTTAACCCCCTCCCCTCGTTTGTGTGGTTGAGATTGTGCCACGTCACCGCCACCTTAGTTTTTAGAGTGAGGTGTCATCTCACCTCCCTTATTCTCTCTCTCTCTATATATATATATATATTTCACACACACACTGTAAACTCCCTCGACCAGATTTCAGTAAATTAGAATTATTTTTAGCTAATTAGAATTATTGCAACTTTTTAAAAATTTATTTTGTTTACATATCCTATTGATTGTGCACCTGTACCTTACACATTTAATTAGAACACTGCACTAGCTGTTCAACCCAAACAAGTTCACATACCTGTCCCGTATCACCCAAAAACCAGGCCCAACCCCTGCCCAGGCTCACCCCCACACTCCCAAGGCATTTCCCCAGCTTTCCCCCTCATTTCTGTACAATTCAGTATTTCTAGGAAATCCGTGTTTTAAATCAGAGAAATTGCGTAATTACGCAAAATACCAATTTTAGGACCTATTTGTAATTTATAAAATTGTAGGAGTTTTTATGCAAATTTCCAGGTGAGGTGGCATCACCTCATTGACTGGTGAACCTACACCTGACACGTGTCAAAGTGGGACCCACAAAATATCTGTAAATATCAGCCTATTATTAAATTACTAAAATACCCTAAAAAGTTTCAACTAATTACCAAACTGCCATTCCCCCTAACCCTATATAAACCGACCCCCCCTCTCATTCCCAACTCATTCCACACCCCCTCCGGCCACCCTCCGCCCACCGGACCCCTGCCCAACCCTTCGCCACCTCCCTGCCCTCCTCCCCGACCACCGGAGCCCCGCCCTAGCCGACCGCTCCGCCGCCGGCAGCCCCCGCAGTCCCTACTTCCCCCCAACACCAACAGCAGCCACCACCACCCGAACCACCCCCACCACCGCCTTCGGCCACCGTGCACCACCACCACCACTCGACTCGCCCCGACCCCCTCTACCGGACCACCACCCTCTCACCGCCCCACGACCACCCCTCCGGCCGCCCTCACCTCCGCAGCACCCCCAACTCCCTAACCCTAACAGCTACCCCCTCCACTCCGACCACCTCCAGCCACCACCACCGCCACCGTAGACCCCCACCACCACCACCAACCTCTCCGCCCCGACCCCCTCCGTCGATCCCCCACCCTGCACCGCCGCCTTCGCCGCCGCAGCCGCCGCTGCAACTACTGCAAGTTGCTGCTGCTGCTGCTGTTGCTGACAGCAACAGTTGCTGCTGCTGCTCCTCCGGCCAGCCACCGCCAGCTCCGCCGCCGTCATCCCGCCGGCGACGACGCATGGGTCCCCCTTGTCAGTAGGTATACCCCCCCACCCTCTCTATACGTATATACGTATAATTATATGTATGTATATATAAATGTATATATATGTATATTTATATATATATATGTTTATAAATATATATTAATATATAATATATATTATATTAATTATATACTATATATATACAGTATATTTATACTGTATATGTATATTATTAGTATTATATATTATTAGTATTATATATTATGTATGTAAATATGTATACATTATGTATATATATATAATGTATATTTATATATATATATTTATACATAACATATTATGTATATATATATATTATATAATAATTATTATATTTATAGTATAAATATATATGTATATATATGTATTGTACTATGCATTTTTCTTTATTATTATATATGCATTTATTTGTTATTTATATATATGTATATATATGATATTATATATACATATATATATGTTATTATATATATAAGTATATATATTATATTACTATATATATATATATATCAGTGTTTATATATACACTGTTAATATAATATATTACTGGATAATACAATATATTATATTTATATATGTACTTCCATTTCTGCACTGTCTTTCCTTTTATTATATATATATGTATATATATATATATCTATGTATATATATATTATTTATATCTAATGTCATATATATATTATTTATATATATCTAATACTGGATAATACAGTATTTATATACATATTTATATTTATGCACTGTCTCTTCATTTTATTATATATATATATGTATATACATATATATATCTATGTATATATAAATTATCTATATATCATATCATATATACTATATAATATTATACTGGATAATACAGTATATTATATATATACATTTACATTCTGCACTTGTCTTTCCTTTTAATTATATATATATATATTATATATATATATATATATGTATTATCTATATATGTATTATATATACATATATTTATATTATATACCTAATATAATACTGGATATACAGTATATAGATATATGTATTTACAATTCCTGCATTTTCTTTTCTTTATTATATATATATATGCTATATAAATATATATATACTACTATATATACTATATCTATATGTATATATATACTCTCTCTCTATATATATGTATATCCTATATATATATATTGTCATATATGTACATAAGTATATATATACTTTTATATTATACCCATGATATTCACGAACCCTGTATGTTTTAACAGAAAATATCTCTAGCACAGCCAGTGACCCCCTGTCACAAGCACCCTCAAACTTGACTGTGAGATCAAGTTTTCAATACTATCAGGGAGTAGGCAAGTTTACCTTGCCAAGTTTACTGTTTAAATTCAAATATTGTTATATGTTATTGTTCCTGAATTTCATATAAATATGAGTACCTGAGATTGCCTTGGGTACAGTCAACAGATACGTTGACACGTAGTGTAATTAACTTAGTTTACAGACTTACCAAACAACTGTGAGGGTATCCTGATATTCTTCTAGACCCTGTCACGGAAACACGCAACAAGGTTGCAATACATATTAGGATGCGAGCCGCGTATTTGATTAGCTACCAGTACGTGTGACCAGCATCACGGCTTAGCATAAAATCAGAAAAAGTACGACTTGACATTTAGTTACATTGGGTGGGAAAGATAACTAGTAGACGTATGGGACACCCCCTCCTTGTATGTTTTTATACCTTCGTACCATGCTCCTCGGAGATGGTCGATTGCAGAGTGCCCTTGAGTCAGGGGACATATGACACATATACTAGCCAGTCACCACGATTGGTGAATTAAGTCAGCATATGTCTAGCCGACACATTCCCATGCGTACTACAAGGTCTTTATTTGCATTTCACTTAGATGGTTAGCACCCTGTGTTTATTTATTTATTCAGTATTTACATACATGGCATGTCATTTTTCTGTATCTTGTTATGTCCCACTGAGGACCTGGTTCCCTGCCAGATTTAGACGAGGCTTTCTACCCCACGGTGTACGGACCTGATCAGGAGACTAGGTGTGCTACCGAGGAGGAGTTAGAGGAGACACTCTCAGAGTCTGCCTGAACCCAGAAGCTTGATCACCTGGAGATGGAGCTGTTTCCCAGATAGACGCTACTTAGTCTATTTTATTTTGCTGCGCTATTATTAGCTTTTGTAGTGGGCTTGTCCCCACCAGATGTGTACTATGACTTTATCAGACTCAGCTTTATATATATTCAGCACTTGTTTCCTGATATTTTGTTGTGGATGAGATAGATTTTACCTGTATTAGACTTATAGTATTTTAGGACAGCGTAGCACGTTCCTTTGGGACCATTAAAATGGATTAAACCCTTAGTGACGTGTCAGCTGGCCAATGACACGTGGCCTAGTTTCTTACATTTTGGGACTGGGGCGTGACACACACACACACACACACACACACACACACACACACATATATATATATATATATATATATATATATATATATATATATATATATATATATATAATATGCGATCTTTTATTATATTTTAATCTCAACCATTCAATTTTAATCCAACCAATATAATATATGGTGGTTCCATAATATAAAATTATCCGGATAATTTTATATATATATAACAAAAAATAGAATAACGGGTTATAAACATCTTGATACACTTTAGGATTGACCAACATTTTTGGGTCGTGTGACAAATCGAAGTTAGAAAATTCTATCTAACACATACAAACACAATTCGTTGTTAGATTTATTCCTAATTTTTAGGCCACGATAAATATTTTAGTACACTTGTCCATAATTTACATTTTGACAAAAAAAACCTAAAAACACAATAAAAAGCCAAGAAAGTCTCAAAGTAGGGGACAATCCTTAGGTGGTGTTTGGATAAAGTTTTTGTATTTTTCATTCATTTTTTTTTTTGAAAAATGAATTCAATATTCTTATATCCATCTTTGGTCGAAACAATTTTCTATTCTCATGTCTTTCAGACAGGAATAATTTTTTTTAATTTGTTAAGTTTTTCATAAATATTCTTTTATTAATTTTATGATGCTACTATTACCTAAATCCAGTTTGTATCATTAATGGTATTATCGTCCAAAAATATTGTAATTAATGCACTCAACAAACATTTCAAAAAAGCAAAAATATTCTCAAGACTTGGATTTTACTTTCTCACGTATGTGAAAATCTAAAGTCCCTCATATTTTCTTCCAATTTTCAATTCCAAATTTATCAAATATAGATAAGAAATCCAAAACTTATTTTCAAGTCTCTAAACTTTGAACTAAAGTACCTAAAATTAAACAACCCTTTGTTTATGTCAACTCAGCCTTCAGCAATTCTAAGCTACCCAAACAGAAAATACAAGTAGATGCCACTTTCTCCAAAAAAGAGTTTCAGCCCAACCACACTAGAATTTGTGCCAAGGTTCACCAACTGTATTCTTGGAAATGAGATATATTCTTGGAAATGAGAAGAAAAATCTTATGATCAATTTATATTTTTTTGTAACCTGATAATTTGAGTTACAAACTCTAATGTTGTTCCTCCTTGCCACTTCCCACACTTCTACCATGACTGCTATACACACCTGTTAGGTGCCTTACCTAACTGTTATGTTATTAGAGGAGCTCGAAGAAGATTTGACAACAGTGGAAAAAAAAATTTGACAATAAGAAGAGTAAGTAACAAGGAACTGGAATGAAATTCTAGGGTTTCTATTAATAGATCTAAGAGAGGCAATAAAATTGACAATGAAAGAAAAAAATACTACAAAGAAAATTGGAAATGAAAATACTCAATTCTACGATACTCTCTCTATCACACTCCCCCTTATAAATATAGTCTGGGAGTCACATGGGATCACTAACTAATGACTGTTAATTTTGTAACTAACTCATGCTGAGCTGGCTGATGAGTAATCAATTAGCTGAGCTGGATTATTGATTGCTGAGTCACAGTTGAGTCAGGAATGAAGGAGCTCTTTAGGATAACATGTAAATTTCAAAAGCAAGAATGGAGGGAAAATACTCTGATTTAAGCTCTCATACTGAACTATGTGAATCCTGATATTGAGCTTTTCCAAATGACTGCACTTAAATTTGCCACTACTACCACTAAGGAGGTGGTTGGTAAAGAGGAACTTGAAGGACCGCTAGACAATTATAGAGGGGAGTGAATAGAGTGTATCGAAAAATATACTCCAATTAAAAATTAGACTAAGTAAAGGCAGTTACCAACTAGCAATAATACAACAATATAGCAAAGTATATAAAAGCAAGTAAAGTTTAGAATCACAAACGCAAACACCGAGATTTATACTCGTTTTTCTTATGGAGGACTAATCCAGTCCCGAGAACTCTTACTCGGAGTTAAATCCACTATCAGGGAAAACACAAGCCTTGATCCGAAAGGCTTGTGACTTCGTACAGACACGAATTTTGATCCGAAGGACTCGCGACTTCTGACACGTGCGTTTGATGCGAAGGGCACGCTATCATAGCCCTATTCCAAATATGATATTATTTTTTAAACTATTTATTATTTGAAGTATTTTCCAATAATTAATATTATATCAAAACCTGGATTCGTAAATACATGCATATCTACGTAGATTTATACCTATGAGTATATATATGAAGGTATATGCAAATTGTGTTTGCAAAATTAAATCTTTTGCAACTTCAAGAAAAAGAAGAAGGAAAAAGGAAATATTGGAGGGGGCCTTTTGAAAAAAAAAATGAAATAAGGGGGGGGGGGGGGGGGGGGACCCTCCTTCGAATTCACCTCCACTTGGTTTTCTCTTGACTCATCACCTCAACTTTGTTTGCGTCATTTCCCACATATGCACTT
Organism: Iris macrosiphon; assembly: GCA_036927795.1. Classification (NCBI taxonomy): domain Eukaryota; kingdom Viridiplantae; phylum Streptophyta; class Magnoliopsida; order Asparagales; family Iridaceae; genus Iris; species Iris macrosiphon. The sequence goes on along the minus strand of JAYESA010000010.1, from coordinate 64,906,572 downwards.
GTCTTCTCTCCATCCTCTCTTCATTTCCAATGCAAACCAACCCATTCTACTTAATCCCCTTCTCCAGCATCCCTTCATCCCCTCTTCCTCTCCTTCTCATCCTCTCTCTCCCACCCCTATACTTCTGCTGCTGCCGCTCATGCTCCTTGTTGCAACTGCCGCCGCTTCTCCTGCTGCGGGTGCGCCCGACTGAGCGCGGCTACAGGGCCGGCCCTGGCCCAGGGCGGACAGGGCGACCGTCTAGGGCCCCATGGGCCAGAAAGACCCAAAAAAAAAATTTGTTTAAATATATAAATAATTTTGTATATCATGGACCATTGTTATCACAAAGCAATTGTTGTGTAGTGGTTATTACATTAGACTTGCACACAAGAGGTTCCTAGTTCAAATCTTGGTGGTGGTATATTTTTTATTTTATTTTTGTTTCATTTTTTTTACATTATGTATGAGACCTCATTTTGAAAGTTCGCCCCGGACCCCCGTGAGCTCAGGGCCGGCCCTGCGCGGCTACCGCCGTCCGGCCGACGTCCCCTTACCGTCGGCGTCCCCTCCCCGGCCGCAACCTCTACCACCACCTCCATCACCATCACAATCTTCATCATCAATATCATCATCTTCATCAGACCAAATCCAAACCCTAATCCCCCTTTTCTTCAAGAAAAAGAAGAAGAAGAAGAAGCTTGATGAAGAAGAAGTTGGAGAAGAAGAACGAACTTCCAAATCCAAGCCCTAAGCCCCAATTTCCAATTCCCAAATTTCTCTTCCAAGACAAGCTCTCTCCCATTTCTCTTTTCATTTGTTTCAATTTTTGCCTATTGGTCATGTTCATTTAGAATTATTTCTTTTATAAATATATATATATATATATATATATATATATATATATATATATATATATAAAAGGACACGAACACGCGTATTTGAAGCGATGCGGACGCATGGACACAGTTTACTAGAAACAATTGCTTGGACACACAAACCAAATACAATTCGAACACATCGATATGGTTAAAATTAGGTATTTTGACACGAACACAAATGTCATTAGCGTTTCGGATATCGACATGATATTAATATATGGGCTGGACACAACGATGCTAATTGATATATGTTTGGTGTTATGATTTAATATTGTGTGTGTACGATTAGTTTTTATGGAAAAATTATTTATGATGTAAAGATATACATATGTATATACATATAAGTCGTCGGACTCGAAAGCGTAGAAATTTAGAAGTGATATAATAAAAAATATATTTATGAAGAAACAAATTTGGTAGTGATTGGCTTGCAGGACAATAATATAAATTAGATGGGAAGTCTTTTCTTTAGCACCAATTTAGGCCTGGCGACATCTTAAGTAGATACCATTATAACAATGTTATTGATAGTCTGTAACACGAATTTATGAAGATTAAGAATACTAATATGTGTATATAGTTTTAATACATGAATATGTGGTATCCAACACCTTTAGATACCATTGTATAGAAATAAGTCAATTCTTTATATATTGCTCTTGAATAACAAGATTGTTTGATAAATTAGTTTCACATAGTAATCATTCTCTGACATAGGATTACATTTAGACCGTTAGGTTATCTAAGATAATTTATTTGTATTCTTCTTATCAATACTAAGACGTATTAGGATGCCTGATATGGATGCTAGTTATCAAATATTGTTGGTACATTGCATAATTATCAAACAAGTCAAGAACGTCAATTTGGTATTGTTCCAATATCCTATATATAAAATCATGCTTCCCTAAAACCTAATATAGGTGACACATTGTTATTTTCTTATTACAACATAGCCTATTTCCTTAGCCACATAATGGTGTACTCTTGAAATCTTCAGTTTTACTGGCAGAAACAAAACCAAGACACTTACTCCTTGGTTATGTTTAAGAATCATTTAGCTTGGAGTTTAGTTATATTTCTAGAAAGTCATAATATGACTTAAAATTACTCTTAATTGGAGAATTTTACTTAATATGAGAGAATTTTTAATGTTATGTTTAAATTGGCCATAACCCTATATTGTCAAATCTTTTGTATTGTCTTTGCTTTAACATAGCATGTATAGCCAACAATTTGCATTATCAAGGTAAAATAGCTGAATTGTCAAGGTAAGATGCAAGACTTCTATTTCCTTTAATGTTATTGAGTTATTATTAAATTGCGTGTGATTTTCGGGGTTGAGTTATTCTACCGAAGGGGTCGGCGTACCCAGAAAATTCTACAAAGGGTTGCTTCGGGTCTTATATAAATTGTAAAAATTTTGGAGCTGAAATACAAAGGAGACTGCCGAAATTTTTAAGAATTTCGGGAGTTAACCAAATTTCGATATCCAGAAATATTACCGATATTCCTAATCCTAGACTTTAGTTACTATATATAATTTAGCGACGGACCTCCGATAACTTTAATTTAATTTTAATTAGGGGATGATTAGCAAGAGTCCAGGATACGTAGGACACGGACACAAAGACACGTAAGAGAAATTCAATTAAGAATACTATGTATTTTCTGTTGGAAGAATATTAATTATCAAATTAAATAATATTTTGTGTTCTATCATGCTCTCATTTGAAAATGAGAACGACATATTGAGATTTTGATACCACACATTTCTATCATGTTGCAATTGAAAATAAAGAGACAATGGAGAATTTAAATCCTGTGTTTATGTCCTGATTCAATCAAGGAAAGTAAAGTACTAAAATTTTGATATCCAGAGTTCATGATATGCTCCTTGGAAAGAAATCAAATACTCTCGTTCTTCATGGTATTTAAATACACAAATCGAGATTTAAGATTCAAGCATGTGTCCAGCAGAAACTTAATGCAAGATAATAGAGTATGATTGTTTGTAGCTTTAGGTTAGTACATTGGACGGGAGAGAACAACTGGATCACACCAAAAATCTCTGCAATATAATAAATAAACAAAAACTGATCAGTAGAGTTTTTTACATCGTAAAGCCATACGATATTGGGGGTGAGGCTTAGCTCACCAAGAGAGATTTCGGATTCCAGAAATTTTTGTATTAAAACAAGAATTTAAGAGTTTAAAAGTTATAAGTTTTACTCCCTGTGCGGGAGGGGCCGGATTCTAAGCGCCGTGCCACCGAGACACAACCTGATCCCTGGTCAAAAGATTATTGTTGAGAAAATATGATGTATGTGATCCAGATATATTCTCTAAATTGCATCATCATCATATAGGAAACTTATTTGTGATCGTGGTAATGAATTAAGGTTGTATTGATTATTTTGATTAGACACTAAGAGATCACTAGAATAGATCTTAGTTAGAGTTAGTTATATTTCAAGTTTAAACTATAATACTTCTAGCTATATCAAACTCAGATCCAACTATATGGAATGTCTTTCAATTATTCTATTCTTTTATCATATCATATCTTCAGTTCTTTTATTGTTCTTGACCAAGGGCTTGCATGTCGTTTGACGACCTAGTATTGTTCACTAGTTTTTATAACAATACCAAAAAAAACTGATATCAAGTATTGAAGAACAGTTGGAGAGCAGGCTCGTGATGCTACTATTTTCGGTCATCTACTAAAACCAGATTTGCTCTCATTATTTATTAAAGGTATAATTGTATTGTTATATATATTGGGTAAATGGTTGTAATCGGGTAGAATAACAAATTTTTTATTTATAGTTTAGAATACTTGTAACCAACTTACTATTTATTATATTATGCACTTTGTGACATGTTATAATCCTATCCTAAAATCTTACAGGCAACAATCACAAATACGGATATAGATGTATTCGTATGGTGCGTAGCCTGGGGATGATGTTACATACCCGGCTCGCCGTATTCAGGGAAGCGGGGCGTGACACACGCAGACTTCAAACACTTGAAACTTGGAAGTACTAAGCTTTTACAACTTGATCAGACTTCTAAGTTGGAACTACGTTGACACTAGAAGGCTAGAAAGTTGATGCTTAGGGATTGGAAGATTTGAAGCTCAGGAATAGAGAATATGAAAGTGAATGGATTGATTTAAAACGAATGAAACTCATAGCTATTTATAGGCTAGTAGGAAAATCGAGTTCGGGCCGAGTTTGGTGCTCTAATGTTATAATTTCGAACATTTGAGTTTATGGAGAATATGGTTTCCATCTGACTAGGAATCTGGTTATAGGGAACCAAGTTCGAGGCGAGTTCGGTTGTCCCAATTCCATAATGTTCCTAGTCTGGTTTAGGCTTAATTTGAGTGGACTAGGTTCTGGTTTAATAAGTGTTTGATCTCCTAGTGCCAACATGACCCAATGAACATTTTGTCTTAATAAAATAAAAGAAAAAATACATAACAAAATGAAAACCCGAGAGCATTAGATGACGCCAATCTTCTGATAATTGAGAAGACTTGAAGACGCATTTCTCTTGACGACAGTTGTCCAAAGATAAACAGATTTGAAAATCTGAATACCTTTCGGGGGCTTCGCTTCCGAACCCCCACGAGAGAGCACTGCCTCTCGACCCCGTCCGCTGACCGGACAACATAACTCCCGAATGCGAGGCTTCGGAGATGTGATAGGCGATTCACAGAAATCTTCTGGTATAATATCGTCTTTTGGCTCATCATCATTTCTTCATTGCATATGTCCATTATTTTTTCTGCAAATACATATTAGATGAACCAAATAATATACATAAGAAAATATTACAACATTAATGCATATTCGGACAATGTTGAGTTTAAGTGGATGTTACTACAGAGATTTTATGATTATTATAATGCTAAGCTTAATCGATTAGCCATATTCAAAACCTCAACTTAAATATTGGGCTAACAGAACTGAGACAGGAAGTGGGATAAATACAGGATGTTACAAATCAACAATATTGATTTTTATTATTGGATAATGTATATGGAAGTGGTACAACTACGAATATATATAGAGAGAGAAGGTATCCATATTCGGACAGGAGTATGAGAGGAGATATCCTGATAGGAGTAGAATCAAATCCTAAATCTAATTAATATCTAATCCTAAATCTAATCTAATTAATCTTAGCACCCCCTTCAAACTCATGGTGTCACGTCCCAACTCCGTAAAATCGATTCGTCCCCCGGGCGTGATGCCGTGCGTGCCCAGTTTGTGCAACGCACAAGGCAAGAACGTGTATTTTTGATAATTTATTTGAAACATAGAGTATAAGTCACATTGCAGCAAAAAAATTGAGACACATTATTTGAATAAAAAGAAACTTGCTTTTTCATTCATAACTTGAAATATATTACATTCAAAATAAAATACATTATTTATGCCGAGTCGGCAACATTTGATTGAAATAATAAAAGATGAACAAGCTGCCATGAATAATACTTGTCCCATACATTACACCCTTCATATAGATTGTTACAAAATGCCTTCAAAATGAAGTAGGCTTAATCTATACTTCAAAATAGGAAGAACTTCAAGTCGCCTCTTCGATCTTCAGCTTCAGCTTAGTATCGTGCATCCTCTGTGTTCTCGACACCTGAGATATTGGGTATCAGTACGCCTACTTGTACTGGTGAGCGGGACGAGCCCACTCGCCTTAAACCGACACTGCTTATTAAAGGGACACATGCATTGAATATTACCTTGCTATCAGGAACTAGAGTGTATTTACAGTTCATATTATAGGCACATTTGAAAGCTGTCACGCCTCAGCCCCAAAATATCGAGGGACTAGCCACGTGGCAATGACCAGCAGCACAACTCCAATAGGCAAACCCAATTTAATGGACCCGTTAGAGTGTACTTAAGCTGTAATAAATATAAATACAAGTCTGCACCATCTATCTCAGTATAATTCTAATCTTATCCACAAAAAGTAAACACAATACAATATGTAAACCACCTCACCCAAAATAGGTATTTTGTGTGTATTTTATATTATTATATTTATTATAGATTATTTTAAATATTGAATTTTTTTAGAGTATTCTCTTAGTTAATTAGAAAATAAATTTTTTGATATATTTACTTATATAAATATTTATTTAAATTATTTTTAGGTTATTTTAGATTTTTGAAAATTTTTCTAGAATTTTAGGGTAATTAAAACATAGAAAACGTAAATTTCTAGAACTTCCATGATTTATTATGAGACCATACTTGCATATTGTTCCTATCAAATATTTATTTTAGGTTAAAATATTTAATTATATTTTTCTGTAATTTATTTAGAATTTTAAGAAATTTATTTAGATTTTTAAAATTATTTAGAATTTATTTGGATGTATATAGTCTTAAGATTAGTTAGATGCTAATTTAGTGTTAATAGATATTAATAAGATTATATATAAATTATTTGTATTATCTTTAATTATATTTAAGATTATAAATTATTGAGATAAACTCAAACTTTATTTTAAATTAATTCAAATCCTGAGCCTACTAAGAAATCAACTTTATGCATATCCTATCTTTATTTAAACTGATCCTAATCATATCCAAATTAGCCAATCCTAGTCGTATTCAATTAAGTAGTCTCCACCATTATAAATACTTATTAGACTTATTGAATAAACTCTTCTTTTATATTTTTTTTCCAAACTCCTCTCTTTTTCGTCCAAAAACAGTTAAAATTCGTCATAAATTCAGCCTCATTTTCTAGTAGTTATGACGACTTAAAAAGACGATATCTCCTATCTCCGGACTCCAAACGCGCTCCAATTTTTTGTTAGAACCATATCAAGGTTAGTTTTCTGAATATATAAATTATTTTAATAATTTATGAACCTATTTTTCAGAAAATTTTAAAAATGCCAGCTGTCCGAAATTAGACGCGTTTCCGTATTTTCGAGATTTCGGGAGATCCCGAATTCGGAATTACGAACCGTTTGAAGTTTTGGAAAGTTGACATGATGAAATTATATAAAATAATATTTTTAGAATTTAACATGTAAGTTTAGTCTACTGTAAAATTCGTGCAACATAGACGTAAATAGAAAATCACCAAAAACTGTCATCTGTGCGCCCTTGTGGCTATAACTCTTTACCGACTTGTGATTTTATGAAACCGTTGATTCCGGAATTCATGTAGCGCTAAAATATATAGGATTTTACACACAAATCCAGGATTTGAGTTGGTTGACTTTTTGGTCAACGGATTGCCTTGAGTTGGGACTTCATCCTTTTTAGACCAGGCAAGATACTTTGCCAAATTGCTTACAGTACTTTGCATGCTTATTATATTTTTATATATTCATTATATGTGTATTTTCTTTCAGTCATAATTATATGCTATATATATATATATGTTTACACACACTTGATACATAGTATCATGGGAGGGAAGGACAATCAGTAGGCGTATGGGCTATAACCACTCTGGTAAACCGTAGTAACTAGCACGCACTATGGTAGGTATATCGATTTTTGATGTTCCTGACGTGTGTGTGAGTTGTGAGATTAGATATATTAGCCTACCTATGCCCATACGTCGAAAGGTTGTCCTCACTATGCATTTTTATATAGATTGTCTAGTACAACGTATTTATATATTTTCTGTCTATTATGCATATTTTACTGTATTCAATTGGCATGCTTCTATGTATCTTGTTACGTCCCTCTGAGGATCTGGTCCCTTTCCAGGTGTAGACGATCTTGACTATTCGCAGGAGCACGGATTAGGACTTGCTACTTATCTCTTTCGAGGAGGTCTTCTCTTCGAGGCTGTCACGACCCGCACCCGAAAAATCGGGCATGAGTCGTGGGTACGTCCAGCCTACGCCGCAGAATCGGCGGTAGAACGCTGTAAAGGTCCGTTCTAGGTCACAATATCTATATCTCACAATGATCAGTCAATATAACCTCTCCAAAAGGAGGGCAACCACGCAATATATATATATGACTCAATCACAATAACTAGGGGAAGAGTAAAAGCACGATAAGATATCACAAAGAAACAAGAACCAAAGAGAGCAATACAATATCAATATATACAGTCCAAGTCTAAAGTCTACAACATCTCACAGGAGCAAAATAATAAATACAGTACAGTCATCCAAAATATCAACTGGGAACAACCCAGGGAAACCCACCTAGCTAACTAGGGTGCTAACGACGTCTCCTCGACGGGCTCCTCCTCAGTCTCCGGGTCACAACACTCCTCGACGCCCGGCCCGTAGAATGTCGGGCAAAAATTCTCAGGATCCTCTGGAAAAAATATGTCCAGTCAGGACTGGAGCGAAGTACATAACTCTGAAAGCAACTCCAAATACATGATAAGGTGTATATGACTAGCAATAGAAAAGTATACAAGATGCACAGGAAAATAAATACATGGTGGAGCAGATAAAGTAGCTGCAATGTAAAACTGGAGAACAATACAAGTAGTAGAGAAGTAACTGCATGTGAAAAAATAGGAATGCTAGCTAAGTGCTGTAGAAGCATGAAAAATACGCTGGAGAATTATACGCGTAAAACCCCCAACATGCATGAAGTCCACGTAAAACATGACTTCAGAGCTATACGCGTAAAATAGAGCTTCAGCGCCGTGTGGCATAAAATATGGCTTCAGAACAACCCAGCGTAAAACAACGCTTCAAGGCTGTATTGGCGTAAAAGGTTGCTACACCTTCCCTCTGGCGTAAAATACGTTCGCTTTTAACACGGCGTGAAGTTGTACGAGGAACTCTTCGTATTCCTTGAATGAACCTGTCAGACAAAACAGTGAACCTGACTCCTGACAAAGAGTACTGCACGACGATCGAGAGGACGGCTGTAATAATGATTCTGCACAGAGGCCCAGGTTATCGTTTAGTGACATATCCTTAATACAAGCCATTTTTACGCATTCAAGGAATACACTGCCTATTTTCCATAGGCACAAATGAGCCTTTACGCTCAACATGAGACGAAATCAGACGCCACGTCAAAAGCTGTCTCTCGTACAGAGCCCGAGGCATATCTCTGCAGTTAATGCGCGAGATGGGGGCAGATCTCTGCATTTAATGCACGAGATTTTGTTCTATTTTCAATGACTGGGAGAGCTAAAATTAGGGTTAATACGCTCACATCACCATCCTTGCATGTTACGCCAACCAGGCTATTTTCAACTATAGGAGTACGCCGTATGCTATCTCCTCGAAATACGCCAACCAGGCTATTTTCAACTATAGGAGTACGCCGTATGCTATCTCCTCAAAATACGCCAACTCAGGCTATATTTGCAAAGGTACGTGATAAGGCTATTTGGCCCAGAATACGCTCAAGACCTCAGTTAGGAAGGATAATTGGCTAGTTTTACGCTGGTTATCTATTATTCATGCAGCATCAAGCTTTACGCAGAATTTGACTTTTACGCCAACAAGACAGCTATTTGGCTTTTACGCCAACAAGACAGCTATTTGGCTTTTACGCCAACAAGACAGCTATTTGGCTTTTACGCCAACAAGACAACTTTGGCTTTTACGCCAACAAGACAGCTATTTGGCTTTTACGCCAACATGACAGTTATTTGGCTTTTATGCCAACCATCTTTACGCGAGGAGCAGTTATCTACGTGGCTTTCATGCCGTGATCTTCGACGAGCGATTACACGCGTTACCTCATAATGGGACACACGTCATACGCGGATTAAGGAGATCATTCATACGTGGGTAGCAGTTATTATAACCGCCGTGTAAAGAGTGCAACTCTCTTCACAGTATGGCTTCTACGCCTGCTGAACAGTTACTGTGACTGAACTCTATAAATAGAGACCTTCAGTCACAGGAGATGAGGTTGGAAGAGAGAGGATCGAGAAAAAGGAGATCAGAGAGAGAGCACAGACAGAGAGTAGTGATTGAAAACTTTGGCAACAAGAGTTCAATCCCTCCTGCAATCTTTGAAGCTTCTTCTCCTTCTACAACACTTCTTCGTCATCGTGTGGTCCAAGGGACAAAGTGATCGACCGCAGATCAGACTCCTATCGCAATATTTCCCCAGAATCATTTTTATTGTACTTAACATCCTCGTATTGGATTAATTGTACTTCTTTTTCTTGTTTGTAAACAAAGAAAGTATTTCGTATAAACCTAGTTTCATTTCTTTTGTTTATCATCAAACACAAGATGGTGACTCTGTTGGGGATGACTTTCTCATCTGACGAGAAAGCCATTGCGCAACACGATGCTGTATCCGTCGGATCGATGAAGAAGACTTTGGTCGCCCAATTCGACCAATCTGCTTATGAAGATATGCATCGCGCAGGGGGTAGCTCTCATTCCCTCTCTGTCCAGGACAACAGGAAGCTGCGTAAAGTGTGGATGCCCCAGACATCCTCTACCCTTCCTGCAAGCTCTCCTTCTCTGATCAACAAGGTTGTGACAACACAACCTATACGCCTTGCGCGCAAGAATTTGTCTCCCGTCTGTGACGTGGCAGACAAAACTTCTGGCAATGCCCCAGTGCCAATCCAGAAGTCTAACACGCGCTCTGCACATAAAACTTTGTCTCCCGTCTGTGACGTGGCAGACAAAACTTCTGGCAATGCCCCAGTGCTAATCCAGAAGTCTAGAACGCGCCCCGCGCATAAAAATCCGTCTCCCATCTGTGACGTGGCAGACAAAATTTCAAACGCGCCCTGCGCGTAAAAATACATCTCCCGCCTATAAGGAGGCAGATGGTCCCTTGGATCGCATCAAGGGAAAACAAGTGGCGAATCTCCCGACCTCTGAGCTGGTACGCCCCCAAGAGAAGAAGTTGCCCACTCTTCGGATTACGCGTGACGCTGAAGGCCGTTTGAGGACTTCCCCATTTTTACGCGAACCTGTGCAAAACTCCAAATTACGTCAGGATAAGTCTGTCTGCGTAAAGAAGACACTTCACGGGAAAATACGCTCCTCAGACGGAAGATGGGTCGTATGCTACTCACATGACTGAACTGCTGTATTCTTATGGCAGGGAGAGAGTTATGGTTCCCAATCTCCATGCCCCTACTGATATAAAAAGGCAGAATAAGCCTTATTCTTCTTCTTTTAATCCCCCTGATTTACGCGATTTCTTGATCCAGAAGCGCAAAGACAAGGGATCTTCTAATATGTCTATTACACCCCCTAGGGAGCATTGTTGTAATAGTCATAAAGTTGTAATTAACTACTGCTGTTCTAAGGCGAAATGGTCAGTTTTCGACCGGTTGAATTACTCTTTGCCCTTACAGGAAGAAAAACCGACATTCGCATCAGTAAACATGGCTTCACACATTCCTAGAGGAAGGTCAAGTTCAAGGCGTTATCCCTCTAGAACCCTGAGCCAAAGGAGATTTGACAGACTCCTTGAGAATATTGAAGCAGGTGTTTTTTGAAACACTCGCTCGAGGTCGCGACATTCGTCTTCATGTTCTTCCGATTCCGACACTGGGGGTCGCCAGTTTCCTGAATGTGATGCTGACAGTATAGACTCGATCTCTACAGAGATCTATACCAGTCCCTCAGTAGCATCCAGAGAAATGGGAGTTTATGCCATTGGAGATGAACATGAAGAGGCTTCCCCGTTAGGAAGTACTGAGCAACGCATCGCTGTATTGGAAGCATCGCTTAAAGAGATGCATTCCATGATGGAGAGTATGCGCCAAATGATGATGACTCAACATGCAACTGCTATAGCTCAAACATCGGTTCCTCCGACTCAACTACGCGTGGGGGTGGACATGCCACCATCCAACGCAAGCCAGGAGCCTGATCTAAATCAAGAGTCAGCGGCTCCTCAACTTCTTAACTCGGAGAATGTATTGCCTCATGTTGGAGTTACAATACAACCGATCTCTCACCTCACTACGGTCCCTTTTCCAACCGAAGATTCGATACAGGCAGTTCGGGAATTAAAAGCCCAATTTGATGCCTTGAAGCATAATGATCAGCTCAAGAAGTTGGGAATCAACCAGCCATACCCAGCTGTCTGGGATGAGATCCCTTTCCCACCAAAATATAAACCACAGGCTATGGTTTTGTTTGAGGGAAAGACGTCACCAAGCCAGTACATGAACTACTTCAGCATGATGACGGTGTTGTTGCAGGAGAATGGCGCTCTCCTCACCCGAGTGTTTAAGGGCTGTCTGTCTGGAGTTGCCTACCAATGGTACCGCAGTCTAGCCGACAACTGCATTTCTTCTTTTGAAGATTTCAAGACTCTGTTCTTCGTACGATTCTACGAAGGAGGGATGGACATGTCTATGTCATCGCTCATCGAAGTAAAGCAGAAGGAGAAAGAGGACGTTCGTACTTTTATTGAACGTTTTCGTCAGGCTACTTTGCAGATGCCTCCTAGAGTTCCGGATTCAGCCTTGGTGGACATTTGCAGAAAGAACCTTCTCCCATTGATCTCAGTGTTCACAGGACCATATCAGTTCCATGATTGTCCCTCGTTTATCATCTCAGTGGTAGCCGCTGAAGATAACAGTCGAAAGGCGCGTGACAATGGAATCATGATCTCTACCTCTGATAGAGGAAAGCGGTCATCGTCCAATAACGATCATGCTCGTAGTTCCAAAGGGAAGGAAGCTCTGGCAATCAACACGTCCAGGCAACATATCTCAGTGACTACGCAGACGAATCCTGGGACTTCCAGGCCTAAAGAAGAATATTCTTTTGACGACGACGATATTTCGAGCATATTCGATTGTCTAGTCAAAAGTGGCAAGCTTACTCTCCCCGAGGTAAAGCGACCAAATGAAGTCGGCAGTACCAATAACCCTAAGTACTGCATTTTCCATAGGTACATACATCACCCCACAAAGGCATGCTATGTACTAAAAAGGAAAATCCAGGAGTTGATCGACGCCAAGGCCATCACTCTGCGTAATAGTGAGAAGACGGTCACCGCTAACATGATCTCACTCCAATTTGGCAATCTGTCCCCTCAGAAAATCCCAGATGGTGTGGTACCTATTCCACGGACGATGATGAACATTGTTAATCTCCCTCCGACCAGGGGTCAAAATCATGACTTGGTACCCCTAACTACCAAGCGTGGTGAGATCATGTGGGTTCATCCCTATCTGGTATCAGAAATTGAGGAAGAGACTAAAGCTGCTAAAGCTAAGTCTAAGAAGAACTCAAGATGTAAACCATGCCACATGGTTGCAATATCCCCGACATCAGAAGAAGAGACTTTGGCAACTGGAACCCGGTCAGGGAAAGCCTACCTCAAGGACTATGGAGGGAACCAGGGGGAATCAACGGCAGACACTTCAGCTGCCAAACCTCCAGAGCCTGAACCTGTTATACCAGAGGCAGGTTCTTCTAGACCAACTTCGGCAGACAAAGGCAAGCAAAAAGAAGTTTGTTTTGATAAACCTTTGAAGAATATTCAAAACAAAGGTTTAGAGAAACCATATAACTTTGACATCTTGGCCCAGTTGGCTAATACTCCAGCCAGATTATCCATTTTTGAGCTACTTAGGCTATCTAAAGACACTCGTCAAGCCTTGAGTGAAGCGTTAATGCAGGCGGATGTATGCTTGACTCAGCTCAAATCCCCTGAGAAAGAGCCTGTGGCATGTCCTCAATGCCATAGCGTGATGGAAGTGGTTCCTAACATCACTTTCACTCAAGAGGACATGTTGTTGAAACATAACAAACATGATAGGCCTCTTTATGATACGTCGGCTCCATGAAGGTAGACCGGATTCACATAGATCCGGGATCGTCGATCAGCATTATCCCTCATAGTCTGCTAAGACCATTGAGGATCCCTACAAGTGAACTGGCTTACACTACCACTACAATCGTGGGCTTCAATGCCAGGAAAAGCAGGCCGTTAGGGAAGATTCGTCTGAGGATCCAGATTGGTGACCTTAGATCAGTGGCTACATGCTACGTCATTGATTCGGAGGTATCTTACAACATTCTGTTGGGCAGACCGTGGATCCACGATCACAATATTATCCCTTCAACTCTACACCAATGCTTCAAATATGTAGATGCCCAAGGGACAGTGAAAACAGAGTTTGCTGATCTCAATCCTTTCAAAGGAGTTGAGTCATACTATTCCGATGCCATGTTGTACACCCAAGACTACATGAAGGAGGTATCAGGCAGGACGGAGGAGGAATCCCACCGGGAGCCAGAAGAACCGGCTACTGAGCAACCTTTGTCAATCCAGGTGAAAGGGCGGACTACCCGTTCGAAAGTCATGGAACCTGACTATTCACTTGGGCAAAACCAAATCGGGAGTAGGAAGTGATCCCCTAGTGATCACTCTGAATCAGAAGCCTCCACCTTTGGTCATCAACCTTAGGCGCAACAAGCAGCCGACTGATGTAAATACAACCAGGAACGTAGTTTCTGACGATAATAAAGATTCTCTTTTCCAGTATACCGATGTTCAAATCCCGAATCAGGAATCCTCCCTCCATAACGATATAGAGCCTATAGCACAATTTTTTTTGGAAGCTATAGACTCCTATCGTCCGTATGTGTGGGAAGTAGCGTCAACATCTAATGTCATCACGACATATGAGCCACATGAAGATTCTATCTTCATTATTCCACCTACTCGCAACAATCAACATCCAATAGTCTTCGGTCGCATGCGGAATAGACCGATTCTACAAGAAGATTCTCACGAGTCTGATGTTGGGAAAATGCAGATTCACAGATATAGCCCACAGGCTTTGAAGATTATGCAAAGCATGGGTTATAATTTGAAGTTGGAGCCAGGCCTCAACTATGGAAAAGGCAGACGAATGCCGTTGCATGGTGATCCCTACTGTCAACGAACTCATTTTGGGTTAGGGTATACCACATCTTTGCAACTTCAAACAACTCTGAGTCAAGTGAGGAGACCATTTCCTCTTCTCAGGATGGTTTGTCGTCCTCCGATTCAGATGATGAACTCGAACGGACATTATCAGTAAATACGGTGTTGACAGATTCTCTCGAAGCAGAGGAACAAGAATCTGAACCATTTGAAAATGAATCATGGGCACAACAAATGGATACACAATGAGAACTCCGGTTCGAGCAAAAAGAACCACCCACTGAAGATAAAGTTATCCAAGTCAATGTTGGGGATGAATTTTCACCAAAGCCGATATTTATCAGTAACAACCTTTCCGAAGAAGAAAGGAAAGAAATGATCCAGCTGATAAAAGAATATATCGATGTCTTTGCGTGGAATTATGAGGATATGCCAGGTCTTGATCCAAAAGTGGCTACCCATAAACTCAACATACTGTCCAATTCAAAGCCTGTAAAGCAACACCAACGTTGGTTCCACCCGGATATGATGGATGCCATTGAAGCTGAAATCAAGAAATTGGTAGCCTGCGGGTTCATCCGGGAAGAACAACATCCTGATTGGGTCACCAATGTTGTCCCGGTCATGAAGAAATATGGGAAAGTTCGTATTTGCATCGACTTCCAAGATCTAAATACGGCTTGCCTTAAGGATGAGTTCCCTCTTCCCATCACAGACATCATGATCGATAATACGTGCGGTTTTGAGCGCATGTCTTTCATGGACGGATTTTCAGGATACAATCAGATTAAGATGAATCCTGAAGACGAGAAGCATACTGCCTTCCTTACACCACTAGGGGTATATTGCTATACAGTTATGCCTTTTGGATTGAAGAATGCCGGGGCTACGTATCAGCGAGCTATGAGTAACATATTCCATGAGCATCTACGCAAAACGGTGGAATGTTACGTAGACGATATCGCTATCAAAAGCCGTCTCAAGGATAATCACATCCAAGACTTGAAGACAATGTTCGAGTTGATGCGCCAACATTAACTCAAAATGAACCCTACAAAGTCCTTTCTTGGTGTATCCAGTGGCAAATTTCTGGGATTTGTCATTATCGCTAAAGGCATTCAAGTTGACCCTGATAAAGTAAAAGCTATCCTGGAAATGTGACCGCCCCGTAATCTGAAAGAACTCAGGGGATTTCAAGGTCGTCTAGCTTACATCAGGAGATTCATATCCAACCTCTCTGGGAGATGTCAACCTTTTTCTCGCCTGATGAAGAAAGGTGTGTCATTCGTATGGGACGAAGCCTGTCAACAAGCATTTAATGACATCAAACGCTATCTTACTAATCCTCCAGTTCTGGTGCCTCCCGTCATAGGAAGACCATTTTTGCTGTATGTTCGAGCAATGGATCATTCTTTAGGGGCCCTTCTCGCACAGAAGAACAATGAGGGTCATGAACAGGCTATCTACTATCTAAGTAGGATGATGGTCGGAGCTGAACACCGGTACAACCCAGTAGAAAAAGAATGCTTGGCCCTAATATTTGCCATTAAGAAGACGCGACATTACGTAACAGGTCAAACTATTCATATCATCTCCAGAATCAATCCTCTTCGGGTATTGATGAATAAGCCGAGTGTTCTTAATTCCCGACTCGCGACTTGGGCGATGCTATTAACCCCGTACGATATGGTGTACGTCCCTCAGGAGTCCATCAAAGGTCAAGCCCTGGCTGACTTCTTAGCCGCCCATCCAATTCCGGAAACCTCCAAATTATATGAGGACATTCCCGACGAAGTTGTAGAATGTAATTCCGCAATGGAAGGTGATACATTGCAGCTATTCTTCGATGGTGGTTCCAGGACTGGTCCCAAGGAAAACGTGGTTTCAGGAGTATGAATTGTTCTGGTAACTCCTGATAAACTCATCATCTATCGAGCATATTCTCTTAGCGAACCCTGCTCTAATAATATGGCAGAGTATAATGCTCTACTAATCGAGCTTCAAGTCGCTAAAGAATTGGATGTTGAATATCTGGAAGCTTTTGGTGATTCTCAGTTGATCGTCAATCAGGTCAGAGGAATATATGAAGTCCGCAATCCAGACCTCATTCCTTATCACCAAACAATGGTCGAGATAGCCATGTCTTTCAAAGGATTCTTCTTAGAGCATGTGCCTCGATCTCAAAATTTGGAGGCTGATGCTCTGGCCAGTCTAGCTGCAGATCTAGCTATTCCTATAAGAAGGCAGAATTCGGTGATCCTTCTCAACAGAGATCTATTCTGTGTGAAAAATAATTTTCATATAGAACGCAGCTACGCTGTAAACACGGTTCCTCCTAAGAGAGACTGGAGAAGTCCCTTTATAGACTTCGTGTCATACGAAATCTTACCAGAGGATCCTAAAGAAGTAGTATCCATCAAAAGACGATCACTACGTTTCTATTTTGATGCTTCTTCACAAAGTCTATATCGCCGAACATATGACGGACTATTGTTACGATGTCTCTCTGACGATGATGCAAAACGGGTTATCCGAGAAGCTCATGACGGTGTATGTGGAGAACATCAACCCGGTCCTAAGTTACATGATCGTATCAGGAGGATGGGCTACTACTGGCCTACTATGATTGCAGATGCCGTAAAGTATGCAAGACAATGCAAAGCCTGTCAGGTTCATACGGATTTTATACATCAGCCTTCTGAGTATTTACATTCTACCATTGCATCATGGCCCTTTGAAGCATGGGGTATGTATATCATTGGTCCGATTCACCCGTCGTCTTCTAGAGGACATCGGTTCATATTGGCTATCACCGATTATTTCTCTAAATGGGCGGAGGCGATCCCTCTTGCTGAGGTAAAGACATCCAACGTGATCAGCTTTATCAAGCACCATATAATTTATCGCTTTGGGATACCCCGAAGGATAATTCATGATAATGGGCCTCAATTCATCAGTCAAGCGTTTTACCGATTTTGCGATAAGAATCGGATACAAAATATGGCCTCAACGACATATAATCCTGCTGCTAATGGTTTGGCAGAAGCCTTCAATAAAACCATCATCAAACTCTTGAAGAAGTTTGTTTCTTCGAACAAAAGAGATTGGAATGAGAAGCTGGGGGAATATCTCTGGGCATACCGCACAACGGTACGAACTCCAACGGGTTGTACCCCATTTTCATTAGTTTACAGGTGTGAAGCAGTTCTTCCCATTGAAGTCCAAATTCCATCACTCAGAATAGCAGTAGCTAATGAGTTGACTCAGAAAAATAATGATCACTTGAGGCTTCAAGAGCTAGAAGGATTAGACGAGAAATGCCTTCAAGCTCAACAGCGCATTGAGTTCTACCAAGCACGCATCTCCAGAGCTTTTAATCAAAAAGTGAAGGAAAGAGTGTTCAAAGTTGGTGAGCTAGTTTTAGCTGTGAAGAGGCCAATGATCATTACGCACAAAAGTAAGGGCAAATTCCAGCCTAAATGGGAGGGCCCTTATGTGATTGAAACGACGTTTTCAAATGGCGCATACAGATTAGCCAAGCCTAATGGAGATTTGATAATGGCTTCTATCAACGACAAATTCCTGAAGAAGTACTACGCTTAATCTCCCTTGCTACACGGAGTATGATGAAGATCTCATTCTGACGATACTACGTACAAAATTTGGTTGGATCATATTCTATCATGTTCTTATGACCTCTGAATAGATATGTTTAACTAATTTGAAACATCAAAACCTATCACGTCCATATTACCTCTGATAGTGTTTTGTATACAAATTTAGTTGGATCATATTCTATCATGTCCATATAACCTCTGAATAGATATATCCAGCTGAAACTTACCGAAAGTATATCACGTCCATATTACCTCTGATATCACTTTTATCCTAGCCTATCATTTATATTCTAAAAATGATGGGTCCACAAAGTCAGAAAAAGCATCTTTATTATCTCCGGGAATAGCAAAATTACAGAAGAAGCAAAAAGGTACATCATTGGGGAGGAGCAGTTAAATTGCGAATCTGTTGCGCCAAAGCAGCCATCCTCTCATTCCTGGAGTTTAAAATGTTAGTGCGAGCCCGTTCCAGCCTTGCTTCGTCATTGTTCAAGTAAGATAGTTCGGACAGAGAATCAACAAAACTTACGTGGATGACACCCACATGCGTCAAGTTCTGTTTAGCTGTATCCACTTGGCCTTTCAGCACATTGCGGACTGCCGATGTCTTGAGAAGCCTCTCCCTTGCCTGAGCGAGTTCAGCTTCCAATTCTCGAACCCTCGCTTCATCTCCCTCACATTCGGCCTGACACTTAGCTAGCTGAGGAATACTCTCCACCAATACTGCTTGCTCGTTATCCATCTCTTGCTGCTGTTCCTGGATGGATTTGTTTAGAGATTCTATCTGCTGAGCAAGTTCCGCAGTTAGGGAGTCATACTCAGCCTAAACCAGATCATCGATGCTGCCCCGGGATAGTTGCAAATATTCGTTAATGGGTTGTTCTAAACCATTAACTATTTTCTCTAGCGCATTAGCTCTTTCAGCATCGTTGAAATTTCTAATCGGCGCTATGGTGAGCATGGAGGACGTCTTCAGAGCATCAAAGCTTAGATTCTTCTCCAGCACCATGGATATCAGTTCTTTCAAAGTGAGGTAGAATATGCTAGTGTATTGTTCAACTAGCGTGGCAAAGATCGGATGTACGCTGGGAGTGGCTGCAATACCGGTAAATCTTCCTCCAGGAATGACTGCAGAGGATGTCGCCACAGTCGTTGCTTCTACAGATGGCGCGACAAAAGAAGGGACACCAGCAACGGTTGAAATTGCTGGCATACTCAACGAAGGAGGCACAGTTGAGATGGTGGGCTCATCCTCCTCTGATGATATCTGAACTGCTGTTGGCGAGACGACACCCGAAAATATGGCAAGATAAAAGATCAGCAGTCTCGGGGTATGCTTCTTCGACGTTAAGCACCGCCGTTTCATTTGCTGGATCCGCAACAAAGTCAGAGGTTGTGTCAACTCCGCCCTCCTCCGAAAAGTCCTCGCCTGAAAAAAAGATAAGAGAAAGTTAATATCAATTTGATGTTAATTTTCCTGAAAGAAGCGTAAAGACAACATTTACCCATGGCCGATGGTATGTATGTTGTGTCTGCAGCCTGTATAGCTAAATCATTTCTTAATGATGCTAAACAAGCCGTCATACCTGGGGAAGAGGGTGCACCAACTGACACTTGAGGGTAGTCATCCCAGTCGTCACCCAGATCCACTCGAGGTTCATCGGGTGGAATCTCGCTTGAGATACTTACAGACGAAGGAGGGTCTAGGCCCATTATTTATCTAGATAAAGGTATGTTGATTCTTAGTATGTTCGGCCTCGAAGGGGATCTCGAAGCACTACCAACAACGGTGGTAGCGGCAGCAACCGCGGGCAAAGAATCTCCAGCACTGTCAGCTGGAACTGTGGAGGTTCCCTCTCTAAAAGGCGAAGGACCTTTGATCAAAGAATCATCCCCAACAGAGGAAATAATAGGCTCACTCCTAGAGGCCCCCTTGGTGGAAGCCCTTTTAGGACCTCTGACAGTCTTCTTCTTGCGGGGGGAAGGCTCTTTCAGAGTGAAAGCCTTCCGTTTATTGGAGATAACGAGAGGCTCTGCTGGCGGAGCTATTACACCTCTCGGTATTATCAACAAGAACTCGTCTGCACCAGTAGGGTCTTCACCTTTATCAGATGAAACAGACGGTATCTCCTCCCTTCCAGTGGACCTATGGGAGGGCATCCTGAAACTTCCATACACATCAAAATCACGATGGAAGGTGTTGATGGACGCATAAAACTGCGCGTACGAGTGAAGAATGCGCAACTCCATGGAGAGAGAAGTCGCGGGCACAGCAAAAATTGCACCAATACAACCCGTGATGAAATACCGCCATCCTCTGGCTCCATCAATAAGTCCACCTTTGGACTTGAAGCTGGTGATGAGATTCCCCATATGCAACTGGTCGTACCCAAATTGCCTGGTGAACCGGCTGGGTAGATAAGGCTCCAAGTAGCAGTGGTCCTCACTTCTGTACAGCAGGTGGAAAGGTCTAATGCAGACCAACCAGTAAAAGGCTTCAGGAGAAAGAATAGTCCTCCCTTGACCTGCATCCTTAAGTTTCGTCCCCTGTTGATTGATATGTACGGGGATGACGATACAGAAAAGCTTCCAACCATGGGCAAAATTTAACGCTCGCCGACAATCTATGATGCTAACAACGTTCCAAAGGAAATTCTTGTTATTCAACAAGAAGTTATTTCCCGAACCGCTGGCAGAGCAGGGAGACATCACTCTGGTGTTGTGAAGGATTAACCATCCCATCAGATATAGGAATGGTAATTCCACTCTGGGAAATCCTTTACGCTGTGTATCATCTGCAAGCAGCCCATCAGTAATGGCCCTCAGGCCAGCTTGTATTTTGCATACCATGGCAGAGAGCAGGCCCAATCTTGCGCCAAACACCAAACGCACTGCGGGCCATAAGGTGTTGCGATGAATGCGATCCACAGATGCGATGCCAGGCACTACCCATCGACGTAGCCAGACAGAGAGAAAGCCAGCCAGTTGAGCTTCCCTCAATAGAGGCTTGCGACAATGTCTCATATAATTGAAGGCTTTAGTGCCTGCAGGATAACCCCCTATCTCCTCATCGAGAATATAATCTGAAGCCCCTGCATCTTCGATGAGATCATCGACCGTGTTGGCACTAAGCATGCTCAGGAGGTTCAAAGGCTTATCTCGGCTATCTACAACCTTGTCCGGCTTGGCATTTCTGGCCTGATGGAAGAAGAGGTAGGATACCCATTTGTTGATATGGGCCAAATCAGAGGGCTCCTTGTAGAAGGTGGTGCAGGCAAGATAGTGGCTCATCAGCTCCTAGTACACCGCTACTGCCCGAGGGTTTGTGTCCCTCAGCTCCCTGTTTGTGGGAACATACTCTTCATAAGGAGTGTCTCCCATTGGCAGCTTTGAAATCTCTGCCATCTCATGAAGGGCTAAGCCCAACCCACCTAGCGGAGTGGCGAAAGTCCTAGTGAGCGAATTGTATCGCTCCATCAAAGCTAAGAACAAATTGGGGTTGACAGGCAGCCCAACACTAGTGGCACTCACAGCCGCAAACAAACCAATACTTTCCAGCTCCGTCTGGAAGTGCTTCAGGGCCCAGGCAGTTAAACTGGCCCATCGAAGATTCCCGGGGCTAAGCCATCCACTGGTGCGAGGGTTAACCTTGGGGTACACTCCTCCCTGCCCCATAAAGTCATTGCAGAAAGTCAATATTTGAACCGGCTGGATCAGTGAAGTGTCTTCACTCGGGACGCTACCCGACAGTAATCCCCTGAAAGACATAACAGGGCCTGAAGGACTGCTCACATAGGCTCCTCGGTTCAATCCTTTGTTGTATAAGATCTTCCCCGGCCGGCCGTGAAGATCGGGAGTCAGAGTCCACATCATCTTCCTGGGATGGATGGCATGGAAGAAGGCCGAGATAGGGTAATCTCTGGGCATCCTTGACAGATACATGACCGTGCCCTCTGCAGAAAACATCCAATTCTCCTTCTTGGGCTTTGTCTGTGATTATTTGTCGATAACATCCCCGAATAAGAAACCTGGTTTCTTATATTCAGTCCCATCTATGTATGTCAGGGGCTCCCCACTGATCATACTCAGCAGCATTTGTTCTCCTTGGGACGAGATCAGAGTTCCCCTTTCTTGAGGATACTCGGTTCCAGAGATGGGAAATGTCACATGGGACAAGTCCTCCAGATAGTTTGAGTTTAGCATCCCAGCAGCAAAGCCCATCACTTCAGCCAAATGAGGGATCTGCAAGTCTACTACAAAATGCAAGAAAACAAGTCAGTTTTACGTTAGACGCTACACTCTTGCAGTATACGCCAAAGACTAACAGTCTGAGCTTTTACGCCAGACTGCAAAAAAACTTGAGTTTTACGCTGGAATCTATTTTCCAGTGCGTAAAACTCAAGGTTGGCAGTATACGCCAAAATCTAACAGTCTGAGCTTTTTACACCAGACTGTCAAAATTTGATTTTTTACGCTGGAATTTACATCCAGCGCGTAAAACTCAAAATTTGCAGTATACACCAAATTTTGACAGTGTGAACTTTTACACCAGACTGCAAAAATATGAAGTTTTTACGCTGACACATTAGGAATGTGGGCGTATTATTTCGCATACACGTACAACGTGTGCGGAGGGTTCTCTGTTTCTTCTCGGAATCTTTACCTATAATGTCCGGAGCACAGCTCGACGGTGGAGCACTACGCCCAGAACGGGGCTCGCTCAGCCTAATGGGGGTTGCTCGTGCTTGAGCAGAGGGGCGAGATGAGGAAATGGCTTTCTTTCCCTTAGCAGTGGAAGCCTGTTTCGGTGCCATGGCGAATCTGAGTTCTCAGAAAAGAGACGAAGAAGAAGAGTTTTTGGAAAGCAAGGGTTTTGCGAAGACAGATGAAGGGTTTCTCTCTCAAGACCTTGGGCTATTTATAGAGTTCGGATAACTCTTCGAATCCCTAACCAAATCCGATATTTAATAGACGGTTATGATTGGGGACCACGTCAGCCTATCATTTGAAAAGGAAGACGGACAGTCATGCCGCGTAACGGATCCAGATTTTACGCTCAGAAGCTATAGATCTATGATTTTACGCTCAGAGGCTACAAATCTACGATTTTACGCTCAGAAGCTATAGATCTATAATTTTACGCTCAGAAGCTTTTACGCTCAGAGGCTACAAATCTATGGTTTTACGCTCAGAAGCTATAGATCTATGATCTTACGCTCAGAAGCTGTTACACTCAGAGGCTACAAATCTACGATTTTACGCTCAGAAGCTAACAGACGCTACGCATCCATGACTTTTCGCATAACTTAAAAGTCACGCAGGACAGAGTGCACGTATATCTCGACAAATTGGGTCTTACACTCAAGAATGCCAATTACAAGGGTTTATGCAGAAAATGCTCCTTTTTGGCTATAAAACATTCCAAATGCCTGAAACACACAGATGTCAGCATTGAAGATGACTCTTCTTCTTGGGCCATTGGAAGTTCATTCAAAGTCTAGCCAGAATCCTTTGCATCTAAGTTCAAGTATGGCCGGTTCGGCGGGCATTTCTTGCCCTGTTTCGAGGAACTTTCGGGAAGCCATTCTTGAAGATGATGTTCTGAACAAAAATTCTTCGTATCAGAGAAGTGACAGTTCAGAATTCTATGCGACTCCTCGTCCAAAAACAGCATGACAGTTGGATCTTCAAAACAACTTAATGCTAAAGAGCTTTTTACGCATCTTTCATTACGTGTAAAAGACGGGACGTGACAGGATAAACATTTATCAGAGTCAGCGTAAAATTACTCAGACATGTCGAAGCTGCACATTATCAGACTTTCTCACAGCAAATATGGCAAATCATCATGCGTAGAAGAAGACAAGTTTATTAATCATGATTACATATGATAGAAATCCAGTTTACAAAGAATTTTTTATTTTCATGATTACATATGATGGAAATCTTTTTTTAGAAAGGATTTCTCGTTAAAGATCACGCTGGGAATCTGTTGTGCCAGGTTCTCATATTGGTGGAGATCTTTTTCTTCTTCCACGGCCCTTCATCGGCTTCTGCGACCGATGAACAAGAAAATGATTAATGGTGGGAGGATACAAAACTGGGCCTAAATTATTCAAGCCCATCCCCCATACGCCATGGCAGCTACGCCCTAGAATTGTGTTAGTGATTCAGATCCAACACAATACTGGAAGACAGGGCCAAACTGCCTACCTACGTCCAACTTCATAATAGGGGAAAATACAACTAGCAAGCTGTGTGGTCCGATGAGACCCTTTCTCTCTCCTGGACGAATCGCCATATAAAATTGCTGATTATCCCGAGCAAAGGAAGATATGATATCCTTCCATGATCCATCGTTGCAGAGGATACTTGCTCGAAGACGCCTCTTCTTACGGCTCCTTACATGTTGGAAGAACATGATCTTCATCTTCCTTAGGTCAGCCCAATGGATCTCAGCAACCATCTTTTTGGTGAAGGAAGTATGGAAAGATAGGTTCACTCGCGTGCCTTTATATAGGCAGAAGAGAACATACATAATCCCAACAAATTCCTAAATTTTGTCGAAAAATCAGCCTCGCAGAACGAGTCAAATTTGACCGTTTCATGCTTCATTCAAAGTATTTCAAATTACGATGAATTTGAAAACTTTGAAGGGGGTCTTGTAGAAGCATGAAAAATATGCTGGGGAATTATACGCGTAAAACCCTCAACATGCATGAAGTCCGCGTAAAACATGACTTCAGAGCTATACGTGTAAAACAGAGCTTCAGCGTCGTGTGGCGTAAAATATGGCTTCAGAACAACCCCACGTAAAATAGCGCTTCAAGGCTGTATTGGCGTAAAAGGTTGCTACACCTTCCCTTTGGCGTAAAATACGTTCGCTTTTAACGCGGCGTGAAGTTGTACGAGGAACTCTTCGTATTCCTCGAATGAACCTGTCAAACAAAACAGTGAACCTGACTCCTGACAAAGAGTACTGCACGACGATCGAGAGGACGACTGTAATGATGATTCTGCACAGAGGCCCAGGTTATCGTTTAGTGACATATCCTTGATACAAGCCGTTTTTACGCATTCAAGGAATACGCTGCCTATTTTCTATAGGCACAAATGAGCCTTTACGCTCAACATGAGACGAAATCAGACGCCACGTCAAAAGCTGTCTTTCGTAAATAGCCCGAGGCATATCTCTGCAGTTAATGCGCGAGATGGGGGCAGATCTCTGCATTTAATGCACGAGATTTTGTTCTATTTTCAATGACTGGGAGAGCTAAAATTAGGGTTAATACGCTCACATCACCATCCTTGCATGTTACGCCAACCAGGCTATTTTCAACTATAGGAGTACGCCGTATGCTATCTCCTCGAAATACGCCAACTCGGGCTATATTTGCAAAGGTACGTGATAAGGCTATTTGGCCCAGAATACGCTCAAGACCTCAGTTAGGAAGGATAATTGGCTAGTTTTACGCTGGTTATCTATTATTCATGCAGCATCAAGCTTTACACAGAATTTGGCTTTTATGCCAACAAGACAGCTATTTGGCTTTTACGCCAACAAGACAGCTATTTGGCTTTTACGCCAACAAGACAGCTATTTGGCTTCTACGCCAACAAGACAGCTATTTGGCTTTTACGCCAACAAGACAGCTTTGGCTTTTACGTCAACATGACAGCTATTTGGCTTTTATGCCAACCATCTTTATGCGAGGAGCAGTTATCTACGTGGCTTGCATGCCGTGATCTTCGATGAGCGATTACACGCGTTACCTCATAATGGGACACGCGTCATACGCGGATTAAGGAGATCATTCATACGTGGGTAGCAGTTATTATAACCGCCGCGTAAAGAGTGCAACTCTCTTCACAGTATGGCTTCTACGCCTGCTGAACAGTTACTGTGACTGAACTCTATAAATAGAGACCTTCAGTCACAGGGGATGAGGTCGGAAGAGAGAGGATCGAGAAAAAGGAGATCAGAGAGAGAGAACAGACAGAGAGTAGTGATTGACAACTTTGGCAACAAGAGTTCAATCCCTCCTGCAATCTTTGAAGCTTCTTCTCCTTCTACAGCACTTCTTCGTCATCGTGTGGTCCAAGGGACAAAGTGATCGACCGCAGATCAGACTCCTATCGCAATATTTCCCCAGAATTATTTTTATTGTACTTAACATCCTCGTATAGGATTAATTGTACTTCTTTTTCTTGTTTGTAAACAAAGAAAGGGTTTCGTATAAATCTAGTTTTATTTCTTTTGTTTATCATCAAACAAGTGCCTTGAGCACAAGTTCGTTATGTGATCGGCTTAGGTTGCACATGAATAATCTACGATAACTCCGTTATGTGTGAGTTGCATAACCAACATACACATGAATACTGTTTGGCTTTGATCACATAACCAACTTCTACTCCCCTCTCCCACTAATACTCTTGGATCCAACCACGACACGCTACGTACATGATAAATAACTCGCGCACATGAAGGCGATAGCACACGAAGCATATGATAGCACATGAGAATCAATACCCGAAGCACATGATAAAATATACGTGATAGAGTACCCGCTGAACACGGTAAGGGGGATAACATCTCATGACGGGATCCACTAGTACCAGCTCGTGTAACAATGTGTCAGAATCAAGTATTACAGTTCTAGAACAGGTGATATAAACGCTATCATGAAATGGAAACGATTAGAGGTAGGTACTCGCCTGACGTCCTGAGCAACTGATGAGGATCGAGATCCGGACTGGCGTCGCAAGAACCTATTGCGAAAAGCAAGATTAAACGGGGTTCTAAATAGTTAAACTGATATAAAATAACTAAAAATAAGGTTCTAGGGTTATTCTAGGTCGAACGGGTCAAACCGGTGAAATTTGGGTCAAAAAGTTAACCCAGGGTCCAAAAAGTCAACTCTGGGTCAAAACTAGGTCAAACATTGACTTTTACGGTCAACGAGGACAATTATGGTCAACGTTAGGTCAAACTAGGGTGCTCCTAAAATTCTAGGTCAAAACTAGCTCATTAAGCTAGTAAACCATCAAACTCGCCTCCTCCAGATACCGGGATACCCTCGGTATCCAATATCTCAACCGAGGCTACGCATCCCGCCTATACCCGCTAAAACCTATGCTAGCACGCGTAATTATATACACATATACATATAAAAGCAACTCTAATCCTATTCCTAGGCAATTGTTCAAAAACCTCGCTCGATACTCAATACCTTGGGTATCTCAAGGTATTGAGATACCTTGATATCTCAAGGTATTGAGATATCCACCCATCTCTCACTAACACTGCTAACTAGCTATCTAACTAGCTTATATACACCTAGGTATATATATCTAGGCTACCATATATATATACAAACACACATATATATATATATATATATATATATATATATATATATATATATATACCTACATATCTATATGTATATATATCCACATAAATACATATATATATATATAACCATACCCATACCTCATATATATATATCTAACTATACTAAACTATCTATCTATATATATATATATATATATATATATATATATATATATATATATATATAAACACTCAAACACAATGCACACAACACACAAAATCCCACCAACGCACGCACAACCAACCCTACGCACATAAATAACTATAAATATATAAAATACAACCCGAGAACTCTAGCACACACTCCCCGAAGATAACCCAACGCGCGCACGAGCCCGAAACCAAGAAACTAAGTCGAAATGGCCATTCGGTCATTTCGACGAACACGTGGTGTGTGGTTCGCAAAACCTCGTGAAACGCACACCAAACCTACTCGGAATTGGCCCAAAATTTATCCACGGGTTCTAATCGATGTCTAGATCCTAGAAAAAATGCTACTCGTCGATTCTAGGTCCGTGGCAAAAATGCGCACGCACATAGAACCTACGACGACGAAAACCTCCAAAACGCCTGAAATGCCCATTTCTCTGCGACACGACCTCACGTGTCCGAACGGAGACACGTACTAACCCCCAAGACACTCAAGCACGACTACCTAGGTCCGTCTAACCTAGGGCATCACCCAAAATTGGGCCAATCTCGAATTTCACCCAAAATTGACACAAAATCTAATGTCAAAGTCTTCAAACACAACCAAACTCGTTTCAACTTCCTCCCACGGGTAGCCTTAGGGTCTAGGAAGGTTCTAAACTACTAATTACACTATATAATAGCAACCACTAAGAGGAAAGTTAGGGTTTACCTCTTGGGAGTTGGAATCCCAAGGCCAAAGTCTCCAAAACCCTTGAAATCACCACCCTCAAGCCTCCAAGCCTCCAAATCAAGCCTCCACACTAAGTCTAGGCTCTACACGCCTAGGTTAGGGAAAAGTGTAGGATTATGGTTCACATCTATGAAAGAATAGAAGAAGAAAGAGAAGAAAAGGGGGATTACTTACTGGGAATGGAAAATTGGAAGAAGAAGGAAAGAAGAAGGAGTGGAGAAGAAGAAGAAGAAGAAGAAGAAGAAGAAGTGAAGAATAATGGGGGGGGGGGGGGCTGCTTGTTTCGGTCCAAGTCTTGGGAAATAGGCCGGCCAAGCATTAAAGAAGGGTTTACACTAAGTCAAATGACTAAAATGTCCTCTCCTTTAGTCATTCTAATTGGGATTTGGGTTTGGGGTTCCAAAAGCACTCAAATTAACCCCTAATCACTCCAATTAACTAAAATAAAATATAATAAATATTCTAAACCCAAAAATAAAACTCACAAGGGTGTTGGTTGGGTCGGACATGGGTCCACTAGGGTCTGACATGGGTCCAGACTAGCCAAAATTCTAAAACAATCAATAAAAAATAATACAACCATCAATTAAATATAATTATAATTAATTATAAACAATACACAATTTACCAAATAAAAAAAAAAACCCTATTTTCTAGAATCGGGTAGTGACAAGCCTACCCTCCTTAAAATAATTTCGTCCTCGAAATTAAAAGACGAAACTAGGACATGAATGCAAGAAAAGAAAAGAACCATACCTCAGGGCTCGAAAAGATAAGGGCATCGCTCGCTCATTTCATCCTCCCTCTCCCAGGTCGACTCACCGGGAGAGTGATGCCTCCACGCGACGCGAACCAAGGGAATAGTCTGGTTCCTCAATACCTTCTCCCGCCGATCCAGAATCTCCACCGGCTGCTCTGGATAGCTAAGAGTAGGGCCCACCACGATCTCTGAGTGATCAAATAAGTGACTGGGATCCGCCACGTACCATCTCAACTACGACACGTGGAACACATCATGAACTTCCTCTAGCGTAGGCGGCAATTCTAGCCTATACGCCACAGCGCCGACCCTCTCATGGATGCGAAAGGGTCCGACAAAACGTGGGCTAAGCTTCCCGCCTCCACCGAAGCGAATAGTGCCCCGCGTCGGAGAAATCCTCAGGAACACCAGATCTCCAACCTAGCACAAACAAGATCTCAGCACTTAATCTAAAACAAGCAATCACAAGCAAACACAAGAACAAAATCTAGATTCTAAGCTATACCTCGAACTCCAAAGGTCTCCGGTGGCTATCGGCCCAATGCCGCTGCCTGTCTTGCGCCACCCGAAGTCTATCTCTAATGAGCTTGACCTTCTCCGCTGCATCAACCACCATCTCCGGGCCAAGCAAAGCTCTCTCGCCTACATCATCCCATGATAACGGAGTGCGACACCTCCGTCCATACAATGCCTCGAATGGTGACATCTCGATACTGGCTTGGTAGCTGTTGTTGTAAGCAAACTCTACCAAGTGCAAGTGATCCTCCCAAGAGCCTCTGAAATCCAGAACACAAGTGCGAAGCATGTCCTTAAGTGTCTGAATGGTCCTCTCTGACTGACCATCTGTCTGTGGGTGATATGCACTACTAAACTTGAGCTGGGTGCCCAAGCTAGCCTGCAGACTCCTCCAGAAATACGAAGTAAAGCGACTGTCCCGATCTAATACTATGCTCACAGGAACTTCATGCAGTCTGACTATCTGGCGCACATACATCTCTGCTAGTCTCTCCGTAGACATACCCACTTTGAATGGTAGAAAGTGGGCCGATTTGGTCAACCTGTCTACGATGACCCAAATCGCATCCTTCCCTCCTGGAGAACGGGGAAGTCCAGAAACAAAATTCATGGTCACATGCTCCCATTTCCACTCCGGAATGGGTAACGGCTGGAGCAACCCTCCTGGTCTCTGCCTCTCCGCCTTCACCTGCTGGCACACTAAGCATCGGGATACGAAGCGTGCTACCTCCCGCTTCATCCCGTACCACCATACATGCTCTCTCAGATCTCTATACATCTTGTTGGCACCTGGATGCATAGAGTACTGGGATCGATGCGCCTCCTGAAGAACCTCCTCGTGCAACGACCCACTCGGCACACACAACCTGGTACCGTGCCGCAATGAACCATCATCAGCAATGGTGAAGTCATCTGATAATCCAATCTGAACCTGCGCCCTGATGCTCCTCAGGGAGTCCTCAAATTGTGTAGCCCTGATCCGGTCTACCAACTCTGACTGAATCTGTAGTCCCTACATCTGCATCTCAACTCCAGGCACTATCACCTTAATGCCCAAGCTCTCTAGATCTGCCAGAAGATAACGATCTGTAGTCAGGCACATAGCTACCGGATACCTGCTCAGCGCATCCGCAACTACGTTCGCCTTCCCTGGATGGTACTGCAACAATATGTCGAAGTCTTTCATTAACTCCAACCATCTTCTCTGCCTCATGTTCAGCTCTTTTTGGGTAAACACATACTTCAAGCTCTTGTGGTCTGTGAAGATCTCCACACGCTCTCAGTATAAATAGTGTTTCCACAACTTCAGAGCAAAGATGATCGCTGCCAACTCCAAATCGTGGGTAGGGTAGTTCTTCTCATGAGGACGTAATTGCCTAGAAGCATAGGCAATCACCCTCCCATTCTGCTGCAACACACAACCCAGTCCCTTCTCCGATGCATCACTATAGATAGTGAATCCTCCAGACCCTGATGGCAATGTCAACACTGGAGCTGTTGTCAACCTCCTCTTCAGCTCATCAAAGGCAATCTGGCACTCCTCTGACCAAACAAACTCCATGTCCTTCCCGGTCAGCCTAGACAACGGCTCTGTAATCCGGGAAAAATCCTGAACAAATCTCCTGTAGTAACCTGCCAGTCCCAGGAAACTCCCGACCTCGGCTACTGAACTCGGAGCACTCCATGCCTCAACTGCCATAATCTTTCTCGGATCTACCGAGATCCCCTCTTCAGTCACCACATGACCAAGGAATTCAACCTTGTCAAGGAAGAACTCACACTTCGAAAGCTTTCCATAAAGCTTTTTCTTCCTGAGAGTCTCCAGTACTATCCTCAGATGCTCCTCATGCTCCTCTGGGGTCTTCGAATACACCAAGATGTCATCTATAAACACCACTACAAACCTGTCCAGATGCTGATGGAATACCTTGTTTATCAGATTCATGAACACTGCCGGGGCATTAGTCAACCCAAACGGCATCACCATGAACTCATATTGTCCATACCTGGTCCGAAAAGTTGTCTTCGGAATATCCTCCCACCTGACCTTCACCTGGTGGTAGCCTGTCCTCAGATCAATCATGGAAAACACCCTCGCTCCGCTCAGCTGGTCAAAAAGATCATCAATACCCGGCAGCGGATACTTGTTCTTGATTGTGAGGTTGTTCAGAGCCCTGTAGTCGATACACATCCGTATCGACCCATCCTTCTTCGGCACAAAAAGTACCAGAGCACCTCACGGAGAAGAACTAGATCTGATAAATCCCTTGTCCTAAAGCTCATCCACCTGCTTCTTCAACTCTATCAGCTCACTGTTGCTGACTCTATAGACGTGCTGGGATATCGGCTCCGCGCCTGGCACCAAGTCTATAGATAACTCCACATCTCTGTCCGGAGGTAACCCTGGCAACTCCTCCGGAAAGACATCCATGAACTCCGCTATCAGTGGATGTTGCAACCTCGGCTCTACCACCAGGGCTCCGCAGAAGACTCCCTCGCTCTGCTCCGCTGCTCCTCTGGCAAACTCAAACTCTGGCTCTCCTGACGGACTAAACAACACTCTGCCTCTACGACAATCTATACTAGCACAGTGCATACTCAACCAATCCATCCCGAGTACAATGTCGTAGCTCGGAAGTGGCATTACGAGTAGGCACACACTCAACTCCCGGCCTCCCAAGGTAACTCTCCGGTCTCTGCAGACATCACTGACTAGGATGATGCCACCCCCGGTCGTGATCTTGCAGAGTCTAGCTAAAGGTTCAGGAACAAGATGGTGTCTAACAGCAAAAGATACAGACACAAAGCTATGGGAAGCACCGAAATCAAATAAAACAAGTGCTGGAATGGAATCAAGAAGAACAGAACCTGAGATCACATCACCAACAGGCTCGGCCTCATCTACGGTCAGGACAAAAGCTCGCCCTTGCTGTCCTCCTCGGTGCTACTGCTGGTACTGAGCAAACCTCTACTGCTGAGTCTGCAAAGGCTGTCCTCTCTGCTGTGCAGCAGGTGCTCTGGCTGGTCCCCTCTGAGCAGTTCCTCCGTCCTGAAGGGCAATCCTTCAGCTGGTGATCTGCTGTGCCACATAACAAACATCTGTCCAGCCTCTTCCTGCAAATATCCCATCTGTGCCCCGGCTTCCTACAAAAAGGGCAAATGATGGGCTGTCTCTGACCCTGCTGCTGTCCCTGCCTCTGCTGCTGGGGCACCTGCCGGAAGAGCGCACGGCCCTGACCCTGGTGCTGCTGAGTCTACTGGAACGACCTCTTGGTTGGGCCTGCACTACTGCCTGCTCCAGAAGCATCTCTAATCCTCTTGGTCTTCAGCTCCAAGTCGTCCTCAGCCCTCTGAGCGTCGCTCACAATATGCTCGAAGGTCGCCTCGCGGTCACTCCTAGTCAAGGACTTGACCGCCATGACCAAAACCTTACGGAACTTCTGCGCCTTCGCTGCCTCGGTCAAACCCTCAACAAATCTGCCCAGACGGCAGAACTCTGCTGCATACTCGTCCACTAGCATGCTCCCCTGGACGAGTGCCTCGAACTGGCTCTCCAAAGCACTGAGAGCCACATTCGGGAAAAACTTCTCCTTGAAAAGCTTCTTGAAAGCCTCCCAAGTCAGTCCCGGCACTGCTATCCTCGTATTTGTGCGGTACCAAGTAAGGGCAAGATCGAACATCTGGCTGCCCGCTGCCTCAATCTGCATACTGGCTGGGATCAGTGCCAGCCTAAAGATGCCCTCAATGTGCTCGATCCAGTCGTCTGCGTACAGGATCCCCTCCGTACCCCAGAACTCCTTGGGCTGCATCCTCTGAAAGTCAATAATGGTGGCCGACCTCGGATGCTGAGCCTGCTCTGCCTGTGGCTGGACCTGGGCCACTTTGTCCACTGCCGTCATGGCCACCTGATGAGCATTCTCAATGCCCATCCTCATAACATCTGCCTGGTGGTGCTGCGCGTCCATCATCTCTCTGAAGAACGCAAACAACTGTGCGGCGTCTACCGGTACAGGAGGTGGTGGAAGAGGTACCACCGGAACAACTGGTGTAGCTCTCGGATCGATAGGAGTAAGAGGATCTTCGAGAGAAACAGATGCTCCCTCGACCGCAGGAGTGGCGAGTGGAGCGGTAGCGGCTGCCTGAAGTCGGGCAGGACGAAAGGTAGCAGACCTCTCGGAGGCAGCTGCTGGAACGGTGCGCTGAGACCGTGCCTTCAGAGGCATCTTGAACATAGATCAAAAGAAGTCAATATGGTGCAAGATACGATATCATCAATGAAGGACAATAATATTGCAAAAGAAAACAATTTCAGGAAAATTAAAGATAGCAAAAGAAATCAGGAAGGGTCCTAGTTGTGATTGAGCACACACTCTCTCAGCCTATATCCTATATCCTATTACAGGTAAACCAAGAAACTGGACCTGCAAACTACGACCTGCATACTAGACCATGCATGGGCCGCCACCAAAAACGTGTCACGACCCGCACCCGAAAAATTGGGCATGAGTCGTGGGTACGTCCAGCCTACGCCGCAGAATCGGCGGTAGAACGCTGTAAAGGTCCGTTCTAGGTCACAATATCTATATCTCTCAATGATCAGTCAATATAACCTCTCCAAAAGGAGGGCAACCACGCAATATATATATATGACTCAATCACAATAACTAGGGGAAGAGTAAAAGCACGATAAGATATCACAAAGAAACAAGAACCAAAGAGAGCAATACAATATCCAGATATACAGTCCAAGTCTAAAGTCTACAACATCTCACAGTAGCAAAATAATAAATATAGTACAGTCATCCAAAATATCAACTGGGAACAACCCAGGAAAACTCACCTAGCTAACTAGGGTGCTAATGGCGTCTCCTCGACGGGCTCTTCCTCAGTCTCCGGGTCACAACACTCCTCGATGCCCGGCCCGTAGAATGTCGGGCAAAAATCCTCAGGATTCTCTGGAAAAAATATGTCCAATCAGGACTGGAGCGAAGTACATAACTCTGAAAGCAACTCCAAATATATGGTAAGGTGTATATGACTAGCAATAGAAAAGTATACAAGATGCACAGAAAAAGAAATACATGGTGGAGCAGATAAAGTAGCTGCAATATAAAACTGGAGAACAATACAAGTAGTAGAGAAGTAACTGCATGTGAGAAAATAGGAATACTAGCTAAGTGCCTTGAGCACAAGTTCGTTATGTGATCGGCTTAGGTTGCACATGAATAATCTACGATAACTCCGTTATGCGTAAGTTGCATAACCGACATACACATGAATACTGTTTGGCTTTGATCACATAACCAACTCCTACTCCCCTCCCCCACTAATACTCTTGGATCCAACCACAACACGCTACGTACATGATAAATAACGTGCACATGAAGGCGATAGCACACGAAGCACATGATAGCACATGAGAATCAATACCCGAAGCACATGATGAAATATACGTGATAGAGTACCCGCTGAACACGGTAAGGGGGATAACATCTCATGACGGGATCCACTAGTACCAGCTCGTGTAACAATATGTCAGAATCAAGTATTACAGTTCTAGAACAGGTGATATAAACGCTATCATGAAATGGAAACGATTAGAGGTAGGTACTCGCCTGACGTCCTGAGCAACTGATGAGGATCGAGATCCGGACTGGCGTCGCAAGAACCTATAACGAAAAGCAAGATTAAACGGGGTTCTAAATAGTTAAACTGATATAAAATAACTAAAAATAAGGTTCTAGGGTTATTCTAGGTCGAACGGGTCAAACTGGTGAAATTTG
The DNA here is from genome assembly GCA_036927795.1 of Iris macrosiphon. Taxonomy (NCBI): domain Eukaryota; kingdom Viridiplantae; phylum Streptophyta; class Magnoliopsida; order Asparagales; family Iridaceae; genus Iris; species Iris macrosiphon. The sequence goes on along the minus strand of JAYESA010000010.1, from coordinate 64,870,903 downwards.
GGTCAAAAAGTCAACCCAGGGTCCAAAAAGTCAACTCTGGGTCAAAATTAGGTCAAACATTGACTTTTACGGTCAACGAGGATAATTATGGTCAACGCTAGGTCAAACTAGGGTGCCCCTAAAATTCTAGGTCAAAACTAGCTCATTAAGCTAGTAAACCATCAAACTCGCCTCCTCTAGATACTAGGATACCCTCGGTATCCAATATCTCAACCTAGGCTACGCATCCCGCCTATACCCGCTAAAACCTATGCTAGCACGCGTAATTATATACACATATACATTTAAAAGCAACTCTAATCCTATTCCTAGGCAATTGCTCAAAAACCTCGCTCGATACTCAATACCTTGGGTATCTCAAGGTATTGAGATACCTTGATATCTCAAGGTATTGAGATATCCACCCATCTCTCACTAACACTGCTAACTAGCTATCTAACTAGCTTATATACACCTAGGTATATATATATCTAGGCTACCATATATATATATACAAAAACACACACACACACACACACACACACACACACATATATATATATATATATATATATATATATATATATATATATATATATATATATATATATATATATGTGTATATATATCCACATAAACACACATATATATAACCATACCCATACCTCATATATATATATATATATATCTAACTATACTAAACTATCTATCTATCTATCTATATCTATCTATCTATCTATCTATCTATCTATCTATCTATATATATATATATATATATATAAACACACTCAAACACAACGCACACAACACACAAAACCCCACCAACGCACGCACAACCACCCATACGCACATAAATAACTATAAATATATAAAATACAACCCGAGAACTCTAGCACACACTCCCCGAAGCTAACCCAACGCGCGCACGAGCCCGAAACCAAGAAACTAAGTCGAAATGGCCATTCGGTCATTTCGACGAACACGTGGTGTGCGGTTCGCAAAACCTTGTGAAACGTACACCAAACCTACTCGGAATCGGCCCAAAATTTACCCACGGGTTCTAATCGATGTCTAGATCCTAGAAAAAAAATGCTAACTCGTCGATTTTAGGTCCGTGGCAAAAACGCGCATACACATAGAACCGACGACGACGAAAACCCCAAAAACGCCCGAAATGCCCATTTCTTCCCGACACGACCTCACGTGTCCGAACAGAGACACGTACTAACCCCCAAGACACTCAAGCACGTCTACCTAGGTCCGTCTAACCTAGGACATCACCCAAAATTGGGCCAATATCGGATTTCATCCAAAATTGACACAAAACATAATGTCAAAGTCTTCAAACACAACCAAACATGTTCCAACTTTCTCCCACGGGTAGCCTTAGGGTCTAGGAAGGTTCTAAACTACTATTTACACTATAATATAGCAACTACTAAGAGAAAAGTTAGGGTTTACCTCTTGGGAGTTGGAATCCCAAGGCCAAAGTCTCAAAAACCCTTGAAATCACCACCCTCAAGCCTCCAAGCCTCCAAATCAAGCCTCCACACTAAGTTTAGGCTCTACACACCTAGGTTAGGGAAAAGTGTAGGGTTAGGGTTCACATCTATAAAAGAATAGAAGAAGAAAAAGAAGAAAATGGGGATTACTTACTTGCAATGAAAAATTGGAAGAAGAAGGGAAGAAGAAGGAGTGGAGAAGAAGAAGAAGAAGAAGAAGAAGAAGAAGAAGAAGAAGAAGAAGAAGAAGTGAAGAAGAATTGGGGGGGGGGCTGCTGGTTTCGGTCCAGGTCCTGGGAAATAGGCCGGCTATGTAAGCTTCTGATTTTTTCAAAATATTAAAATTAGGATTTTTCACAATTTTTCTGGAATTTTCTGGGAATTTTCTGAAATTAAAATCAGGGTTTTGAATTATTACATGATTTTTAATTGATATTAAACAACATTAAAATACTATGAAAATAATATTTTTGGGTGTAAAATGGAAAACTGGACTTAGGGTAATTTTTCTGGATTTTTCTGGGCCTCAGAACTATTTTAAATACCTAAAAACAATTTTTCCTAATTAATTAATTAATTAACTGTTTTTATTATTATTATTATTATTATTATTATTATTATTATTATTATATTTATTTATTTATTTTCTTTTGGGCCCGGCCCATTGGGCCTGACCCGCGGCCCACCTGACTAGCCCAGCCCGCCAACCCGCTAGTGGGTCGGGTCGGGTCGGTCAAACCCGACCCACCGCTTAACCGACCCGCCCGACTGACCCAGCTCCCCCCCTCTCTCCCCCGTGCCCCGCGTCGTGCGCCGCCTCCGCCGCGTCCGGCGCCGCTTCCGCCGCGCCTCCCCACGTTCACCCCCGGCCCGCCTTCTCCGCAACCACCTCCGCCTGGAACGGCCCCCCCAGCCTCCTCTCTCCCCTATTTAACCCCCGTCCCCTGGCCACCGGATCCCGATCACCCCCACCACCACGATCCCCTCCGGCCGCCCTAGCCTACCCAGCCACCGCCTCGCCGCCGCCGTGTCCCCAGCAGCGCCGCCCAGCGCCGCCTCGACGCCGCCGCCCACTTCCTCCCCTCCTCTCCTTCTTCTTCGGCTGCCCTCCGCCGAGCAGCAGCCGACGGCAGCGGACACGAACCACCGCAGCCCCTCAGCCGCTGCTCCGGCCGCCTCCGGCCCCCGCGCCGCCTCCGCCCACCCTCGCCGGCAGCGCCCGAACCGCCCTGGGCCGGCCCCTCCCCGCCGCAAGCCGCCCTGGCCAGCCCGAGCTCCGCTGTAGCTCCCAAGCCCTAACCCTAATCGAATTTGCCCTGTGTCCGACTCGGACACGGACACGGGACAGGACACTGTGTCCCTGTGTCGTGTCGGACACGACTCGACCCTGATTTTCGGGTCCCCTTCAGGTACGTGTAACTTTCGCCTCGTAGCTCTGTTTCCATTTCCGCAAATTGCGTTGTGAAGCCTGTGTGACCCTCTCGGTGTCCGGACAAACTGTTCGGGACATCGCGTCCTGTGGTGATCGCACACCGCGATCCAAAAACAGGAAAAACCAGACCCTGTTTCACCCCGCTCGACGGGCGATTTTGTGATCGGCTCATCGGAATCCAAATCTGGAAGTTCCGTTGGGTTCGTATCAGCGTTCCTGACCTGTTGACACTAAGTTTGGTGAATTTGGAGACCGTTGACCTGGACACGTTTTTCGGTGCAAAGCGGGCCCACGGCGGACCCCGTTTTGACCCGAAACTGCCGTTTTTGCCCTTGTCTCCAAATTGGACCCAAGGACAGGCGTTTCCATCTATTTGATATCTTCTGAGCATGATGGTAATGTTTATTTCAGCTTTTGGACTCATCTCTGGAAACTTCCCCTAGAACATTTAATCGGATCCAAACAACAGGCAAGTACCTGCACTTCAAGTTAATCTTTATATTGTGATAATTAATTCCCTGCTCTACTAGTACCCTTGCTGATTACACATAGTGTTAGAATACTGTATTTCATGTCTTGAATACTGGATATTCATATCTTGTTTTTCCTGACGGGTGGGAGAATACTAGAAGGCATATAGTTTACCCTTTCCCTAAGGATTGAATAATAGCTGTTGGTACACGACTGTCCATCAGCCGGATCTCGATTGAATTGCCTAATAGCCGTTTATGACGGCCAGATTAGCCTTATAAACCCCTACATGCCAACTATGTATTCTAAAACAAACACAAGTTTCATACAGATAGTCTCTAGTCTTGTTATCTTTCTTGCTGACTGTTGTAGTTTCATTTTCTGTCTCAATTATTTCCCGTTTTCTCATATTCCTGTTTACAGCATAAACTCTGAAATATTGATGTTTCCTTTATGCAATGTTCTCAATATGATACTCAACTTAATTGTCATAAATATTTAGTTTAATTTTGTCGTGCACTGTGTACTTTGCTCCTTTCCTGACTGGATCCGTTGTTTAGGTGAAGATGAGAACCTTGCCCTACCTATTATGGTCCCTATGAGGGTACAGTTGATACCTGTGAGGAGCCAGATCCTACTCAGGAGACTACCTTTGAGGAGTAGCAGCCAGTTAGCTAGTATTTTCCTTCAGCACAGTAATCGGGTTTGTCCCCGATTTATCTTCTGGATTCTGTATTAAACCATGTATTTTTTTGTCTTATGAAAATCTTATCATTTCTATTTCCCTGTCATTTTCCTTGCCTATTTACTTTATTGTGGATGAGCTAGATTTATTTACCTGTGAATATGACCTAGACAGCGTACTACCGCCGATTCTGCGGCGTAGGCTGGACGTGCCCACGCACTCGTGCCCGAATATCCGGGTGCGGGTCGTGACACGTTTTTGTGGTGGCCCATGCAGGTCAACGACTAAATTGTTCGGTTTCAACTTAGGGACCGAACAGGCCTGCAATAAGATTGAGGATTTTAGGAAAAGCTCATCCACTTGATTGAATCGTTCTTGATATTCATATCGGCTTCGAATTATTTTATTGACTTGCATCCTGCCTTGATTCCTGTGCGCCTTTATCGTTTATTTTTGGATGCAGAGTAAAGGATCTACCAGCAAGCGACGAGGTTCCTACAAGATCACCACGAGATGCTCTACCAGCATGACCGTGGCGAACGCGCAGACTCTTGGAGCAGCTAATGCGCGTAAGTGATTTCTTTTAGCTGCCTTCTATTGTCGTTTAGCTCGCGCCTATTGGTTCGTGACCTCAGCCCCAACCTAGTAAATTTTGAACTTGCTAAATACCTGGTATGCTTTTAAAATTTGATAAACTGTTTTAGAGGCTTTTGTTATTGTGCTTATTTTGTGTTATTTTGTGAACTTCAATAATTTGCACCTCCTTTTCATCATCATCTAGCGCACTAAATTTTGCTAAACTTGACTTATGCTGCTATTTTATAGCCTAGTTTTACAAGCTTACCTTTATCGGGCTTGTTCAGGACACATGTATTACTGAGGCCTGATCAACCCCACTAATACAAGTGTCTACTCAGAATCAGTGTACTACGGTCTGATCAACCTTAGTGCATTTTGATTCGCACTTCGCACGACTACCTTACGTGGATTGAGAGATATAGTGACTAGTATACTTGCCCCTAAATGTGTTCGAGCATATCGTATCAGTTACATAATTATACTGATACGAGCATGCGGATAAATGATTACCAGAATAGAATCTCAATCCATAACCGCCTGACAATCCCCATTAGAATTCTTTAAACGCCTTGATCCCTATACCTCTGTTCTACCACCTCGCCCTTAAACTCTTATTATTGATCCTCGTCTTCCCTTACTTCGGAAAGACAAAATCCTGTGTTTGATATAGGTTTGATTTGTAGTGCTAGATGATAACCCTTTATGACTAGGCAATACCCTAGGTGATATGTTTTGTGTTGCAGACTTAAAGATTCAATACCATGATTTATTAAGTTAAGACCTAGCTTTACTAGTTGTACAGCCTTAGAGGATATGGGTAGAATTATAAGTTGGGTAGCGACTGCAATGTCCACCTGAGAGAAACCCGTTAGACTGTAATCAAGTGAATTGGACAGAGAGAACCCTGCTATAATTTAAATTTCGAGGACGAAATTTTATAAGTTGGGTAGATTGTAAGCTTCTGATTTTTTCAAAATATTAAAATTAGGATTTTTCACAATTTTTCTGGAATTTTCTGGGAATTTTCTGAAATTAAAATCAGGGTTTTGAATTATTACATGATTTTTAATTGATATTAAACAACATTAAAATACTATGAAAATAATATTTTTGGGTGTAAAATGGAAAACTGGACTTAGGGTAATTTTTCTGGATTTTTCTGGGCCTCAGAACTATTTTAAATACCTAAAAACAATTTTTCCTAATTAATTAATTAATTAACTGTTTTTATTATTATTATTATTATTATTATTATTATTATTATTATTATATTTATTTATTTATTTTCTTTTGGGCCCGGCCCATTGGGCCTGACCCGCGGCCCACCTGACTAGCCCAGCCCGCCAACCCGCTAGTGGGTCGGGTCGGGTCGGTCAAACCCGACCCACCGCTTAACCGACCCGCCCGACTGACCCAGCTCCCCCCCTCTCTCCCCCGTGCCCCGCGTCGTGCGCCGCCTCCGCCGCGTCCGGCGCCGCTTCCGCCGCGCCTCCCCACGTTCACCCCCGGCCCGCCTTCTCCGCAACCACCTCCGCCTGGAACGGCCCCCCCAGCCTCCTCTCTCCCCTATTTAACCCCCGTCCCCTGGCCACCGGATCCCGATCACCCCCACCACCACGATCCCCTCCGGCCGCCCTAGCCTACCCAGCCACCGCCTCGCCGCCGCCGTGTCCCCAGCAGCGCCGCCCAGCGCCGCCTCGACGCCGCCGCCCACTTCCTCCCCTCCTCTCCTTCTTCTTCGGCTGCCCTCCGCCGAGCAGCAGCCGACGGCAGCGGACACGAACCACCGCAGCCCCTCAGCCGCTGCTCCGGCCGCCTCCGGCCCCCGCGCCGCCTCCGCCCACCCTCGCCGGCAGCGCCCGAACCGCCCTGGGCCGGCCCCTCCCCGCCGCAAGCCGCCCTGGCCAGCCCGAGCTCCGCCGTAGCTCCCAAGCCCTAACCCTAATCGAATTTGCCCTGTGTCCGACTCGGACACGGACACGGGACAGGACACTGTGTCCCTGTGTCGTGTCGGACACGACTCGACCCTGATTTTCGGGTCCCCTTCAGGTACGTGTAACTTTCGCCTCGTAGCTCTGTTTCCATTTCCGCAAATTGCGTTGTGAAGCCTGTGTGACCCTCTCGGTGTCCGGACAAACTGTTCGGGGCATCGCGTCCTGTGGTGATCGCACACCGCGATCCAAAAACAGGAAAAACCAGACCCTGTTTCGCCCCGCTCGACGGGCGATTTTGTGATCGGCTCATCGGAATCCAAATCTGGAAGTTCCGTTGGGTTCGTATCAGCGTTCCTGACCTGTTGACACTAAGTTTGGTGAATTTGGAGACCGTTGACCTGGACACGTTTTTCGGTGCAAAGCGGGCCCACGGCGGACCCCGTTTTGACCCGAAACTGCCGTTTTTGCCCTTGTCTCCAAATTGGACCCAAGGACAGGCGTTTCCATCTATTTGATATCTTCTGAGCATGATGGTAATGTTTATTTCAGCTTTTGGACTCATCTCTGGAAACTTCCCCTAGAACATTTAATCGGATCCAAACAACAGGCAAGTACCTGCACTTCAAGTTAATCTTTATATTGTGATAATTAATTCCCTGCTCTACTAGTACCCTTGCTGATTACACATAGTGTTAGAATACTGTATTTCATGTCTTGAATACTGGATATTCATATCTTGTTTTTCCTGACGGGTGGGAGAATACTAGAAGGCATGTAGTTTACCCTTTCCCTAAGGATTGAATAATAGCTGTTGGTACACGACTGTCCATCAGCCGGATCTCGATTGAATTGCCTAATAGCCGTTTATGACGGCCAGATTAGCCTTATAAACCCCTACATGCCAACTATGTATTCTAAAACAAACACAAGTTTCATACAGATAGTCTCTAGTCTTGTTATCTTTCTTGCTGACTGTTGTAGTTTCATTTTCTGTCTCAATTATTTCCCGTTTTCTCATATTCCTGTTTACAGCATAAACTCTGAAATATTGATGTTTCCTTTATGCAATGTTCTCAATATGATACTCAACTTAATTGTCATAAATATTTAGTTTAATTTTGTCGTGCACTGTGTACTTTGCTCCTTTCCTGACTGGATCCGTTGTTTAGGTGAAGATGAGAACCTTGCCCTACCTATTATGGTCCCTATGAGGGTACAGTTGATACCTGTGAGGAGCCAGATCCTACTCAGGAGACTACCTTTGAGGAGTAGCAGCCAGTTAGCTAGTATTTTCCTTCAGCACAGTAATCGGGTTTGTCCCCGATTTATCTTCTGGATTCTGTATTAAACCATGTATTTTTTTGTCTTATGAAAATCTTATCATTTCTATTTCCCTGTCATTTTCCTTGCCTATTTACTTTATTGTGGATGAGCTAGATTTATTTACCTGTGAATATGACCTAGACAGCGTACTACCGCCGATTCTGCGGCGTAGGCTGGACGTGCCCACGCACTCGTGCCCGAATATCCGGGTGCGGGTCGTGACAGGCTAAGCATTAAAGAAGGGTTTACACTAAGTCAAATGACTAAAATGCCCTGTCCTTTAGTCATTCTAATTGGGATTTGGGTTTGGGGTTCCAAAAGCACTCAAATTAACCCCTAATCACTCCAACTATAAAATATAATAAATATTTTAAACCCAAAAATAAGCCTCACAAGGGTGTTGGTTGGGTCGGACATGGGTCCACTAGGGTCTGACATGGGTCCAGACTAGCCAAAATCCTAAAATAATCAATAAAAAATAATACACCCATCAATTAAATATAATTATAATTAATTATAAACAATACACAATTTACCAAAAAAAAAAAACCTTATTTTCTAGAATCAGGTAGTGACAGAGGCTCATTGTTCATTAGATGTTCTTATGTGGTTTCTCTTATATTCTAGTTGGTAGTGGATTTGTCTCCACCCAACTACTTGTTCTTATCAAGTATTTTATACTTGATTCAGTTATAGTTGATTGGTTATTTGATTCTATGGATGAGATCTAGTTATGCCCTGTGACTTATGACAATATATATACCATATGTGAGTTATTATTCATATTACAACGTACGTGTGTATTATGGTATCCATATATTGGAGTTGCCATATACATACGGCTGACATGCTTACGTATTCCTAGTCCTACGTATTTTAGGACTGGGGCATGACATGTTTTTGTGGTGGCCCATGCAGGTTGAGAGCATATTGTCTTGGTTACATTACTGTACCGAGCAAGCCTGCACATAGGATTAGAGTATAGGATCTCATCCACTTATTTAATCACCTCCCTTGATTTTATTTCGCATTCTTATTTGATTGCTTGCATTGTATCTTGCTTGATCCTTTCACAACGTCAATCTTATCTTTCTTTCGTGCTTGATAGGGGTTAGGAAGGTGACATGTACTAAGTATATACACTCCATTGTTCAATAACACTATTAGTTAAATTCTTGTAAGTTGGGTAGTATGCCTCATAACCTAGTATCATATAGTCATTTTAACCCATTAATGAATTGTAATTGAATGACACCAACTATAGACTTGCATAAGAAGATAATGTTTATCCAGACTGTAGAACTTAGAGGCCATACCCCCATTTGGTCGACCAGAGACTTATATAAGAAGTTAGTATAGCAACTGTAGAGGCACAACACCGGTCTTCTTGGTGAACTTGAATTATTTTGTATCTTCCTTCATCATAATCCAGCGTACTTATATTTTTTGAACTATCTCGACTTATGCTGCTATTATAGCCTAGTTTTGCAAGCTTATTCTTTTATCGAGCTTGTTCATGATATACGTATTATTAGGTGCACACACTAATACAATTGTTTATTTAGAATTAGTGTATTATGGTCTGACCAACCTTAGTGCGCTTGGTTCGCTCTTCGCATGACTACCTTACGTGGATTGAGATATATAGTTGACTCAACTTGTTAGATGAATATACTTGCCCTCTAGACAAGTCAGAGCATATCATATCAGGTACATAACTGTTCTGATATGAACATATGAATAAAAATTTACCAAAAATAAGATTTCAATCCACAACTGCCTTGACAACTCTCTTTTGAATTCTTAAAATCGCCTTGAATCCCGTACTTGTATTCTATCACCTCCTTTTTGAATTCTTTATTATTGTTCTCCGTCTTTTCCTATTTAGGAAAGACGAACGCTCATGCTTGGTATAAGTTTGATACACGTAGAGTACTAGATATACCCCATAGGCCAATCACATTACTTGGTGACTAATTTCGTAATTAAGGGCATATCATAGGGGATATATTTGGTGTTAAAATTTTTGAGGATTGAATAAAATGATTAAATAATTTGAGGATTATTTTTTAAATGTATAGCCTTATGTGATAGATGGGTAAACTCTAAGTTAGGTAGAAGTCGCATTGTTAACTTGGGGTAAATTTCTTTTAGATTATGATCAAGTAAGATTAGATTGAGAGATTTAAGTCATTTTAAATTTTGAGAATTTTTTTGAAGAATGATTAAGATGATAAGGATTTAACGAATTTTGATATCTTGATATTGAGGACCAAATATTTATACTTTGAGCACATGATTTAAATTTTGAATATTGAAGGTTGAATCATCAATTTAAAGTTTGAGGATAAATATAGAAATTTAGACTTGAACAATTGGTGAATTAGATTTAAAATTTTATAATTTGATGATTTGAATTAAAGGTTGAATTTTGATTGTTGGATCACCCATTTGAAATATTGATGATGGAAATTGAATTTAAAATTTGAAGAGTACGGAATTCATACGTTGATAATAGGAATAATATTTGATTAGAATTGTTATTATTTAAAATATAGAGGATATTATGATAGTTGGAGATCGTGATGTAAAATTTGATGTGGGTTATTTAAATCTTCAAAATGTCATATAGATTTGAATTAAATTTAGATATTGATTATTTAAAAATATAGAAGATATTTGATAGGTTAAATTTTGATTTAAACAATGGTTATTTTAATTTTGAAGAGATTGTGATGAATTTGAATAGATTTTGTCATTTAAATTTTTGAGAAGATTGCGGTTGACTTGCCTTAGATACGAATGTGAAAGATTTAATAAATTATTCCATATTTTTAATCTCGAGGACAAAATTTTTGTAAGTTGGGTAGATTGTAAACCCCCTCACCCAAAATAGATATTTTGTGTGTATTTTATATTATTATATTTATTATAGATTATTTTAAATATTGAATTTCTTTAGAGTATTCTCTTAGCTAATTAGAAAATAAATTCTTTGATAAATTTACTTATATAAATATTTATTTAGAATTATTTTTAGGCTATTTTAGTTTTTGGAGATTTTTCTAGAATTTTAGGGTAATTAAAATATAGAAAACATAAATTTTTAGGACTTCCATGATTTACTACGAGACCATACTTGCATATTATTCCTACCAAATATTTATTTTAGGTTAAAATATTTAATTATATTTTTTTGTAATTTATTTAGAATTTTAAAAAATTTATTTAGATTTTTGAAATTATTTAGAATTTATTTGGATGTATATAGTCTTAATATTAGATAGATGCTAATTTAGTGTTAATAGATATTACTAAGATTATATATAAATTATTTGTATTATCTTTAATTCTATTTAAGATTATAAATTATTGAGATAAACTCAAACTCTATTTTAAATTAATTCAAATCCTGAGCCTACTAAGAAAGCAACTTTATGCATATCCTATCCTTATTTAAACTGATCCTAATCATATCCAAATTAGCTAATCCTAGTCGTATTCAATTAAGTAGTCTCCACCATTATAAATACCTATTAGAATTATGGAATAAACCCTTCTTTCATATTTTTCTTCCCCAAACTCCTCTCTTTTTCGTCCAAAAACAGTTAAAATTTATCATAAATTCAGCCTCATTTTCTAGTAGTTATGACGATTTAAAAAGATGATATCTCCTATTTCCGGACTCCAAACGCGCTCTAATTTTTTTTGTTAGAACCATATCAAGGTTATTTTTTTTGAATATATAAATTATTTTAATAATTGATGAACCTATTTTTTTAGAAAATTCTAAAAGTGCCAGCTGTCCGAAATCAGACGGGTTTTTGTATTTTCCAGATTTCAGGAGATCCTGAATTCGGAATTACAAACCGTTTGAAGTTTCGGAAAGTTGAAATGATGAAATTAAATAAAATAATATTTCTAGAATTTAAGTTGTAAGTTTAATCTACTGTAAAATTTGTGCAACATAGACGTAAATAGAAAATTACCAAAAACTGTCATCTGTGCGCCCTTGTGGCCATAACTCTTTACCGACTTGTGATTTTATGAAATCTTCGATTCTGAAATTCTTGTAGCGCTAAAATCTATAGGATTTTACAAACAAATCCAGGATTTGAGTTGGTTGACTTTTTGGTCAACGGATTGCCTCGATTTGCATGCCACGGATCATAAATCCGTAAAGTTGACTTTCTTTGGACCAAAATTAGGGTTTAACAATAAATTTAGATTATAATAAGATTAAAATATTATTTTAGGTTATTTTATTCAGAGTTAAAATAGATTAAAATGGCGGAAACTATTCACCCAATTTTGTAACCTAATTTGTTTAATTTATGTGACGGGTAGATCGGACGACGCCTTGAGTTGGGACTTCATCCTTTTCAGACCAGAAAAGATACCTTACCAAATTGCTTACAGTACTTTGCATGCTTATTATATTTTTACATATTCATTGCATGTGTGTTTTCTTTCAGTCATAATTATATGCTATATATATATGTTGACACACACTTGACACATAGTATCATGGGAGGGGAGGCCAATCAGTAGACGTATGGGCTATAACCACTCTGGTAAAACGTAGTAACTAGCACGCACTACAGTAGTTGTGTCGCGCTGGTCGCTACCCTCGAGGTATGTCGATTTCTGATGTTCCTGACGTGTGTGTGAGTTGTGAGATTAGATAGAGTAGCCTACCTATGCCCATACGTCGAAAGGTTGTCCTCACTATGAATTTTCATATAGATTGTCTAGTACAACGTACTTATATATTTTTTGTCTATTATGCATGTTTTACTGTATTCAATTGGCATGCTTTTATGTATCTTGTTACATCCCTCTGAGGACCTGGTCCCTTTCCAGGTGTAGACAATCTTGATTATTCGCAGGAGCACGGATTAGGACTTGCTACTTATCTCTTTCGAGAAGGTCTTCTCTTCGAGGCTCATTGTTCATTAGATGTTCTTATGTAGTTTCTCTTATATTCTAGTTGGTAGTGGATTTGTCTCCACCCAACTACTTGTTCTTATCAAGCATTTTATACTTGATATTCAGTTATAGTTGATTGGTTATTTGATTCTGTAGATGAGATCTAGTTATGCCCTGTGACTTGTGACAATATATATACCACATATGAGTTATTATTCATATTACAGCGTACGCGTGTATTTTGGTATCCATATATTGGAGTTGCCATATACATACGACTGACATGCTTACGTATTCCTAGTCCTACGTATTTTGGGACTGGGCGTGACATAATATGATAGATTAGTCAAGATAATAGATAACAAAATATAGTCCATCATCAAGTCCAAATAAGTAGTGTCCCGGGGAATAATCCGTCAAAATAAAGAAAAGAGAATATCACCAAAAATATATGTCCATAAGTCCAAGTCCAAATATGAAATAACACTAAGCATAAATAACTAAGTAAGTAACTGATTACTCAGGAGAAATTCTCTGGCACAACCTTGTCCTCTGGTGCCAGTACCGCTCCAACGCCAGCTCTTGTCCCATAAACCTCGGGGTAGTCTTCCTCTGCTATACCTGGAGACATAATCCGGATCCAGGTCCTCAGGGGACAAAGCAAGGTACAAGAATAACTCAAGCCGAAATATAGTAAATAAAATATGCGTGCTCAGGGTATTTAACATAATCCATCTATGTGTATGCAAGTAAAAATGTACTCGTCCGCTAAACCACCGGTTTCATACATATAGTAGGGTACTAGTGGTAGTAGTAATAATAGTAGTAAGTACGTACAAGCCCCGTCAAGGTACTTGCAGTACTATAATACTAGTAGAGTTTGGTAGCCCAACGGTACGATAAATTTTCCCCAACCCCATGTATCTTACACCTCAAGTCACGAAATGCAAGGCAATCACTATCTATGTCTCAAGTCCAGGTGTAAATAACATCATGTCAACTAGCCCATGTCTTAAGTCCTGTCCTAAAATAGAAGCCAACATTCTCGAATAACTCAAGTGAGGTTTCTGTACATGAAAGTCATGTATAGTGTCCTAAGGCAATTAGTGCAAGTATTGCACTTACATGGTATATGATGATAATGTAATCTAATGATACCCGACTCCAAGCACGGAAGTCGGCACCCGAATATGATTCAGATGCAAAGTATCATCACGGTCCTAGGGTCACAATAAAGTACATGTATTAAAATATAAACTATAAACTATTGTTAAAATTTAGCATAATTAATTGAGACCAAGGCAAGGTACACTTGCTTGGATTCTGGATATAGCGAGGTCCAAGTAGCGAGCTCAATGCGTCAACTGCTCCCGAAAAGGTGAAATCCACACAAACGTCTCAGGATGCTGCAACAGACATCACCAATATTTTCAAAACATAAGAAATAGATAGAATTGTCTACCCATAAGTCCAATTTGGATACAGGGGCAAAAATAACAATTTTGGGTCAAAGCGGTGTCCAATTATGATCCACTTTGCACCGTAAAATGTGTCAGAGATAAAGTTCTCCAAATTTAACAAACTTAGTATCCACAAGTCCAAAACGATGGCACGAACTCAACGAAGTATCCAAAATTAGATTCCGATGAGCCGGTCATGAAATCACCCGTCAAGTAGAACCGTGGGGCCCGCGAAACAGTATTTCGTCAACGTTCTCAGAATCGAACAAACTTGGGTCACAGGACCAGCGTAACGCTGCGAATCCGATGGCATAAGTTTCATTGTGAAACGACCAGCACACACGAAGTTATGATAAGGTGTGAGAATAGGCCGATACAGTATTTTTCGACGGATACGCGTTGATTCCGGTGTGCACGCACATCCAAATCAAGTTTTGCAAAATTCCACACATCTGCATTAATGATACACGCCTTTTAGTGTAATTCTCAGGCGACAAAGTTGCCTCGTTTGGTGGAACGCACCCCATTTCGGGATATTTTGGGTTTTGAAATTATATTTTTTGTCATTTTTGACCCAGATTTAACAACAATATAAAACGAATTAAAATGAACTATTAAAAGGGATTAAAAATCGATTATGTTATCTTTAATCTAGAAAAGGAAATTCAAGTTTTGGTTCACTGGTTTAAATGAAAACGGCTTTGGAAAATAGGGTATTGGGACAGTTTCAAATGATCCCAAAATCAATTTTTTCTTGATTTTGGATCGCGATTTGTGATCAACAGAAAACAAAATAAACTAAAATAATTGAAAGAAATTGAAGAGAGATATGTTGTGAATATACCAGCGAAGATGGGACATCAAACGGACAAGCGGGGAGGGAGAAAACTTCGCGCGAAGGAAGGGCCGCAACTGCTTGTGCGTGTGGGGGGGAGAAGAATGGTGTTGCATATAAATGGAGTGAAGAGGGGGTTACGGTATATGAACTGAGGGGTCGCGGGGGGGGGGGGAGAAGAATGGTTAGCGGGTTAGGGTTTAGGTTTAGGTTTTGGGTTTGGATTTGGTTTTTTTTATATATATTACCATTTATATATGTATATATATAGCCATCTATAAATAGATTTGTACCTAAAATAAAATTCTACAATACTTTAATAGTAGTTGTACACCAAAAATATATTTTCTGTAAAATATTTGTAATTAATAAATATACATAAATATCTATACAAGTTAATAAATCCATGAATTTTATATTTTTATAATTAGCTAAAAAATAATAAAAATTTTCCTTAATCTCAATAATTACATAATACTAATAATAAAAATAATAAAATTTAAAATCAGGGGTTTACAATCTACCCAACTTAAAAGAGTTGCATCCTCACAATTAAGAATTAAACTACTAAGGAATTTATAAAGACATAGTAATCTATGGGTAGTTCTTAGGTCATATTTGCATCCTCAAATAAGTGAAGATAACGCTGGCGTATGACATCCTCTCGCTCGCAAATGGATTCGCCTGGGGAGTGATATTTCCAAGCTACCCAAACTAGTCTGATCGTCTGACCCCGTAATATCTTCTCACTAATGTCAAGTATCCCAACTGGTTGCTCCTCATACCTCAAGCTCGGTCCCAATGAAATATCAGAATAATCGACTACGTGACTTGGGTCAGTCACGTACCTCCTCAGCTGTGAGACATAAAATATATTATACACTCCCTCTAGAGATGGGGGTAATGCAAGATGGTACGTCACCTCACCAATACGCTCCAAAATATCAAACAGCCCAATGTACCTTGGGCTCATCTTGCCTCTGCTTTCGAATAGAATGGTAGCTCGAGTAGGTGAGATCCTCAAGAATACATGTTCGCCTTCCTTGAACTCCAAATGTCAGCAGTGTGTGTCAGCCCAATGCCTTTGTCTGTCCTGAGCTGCACGAAGATGACTCTGAATTTGCTTTACCTTCTCAACTATCTGCATCACTAACTCCGGACCGAGTATCTGACGCTCGCCAACGTCACTCCAACATATCGGTGACCTGCACTTTCTTCCGTACAATACCTCAAAATATGCCATCTGGATGCTCTCCTGGTAGTTGTTATTGTAAGAGATCTCCTCCAAGTGCAAATGGTCTTCCCAAGACCCTCCGAAGTCTAACATACACGACCTCAGCATATCCTCTAGGATTTGAATCATGCGCTCCGACTGACCGTCTGTCTGTGGATGGTAAGCAGTGCTGAACTTGAGTCGGGTGCCAAGACTTTCCTGCATGCTCCGCCAAAAATGGGATGTGAATCTTGAGTCACGATCAGTCACAATACTAACCGGTACTCCATGTAACCTTACGATCTGTCGTATATACATGTCGGCTAGAATCTTTGTGGACTGCCAAACTCTGAACGGCAAAAAATATGCTGATTTGGTGAGTCGATCCATAATAACCCAAACTGTATCCTTTCCACTGGGGCTTCTTGGAAATCCTGTAACGAAATCCATAGTGATATATTTCCACTTCCATTCGTGTATGCGAAGCGGTTGTAACATACCAGCGGTTCTTTGATGCTCGGCCTTAACTTGCTGACAGACCAAACATTTTGCCATAAACCGTGCAATCTCTTTCTTTATCCCATGCCACCAATAATACTGTCTCAAATCTTGGTACATCTTCGTACCTCCCGGATGAATAGAGTACATGGAGCTATGTGCTTCAGACATCAACTTATATCTCAACTCCCCATTTCTGAACATATAAGTGATTTCCGCACCTTAATGTCCCATCCTCATGGATTCGAAGTCCCGTCTGCATGACAGCTTCCGTCTTCTCTTTAAGTCTCCGGAACCTAGCATCTGTAGGAAATGCCGCCTTAATCCTCTCCACTAGTGATGACTTAACCTCAAGATTCGCCAACTGTCCACTCTGCCCCAACAAAATAACCTCTATCCCGAGCTCCTGTAGGTCCTCTAATAGCTGAGGCTGCGTCATCAAGAAATAAGTTGTGGGATTTCTGCTGAGTGCGTCTGCTACGATGTTCGTCTTGCCCGGATGGTACTGTAAATCTATATCAAAATCGACATCAACTCTAACCAACGCCTCTACCTCATGTTGAGCTATTTCTGGGTATAGACATACTTCAGACTCTTGTGATCAATGAAAATTTTCACCCTCTCTCCGTAAAGATAGTGCTTCCATATCTTTAATGCAAATATTATCTCAGTTAGCTCGAGATCATGCGTCGGATAATTCTTCTCATAAACCTTTAGCTGTCTCAATGCATAAGCGATAACTTTGCCATGTTGCATCAAAATATATCCTAGTTCACTGCCTAACGCATCACTATAAACTACAAATCCTTCCAATCCTGAAGGAAGGGTCAAGACCAGTGTTGTCGTTAATCGTCTCTTCAACTCCTCAAAGACCTTCTAGCAATCTTTCGTCCATGCAAACTTTGGTCCTTACACGTCAACCGCGTCATAGGCTCTGCAGTCCTTGAGAAGTTCTCCACGAACCTCCGATAATATCCAGTAAGTTCGAGAAAACTTCTCACCTCCGCAACTGATGTAGGTGTGGGCCAAATTTCTATTGCAGCAACCTTCTCCGGATCAACTGAAAGTCCTTTTCCCGAGATAATATGTCCCAGGAAAGGCACCCTATCCAGACAAAACTCATATTTTCTGAGTTTGGCGTACAACCTCTCTTGTCTCAGCGTCTCCAGCACGATCCTGAGATGCTCCTCGTGCTCTTCGTGTCTCTTGGAGTATACCAAGATGTCATCAATAAACACAACCACGAACTTGTCTAAGTACTGATGGAAGACTCTATTCATCAGACTCATAAACACAGCTGGCGCGTTGGTTAAACCAAACGGCATAAATAAGAACTTATAGTGTCCGTACTTGGTCCTGAAGGCTGTCTTCGGTATATCCTCTTTTCGTACTCTAATATGATGATAACCGGATCTGAGATCTATCTTTGAGAATACACGAACACCACTCAACTGATCGAACAGATCATCAATACGCGGTAAGGGATACCAGTTCTTGATGGTTACGACATTCAGTGCCCTGTAGTCAATACACAGACGTACCATCCCATCCTTCTTCGGCACAAATAGTATGGGTGCTCCCTATGGTAAAATATTGGGCCAAATAAAATACTTCTCCAGAAGATCATCAACTTGCTTCTTCAATTCCACCAACTCCTTAGGTGCTAGCCGGTACACTGATAAAGTGATAGGCTCTGCTCCTGGAGTCAAGTCTATTATGAATTCTATTTCCCGATCAGGTGATAAGCCTAAAAGATCATCAAAAAATACATCCACAAACTCTGATACAACCTTTGGGTACTCGGGCTCCCCTTTATTAGAGAGTGCCTTAATTGTAGACTGAACACCTTGCTCTTTGGCTTTTCGAAGAAACTCAAACTCCGGATGACCAGATGGTCTAAATATAACATGTCCACATCGACAATCTAGAGTCGCATGGTACTGACTCATCCAGTCTATACCAAGTACAACATCGTAATCCGGTATGGAAAAGATCAAAAATTGAGCTCGCATCTCTCTCCCACATACTACTACCGAACAAGATATACAAATGTCACTAACTGGGATAATTTTGCCTCCCGTAAGAATTCTTATAGTCTTCAGAAGGGTTACGGTAGCTACTCTATGTGTGGCTACGAAGCTAGCAGCTATGAATGAATACAATGCTCCAGAATCGAATAAAGCTACAACAGGTAATGAAGCTACTAATATAGTACCTGCGATGACCTCTCCTAAAAATAGCTTCCTCTTCAATAGTCATGGCAAATGCCTGCCCTCGCCCCTGAGCTGGCCCTCTCTGTTGCCGAGCCTGCTGGAATTGTGCTACCTATGGTGCCAAATGTTGCCTCAGCTGATACCCTCCTAGAGCTGGTGGTCTGATTCTGCCATCTTCCGTCTGTGGTGCTCCCAGTGCTGGATAAGCTGGCCTATGTGGCTGTTGGATGGGTCTTGGTGCTGGTAAGGCTGGTCGGTAAATCATAGGTGCCCTCGTACAGTCACGTGCTGAGTGCTATCCTGATCCGTAAACCAAGCATAGTCCCAACTTGCGTCTGCACTCGCTCTCAATATGACCTCGCTTGCCACAATATTGACATATTGGCGGTGCCTGCAAGGCTGCTCCAGGTGGCTGGTGCATATGAGGTCTCTTTATAGCTCCTCCGTAGTGTACTCTGGATGGTGCTAGTAGGTGCGGCCGTTTCTGGCTGGACTCTTTTCGGTTGACACGCTCCATGTGTCGCGCTGCGGCAAGGATGTTAGTGTATGAAGTAGGTGCAACGGAGCCCATCAATCTCTGTAGCTTAAAGCTAAGTCCGTCAAAGAACTTCTTCGCCTTCTCCTCTTCTGTCGGAATCAGAGTAGGGGCAAAGCAACTCAAACGGATGAACTCTGTATTGTAATCTTCTACCGTCATGTTGCCTTGAGTGAGGCGGTTAAATTTATCCCTATGTTCCGCTCTGGCAATGGCTGAAATGTACATCTCCTAGAAGATTCTAGAGAACTCCTCATAAGTGACTCGGTCTGAGCCTAGCCTACTCTCCTCGGATAGCCACCAATGATGCGTATTGCCTATCAACTGCATCTTGACAGTTCATCCAACGCTCTCTAGGAAGCTCAGCTGCTTCCAATTGAAGTTGAGTGTTTGTGAGCCACTAATGAACTTTAGTGAGCTCCTCCTTGCCTGAAAAGGTACGTGGCTTCAACTGACAGAAATCTGAGATGGATCCTGTTGATGGTTGCCTGGCTGGTAGGGTCGAATGCTCCAGTGCTGTCACTAGGCTGTTCCTCAAGTTCTCCGCCTGGCGTTGTTGGGCCTCTTGATGTACATACTATTGTGCTTGCATCATTGCTTAGAATATTTAGAATATTTGCTGTCCATCCATAGGTTGTCCTGGTGGAAAAACGGGCATCGGTAGAGTAAACTGTGGCGGTGGTAGAATATCGTCTCGCCGGAATCTCGAGGTGTGCTGATATGCTTGATTGCTTTATTGAGTGGAGGGATCTCCACTCAGTGGCCTCACCTCATAATCGTAGGTGACCACAGCACCTTGTGGTGTACCCGCAGAAGTCTCGTCGCTGGCTCGTGGATCCATTACTCTGCACATAAAATAAACTATGAAAGTCGCACAGAGGAATCAAGGCAGGATGTAACTCAAGAAATTATTTTGAAGTCGATATAGAGGTCAATAACATGTCAACAAGTAGATGAGATCCTATAATTTATTCTATCATAATTTGTAGGCTTGCTCGGTTCTGTATTTTGAATCCGAAGCAATATAGAAATGACCTGCATGGGCCACCATAAAAACTATGTCACGTTCCGGTCCCAAAATACCGAGGGACTAGCCACGTGGTAATGGCCAGCAGCACAACTCCAATTGGAAAACATAATTTAATGGACTCGTTATAGTACACTTAAGCTGTAATAAATATAAATACAAGTCTATACCATCTATCTAAGTATAATTCTAATCTCATCCACAAAAAGTAAATACAATACAATATGATAGACCAGTCAAGATAATAGATAACAAAATATAGTACATCATCAAGTCCAAATAAGTAGTGTCTTGGGGAACAATCCGTCACAATAAAGAAAAGAGAATATCACCAAAAATATATGTCCATAAGTCCAAGTCCAAATATGAAATAACACTAAGTATAAATAACTAAGTAAGTAACTGAGTACTCAGGAGAAATTCTCTGGCACAACCTCGTCCTCTGGTGCCAGTACCGCTCCAACGCCAGCTCTTGTCCTATAAACCTCGGGGTAATCCTCCTCTGCTACACCCGAGGACATAATCCGGATCTAGGTCCTCAGGGGACATAGCAAGGTACAAGAATAACTCAAGCCGAAGTACAGTAGATAAAATATGTGTGCTAAGGATATCTAACATAATCCATCTATGTGTATGCAAGTGAAAACGTACTCGTCCGCTAAACCACCGGTTTCATACATATACTAGGGTACTAGTGATAGTATTAATAATAGTAGTAAGTACGTACAAGCCCCATCAAAGTACCTACAATACTATAATACTAGTAGAGTTTGGTAGCCCAGCGGTACAGTAAGTTTCCCTAACCCCATGTATCTCACGCCTCAAGTCACGAAATGCAAGACAATCACTATCTATGTCTCAAGTCCAGGTGTAAATAACATCATGTCAACTAGCTCATGTCTCAAGTCCTGTCCTAAAATAGAAGTCAAAATCCTCGAATATTTCAAGTAAGGCTTCTGTACATAAAAATCGTGTATAGTGTCCTAAGGCAATTAGTGCAAGTATTGCACTTACACGGTATACAATGACAATGCAATCTAACGATACCCGACTCCACGTACGGAAGTCGGTACCCGAATATGATTCAGACATAAAGTATCGTCACTGTTCTAGGGTCACAATAAAGTAAATTTATTAAAATATAAACTATAAACTGTAGTTAAAATTTAGCATAATTAATTAAGACAAAGGCAAGGTACACTTGCCTGGATTCTGGATATAGCGAGGTCCAAGTAGCGAGCTCAATGCGTCAACTACTCCCGAAAAGGTGGAACCCACACGAACGTCTCCGGATGCTGCAACAGACATCACCAACATTTCCAAAACATCAGAAATAGCTAGAATTGTCTATCCATAAGTCCAATTTGGACACATGGGCAAAAGCGATAGTTTTGGGTCAAAGTGGTATCCAATTGTGGCCCACTTTGCACCGTAAAATGTGTCAGAGATAAAGTTCTCCAAATTTAATAAACTTAGTGTCCACAAGTCTAGAACGATGGCACAAACTCAACGGAGTATCCGTAATTGGAATCCGCTGAGCCGGTCACGAAATTATCCGTCAAGTGAAACCGTAGGGCCCGCGAAACGGTATTTCGTCAACGTTCTCAAAATTGAACCAAACTTGGGTCATAGGACTAGCGTAATACTGCAATTTAATGGCACAATTTTTATTGCAAAATGACCCGTACACACGAAGTTATGACAAGGTGCCAGAATAGGCCGATACGGTATTTTTCACCGGATACACGTTAATGTTGGTGTGCACGCACATCCAAATCAAGTTCTACAATATTCCACACATCCATGTTGACGATACGCGCCTTTTGGTGTAATCCTCATACGACAAAGTCGCCTCGTTTGGCAGGACACACCCCGTTTCGGGATATTTTAGGTTTTATAATTATGTTTTTTCGTCATTTTTGATGCTGATTTAACAACAATATAAAATAAATTAAAATAAATTATTAAAAGAAATTAAAACTCGATTATGTTGTATTTAATCTAGAAAAGGAAATTTGAGTTTTGGTTTACTGTTTTAAATGAAAACGGCTTTGGAAAACAGGGTGTTGGGATAGTTTCGAATGATCCCGAAATCAAGTTTTCTTGATTTTGGATCGCGATTTGTGATCAACAGGAAACAAAATAAACTAAACTATTTGAAAGGAATTGAAGAGAGATAGGTTGTGAACATACCAGAGAAGATGTGACACAAAATGGACGAGCGAGAAGGGAGGAAACTCCGCACGAAGAAAGGGCCACAGCTGCTTGTGTGCGTGTGCGCTCTGGTGGTCGGCGCGGTCATGGACGACGACGGAGGCGGCTGTGGTAGTCGGGGGTGGTCGCCTGGAGGTCTGGAATAGGTCTGATGGTGTTGCATATAAATAGAGTGAAGGGGGGGGTTACGGTATATGAACTGAGGGGTCACGGGGGGGGGGGGGGGAATGGTTAGCGGGTTAGGGTTTAGGTTTGGGTTTGGGTTTTGGGTTTGGGTTCATATATATATATATATATATATATATATATATATATATATATATATAGCCATCTATAAATAGGTTTGTATCTAAAATAAATTTCAGAAAAATTCTATAATACTTTAATAGTAGTTGTACACCAAAAATATATTTTCTGTGAAATATTTGTAATTAATAAATATACATAAATATCTATACAAGTTAATAAATTCATGAATTTATATTTTTCTAATTAGCTAAAAAATAATAAAATTTTTCCTTAGTCTCAATAATTACATAATACCAATAATAAAAATAATAAAATTTAAAATCTGGGGGTTTACAAAAGTAGTAAGTTGAATATATGACACACGCATCGGTCATAGCTTATTCACCCGACGCACACGTCCCTGCATTGAAACATAAAATACTTACCCCCTACACAAGATAATACATTAGCATGATTACTATCTTATATGCGGTCATTGGTGATATTGAAGACACCATGATGGACTATTATATGGTATTACGGTGCGCCCCTCAGCTCTAGGATTGTGAGCCCCGTTGGGGTCCCGCAATGTCCCGTGCCTCAGACGGCTTATTATTTTTTTCCTAGGTCAATTCGGTTCCGGTGCCCCAGATACCGTTTCAAAAAAATATTTAACTTGTGCACAAGTTATCCATGACCATGCAAATACGTGAACAGTTTATTTATGAAATATATGAATGACACAGAGCTAAATTAAGTAGTATTACTCATGTACTTAATATTACTTAGGCGCTCATGCGACCGATTCAATCTTTCCATAAAGCCGTATGTTCCGATTTGATAGACCCGTAGGCACCAATTATTCTGAGGCACCATGCCACAATCGATGATTCAATGTCGTATTTCCTTTCAACAGTTCCGTGGTTTAAACCACAACTGTCGGCTCCGCGTACGAAGCTTAAGTTATAGGGTGTGCATATAGATGCGCTCGATGATTTACAGTTATCCCATGTTCCATTCCTTAGTGGTAAGTATGCATTGTGGCTAATATTTATATATTTACATTCAACTAGACATCGTCGATATGAACGTATTCGAGGCAAAGTATGTGTTTACACGATCGAGTAAAGAAAAAAGGACTGAACCACCCACCGATTAGAGAATGCGTCGAGGAAGGAGACTCGCTTTACTAAGATCAAACGTCAACTACGCACGCTCCTACAATGACACCAACATCGTGTTAGAATTCGTTATCAATCCGTCATAGCGAATTCCTTAGAAAACGAAAGCAAACAATGACGCAAAAATACTTCATCCAAAATCTCACAACGAAAAAGTTCAAAAAAAGCAACAGTCGACTGGTCCCATCGAAGGGACTCTTATATGGAGCTCACTCGCCGAGACGCAGTCTGCTGTATCTAGGACTTATTCCAGCAGAAGCCAAACCATGAGTTGGAATGATTCTCTTTTATTCGTCCGCTACGATTCATTGCCGAAAGGGTCATATTTATATAAGTTCAGATTTTGAGTCAAACTAGCCATAAGCCTTTACGTAGTTCGTCGTCCGGTCGGATCGAGGATGGGGCACTATATAATATACCACTAAGAAATTTTTTTATCTCGAAACTTAAGAACAAGGGTCCTACCTCCGAGTCGACGAATTACGAAGGCTACTTCTCCTTCATCTCCGCCTCCATTTCCTATGTTGATTCTTCGACCGAATGGTTCCGCCACTGTACGCGAACCAAGAGTATCAAATAGTTCTGCAGAACCTTCTCCTTGCGGTCTAAAATTTTCTTAGGTTCATCCGAGTATGACAAGTCTGCGCTCAGCACCAGTTGATCGAAGTTAACTACATGGCTTGGGTCATGCACGTACTTCCAAAGTTGTAAAATGTGGAAGACATCGTGCACATCCGCTAAGGACGGTGGTAGTACAATCCGATAAGCTACCGCTGCCACTCTCTCGAGAATCTCGAAGGGACCAAAAACCTTGGAGTAAGCTTGCCATTAACTCCGAACCGCATTATGCCTCGTATCAGAGTAACTTTCAAGAATAAGTGGTCCCCGGCCATGAATTCTAATGGTCGTCGATGGGTATCTGCATAACTCTTCTGTCGACTCTGTGCGATGCGAAGTCTGTCTCGAATCATGCAGACCTTCTCGACGTCCTGCTCAACTAGTTCTGGTTCGAGTACCTGTCGCTCGCCAACTTCCTCCCAGCATATCGGTGATCGATATTTTCTTCCGTACAACTGTCACGACCCGCACCCGGTGTAAGGGTACTAGTCGGAAACAACGTCCAGCCTACGCCGCAGAATCAGCGGTAGAACGCTGTCTAGATAATCTAAAGAACCACCAATAATGATAGTATACTCAATCACAGAACTAAGATAGAAATGAGCACGAATCAGATAAAGAATAGAATAGTCACAATACAACTCATGAGTCTAAAATAATACATCAATGAGTCTGAAGGAAATACAGAAATAAGCTGGAGACAAATCCAGTACAAAAGAATACTATGAAGCTACAACTCCAGGGTCAACTGTCTCAGTTGGGATAAGTCCCTCTTGAGCCAGGGTCTCAGAATCTAAACCCACAATATCCTGGGGTCCATAAAAGGTAGGGTACCACTCCTCAGTATCATCTGGAAAAATATATCCAGTCAGGAAAGGAGCAGAGTACAACTCTAACAGCAGTTCTCAATCAATGATAAAAACTATGTAACAGTAAATAGCTATGGATAAACAAGATGCACAATAGATAGGAGAGATATATGTACAATAAGGAAATACTGGAAATAAATACAATAAGGAACAATATGCCAATGAAACAATAATACTAATGACTAAGTGTGTGAGTACTAGCTTAACATGTGATCGGCTTGGGCAAGATGCAATGCGGCCTGGCTAATCATACGTGCGGTGCATGATCAACACTATTCTGTTACCAGTACTTTATTCAATAGGGATTTGATCACATATCTATACTAATACTCCCCACCCCCGACTGGTATAATAGATCCAACCACGGTATGCTATGGCACGAGATTCCCCAAGAAGATAGCTAGTCTTCCCGAGAATCGGTGTCTGTACATGTACAAGATAACCAATGAAACAATACTTGCACCATATACACCATATACCAAGGAATAACATCTCATGACAAGATCCGGATATACCAATCCGTGTAACCATAGTGTCAAGAGAAACATGGATATCTACACTAGATACAACGAACATAGAGGATATCATAAATGAGAAACTATCAGAGAATGTACTCGCCTGAAGTCCAATGAACAGTCTCACAGATGTCTGACTCGGTGCCTCGAAGACCTAGATATGAAATACAACATCAATACAAGGTCCCGAAAAGAGAACAAGTTAAACTAGTCAACTTCTAGGTCAATAAGTCAATTCTAAGTCAACTGTCAACTGTGGTCAACTCTAAAGTCAACTAAAGTCAACTATGGTCAAACCAAGGTCAACCTCACAAAACATATATATATATATATATATATATATAATAAATAAGCATAATAATATAGAATATTAAATACAACAATTAGGAATCAAGGTTTTGAACCCAATTGGTATCCACACAAAGAATGCTCAAGATACATATAGGTATATTATTACACTAATACATAATATATTATATATAAACTAATATATTATATATAAATAAAATAATAACAATACTAGTATTATATCTCACCACAA
Source organism: Iris macrosiphon (assembly GCA_036927795.1). Taxonomy (NCBI): domain Eukaryota; kingdom Viridiplantae; phylum Streptophyta; class Magnoliopsida; order Asparagales; family Iridaceae; genus Iris; species Iris macrosiphon. Next base: position 64,844,122 of record JAYESA010000010.1, on the reverse strand, counting down.
ATACATTTATATATACGTATATATATACAAATATAATATATAATATATAAACTAAATCTGCCCAATTGTCACTGAAAACAGTGTGCTAAAACACTAGTTTTCAATAAACAGACTTATAGTGACAGTCCCAACTGTCACAGCAAAACCGTCGCCAAAACGCTGTAAAATAAATCCACTGTTGTCACAGTTTGATGACAGTTCAAACTGTCACAGAAAACCGTCGCTGTAAAACTGCTGCTCAAATCCGCCCGCTGCATTAATGACAGAACTGTCATTAATGCCGAACACTGTTACAACGGCTACTGTTTTAATGACAGTGGCTGTCATTAAATGCCGCTGTCACAAAAACAAATAATATAACTATATATATATTAATATATATAAATCAAATATAAATTAATATATATATATATATATATATATAAACAATTAAATAAATATATACTTATATATATATACATAGTCCTACACAATTAATTACTAATAGCTACAAAACACATTGCATGTATTAATATACATATTTTAACATAGCTAGAAGCACACATAAAAATATATTCATTAATATGCAATTAATTATATAATAATTATAATTAATATAATTACTCATTTAAACACATAAATATATTTTATAAAATATTTATGTATAATTTATTTTATTAATATGTAGTAACATATATAATTGCATGTCAAGAAAGCTACATATATATTTACACATCATATTTTAGTACACATAAAAATATATAGATCTATACTACAATAAATACCATAATAAATACACTAAAATAAATATATAACATCTATATATATTTACTAATTATAATACAAGAATTAAAGTATAAATAATTAGATCTATACAAAAACACACACAATTGGAGAGTATCACACCGTATCCCACTAGATCTAGGATACGCATGCGACACGAGTCCAACACACAACCAATTGCACCCCGAAGGACACAAACAAGTCACAAATAATATTTATGAACAAATCAAAGTGTCAAAAGTAGATCTATGTGTCCGTGTCAAAATACGACATGTACAAAGTCCGGTGTCGGAGGGAAAAGCCCCAAAACGACACGTATCACCAAATTGTTGGGATACGAACTACATGTACCCAATTGTGGACACGACACTAGCCCCAAACACATAAGCACATGCCCAATTGATCTATAGGATCAATTGACACACAAAACAAAATGTCAATTCGATATTCCCACAAAATTGACACAAAAAGCACCATAACTTTCTCCATGGGTCTCCTATGAACACAAAACCAAGTCCTATGGGTAGTACATACATATGGGTTGATTTTACATAATTAAATCTCAGATTTAGAAGCTATTTTAATGGGAAAAACTGAATTATACCTATTGGGAGATGGATTCCCAATGAAACCTCCAATTGAGATGAACTTGCTTCCAAATTATAGATCCTTGCTCCTCTTTGTAGATCATTGCTTCCTCCTTCCAGATCCTTGCTTCTCAACTTTCTAATGGTGAATTGGAAAGAATTTGGAATGAATTTGGTAGGGAATTGGAATGGGAATGGAAGGAATTTGGTAGTGGGAAATTCTAGATCTAGATTTGAAAATGAGAATGAGAGGAGAGAGAAATTTCCCCCCTCTAATATAGGCCGGCCAAACCCCTTCCCCAAGCAATTATGAAATGTCCAATGTACCCCTTGGGGCCTCTCATGAAGAAATAATTAAGGAAGGAAGCTTTTAGTCTAATGATTTAATTAATTTAATCCATCTCCTTAACAATGGCTTTCTAAATGGGCCAAGTCTAACTAATTAATTCATGTTGGTCCATGGGTCTAAACTAAACTAGTTGGGTCCACTAATATAAGTCCAAAATAATTAAATAACATCTAACAATAATTAAATAATACAACAAATAATTATTTACCATGCACAATATTTAATTAAATAGGAAAAGACTAAAATACCCTTTCCTAAAAAATGTGGTAGTGACAAGTCTACCCTCCTTAAAATAATTTCGTCCTCGAAATTCAAAGACGAAAACTACCCCCAGAAAATCACAGAACAGAACTAAAGAATCACAATTAACTAATGAACAGAACATAACTAGAAAATAACATACCTCAAGGTACAAACAAATATGGATAACGCTCTCGCATTTCATCCTCTCTCTCCCAGGTAGACTCCCCTGGAGAGTGATGCCTCCATGCGACGCGTACCAAAGGAATAATCTGGTTCATCAGCACCTTCTCTCTCCGATCCAGAATCTCAACTGGCTGCTCTGGATAGCTAAGAGTAGGGCCTACCTCTATCTCTGAGTGATCCAATACATGACTAGGATCTGCCACGTATCGTCTCAACTGCGACACATAGAACACGTTGTGCACTCCCTCCAATGCAGGTGGCAAGTCTAGTCTATAAGCAACTGCACCGACCCTCTCTAGAATAGTGAAAGGTCCGATGAATCGCGGACTAAGCTTTCCGCCTCCACCGAAGCGAATCGTGCCTCGTGTCGGAGAAATCCTCAGAAACACCAAACTACCCACCTATAACAAAACACCACCTTAAGAACTTAATCTATAACAAACAAGAACAAGCACAAACAAAAATCTAAACTATACCTCAAACTCCAAAGGTCTCCGATGGCTATCGGTCCAATGCCGCTGTCTGTCCTGCGCCACTCGAAGTCTGTTTCTGATCAATTGAACCTTCTCTGCTGCATCCACAACCATCTCTGGCCTAAGCAAAACTCTCTCTCCAACATCGTCCCAAGACAAAGGAGTACGACACCTCCGACCATATAGAGCTTCAAAAGGTGATATCTCTATACTGGCCTGGTAACTGTTGTTGTAAGCAAACTCTACCAAATGGAGATGGTCCTCCCAAGAACCCCCGAAATCTAGTACACAAGTGCGCAACATATCCTCGAGAGTCTGGATAGTCCTCTCTGACTGCCCATCTGTCTGGGGATGATATGCAGTACTGAACTTGAGCTGAGTGCCCAAACTCTTCTGCAAACTCCTCCAGAAATGAGAAGTGAAACGACTATCTCGATCTGAGACTATGCTGACGGGAACTCCATGTATCCTAACGATCTGCCTCACATACATCTCTGCCAGCTTCTCCGTAGACAAACCCACCTTGAAAGGCAAAAAGTGGGCCGACTTGGTCAACCTATCAACAATGACCCTAATCGCGTCTTTCCCTCCTGGAGATCATGGAAGTCCGGACACAAAATCCATAGTAATGTGTTCCCACTTCCACTCTGGAATGGGTAATGGCTGAAGTAAACCTCCTGGCCTCTGCCTCTCGGCTTTCACCTGCTGGCACACTAAGCATCTGGATACAAACTGTGCCACTTCCCTCTTCATGCCATACCACCACACACTCTCTCGCATATCCCGATACATCTTGTTAGCACCTGGATGCATGGAATACTGAGAGCGATGCGCTTCCTGCAACACCTCCTCTCGCAACTCCCCACTAGGCACACACAATCTAACTCCATGCCTCAAAGATCCATCCTCTGTAATAGTGAAATCATCCTCCAATCCTGCTCTCACCTGAGCTCTGATACTCCTCAGAGATACATCATCATACTGTGCTGCCTTGATCCTGTCCATCAGATTTGAGTGTATCTGCAATCCCCACATCTGCATAGAACACCCAGGAACAATCACCTCAATGCCCAAGCTCTCCAAGTCCTCCAACAAATATCGATCCTGCGTCAAGAACATAGCTATCGGATACCTGCTCAAAGCATCGGCAACTACATTGGCTTTCCCAGGATGATATTGCAAAGAGATATCAAAATCCTTCATCAGTTCCAACCACCGACGCTGCCTCATGTTCAACTCCTTCTGCGTGAAAACGTACTTCAAGCTTTTGTGGTCTGTGAAGATCTCCACACGCTCTCCGTACAAATAATATTTCCACAACTTCAGGGCGAATATGACGGCTGCCAACTCTAAATCATGGGTAGGATAGTTCTTTTCATGAGGACGCAATTGCCTGGATGCATAGGCAATCACTTTCCCATGCTGCTGAAGAATACAACCCAAACCCTTCCCCGATGCATCACTATAAATAGTGAAACCTCCGGACCCTGATGGCAACGTCAAAATAGGAGCAGACGTCAACCTCTTCTTCAACTCCTCAAAAGCAACCTGGCAATCCTCCGTCCAGACAAACTCCACATCCTTCCTCGTGAGTCTGGTCATCGGCTCGGCAATCCTCGAAAAATCTTGCACAAACTTCCTGTAGTAGCCTGCCAATCCCAAGAAACTCCTGATCTCTGCTACTGAACTCGGAGTCTTCCAAGATTCCACTGCTGAAATCTTCTTCGGATCCACTGAAATACCATCACCAGTCACAACATGCCCCAAGAATTCCACCTTGTCCAAGAAAAACTCACACTTGGACAACTTCCCATACAGCTTCTCCTTCCTTAGCACATCCAACACAATCCTCAAATGCTCCTCATGCTCCTCCGGTGTCCTCGAGTATATGAGTATGTCGTCGATGAACACCACCACGAACTTGTCAAGGTACTGGTGGAACACCTTGTTCATCAAGTTCATAAATACCGCCGGTGCATTAGTCAAACCAAACGGCATCACCATAAACTCGTACTGACCATACCGAGTTCTAAAAGCAGTCTTCGGTATGTCCTCCGGCTTCACCTTTACCTGATGGTAGCCTGATCTCAAATCTATCTTAGAAAACACCTTGGCACCACTCAACTGATCAAACAAATTATCAATCCGTGGCAAAGGATACTTATTCTTGATAGTGAGATTATTCAAAGCTCTGTAATCAATGCACATGCGCACCGATCCATCCTTCTTCGGTACAAACAATACCGGGGCTCCCCATGGTGAAGAACTCGATCTGATAAACCCCTTATCCTGCAATTCGTCCACCTGCTTCTTCAACTCAACCAACTCGCTGTTGTTTACTCTATAGACATGCTGCGAAATTGGTTCTGCACCTGGCACCAAGTCTATAGAAAATTCAACATCTCGATCTGGCGGCAATCCTGGCAATTCCTCAGGAAACACATCCAAGAATTCTGCTATCAACGGATGTGGCAACTCCTTGTCTTCCACCATAGCTCCACAAATAATGCCTTCGCCTTGCTCTGCAGCTCCTCTAGGAAACTCGAACTCTGGCTCCCCTGGCGGACCAAACAAAACTCTACCTCCTCTACAATCTATGCTAGCACGGTGCCTACTCAACCAATCCATTCCGAGTACAATGTCGTAGCTCGAAAGTGGCATTACAAGTAGACACGCACTCAATTCCCGGCCTCCCAGAGTAACTCTCCGATCCTTGCAAATATCATTAACCAGGATAATGCCTCCCCCGGTCATGATCTTGTAAGTCCTAAGCAAAGACTCAGCTACCAAACCATGCTTTAGAGCAAAAGAAACAGATACAAAACTATGGGAAGCACCACTATCAAACAAAGCTAAAGCTGGAATAGAATCAAGAAGAATAGAACCTGCGATGACATCTCCGGTGGGTTCCTCCTCTTCGACGGTCATAGCAAACGCTCGTCCCTGCCGAGTACCTCTCTGCTGCTGATGCTGGACAAAACGCTGCTGCTGTGTCGGAAGCGGTCCCCTCGGCTGTGCTGCAGGTGGTCTCGTCTGTGCCCTCGGAGCTGGAGCTGCTCCCTGAACTGCACGACGAGGACACTCCCTCGATTGATTCCCTTCAGTACCACAATACAAACAAACTCCTAGCCTCCTCCTGCAAACTTCCCAGATGTGGCCGGGCTTCTTACAGAAGTTGCATGGAGCTTGCTGTAACTGTCTCTGCTGCTGAGGTGCCTGGTGAAAAGGCGCTCTAGCTGGAGTCTGGTTCTGTTGTGGCTGCTGGAAAGGTCTGGACTGGAAATGAGGACGTTTGGCAGATACTGCACTGCCGTTGGCCCCCAGAAAAGAATCATGGTCTCTCTTGGTCTTCAAACCCAGATCCCTCTCAACCTTGCGTGCCTCCGCAAGTATCTCCGAGTATGTCTCATAAAAAGACGGAATGAGAATCTTCACTTCCCAGTTTAGACCCTCACGAAAACGAATAGCTCGAACCTCCAGCTCTCTCACCAGATATTCTGCAAATCGGCTCAACCTGCCGAACTCCGCAGCGTATTCCTCCACAGACATGTTCCCTTGAATGAGACTCTCAAATTGTCTCCCCAAGTCAAGCCTGTCTACCCTGGCGAAAAACTTCTTCTTGAAAAGGTCCTTGAATACCTCCCAATATTGTCCTACGTCAACTAGAACCGGCTCATTCCTGAACCAAGTACGAGCGACGTCGAACAGTTGAAGTCCTACCGCCTCAACCTTCAGATCTTCAGAAAGACGGGACACCCTCATAAGACGCTCAATGTCCTCGAGCCAATCATCAGCATAGACGATGCCCTCCGTCCCCTTGAAAACCCTAGGCTCCAGTTTCTTGAAGTCCTGAATGTTGCCTGGCCGAAGCTGAGCAACTTGAGGAACAACCTGCTGCTGGACCGGAACTCCTCTCTCAACTACAGCACGAGCAAGCTGATGAGCACTCTCGATGCCCTGCCGTAGAACGTCGGTCTGCCTCTGATGTGCCTCTGACTGAGCCCTCTGTGCCTCGAGCATCTCACGAAACAGTGTAAACATCTGTGACGCCTCTGCTGGCACAGGAGGTGGAGGTGGAAGCCCCTCAGATATAGCTGGCACAGTCCTCTGAGTAGGTGGTGGACCTCCGAAGGCAGCTGACACTCCAATCACCGGAGAAGTGACTGGTGCAGGCCCTCGGGATGTCGCAGACCTCTCAGAAACTGCTCTCCCCTGCTGTGATCTAGTCTTAGGCGGCATCCTAAGACAAAGCGAAAGAAAGAATCAATATGGCACAAGATGTAAGACATCAAGGAAAGGACAAGTTTAAGGGATCAAGTATCAATATCAAAGGAGAATAGTTGAATCAAAAGAATTTTCCTAGATGTGATTGAGTATCTCAGCCTATATCCTATATCCTATCGCAGGCTCGCAGTAGTACAACTAAGTTGTCGCACTACCACGACATCACATACTTGTGAAGCTAGGACCTGTATGGGCCACCACCAAAAACGTGTCACGACCCGCACCCGGTGTAAGGGTACTAGTCGGAAACAACGCCCAGCCTACGCCGCATAATCGGCGGTAGAACGCTGTCTAGATAATCTAAAGAACCACCAATAATGATAGTATACTCAATCACAGAACTAAGATAGAAATGAGCACGAATCAGATAAAGAATAGAATAGTCACAATACAACTCATGAGTCTAAAATAATACATCAATGAGTCTGAAGGAAATACAGAAATAAGCTGGAGACAAATCCAGTACAAAAGAATACTATGAAGCTACAACTCCAGGGTCAACTGTCTCAGTTGGGATAAGTCCCTCTTGAGCCAGGGTCTCAGAATCTAAACCCACAATATCCTGGGGTCCATAAAAGTTAGGGTACCACTCCTCAGTATCATTTGGAAAAATATATCCAGTCAGGAAAGGAGCAGAGTACAACTCTAACAGCAGTTCTCAATCAATGATAAAAACTATGTAACAGTAAATAGCTATGGATAAACAAGATGCACAATAGATAGGAGAGATATATCTACAATAAGGAAATACTGGAAATAAATACAATAAGGAACAATATGCCAATGAAACAATAATACTAATGACTAAGTGTGTGAGTACTAGCTTAACATGTGATCGGCTTGGGCAAGATGCAATGCGGCCTGGCTAATCATACGTGCGGTGCATGATCAACACTATACTGTTACCAGTACTTTATTCAATAGGGATTTGATCACATATCTATACTAATACTCCCCACCCCCGACTGGTATAATAGATCCAACCACGGTATGCTATGGCACAAGATTCCCTAAGAAGATAGCTAGTCTTCCCGAGAATCGGTGTTTGTACATGTACAAGATAACCAATGAAACAATACTTGCACCATATACACCATATACCAAGGAATAACATCTCATGACGAGATCCGGATATACCAATCTGTGTAACCATAGTGTCAAGAGAAACATGGATATCTACACTAGATACAACGAACATAGAGGATATCATAAATGAGAAACTATCAGAGAATGTACTCGCCTGAAGTCCAATGAACAGTCTCACAGATGTCTGACTCGGTGCCTCAAAGACCTAGATATGGAATACAACATCAATACAAGGTCCCGAAAAGAGAACAAGTTAAACTAGTCAACTTCTAGGTCAATAAGTCAATTCTAAGTCAACTGTGGTCAACTCTAAAGTCAACTAAAGTCAACTATGGTCAAACCAAGGTCAACCTCACAAAACATATATATATATATAATAAATAAGCATAATAATATAGAATATTAAATACAATAATTAGGAATCAAGGTTTTGAACCCAATTGGTATCCACACAAAGAATGCTCAAGATACATATAGGTATATTATTACACTAATACATAATATATTATATATAAACTAATATATTATATATAAATAAAATAATAACAATACTAGTATTATATCTCACCACAAATATATTTATATATACGTATATATATACAAATATAATATATAATATATAAACTAAATCTGCCCAATTGTCACTGAAAACAGTGTGCTAAAACACTAGTTTTCAATAAACAGACTTATAGTGACAGTCCCAACTGTCACAGCAAAACCGTCGCCAAAACGCTGTGAAATAAATCCACTGCTGTCACAGTTTGATGACAGTTCAAACTGTCACAGAAAACCGTCGCTGTAAAACTGCTGCTCAAACCCGCCCGCTGCATTAATGACAGAACTGTCATTAATGCCGAACACTGTTACAGCGGCTGCTATTTTAATGACAGTGGCTGTCATTAAATGCCGCTGTCACAAAAACAAATAATATAACTATATATATATTAATATATATAAATCAAATATAAATTAATATATATATATATATATATAAACAATTAAATAAATATATACTTATATATATACATAGTCCTACACAATTAATTACTAATAGCTACAAAACACATTGCATGTATTAATATACATATTTTAACATAGCTAGAAGCACACATAAAAATATATTCATTAATATGCAATTAATTATATAATAATTATAATTAATATAATTACTCATTTAAACACATAAATATATTTTATAAAATATTTATGTATAATTTATTTTATTAATATGTAGTAACATATATAATTGCATGTCAAGAAAGCTACATATATATTTATACATCATATTTTAGTACACATAAAAATATATAGATCTATGCTACAATAAATACCATAATAAATACACTAAAATAAATATATAACATCTATATATATTTACTAATTATAATACAAGAATTAAAGCATAAATAATTAGATCTATACAAAAACACACACAATTGGAGAGTATCATACCGTATCCCACTAGATCTAGGATACGCATGCGACACGAGTCCAACACACAACCAATTGCACCCCGAAGGACACAAACAAGTCACAAATAATATTTATGAACAAATCAAAGTGTCAAAAGTAGATCTATGTGTCCGTGTCAAAATACGACATGTACAAAGTCCTGTGTCGGAGGGAAAACCCCCAAAACGACACGTATCACCAAATTGTTGGGATACGAACTACATGTACCCAATTGTGGACACGACACTAGCCCCAAACACATAAGCACATGCCCAATTGATCTATAGGATCAATTGACACACACAACAAAATGTCAATTCAGAATTCCCACAAAATTGACACAAAAAGTACCATAACTTTCTCCATGGGTCTCCTATGAACACAAAACCAAGTCCTATGGGTAGTACATACATATGGGTTGATTTTACATGATTAAATCTCAGATTTAGAAGCTATTTTAATGGAAAAAACTGAATTATACCTATTGGGAGATGGATTCCCAATGAAACCTCCAATTGAGATGAACTTGCTTCCAAATTGTAGATCCTTGCACCTCTTTGTAGATCCTTGCTTCCCCCTTCTAGATCCTTGCTTTTCAACTTTCTAATGGTGAATTGGGAAGAATTTGGAATAAATTTGGTAGGGAATTGGAATGGGAATGGAAGGAATTTGGTAGTGGGAAATTCTAGATCTAGATTTGAAAATGAGAATGAGAGGAGAGAGAAATTTCCCCCCTCTAATATAGGCCGGCCAAACCCCTTCCCCAAGCAATTATGAAATGTCCAATGTACCCCTTGGGGCCTCTCATGAAGAAATAATTAAGGAAGGAAGCTTCTAGTCTAATGATTTAATTAATTTAATCCATCTCCTTAACAATGGCTTTCTAAATGGGCCAAGTCTAACTAATTAATTCATGTTGGTCCATGGGTCCAAACTAAACTAGTTGGGTCCACTAATATAAGTCCAAAATAATTAAATAACATCTAACAATAATTAAATAATACAACAAATAATTATTTACCATGCACAATATTTAATTAAATAGGAAAAGACTAAAATACCCTTTCCTAAAAAATGTGGTAGTGACAACAACGCTTCATATGGTGCCATCTGAATACTCGACTGATAATTATGGTTATACGCAAATTCTTCTAACGACAAGTGCGTGTCCCAACTAGTTTTCAAGTATATAACACACACCTGCATCATATCTTCAAGTATTTGGTTCACCCTCTCTGTTGGACGTTGCATCTAGTTCTTATTCCAACAGAAGCCAAACCATGAGTTAGAATAATTCTCTTTTATTCGTCCGCCATGATTCAATGCTGTCACTACCACATTCCGAAAACAGGGGTATTTTCGACTTTTTACAATATTTAATATTATTGTAGTTATAATTAATTAATTGCATGAATAGTATATATTTAAATTAAATAACTGTGTGATGTGTACTTTAATATATTATATTATAGACAGTGTTCGTTTGTGTTTGTGATGGTAGACTTGACCTAGAAGCCAGTAGATGAGCACCTGTCCGAGTTATGGAATTTTGAAGTTAATTGTTTTATTTTAGAATTAATTTATTGGAGGTGTAATTAATTACTGTATTTTATTTAATTTTTTACGCATTGCCTTTGCTTCGATATTTGGAGCGCTATCCTGACTTTTGTCTTCCAACAAATTTCACCATCTTGCCCTAGACATGCCCGCCTTCAATTCTGCTATTTTTGCAACTCATGACTATGCTCTTTGTACATTATTTCTAGCCGCACAAAAATCGTCGCGGACGTTATTTTTAAATTCCTATTTTTGTATCGTTGTGCGTCCCAATCGAAATTGGAGACAATCTTGACCTATTTTTCGTGCGGCCCAAATTAGGGTAATATTCTGTTCTGAGTCTTCTTCATTATTGGTATTGATGACCTGACCTGATTTTTGCCCCAGGTACTCCTAATTAATTGTTGAACACAACTTGCATTTATTTCTATTTAAATTGAGGATACTATTTTATCTGATTCTAAAATCCCAATTTAATTCCAGTGCCCTGTTGTTTGAGCCCACACCAAACTTACAGCGTCCCCTGACCCTACAAAACACCGGACCCCGAATCGCCCGCCAAATTTTTGTCATTTTATGTGTTTGTGCAATTTCCCAAATTTAAGGGGCTAAGTTGCAATTATTCAATTGTAGGTGTCATCACCCCATTGTCCAAGACCAAATGGAAAGATTATTTACTTAAGGACCAAATTGCATTTTTCCTACATGAGTTAATTTCCTTCATGTTCAATCTAGACCACTCATTTAGAGGGTCAATCACAACCCTCCATCAAAATCCCCTCATCCTATATAATGACATGTCTACATCAAACCTTAATCCCTAGGTAACCTAGAAAACACCACCTCCTCACAAGCCCCCACATCCCCTCTCTCATACGTATGTAATTTCTTTCCTCCTTCTTCCTTCTTCTTCTCATTTCTTTTCCTTCTTCTTCTTCCCCTTCTTCTCCTTTTCATTTAAATTTGAGAATTCAAATTTAAAAGAGAGGGGGGGAACACTGTTCACCCCCCATCTCTGCATCCCGGCCCCTTGCTGTGCAGCCGCTGCCCGACTCAGTCCGGCGGCCCTTCGGCGGACCCTCCGCACTCCGACACGGCAGCGCTGCTCTTCCCTCGGTCAACCCTCCGGCGGCCCTCGGTGAACCCCGGCGAGCAGCACCCCGCTGCAGCCGCTGAACTCATCCAGCCGGCGGCGCTGCCGATCTCCCCTCGCGATCACCCCCATCACCGTCCCTCCGGCGCACTGCTCCAAGCCGAGCTCCACGACCACCACGAGAACCACCCCCATCTCCTCCTCAACTGATCCCGCTGCCTGAACCTCCCTCCGGCGATGACTGGACGACCTCCCCCGCTCCGGCGACTCCGGCACTCCCCCTCCACGCCGAGCCTCTCACCCTCAGTCGAGACGAGCAGCCGATCGAGCTGCTGCCCGGACGAGAACGGCGAGCCGCATCCCTCTGCAACTACTCCGGCAGCGCACTCCACTCTACATCCCGCTCCACCACCTCTTCCACTCCTTCACGAGCTCCTCCTCACGACGAGCACCTGACGTCCGGCCATCTCTCCGGCCGACCCCGCTGTGAGTCTCCTCCATCTCTCCCTCTTCCTTCTTCTTTCTTCCTGTGAATGTACATATACATGTATGTAAGTAGGTATGTAGATATTAATGTATGTTTTGGTGTAGAGAAAATACGTATATTTTGATGTAAATATACCTGTGTATAATATACGTATTAATTGATATATATATATATATAAATATGTATATACATATTTATTTTGGTATGTAATAAAAACGTATTTTAGTTCATATGTATATGTGTAAGTATATTAATTAATGTTAAATGGTACATGTATACGTATATGTATATAAATAGTATTTATTTAATTAATGATAATACGTGAATATGTATAGTATATAAATACATTAGTAATGTATATTTTAATATATGTACATGTATATTATCTATTTAATTAAATGTTTAATACGTGTATTAGCATAGTATATATATATATTTTAGTATATGTATGTACGTATTAATGTATATATATATATGATATTTGAAAATGTTTTACTAGTATATATATGTATAAACGTATTTTGGTGTATATGTATATGTATATATACATTTAATATGATTTATATATATATGTAGGTAATTTGGTAAAAAATAAAATGTTTAGTATATATATATATATTGTATATATATATGTACTTAATATATTTTCAAATATGTATAATTAGTATAAATGTATATATATATATATTTTGTACATACATTTAATATATTTTCAATGTATATATATGATTGGTATATATAAATACGTGTTCTACTATATGTATTATTGGTATACTTAATATATTTTTCAATATATAAAATTGATATATGTATGTACTTATTGTATATACACCTAGTGTATTTTTTAAATTGATAAACATGGTAAACATACATTGTTTAACTATATATATATTATACATGAAATTAAAGGATATATATATGGTAGGTATTATGTTGGTTAAAAATATGTAATGTGTTTAGATGACTGTCTGCTAGATGACCCTAGTTGACCAGTAGAATACCTGGCATAGCCCCTGAGTTAGTATTGTTGTGTGTTAGTATAGCTTCTGATTGCAATTATTGTATTGTTATTATATGTTTTAGGACTGTTGCTTCACCCAGGGGATACTCTGGAACAGGACATCACTAATTACCAGCTAAGGACCCAAGGCGAGTACATTCTCTGACAGTTTTCGTTTTGTTGATTACTTCTATAAATTATAGTGCATTACATACTTGATTCCGACACTATGGATACACGGGTTAGCACCCTAGATCCCCATCATGAGGAGTCGTGATTGGAATCCATCGTGCTAGCTGGGGGATGGGGAACTATTAGTAGATTATGTGATCATATCCAAACATTTATATGTACCATAGCTCACCCCACTTCTCACGTCGGGTGCAGCCTGACCATTTATATGCTCCATAGCTGTTATATATGATTAGCCTGACCACTATATGCACCATAGCTAACCATACGGTTAGCCTGACCTAAAAGAATCATAGCTAATCATATATAACCAGCCTGATCCAGTCCCAAGCCGATCACATAATAAACTAATATTTCAAACACTTAGCTAGATGTCTATTTTATTCAGATTCACTTGTTCTAGCATTCACTGGTTATTGTTCATTGCTAGATGCTCTATTGCCTATTTCACTTCTCCAGTACTTCACATGTTCAGCTTTTATTCTCATCTTGTATTTCTTACACTGTTTATAGACTTTGTCAATTTAATGAAACTGCTGTTAGTGTATGTACTTTGCTCCTTCCTGACTGGAAAATATTTTTCCAGACTGTGACCTTAGTAGACTGGTTTCCGACACACTTGGGGGATTGGAAGTTAATGATTGCAGGTATGATTATTTTGTCGTTAGACTTGTCTTGTATTTCTTGCTTGCCTTGATATCTCATCGTGCTTTAGTTTATGTGATTGAGTATTTCTAGCATTATTTTATAATATCCACGTCTCCTTATGGAGTTGGGTATTCACGTGAGTTGATTAGATAGTTACATGACCTAGACAGCGTTCTACCGCCGATGCTGCGGCTTAGGCTGGACGTACCCACGCACTCGTGCCCCTAAACCGGGTGCGGGTCGTGACACATTTTTAGTGGTGGCCCATGCAGGTCAGACTTTGCGAATTGTGTGATGTCGTGGTAGTGTGACGTCTTCGTTGTACTACTGCGTGCCTGCAATAGAATATAGGACATAGGATACTAGGACGAGAGCGAATACTCAATCACAATTTCTTGAGAGATTCCTGGGACGACCCCTTGAGAATCTTATTACAATTTCTAAATTTAAATCCTTCGCCCTTGTTTCCGTCCGTTCTCACTTGTTGATATTGAGTTTGATTCTTGTTGACCAGTTGTTAACTTTAATTCCTGGTATCGTTGTTGAGTTGATTTCATATTGAGATGAATTTTACGGACTAGAATTTATGGTATCATCTGATGACATATATTGATGAGGACAGTGAGAAAGGTAAAACGTCTACTTTGGTTATGGAACCTAGAGTTTATCGCAGCCATTCTAGCTGTCGTGACGAGAACGTAGGAACCAGACTTGGATGTACATACTGTAGTTATGAAACTTAGAGTCTCTCGCAGCCATACCGGTTGGCGTGGCGAGGATTCTAGATGACATGATTATAGGGTTGCATACCTTAGTTACGGAATCTATCGTTTATCGCATCTATGCTTACTGGCGTGGCGAGGATTCTAAGTGTCATGATTTCTGACGAGACGTGTATGATTATCAGGTTGTATCTTAAATTGGTTCTTAAAGTATCATCTCAAGACTTACCTATTTCTGTTATTCCAGGACTTTGTTCCATCGCTTCTTTTCTTTACTAGCAGTAAAGATACCTTCCGTCCTCAATCCAGTTCTTTTGAGCTCCTATTCTCTAAGGATTCCTTGTTAAAATTTCCAATTTAAATCATTCCTTTGTTCCGTCCATTCTCACTTATTGATGTTGAATTTGATTGTTGTTAATTATGTATTAAATTAGGATTTTGGTTTCATTATAGAGTTGATTTCATATCAAGATGAATTTATAGACTGATTTATGGTATTATTTGATGATGCCCGTCAATGAGGACAGTGAAAATGATTAACATTAGAGCTATTGGACTACAAAAGGTGGATTTAAAATTTTTAATTGAAGATTGAAAATGAAATTCAAGTTTTAGGATTCTGAGAAGATTGAGATTGTTATTAAAAGTTATTTTGAAGATTTCAATGAATTGCATTTTTGAATTTTGAGAAGATTGAGATATTGTTATTAAAATTTTATTTTGAGGAATTCAGATTCAATTTGATGAACCTAGACAAGCTATAAGGATTTTTGGAATTGATAAAATTTTCATTTCAGTATTTAGATAATTGGTCTTGAGGAAAGTATATGCAATTTTACTTTAAAATTTAGTCGAGGAGTTATTTTGAGGAATTTTATTTGAGGATAAGATCTTATAGTGGGAGAGATATATTAGTATATATGAGTAGATGATATACATGTGTAAGGATCTGATGACTTGAGTATGATTGAGATCTCACTGCCAACTGACTTGGGTGCCAATCTAGGGTGGTATTAGAGAGAGCAGTACTTAGTATAGTGTGTTGCAATTGATATGCACTTGAGTGATAAGAATAACTAGTATCAACTATTGCAGTAGGTAAGGAAGTTAGCAGTGCGTATGCTTGTAGTAGAGTGTGGTACCTAAAGAGATAGAGGTATCAAACTTTCCATGCATCATTTGACCTATGATTATGTTAGAGATAGAAGATATTGCAAGTAACATGTTAGCAGATTCTTTCTTTTCTTTCCTCATGTTCCTTTTGACTTCTGATTGATTGATACCTTAGTACCGTAGCTTGTATGCATGATTTCTTGTTATAATGTAGTTAGTAGTACCCCTGATACAGAGACTGCAATACCATGACAAAAGACACCATGATCATACATATTTCCCTTAGGTTGCTTGTTAAATGGTTGTAGGTAGAATTCTCTTAGACTTTGATTGTTGAGGATTTAACTGTAGTAAAGATTAACGAAGAGGTTATGACTTGACAAAGAGAGACAATGTGCCTTAAATTTTGAGGAAAAATATTAAATTAAATAAGGAGTTGGGAATTTAATATGGCGTAATTGAAGTTTTGTTAAATCATTGATTTTAAGAAGATTATGAAATATTTATCATTAAATTTGAGGAATTTAAGAAGGCCATCGATATATTTATTGGACTGCAAGTTATGAACTTATATCTTGAATATTGTATTGGAGGTTTCATAAGTATTACATCGTTGCATATTATATGGGGGAAAAAAAAATCGAGGAATAAGAACACAAATGGATTAGTGTTGAATTCAAATTTTGGGATAAGATTCAATTTTTGAAATATGCATTGATTGGATTTCAATTAGAGGATTGAATATTAAATTCTTGTATTTCGTTATTAACTTAAAATTTTGGAGGATATTGTGATAAGAATGGGATTTGATTTATATTTGAAGATTTTTAGGGATATGATATTTATAGAATTTTGAAAAATTATTGTGACATAACAATATGGAGTAGTTCATGATTATATGATTTGATGAATTTAAATTTGATGGTAGTAAATGAATAAATAAAACAATTGAGGATTTAAAAATTCGAGGATAAATATTGATTTAAATAGAGGGTTAAAAATTTAACATGGCAGGATTTATGATGTATTAATTCCAGGAAGGATATGATATGATTGAGGTTATCATTAGAATTTGAGGAAATTAAGGAGATTGTCATTAAATTATTGGATTGCAAGTTATAAATTTTAGAATGTTATATTTGAATGTCGCATTTGGAAAATCCTTAAGTATCGTATTGCCGAGTATTTTGAGGAAGGAAAAAAAAAATAAAATTGGATGGACTAATGTTTGAATTCAAAACTTGTGGGACGAGATTACAATTATATATGTGGATTGATTAAATCAAATTTGAGGAGTGGATATTAAATTCCGAGTATTGAATTACTAACTAAAACTTTCAAGGGAATTTTGATAAAAAAAAAAAAAAAAGTAGACTTTGATTTCATTTCGAGGATTTTTTTTCAGGAATGAAATAATATCAGAAATTTTGAAATTATGAAAAGACCTTGCGGATTATTACCTGATGTCGTGGTTGATGAATTTAAGTTTGAGGGAAATAATTAATGTGTATGATTAAATGCTACTTTGAGGATTTTAAATTTCGAGGACGAAATTCTTTTAAGGAGGGTAGACTTGTCACTACCACATTCCGAAAACAGGGGTATTTTCGACTTTTTACAATATTTAATATTATTGTAGTTATAATTAATTAATTGCATGAATAGTATATATTTAAATTAAATAACTGTGTGATGTGTACTTTAATATATTATATTATAGACAGTGTTCGTTTGTGTTTGTGATGGTAGACTTGACCTAGAAGCCAGTAGATGAGCACCTGTCCGAGTTATGGAATTTTGAAGTTAATTGTTTTATTTTAGAATTAATTTATTGGAGGTGTAATTAATTACTGTATTTTATTTAATTTTTTACGCATTGCCTTTGCTTCGATATTTGGAGCGCTACCCTGACTTTTGTCTTCCAACAAATTTCACCATCTTGCCCTAGACATGCCCGCCTTCAATTCTGCTATTTTTGCAACTCATGACTATGCTCTTTGTACATTATTTCTAGCCGCACAAAAATCGTCGCGGACGTTATTTTTAAATTCCTATTTTTGTATCGTTGTGCGTCCCAATCGAAATTGGAGACAATCTTGACCTATTTTTCGTGCGGCCCAAATTAGGATAATATTCTGTTCTGAGTCTTCTTCATTATTGGTATTGATGACCTGACCTGATTTTTGCCCCAGGTACTCCTAATTAATTGTTGAACACAACTTGCATTTATTTCTATTTAAATTGAGGATACTATTTTATCTGATTCTAAAATCCCAATTTAATTCCAGTGCCCTGTTGTTTGAGCCCACACCAAACTTACAGCGTCCCCTGACCCTACAAAACACCGGACCCCGAATCGCCCGCCAAATTTTCGTCATTTTATGTGTTTGTGCAATTTCCCAAATTTAAGGGGCTAAGTTGCAATTATTCAATTGTAGGTGTCATCACCCCATTGTCCAAGACCAAATGGAAAGATTATTTACTTAAGGACCAAATTGCATTTTTCCTACATGAGTTAATTTCCCTCATGTTCAATCTAGACCACTCATTTAGAGGGTCAATCACAACCCTCCATCAAAATCCCCTCATCCTATATAATGACATGTCTACATCAAACCCTAATCCCTAGGTAACCTAGAAAACACCACCTCCTCACAAGCCCCCACATCCCCTCTCTCATACGTATGTAATTTCTTTCCTCCTTCTTCCTTCTTCTTCTCATTTCTTTTCCTTCTTCTTCTTCCCCTTCTTCTCCTTTTCATTTAAATTTGAGAATTCAAATTTAAAAGAGAGGGGGGGAACACTGTTCACCCCCCATCTCTGCATCCCGGCCCCTTGCTGTGCAGCCGCTGCCCGACTCAGTCCGGCGGCCCTTCGGCGGACCCTCCGCACTCCGACACGGCGGCGCTGCTCTTCCCTCGGTCAACCCTCCGGCGGCCCTCGGTGAACCCCGGCGAGCAGCACCCCGCTGCAGCCGCTGAACTCATCCAGCCGGCGGCGCTGCCGATCTCCCCTCGCGATCACCCCCATCACCGTCCCTCCGGCGCACTGCTCCAAGCCGAGCTCCACGACCACCACGAGAACCACCCCCATCTCCTCCTCAACTGATCCCGCTGCCTGAACCTCCCTCCGGCGATGACTGGACGACCTCCCCCGCTCCGGCGACTCCGGCACTCCCCCTCCACGCCGAGCCTCTCACCCTCAGTCGAGACGAGCAGCCGATCGAGCTGCTGCCCGGACGAGAACGGCGAGCCGCATCCCTCTGCAACTACTCCGGCAGCGCACTCCACTCTACATCCCGCTCCACCACCTCTTCCACTCCTTCACGAGCTCCTCCTCACGGCGAGCACCTGACGTCCGGCCATCTCTCCGGCCGACCCCGCTGTGAGTCTCCTCCATCTCTCCCTCTTCCTTCTTCTTTCTTCCTGTGAATGTACATATACATGTATGTAAGTAGGTATGTAGATATTAATGTATGTTTTGGTGTAGAGAAAATACGTATATTTTGATGTAAATATACCTGTGTATAATATACGTATTAATTGATATATATATATATAAATATGTATATACATATTTATTTTGGTATGTAATAAAAACGTATTTTAGTTCATATGTATATGTGTAAGTATATTAATTAATGTTAAATGGTACATGTATACGTATATGTATATAAATAGTATTTATTTAATTAATGATAATACGTGAATATGTATAGTATATAAATACATTAGTAATGTATATTTTAATATATGTACATGTATATTATCTATTTAATTAAATGTTTAATACGTGTATTAGCATAGTATATATATATATTTTAGTATATGTATGTACGTATTAATGTATATATATATATGATATTTGAAAATGTTTTACTAGTATATATATGTATAAACGTATTTTGGTGTATATGTATATGTATATATACATTTAATATGATTTATATATATATGTAGGTAATTTGGTAAAAAATAAAATGTTTAGTATATATATATATATTGTATATATATATGTACTTAATATATTTTCAAATATGTATAATTAGTATAAATGTATATATATATATATTTTGTACATACATTTAATATATTTTCAATGTATATATATGATTGGTATATATAAATACGTGTTCTACTATATGTATTATTGGTATACTTAATATATTTTTCAATATATAAAATTGATATATGTATGTACTTATTGTATATACACCTAGTGTATTTTTTAAATTGATAAACATGGTAAACATACATTGTTTAACTATATATATATTATACATGAAATTAAAGGATATATATATATGGTAGGTATTATGTTGGTTAAAAATATGTAATGTGTTTAGATGACTGTCTGCTAGATGACCCTAGTTGACCAGTAGAATACCTGGCATAGCCCCTGAGTTAGTATTGTTGTGTGTTAGTATAGCTTCTGATTGCAATTATTGTATTGTTATTATATGTTTTAGGACTGTTGCTTCACCCAGGGGATACTCTGGAACATGACATCACTAATTACCAGCTAAGGACCCAAGGCGAGTACATTCTCTGACAGTTTTCGTTTTGTTGATTACTTCTATAAATTATAGTGCATTACATACTTGATTCCGACACTATGGATACACGGGTTAGCACCCTAGATCCCCATCATGAGGAGTCGTGATTGGAATCCATCGTGCTAGCTGGGGGATGGGGAACTATTAGTAGATTATGTGATCATATCCAAACATTTATATGTACCATAGCTCACCCCACTTCTCACGTCGGGTGCAGCCTGACCATTTATATGCTCCATAGCTGTTATATATGATTAGCCTGACCACTATATGCACCATAGCTAACCATACGGTTAGCCTGACCTAAAAGAATCATAGCTAATCATATATAACCAGCCTGATCCAGTCCCAAGCCGATCACATAATAAACTAATATTTCAAACACTTAGCTAGATGTCTATTTTATTCAGATTCACTTGTTCTAGCATTCACTGGTTATTGTTCATTGCTAGATGCTCTATTGCCTATTTCACTTCTCCAGTACTTCACATGTTCAGCTTTTATTCTCATCTTGTATTTCTTACACTGTTTATAGACTTTGTCAATTTAATGAAACTGCTGTTAGTGTATGTACTTTGCTCCTTCCTGACTGGAAAATATTTTTCCAGACTGTGACCTTAGTAGACTGGTTTCCGACACACTTGGGGGATTGGAAGTTAATGATTGCAGGTATGATTATTTTGTCGTTAGACTTGTCTTGTATTTCTTGCTTGCCTTGATATCTCATCGTGCTTTAGTTTATGTGATTGAGTATTTCTAGCATTATTTTATGATATCCACGTCTCCTTATGGAGTTGGGTATTCACGTGAGTTGATTAGATAGTTACATGACCTAGACAGCGTTCTACCGCCGATGCTGCGGCGTAGGCTGGACGTACCCACGCACTCGTGCCCCTAAACCGGGTGCGGGTCGTGACAAATGCCGAAAGGGTCATTTTTATATTAAGTTCAGATTTTGAGTCAAACTAGCCACAAGCCTTTACGTAGTGCGTCGTCCGGTCGGATCAGGGATGGGGAACTACATAATATACCGCCAAGAAAAAGTTTTATCCCAAAACTTAAGAACAAGGGTCCTACCTCCGACTCGACGAATAACGAAGGGTACTTCTTCTTCATCTCCGCCTCCATTTCTCATGTCGATTCTTCAACCGAATGGTTTCGCCATTGCACGCGAACCAAGAGTACCGAATGGTTCCATAGAACCTTCTCCTTGTGGTCCAAAATTTGCACAGGTTCCTCCGAGTATAACAAGTCTGCGCTCAGCACTGGTTGATCGAAGTTAACTACGTGACTTGGATCATGCACATACTTTCAAAGTTGTAAAACGTGGAAGATATCGTGCACATTCGCTAAGGCCGGTGGTAGTGCAATCCGATAATCTACCGCTGCCACTCTCTCGAGAATCTCGAAGGGATCAACAAACCTTGGACTAAGCTTGCCTTTAACACCGAACCGTATTACACCTCGCATTGGAGTAACTTTCAAAAACATGTGGTCCTTGACAATGAATTCTAATTGTCGTCGATGGGTAACTGCATAACTCTTCTATCGACTCTGCGCGATGCGAAGTCTGTCTTGATTCATGCGGACCTTCTCGATGGCTTGCTCAACTAGTTCCAGTTCGAGTACTTGTCGCTCGTCGACTTCCTCCCACTTATCGGTGATGGACATTTTTTTCTGTAAAATGCTTCATATGGTGCCGTCTGAAAACTCGACTGATAACTATTGTTATACGCAAATTTCACTAAGGGCAAGTGCATGTCCCAACTAGTTTTCAAGTCTATAGCATATAGCCACAGCATATCTTCAAGTATTTGGTTCACCCTCTCCGTCTGGCCATCTGTTTGAGGATGATATGGGTACTAAAATTCAACTTTGTTCCCATTACAGATTGTAGGCTCGTCCAGAAATGCGACAAGAATCGCCCGTCTCTGTCCGAAATGATCGTGGCGGGTACCCCGTAGAGTCAAAAATATCATCAATGTAAATCTGCACTAACCGATCGATGCTCCATGTTACTTTGATCACGATAAAATGTGCTGACTTGGTTAATCTATAACAATGAACCAAATCGTATCATTCTCTCGCGGCGTCTTCGAAAAACCGACGATGAAGTCCATTGTGATATTGTCCCATTTTTACTCGGGAATAGCGAGGTTCTACAGGTCCCCACCTGGCTGTTGGTGCTCGGCATTTACCTGTTGACAATCCATACACTGTGACACAAAGGTTTCCACATCCCGCTTCATGCCGTGCCACCAAAAAATTGTGCGCAAGTCCTTATACATCTTGGTGCTCCCGGATGTAAAGAATACTTCGTATAGTGGGCTTTCGATATTATTTCTCTTCTGAGTTCAAGATCGTAAGCAACGCACAATCTTCCCTTCAATTGCAATATTTCACTCGCTTCTTCTGCGAATTCGGTCGCCTTCCCTGTCAAAATCAGCACGCGCATCTTCTTCAGGAACAAGTCGCCCTTCTGAGCGGACTTTATCTTTTCCCGCAAACTCGGCTCAAGTTGTAGTTGAGCCAGCTGTGCCCCTTGGACTTGAACTTTAAGTTCGATGCCCATTGCCTTTAGATCTCGTAGTACTCGGTCGTCAATTGATAGTGAACCCACAAACTTCTGACTCAAAGCGTCCGCCCGGCGTGTAAGCGATCGTCAAGTTATAGTCCTTTATAAGTTCCAACCAACGTCTCTGTCGTAAGTTAAATTTCCGTTGGGTGAAAAGATACTTGAGGCTCTTGTGATCTGTATAGATTTTGCAACCGACACCATAGAGGTAGTGTCGTTACAATTTCAGCGCGAACACAATTGCCGCTAGTTCTAGATCATGCTTTGGATAATTCTTCTCGTGCGACTTCAAATGCCCCAAAGCGTAAGAGATTACCTTATCCCGCTGCATTAAAATGCACCCTAAGATAAGCCTCGATGCATCACTGTAAATCTGAAACCCTTCAGGCCCTTTCGGAAGTACAAGGATTGGAGCTTAGACGAGCCATTTCTTTAACTCCTGAAAGCTAGTTTCACAGTTGTTGCTCCATACGAATACGATTCCCTTCTGGGTGAGGCGAGTTAGAGGTGATTCCACTCTCAAAAAGTTTTTTACGAACCTGCGATAATAGCCAGCCAAACCTAAGAAACTTCGAATCTCGCTTGCCGACGTAGGCTGCCTCCAGTCTACTATCACTTCCATTTTCTTTGGGTCCACCAAGACGCCTTCTACTGAGATAACGTGTCCTAGGAATGACACGCTACTCATTCAGAATTTGTATTTACTTAGTTTGGCAAACAACTTATGCTCTCGCAAGGTTTGTAGCACGGTCTTCAAGTGTTCCACGTGCTCTTCCCTGCTCTTTGAATATATAAGGATATCGTCGATGAACACAACCAAGAATTTATCTACGAAGGGTCGGAAGACTCTGTTCATCATATCCATGAATGCGGCCGGAGCATTCATCAAACCGAACGACATTACTAGGAATTTGTAATGCCCGTATTTAGGTTTGAAATGCTGACTTTGTCATATCTTCAGGCTTAATCTTTAGTTGGTGATAGCCCGACCGGAGATCAATCTTGGAGAAGACCGTTGCTCCCTGAAGTTGATTGAACATATTATCTATCTGAGACAAAGGATACGGATTCCTCACCTTGGCCTTGTTTAGTTTTCGATAGTCAATGCATAGCCGCATTGATCCGTCCTTTTTTACGAACAGTATATGAGTGCCCCAGGAAGAAACGCTCCGACAGATGTAGCCTCGATCAAGAAACTTTTGTAACTGTACCTTGAGTTCTTTTAATTCTGCTGGTGTCATCCTGTATGGTGCCTTTGATATCGGTCGCGTATCCGAAAAGGTATCGATAGTGAACTCTATCTACCGATCCAGTGGCATTCCGGGTAGCTCGTCTGAAAATACATCAAGGAATTCTACTACGATGTCCGCCTGAGTCGCATTTGCACCTTCCTTACGAGTGTCTCTAACCGAAGACAAGTACCCTTCACAGCCAGAATACATCAAGGCCTTGCCGTCACAGCCGATACTATCATTGATGTCTTTGACGCCGAGCCACACGAATACGAGAACTCTGTTTCGCCAGGTAGGCGAAACACAACTCTATTCTCTTCGCAGTCGATTGTGGCATGACATACACCTAACCAATCCATGCCTAGGATTATATCGTACTCCATTATGTCTAGCACGATGACATCCAATGATAGCTTCCTTCCTCCGATGCAGAGATAACCGTTCCTACAAATTAAACTTGTAGGCATGTCTATTCCCTATGGGGTACTAATACAAAGGTTCATATCTAATAATGTCGTAGCTAATTTACTTTCTTTAGCAAATTCAGCAGATATAAAGCTATGCGTTACATCCGAATCGAAAAGCACTATAGCAGGTATATCTTTATATAGTAATATACCTGTTACAACCGTGTCAGAAGTGAACGTTTCCTCCTGAGTCAATGTGTAGACTCTGCCTTACGCTCCAGGACGTTGATTCTGTGGGTTCACCGGCACCACATTTGCGACATGAAGTTGTGGTCCCCTGTTCTAATTCAAAAAGTTCTTTGGAGGATTTTAATTCTGGAAGTTATTCCTCGGAGGATTCTGACGCATCCGACATTGTGGTGCCCTGTGGCCCAAGCGACCACACGTAAAGCAGGGTTTCAAATGGCACTCATCTACCCTGTGTTCGTCCCTGTTGCACGTAGTGTAATGTCCCTTATTTTCAAAGGGAGTTGGACGCTTGTATCGACTAGGTCCACCAGCATCGTTAGGACGCTTGTTAAAATTGTTACGAAGGATCGGTACCGTCTTTTGTGAACTGCACCCAAACAGTCGCTCGCTTTTCAGTACGGTTTCATAGCACTCTTAGTAGGTTGCACATCGTTGATTCATGATGTCCCAACGAAGGTCGTCATTTAAGCCGTGTATAAAATGGTTATATTGCGACTGATTGTCCGGTAGGAAGGTCCATGCAAACTTTGCTAGCTTTACGAAGGCTGAGTAGTAGTCATCCACGGACATGTGGCCTTGTTTGAGTGCAGAGAACTCATCCTTCTTTTGTTGGCGCACTGTTCGGGGAATGTATTGCTCAAGGAAGGCGTCCTTGAATATTTCCCAAGTAATTTTGCAGTTTGGGTTAACGTTGTATATCCCTTGCTTGGTAGCCTCCCACCAGTCATGCGCCCTCAGTTCTAACTGCACCATGGCACACGCTACCTGGTTCGACCCTTTTATGCTAAGGAGGTCGAACAGTCCTTCGAGCTTAGCGATCCACCCATCACCACGTCTGGTTCAGCCTTTCCAGTAAATGTTGGCGAGTGCATCTTTGTAAACTCGCATGCTCTGCAAGAAATCATGGCCGAGTGCCAAACTTCTTTATCTTTTTCTTCTTCTTCTTCTTCTTCTTCTTCTTCTTCTTCTTCTTCTTCTTTTTTTCCTCCGCCATGACTCGCGGCATGGGCGCCACCGCAGCCGTCTTATTGCTAGGCACCAAAGTTGTGATGATCTGCATCATCACATTTATCTGTTTTTGTTGTGCACCAAATTGAGCTTATATTTGTGCCTGTTGGATCGTTGCTTGCCTCTGCTGCACTTCCATCATATGCAGCATCCTTTCCATCGCATCGCTTGAATCCACCCCTCCAAACTTGTCAAAACTTTGTACGTCGTTCCGAGTAGTCGGAGCACTGCTTGTCGTATCAGTAGTTTTCTTCTTAGCCATCGCTAGAAAAGAGAGTAAACCCGTTAGTACTTCAAAAAATATATACGAGTTTATTGCATGGGACTATTATTTCATGCAGCAGCATACATCAAAAGCATTCCTTCGAGAAATTGCATTAAAATCTCAAGAAAATATTTTCCAAAAATTCGAGGAAGTGAACTTAGAGCTCTGATACCACTTGTCATTCCCCGACTCCGTAAATTCGATTCGTCCCCCGGGCGTGATGTCGTACGTGCCTACTTTGCGCAATGCACAAGGCAATAACGTGTATTTTTGATAATTCGTTTGAAACACAGAGTATAAGTCACATTGTAGCAGAAATATTGAGATGCATTATTTGAATAGGAAGAAACTTGGTTTTCATTCATAACTTGAAATATATTACATTCAAAATAAAGTACATTGCTTATGCCGAGTCGGTTACATTTGATTGAAATAATAAAAGACAAACAAGATGCCATGAATAATACTTGTTGTCCCATACATTACACCCTTCGTACATATTGTTACAAAATGCCTTCAAAATGAAGTGGGCTTCATCTATACTTTAAAATAGGAAGAGCTTCAAGTCGCCTCTTCGATCTTCAGCTTCAGCTTAGTACCGTGCGCCCTTCGCATTCCCGACACCTAAGATGTTGGGTATCAGTACGCCTACTTGTATTGGTGAGCGGGACGAGCCCACTCGCCTTAAACTGACGCTTCTTATTAAAGGGATGCATGCATTGAATATTATCTTGCTATCAGGAACTAGCGTAAATTTGTAGTTCATATCAATATATGATGCACGTATCAGTGATAGCTTATTCACCCGACGCGCATGTCCCTGCATTGAAACATAGAATACTTACCCCTTGCACAAGACAATATATTAACATGAGTATCTTATATGCAATCATTGGTGATATTGAAGACACCATGATGGACTATTATATGGCATTACGGTGCGCCCCTCGGCTCTAGGGTTGCGAGCCCCACTGGGGTCCGGCAATGCCCCGCGCCTTAAGACACGGCTTATTATTTTCTTCCTAGGTCGATTCAGTTCCGGTGCTCCATATACCGTTTCAAGGAAACATTAAACCTTGGGCACAAGTTGTCCATGACTA
This sequence comes from Iris macrosiphon, assembly GCA_036927795.1. Taxonomy (NCBI): domain Eukaryota; kingdom Viridiplantae; phylum Streptophyta; class Magnoliopsida; order Asparagales; family Iridaceae; genus Iris; species Iris macrosiphon. The sequence continues at coordinate 64,816,500 of JAYESA010000010.1, read as the reverse complement.
TGTAAATGTATGAACAGTTTATTTATGAAACATATACATGGCACAGAGCTAAATTAAGTAGTATTACTCATGTACTTAGTATTACTTAGGCGCTCATGCGACCGATTCAATCTTTCCTTAAAGCCGTATGTTCCGATTTGGTAGACCCGAAGGCACCCATTATTCTAAGGCACCTGCCACAATCGATGATTCAATGTCGTATTTCCTTTCAACAGTTCCGTGGTTCAAACCACAACTGTCGGATCTGCGTACGAAGCCTAAGTTATAGGCCGCGCGCATAGATGCGCTTGTTGATTTATAGTTATCCCATGTTCCATTCCTTAGTGGTAAGCATGCATTATGGCTAACATTTATATATTTACATTCAACCGGGCATCGTTGATATGACGTATTCGAGGCAAAGTATGTGTTTACGCGACAGAGAAGAGAAGAAGGGACCGAACCACCCACCAATTAGAGAATGTGTGGAGGAAGGAGACTCACTTTGCTATGATCAAACGTCAACTACGCGTGTTCCTTCAATGGCACCAGCATCGTTTTAGAATCTGTTCTCAATCCGTCCCAGCGAATTCCTTAGAAAACGAAAGTAGACAACGACGCAAAAATACTTCATCCAAAATATCGCAACGAAAACGTTCAAGAAAAGCAACAGCCGACTGTATTAGCCCAATGATCTAACTATATTTTTGAATATGGTTAATATATTCTATTTAACATTATGACATCACTAATATTCATGTTATCACTACTTTGAATTCTTAAACTTAGCATAGTCCAAATATGCATTAAATGTTATCATACTTGCTACTATGTATATTGCTTTGTTTGCCTAACTTGTATTTACAGAAAAGCAACAAGCAAGATCAAAAATGGACATATGCAATGAAGAAATCATGATGGGCCAAAGACGATGTTATCCCACAAAATTTCTCTGAATTGCGTATGACATCTCCGGAGCCACACACTCGAGGGTTCCACTGACCGGTCAACGGACGGGGGTCGAGGGGGCAGCCCCCTCCCCCCCCCCCGTGGGGTTTCAGGGGAGAAGCCTTTGAATGGTATTCAGATTTCACAATCTGGGTATCTCAGGACAACTGCCATCAGGAAAAAAAATCCATCATCTATCAAGGAAAGAAGCCAAGCTATGCCATCATCATTTTCAGACTCTGAAGAAGCCTGCACCTGCTTTAGTCTGTCTAGAGTCTATAATGAGTCTAAGGAATAATTGTAAACACAAGAAATAGATAGAAAAATCAAAATCTAGGGTAGAAAATAACCCAGGATCAATTTTGGGAAGAATTTGGAAGATCCGTCAGATCTCCGTGGATCATCGTCGGATTATCCGTTTTGTCACAGCTAGTTTTTCTGTTAATATTAGGATCATCCGTCGGCAATTCGTGGATCACCATCGGATAATCCGAATTATGACCGTTACAAATCCAACGGTCTTATTTGTCCCATCGATGATCCCAACTGCTATTTTTATAGCCGTTAGTACTCGGGGTCGGATCATCCGTGTTTGATGATAAAACAAAATAATGGAGAAATATTAGTACGAAGTTCTTTCTGGTTTACAAACTCAGGCTATTAAACTCACGTGGTATACAAAACACTATCAGAGGCATCATGAACATGATAGGTTTTGAAAATTCACCTGGCGAGTCGCCATTTTGTTTTAGATAAAACAGATAAGAGGGTTTGTACGAAACCTTCCTTCTCTTGTTTACAAACAGAAAAAAAAGAGTACAATTAATCCTATACGAGGATATTAAGTACAAAAGTTTGATTCTGGGGAAATATTGCTATAGGAGTCCGATCTGCGGTCGATCACTTTGTCCCTTGGACCACACGATGACGAAGAAGTGCTGTAGAAGTCAAAAAAATAAGAAGCTTCAAAGACTGCAGGATTTTCTGGATATACTCTCTTTTCTTGAAAGATCCTTGACCTTAATTCTCCATAAATTCGAATTCGACCCTTGAATCTTTTCGACCCTCTTCTCCAAAAATTCGACCTTTCGACCAATTTTCCGACCTTTCTCCCCTCTTCTCCAAAAATTCGACCTTCCGACCTCTGACCTCCGTGGCCGGTGGTCTCTATTTATAGGGTTTGGTCATAGTCGGCGTAGAAACCGAACAGCGGAGAGAGCTGCACCTTTTATGCGGCAGTTATAATAACTGCCACCCACGTATGAATGATCTCCTGTGTTGGCGTGTGACGCGTGTCCCATTATGAGGGAATGCGTATAACTGCTCATCGAGGATCACGGCATGCAAGCCACGTAGGTAACTGCCCATCGCGTAGAGAAGGTTGGCATAAAAGCCAAATAACTGTCACTTTGGCGTAAAAGCCAAATAGTTATCTTGTTAGCGTAGAAGCCAAATAGTTGTCAGGTTGGCGTAGAAGCCAAATAGCTGTCTGGTTGGCATAGAAGCCAAATAGTTATCATGTTGGCGTAGAAGCTAAGTAGCTGTCATGTTGGTGTAGAAGCCAAGTAGCTGTCATGTTGGCGTAGAAGCCAAGTTCTGCGTAAAGCTTGATGCTGCATAGATAGGTAACCGGCGTAAAGATAGCCAAATAACCTTCTTTGACTGAGGTCTTGAGCGTAAACTGGACCAAATAGCCTTGTCACTCACCTTTGCAAATATAGCCTGAGTTGGCGTATTTCGAGGAGATAGCATACGGCGTACTCCTATAGTTGAAAATAGCCAGGTCGGCATATTTCAAGGAGATAGCATACGGCGTACTCCTATAGTTGAAAATAGCCTGATGGCGTAATGTGCAGGGATGGTGATGTGGACGTATTAGCCCTAATTAGGGCTCTCCCAGTCATTAAAAGTAGAACCAAATCTCGTGCATTAAATGCAGAGATCTGCCCCCATCTCGTGCATTAAATGCAGAGATCTGCCCCCATCTCGTGCATTAATTGCAGAGACGTGCCTTGAGTTCTGTACGAAGAGCAGCTTTTGACGTGGCGGTCAGCTTTGTCTCGTCCTGAGCGTAAAAGATCATCTCTGCCTGTGTAAAATAGGCAGCGTATTCCTTGAATGCGTAAATGATGTCTTATATCAAGGTTTTGTCACTAAACGATAGTCTGGGGCTCTGTGTAGAATCATTATTACAGCCATCCTCTTGATAGTCGTGCAGTACTCTTTGTCAGGAGTCAGGTTCACTGCGTCATCTGACAGGTTCCTTCGAGGAATACGAAGAGTTCCTCGTATAACTTCCCGCTGCATTAAAAGCAAATAGGTTTTACGTCGAAGTGGCGATGTAGCAACCTTTTTATGCCGAAGCAGTCTGGAAATACTGTATTTACGCTGGTTGTTCTGGAGCTATGTTTTACGCTGAATAGCGTTGAAGCTCTGTTGTACGCCAATGGCTCTGAAGTCATATCTTACGCCACCCAGTGCTGGAGCTCTGTTTTACGCGGCTCCCTGCATGTTGAGGGTTTTACGCGTAGAATTCCTCAGCGTATTTTTCATGCTTCTACAATACCCCCTTTAAAGTTTTCAAATTCCTCGTAATTTGAAACACTTTAAATAAAGCATGAAATGATCAAGTTTGACTCGTTCCGCGAGGCTGATTTCTCGGCAAATATTTAGGAATTTGTTGGGATTTGGTGTAATCTCCTCTGCCTATATAAAGGCGAATAAGTTAACCTGTTTTTCCCACACTTCCTTCACCACAAAGAGATGGTTGCCGAACTTCGTCTGGTCAACTTGAGGAAGAAGAAGATCATGTTCTTCCAGCATGTAAGGAGCCATAAAAAGAGGCGTCTTCGAGCAAATGTCCTCTGCAACGATGGATCATGGAAGGATATCATAGCTTCCTTTGCTCGGGATGATCAGCAATTTCATATGGCGATTCGTCCAGGGGAGAGGAAGGGTCACATTAGACCACACAGCTTGCAAGCTATATTTTCTCCCATCATGGCGCTAGACGAGGGTAGGCAGTTTGGCCCTGTCTTCCAGTATTGAGTTGGGTCTGAACCCCCAACACATTTCTAGGGCTTGCCTACCATGGCGTATAAAGGATGGGCTTGTGTAATTGATACACGCCCAGTTGTGTATCCTCCCGCCATTAATTATTTTCTTGTTAATCAGCCGCGGAAGCCGATTAACTGCTGTAGAAGACGAAAAAGATCTCCACCAATATGATGACCTGGCTCAACAGATTCTTGGTGTGATCTTTGATGAAAATGAGAAACCCTTTGTAGAAAAAGGATTTCCATCATATGTAATCATGAAGATGAAAAACCCTTTATAAACTGGATTTTCATCATATGTAATCATGATTAATAAAATTGTCTTCTTTTACGCATCTGATGATTTGCCATATTTGCTGTGAGGAAGTCTGAATATGTGCAGCTTCAGCACGTCTGAGTAATTTTATGCCGACTCTGATAAAAGTGTATCTGAACTCGTCCCGTCTTTTATGCGTAACTGAAGATGCGTATAAAGTTTCTTTAGCATTAAGTTGAAGATCCAAACTGTCATGCTGTTTTGAACGAGGAGTTGCGTAGAATTTCTGAACTGTCACTTCTCTGATGCGAAGAATTCTTGTTCAGACCATCATCTTCAAGAATATTTTCCCAAAAATCCCTTGAAAAAGGGCGAGAAATAGCCGTCAAATAAGCCATACTTGAACTTGTGTAAAAGACTGGACTTCGGATGAACTTCCAATCGACCCAAGAAGAAGAGTCATCTTCAATGCTGAACTCTGTATGTTTTGGGTACTTGGAATATTTTATAGCCAAAAAGGAGCATTTTCTGCGTAAATCCTTGTAACTGGCCATCTGTAGCTTTTAAGTGTAGAATCGTAGATTTGTAGCCTCCGAGCGTAAAAAGCTTCCGACCGTGAAATCATAGATTTGTAGCCTCTGAGTGTAAAACCGTAGGTTTATAGCCTCTCGAGCGTAAAAGCTCCTGAGCATAAAAGCATCTGAGCGTAAAACCATAAATTTATAGCCTCTGTGCGTAAAATCGTAGACTTGTAGCCTTTCGAGCGTAAAAGCTCCCGAGCGTAAAATCATAGATCTGCTCTGCGCGTAAATTCTGGATCCACTGACTGTCCGTCTTCTCTTTTCTAATGACAGGCTGACGTGGTCCCAAATCATAACCAAAATATTAAATATCGGATTTGGTTAGGAATTCGAAGAGTAATCCGAACTCTATAAATAGCCGAGGGTCTTGAGAGAGAAAACTTTTTATCTGTCTTCGCAAAACCCTAGCTTTTCAAGAACCTTTCTTCTTCGTTTCTTCTTTGAGAACTCAGAATCGCCATGGCCCCTAAACAAGCTTCCACTGCTAAGGGAAAGAAGGTTTCTTCCTCTTCTCGATCCTCTGCTCAAGCACGAGCAACTTCCATTAGGCTGAACGAGCCTCGATCGGAACGCGGTGCTCCGCCGTCGAGCTGTGCTCCGGACGTCATAGGTAAAAGGACTCTGAGGGAGAATAGAGGACTTTCCGCACACGTTGTGTCACGACCCGCACCCGGTGTAAGGGTACTAGTCGGAAACAACGCCCAGCCTACGCCGCAGAATCGGCGATAGAACGCTGTCTAGATAATCTAAAGAACCACCAATAATGATAGTATACTCAATCACAGAACTAAGATAGAAATGAGCACGAATCAGATAAAGAATAGAATAGTCACAATACAACTCATGAGTCTAAAATAATACATCAATGAGTCTGAAGGAATACAGAAATAAGCTGGAGACAAATCCAGTACAAAAGAATACTATGAAGCTACAACTCCAGGGTCAACTGTCTCAGTTGGGATAAGTCCCTCTTGAGCCAGGGTCTCAGAATCTAAACCCACAACATCCTGGGGTCCATAAAAGGTAGGGTACCACTCCTCAGTATCATCTGGAAAAATATATCCAGTTAGGAAAGGAGCAGAGTACAACTCTAACAGCAGTTCTCAATCAATGATAAAAACTATGTAACAGTAAATAGCTATGGATAAACAAGATGCACAATAGATAGGAGAGATATATGTACAATAAGGAAATACTGGAAATAAATACAATAAGGAACAATATGCCAATGAAACAATAATACTAATGACTAAATGTGTGAGTACTAGCTTAACATGTGATCGGCTTGGGCAAGATGCAATGCGGCCTGGCTAATCATACGTGCGGTGCATGATCAACACTATTATGTTACCAGTACTTTATTCAATAGGGATTTGATCACATATCTATACTAATACTCCCCACCCCCGACTGGTATAATAGATCCAACCACGGTATGCTATGCACGAGATTCCCCAAGAAGATAGCTAGTCTTCCCGAGAATCGGTGTCTGTACATGTACAAGATAACCAATAAAACAATACTTGCACCATATACACCATATACTAAGGAATAACATCTCATGACGAGATCCGGATATACTAATCCGTGTAACCATAGTGTCAAGAGAAACATGGATATCTATACTAGATACAACGAACATAGAGGATATCATAAATGAGAAACTATCAGAGAATGTACTCGCCTGAAGTCCAATGAACAGTCTCACAGATGTCTGACTCGGTGCCTCGAAGACCAAGATATGGAATACAACATCAATACAAGGTCCCGAAAAGAGAACAAGTTAAACTAGTCAACTTCTAGGTCAATAAGTCAATTCTAAGTCAACTGTCAACTGTGGTCAACTCTAAAGTCAACTAAAGTCAACTATGGTCAAACCAAGGTCAACCTCACAAAACATATATATATATAATAAATAAGCATAATAATATAGAATATTAAATACAACAATTAGGAATCAAGGTTTTGAACCCAATTGGTATCCACACAAAGAATGCTCAAGATACATATAGGTATATTATTACTCTAATACATAATATATTATATATAAACTAATATATTATATATAAATAAAATAATAACAATACTAGTATTATATCTCACCACAAATACATTTATATATACGTATATATATACAAATATAATATATAATATATAAACTAAATATGCCCAATTGTCACTGAAAATAGTGTGCTAAAACACTAGTTTTCAATAAACAGACTTATAGTGACAGTCCCTACTGTCACAGCAAAACCGTCGCCAAAATGCTGTGAAATAAATCCACTGCTGTCACAGTTTGATGACAGTTCAAACTTTCACAGAAAACTGTCGCTGTAAAACTGCTGCTCAAACCCGCCCGCTGCATTAATGACAGAACTGTCATTAATGCCGAACACTGTTACAGCGGCTGCTGTTTTAATGACAGTGGCTGTCATTAAATGCCGCTGTCACAAAAACAAATAATATAACTATATATATATTAATATATATAAATCAAATATAAATCAATATATATATATATATATATATATAAACAATTAAATAAATATATACTTATATATATATATATAGTCCTACACAATTAATTACTAATAGCTACAAAACACATTGCATGTATTAATATACATATTTTAACATAGCTAGAAGCACACATAAAAATATATTCATTAATATGCAATTAATTATATAATAATTATAATTAATATAATTACTCATTTAAACACATAAATATATTTTATAAAACATTTATGTATAATTTATTTTATTAATATGTAGTAACATATATAATTGCATGTCAAGAAAGCTACATATATATTTACACATCATATTTTAGTACACATAAAAATATATAGATCTAATCTACAATAAATACCATAATAAATACACTAAAATAAATATATAACATCTATATATATTTACTAATTATAATACAAGAATTAAAGCATAAATAATTAGATCTATACAAAATCACACACAATTGGAGAGTATCACACCGTATCCCACTAGATCTAGGATACGCATGCGACACGAGTCCAACACACAACCAATTGCACCCCGAAGGACACAAACAAGTCACAAATAATATTTATGAACAAATCAAAGTGTCAAATGTAGATCTATGTGTCCGTGTCAAAATACGACATGTACAAAGTCCCGTGTCGGAGGAAAAACCCCCAAAATAACACGTATCACCAAATTGTTGGGATACGACCTACACGTACCCAATTGTGGACACGACACTAGCCCCAAACACATAAGCACATGCCCAATTGATCTATAGGATCAATTGACACACACAACAAAATGTCAATTCGAAATTCCCACAAAATTGACACAAAAAGCACCATAACTTTCTCCATGGGTCTCCTATGAACACAAAACCAAGTCCTATGGGTAGTACATACATATGGGTTGATTTTACATGATTAAATCTCAGATTTAGAAGCTATTTTAATGGGAAAAACTAAATTATACCTATTGGGAGATGGATTCCCAATGAAACCTCCAATTGAGATGAACTTGCTTCCAAATTGTAGATTCTTGCTCCACTTTGTAGATCCTTGCTTCCTCCTTCTAGATCCTTGCTTCTCAACTTTCTAATGGTGAATTGGGAAGAATTTGGAATGAATTTGGTAGGGAATTGGAATGGGAATGGAAGGAATTTGGTAGTGGGAAATTCTAGATCTAGATTTGAAAATGAGAATGAGAGGAGAGAGAAATTTCCCCCCTCTAATATAGGCCGGCCAAACCCCTTCCCCAAGCAATTATGAAATGTCCAATGTACCCCTTGGGGCCTCTCATGAAGAAATAATTAAGGAAGGAAGCTTCTAGTCTAATGATTTAATTAATTTAATCCATCTCCTTAACAATGGGCTTTCTAAATGGGCCAAGTCTAACTAATTAATTCATGTTGGTCCATGGGTCCAAACTAAACTAGTTGGGTCCACTAATATAAGTCCAAAATAATTAAATAACATCTAACAATAATTAAATAATAAAACAAATAATTATTTACCATGCACAATATTTAATTAAATAGGAAAAGACTAAAATACCCTTTCCTAAAAAATGTGGTAGTGACAAGTCTACCCTCCTTAAAATAATTTCGTCCTCGAAATTCAAAGACGAAAACTACCCCCAGAAAATCACAGAACAGAACTAAAGAATCACAATTAACTAATGAACAGAACATAACTAGAAAATAACATACCTCAAGGTACAAACAAATATGGATAACGCTCTCGCATTTCATCCTCTCTCTCCCAGGTAGACTCCCCTGGAGAGTGATGCCTCCATGAGACGCGTACCAAAGGAATAGTCTGGTTCCTCAGCACCTTCTCTCTCCGATCCAGAATCTCAACTGGCTGCTCTGGATAGCTAAGAGTAGGGCCCACCTCTATCTCTGAGTGATCCAATACATGACTAGGATCTGCCACGTATCATCTCAACTGCGACACATGGAACACGTTGTGCACTCCCTCCAATGCAGGTGGCAAGTCTAGTCTATAAGCAACTACACCGACCCTCTCTAGAATAGTAAAAGGTCCGATGAATCGCGGACTAAGCTTTTCGCCTCCACCGAAGCGAATCGTGCCTCGTGTCGGAGAAATCCTCAGAAACACCAAACTACCCACCTATAACAAAACACCACCTTAAGAACTTAATCTATAACAAACAAGAACAAGCACAAACAAAAATCTAAGCTATACCTCAAACTCCAAAGGTCTCCGATGGCTATCGGCCCAATGCCGCTGTCTGTCCTGCGCTACTCGAAGTCTGTCTCTGATCAACTGAACTTCTCTGCTGCATCCACAACCATCTCTGGCCCAAGCAAAACTCTCTCTCCAACATCGTCCCAAGACAAAGGAGTACGACACCTCCGACCATATAGAGCTTCAAAAGGTGACATCTCTATACTGGCCTGGTAACTGTTGTTGTAAGCAAACTCTACCAAATAGAGATGGTCCTCCCAAGAACCCCCGAAATCTAGTACACAAGTGCGCAACATATCCTCGAGAGTCTGGATAGTCCTCTCTGACTGCCCATCTGTCTGGGGATGATATGCAGTACTGAACTTGAGCTGAGTGCCCAAACTCTCCTGCAAACTCTTCCAGAAATGAGAAGTGAAACGACTATCTCGATCTGAGACTATGCTGACGGGAACTCCATGTATCCTAACGATCTACCTCACATACATCTCTGCCAGCTTCTCCGTAGACAAACCCACCTTGAAAGGCAAAAAGTGGGCCGACTTGGTCAACCTATCAACAATGACCCAAATCGCGTCTTTCCCTTCTGGAGATCGTGGAAGTCCGGACACAAAATCCATAGTAATGTGTTCCCACTTCCACTCTGGAATGGGTAATGGCTGAAGTAAACCTCCTGGCCTCTGCCTCTCGGCTTTCACCTGCTGGCACACTAAGCATCTGGATACAAACTGTGCCACTTCCCTCTTCATGCCATACCACCACACACTCTCTCGCATATCCCGATACATCTTGTTAGCACCTGGATGCATGGAATACTGAGAGCGATGCGCTTCCTGTAATACCTCCTCTCGCAACTCCCCACTAGGCACACACAATCTAACTCCATGCCTCAAAGATCCATCCTCTGTAATAGTGAAATCATCCTCCAATCCTGCTCTCACCTGAGCTCTGATACTCCTCAGAGATACATCATCATACTGTGCTGCCTTGATCCTGTCCATCAGATCTGAGTGTATCTGCAATCCCCACATCTGCATAGCACACCCAGGAACAATCACCTCAATGCCCAAGCTCTCCAAGTCCTCCAACAAATATCGATCCTGCGTCAAGAACATAGCTACCGGATACCTGCTCAAAGCATCGGCAACTACATTGGCTTTCCCAGGATGATATTGCAAAGAGATATCAAAATCCTTCATCAGTTCCAACCACCGACGCTGCCTCATGTTCAACTCCTTCTGCGTGAAAACGTACTTCAAGCTTTTGTGGTCTGTGAAGATCTCCACACGCTCTCCGTACAAATAATGTTTCCACAACTTCAGGGCAAATATGACGGCTGCCAACTCCAAATCATGGGTAGGATAGTTCTTTTCATGAGGACGCAATTGCCTGGATGCATAGGCAATCACTTTCCCATGCTGCTGAAGAACATAACCCAAACCCTTCCCCGATGCATCACTATAAATAGTGAAACCTCCGGACCCTGATGGCAACGTCAAAATAGGAGCAGACGTCAACCTCTTCTTCAACTCCTCAAAAGCAACCTGGCAATCCTCCGTCCAGACAAACTCCACATCCTTCCTCGTGAGTCTGGTCATCGGCTCGACAATCCTCGAAAAATCTTGCACAAACTTCCTGTAGTAGCCTGCCAATCCCAAGAAACTCCTGATCTCTGCTACTGAACTCGGAGTCTTCCAAGATTCCACTGCTGAAATCTTCTTCGGATCCACTGAAATACCATCACCAGTCACAACATGCCCCAAGAATTCCACCTTGTCCAAGAAAAACTCACACTTGGACAACTTCCCATACAGCTTCTCCTTCCTCAGCACATCCAACACAATCCTCAAATGCTCCTCATGCTCCTCCGGTGTCCTCGAGTATATGAGTATGTCGTCGATGAACACCACCACGAACTTGTCAAGGTACTGGTGGAACACCTTGTTCATCAAGTTCATAAATACCGCCGGTGCATTAGTCAAACCAAACGGCATCACCATAAACTCGTACTGACCATACCGAGTTCTAAAAGCAGTCTTCGGTATGTCCTTCGGCTTCACCTTTACCTGATGGTAGCCTGATCTCAAATCTATCTTAGAAAACACCTTGGCACCACTCAACTGATCAAACAGATCATCAATCCGTGGCAAAGGATACTTATTCTTGATAGTGAGATTATTCAAAGCTCTGTAATCAATGCACATGCGCACCGATCCATCCTTCTTCGGTACAAACAATACCGGGGCTCCCCATGGTGAAGAACTCGATCTGATAAACCCCTTATCCTGCAATTCGTCCACCTGCTTCTTCAACTCAACCAGCTCGCTGTTGTTTACTCTATAGACATGCTGCGAAATTGGTTCTGCACCTGGCACCAAGTCTATAGAAAATTCAACATCTCGATCTGGCGGCAATCCTGGCAATTTCTCAGGAAACACATCCAAGAATTTTGCTATCAACGGATGTGGCAACTCCTTGTCTTCCACCATAGCTCCACAAATAATGCCTTCGCCTTGCTCTGCAGCTCCTCTAGCAAACTCGAACTCTGGCTCCCCTGGTGGACCAAACAAAACTCTACCTCCTCTACAATCTATGCTAGCACGGTGCCTACTCAACCAATCCATTCCGAGTACAATGTCGTAGCTCGGAAGTGGCATTACAAGTAGACACGCACTCAACTCCCGGCCTCCCAGAGTAACTCTCCGATCCTTGCAAATATCATTAACCAGGATAATGCCTCCCCCGGTCATGATCTTGCAAGTCCTAAGCAAAGACTCAGCTACCAAGTCTATAGAAAATTGGTTGTTTACTCTATAGACATGCTGCGAAATTGGTTCTGCACCTGGCACCAAGTCTATAGAAAATTCAACATCTCGATCTGGCGGCAATCCTGGCAATTTCTCAGGAAACACATCCAAGAATTTTGCTATCAACGGATGTGGCAACTCCTTGTCTTCCACCATAGCTCCACAAATAATGCCTTCGCCTTGCTCTGCAGCTCCTCTAGCAAACTCGAACTCTGGCTCCCCTGGTGGACCAAACAAAACTCTACCTCCTCTACAATCTATGCTAGCACGGTGCCTACTCAACCAATCCATTCCGAGTACAATGTCGTAGCTCGGAAGTGGCATTACAAGTAGACACGCACTCAACTCCCGGCCTCCCAGAGTAACTCTCCGATCCTTGCAAATATCATTAACCAGGATAATGCCTCCCCCGGTCATGATCTTGCAAGTCCTAAGCAAAGACTCAGCTACCAAACCATGCTTTAGAGCAAAAGAAACAGATACAAAACTATGGGAAGCATCACTATCAAACAAAGCTAAAGCTGGAATGGAATCAAGAAGAATAGAACCTGCGATGACATCTCCGGTGGGTTCCTCCTCTTCGACGGTCATAGCAAACGCTCGTACCTGCCGAGCACCTCTCTGCTGCTGATGCTGGACAAAATGCTGCTGCTGTGTCGGAAGCAGTCCCCTCGGCTGTGCTGCAGGTGGTCTCGTCTGTGCCCTCGGAGCTGGAGCTGCTCCCTGAACTGCACGATGAGGACACTCCCTCGATTGATTCCCTTCAGTACCACAATACAAACAAACTCCTAGCCTCCTCCTGCAAACTTCCCAGATGTGGCCGGGCTTCTTGCAGAAGTTGCATGGAGCTTGCTGTAACTGTCTCTGCTGCTGAGGTGCCTGGTGAAAAGGCGCTCTAGCTGGAGTCTGGTTCTGTTGTGGCTGCTGGAAAGGTCTGGACTGGAAATGAGGATGTTTGGCAGATACTGCACTGCCGTTGGCCCCCAGAAAAGAATCACGGTCTCTCTTGGTCTTCAAACCCAGATCCCGCTCAACCTTGCGAGCCTCCGCAAGTATCTCCGAGTATGTCTCATAAAAAGACGGAATGAGGATCAATATGGCACAAGATGTAAGACATCAAGGAAAGGACAAGTTTAAGGGATCAAGTATCAATATCAAAGGAGAATAGTTGAATCAAAAGAATTTTCCTAGATGTGATTGAGTATCTCAGCCTATATCCTATATCCTATCGCAGGCTCGCAGTAGTACAACTAAGTTGTCGCACTACCACGACATCACATACTTGTGAAGCTAGGACCTGCATGGGCCACCACCAAAAACGTGTCACGACCCGCACCCGGTGTAAGGGTACTAGTCGGAAACAACGCCCAGCCTACGCCACAGAATCGGCGGTAGAACGCTGTCTAGATAATCTAAAGAACCACCAATAATGATAGTATACTCAATCACAGAACTAAGATAGAAATGAGCACGAATCAGATAAAGAATAGAATAGTCAGAATACAACTCATGAGTCTAAAATAATACATCAATGAGTCTGAAGGAATACAGAAATAAGCTGGAGACAAATCCAGTACAAAAGAATACTATGAAGCTACAACTCCAGGGTCAACTGTCTCAGTTGGGATAAGTCCCTCTTGAGCCAGGGTCTCAGAATCTAAACCCACAACATCCTGGGGTCCATAAAAGGTAGGGTACCACTCCTCAGTATCATCTGGAAAAATATATCCAGTCAGGAAAGGAGCAGAGTACAACTCTAACAGCAGTTCTAAATCAATGATAAAAAACTATGTAACAGTAAATAGCTATGGATAAACAAGATGCACAATAGATAGGAGAGATATATGTACAATAAGGAAATACTGAAAATAAATACAATAAGGAACAATATGCCAATGAAACAATAATACTAATGACTAAGTGTGTGAGTACTAGCTTAACATGTGATCGGCTTGGGCAAGATGCAATGCGGCCTGACTAATCATACGTGCGGTGCATGATCAACACTATTCTGTTACCAGTACTTTATTCAATAGGGATTTGATCACATATCTATACTAATACTCCCCACCCCCGACTGGTATAATAGATCCAACCACGGTATGCTATGCACTAGATTCCCCAAGAAGATAGCTAGTCTTCCCGAGAATCGGTGTCTGTACATGTACAAGATAACCAATGAAACAATACTTGCACCATATACACCATATACCAAGGAATAACATCTCATGACGAGATCCGGATATACCAATCCGTGTAACCATAGTGTCAAGAGAAACATGGATATCTACACTAGATACAACGAACATAGAGGATATCATAAATGGGAAACTATCAGAGAATGTACTCGCCTGAAGTCCAATGAACAGTCTCACAGATGTCTGACTCGGTGCCTCGAAGACCTAGATATGGAATACAACATCAATACAAGGTTCCGAAAAGAGAACAAGTTAAACTAGTCAACTTCTAGGTCAATAAGTCAATTCTAAGTCAACTGTCAACTGTGGTCAACTCTAAAGTCAACTAAAGTCAACTATGGTCAAACCAAGGTCAACCTCACAAAACATATATATATATATATATATAATAAATAAGCATAATAATATAGAATATTAAATACAACAATTAGGAATCAAGGTTTTGAACCCAATTGGTATCCACACAAAGAATGCTCAAGATACATATAGGTATATTATTACTCTAATACATAATATATTATATATAAACTAATATATTATATATAAATAAAATAATAACAATACTAGTATTATATCTCACCACAAATACATTTATATATACGTATATATATACAAATATAATATATAATATATAAACTAAATATGCCCAATTGTCACTGAAAACAGTGTGCTAAAACACTAGTTTTCAATAAACAGACTTATAGTGACAGTCCCTACTGTCACAGCAAAACCGTCGCCAAAACGCTGTGAAATAAATCCACTGCTGTCACAGTTTGATGACAGTTCAAACTTTCACAGAAAACCGTCGCTGTAAAACTGCTGCTCAAACCCGCCCGCTGCATTAATGACAGAACTGTCATTAATGCCGAACACTGTTACAGCGGCTGCTGTTTTAATGACAGTGGCTGTCATTAAATGACGCTGTCACAAAAACAAATAATATAACTATATATATATTAATATATATAAATCAAATATAAATCAATATATATATATATAAACAATTAAATAAATATATACTTATATATATATACATAGTCCTACACAATTAATTACTAATAGCTACAAAACACATTGCATGTATTAATATACATATTTTAACATAGCTAGAAGCACACATAAAAATATATTCATTAATATGCAATTAATTATATAATAATTATAATTAATATAATTACTCATTTAAACACATAAATATATTTTATAAAACATTTATGTATAATTTATTTTATTAATATGTAGTAACATATATAATTGCATGTCAAGAAAGCTACATATATATTTACACATCATATTTTAGTACACATAAAAATATATAGATCTATGCTACAATAAATACCATAATAAATACACTAAAATAAATATATAACATCTATATATATTTACTAATTATAATACAATAATTAAAGCATAAATAATTAGATCTATACAAAAATACACACAATTGGAGAGTATCACACCGTATCCCACTAGATCTAGGATACGCATGCGACACGAGTCCAACACACAACCAATTGCACCCCGAAGGACACAAACAAGTCACAAATAATATTTATGAACAAATCAAAGTGTCAAATGTAGATCTATGTGTCCGTGTCAAAATACGACATGTACAAAGTCCCGTGTCGGAGGGAAAACCCCCAAAACAACACGTATCACCAAATTGTTGGGATACGACCTACACGTACCCAATTGTGGACACGACACTAGCCCCAAACACATAAGCACATGCCCAATTGATCTATAGGATCAATTGACACACACAACAAAATGTCAATTCGAAATTCCCACAAAATTGACACAAAAAGCACCATAACTTTCTCCATGGGTCTCCTATGAACACAAAACCAAGTCCTATGGGTAGTACATACATATGGGTTGATTTTACATGATTAAATCTCAGATTTAGAAGCTATTTTAATGGGAAAAAAACTGAATTATACCTATTGGGAGATGGATTCCCAATGAAACCTCCAATTGAGATGAACTTGCTTCCAAATTGTAGATCCTTGCTCCTCTTTGTAGATCCTTGCTTCCTCCTTCAAGATCCTTGCTTCTCAACTTTCTAATGGTGAATTGGGAAGAATTTGGAATGAATTTGGTAGGGAATTGGAATGGGAATGGAAGGAATTTGGTAGTGGGAAATTCTAGATCTAGATTTGAAAATGAGAATGAGAGGAGAGAGAAATTTCTCCCCTCTAATATAGGCCGGCCAAACCCCTTCCCCAAGCAATTATGAAATGTCCAATGTACCCCTTGGGGCCTCTCATGAAGAAATAATTAAGGAAGGAAGCTTCTAGTCTAATGATTTAATTAATTTAATCCATCTCCTTAACAATGGGCTTTCTAAATGGGCCAAGTCTAACTAATTAATTCATGTTGGTCCATGGGTCCAAACTAAACTAGTTGGGTCCACTAATATAAGTCCAAAATAATTAAATAACATCTAAAATTAATTAAATAATACAACAAATAATTATTTACCATGCACAATATTTAATTAAATAGGAAAAGACTAAAATACCCTTTCCTAAAAAATGTGGCAGTATACCCTTTCCTAAAAAATGTGGTAGTGACAAGTCCACCACAAAACGCAAGAGAAATTTCCCCCCTTGTAAAACCATCTTTTCGCAGTCTGGCGTAAAATCTCAGGCTGTTAAGTTTTGGCGTATACTGCCCACCTTGAATTTTACGCCTCGAAAATAGATTCGGGCGTAAAAGCTCAAGTTTTTGCAGTTTTGGCGTAGAAAGCACAGACTGGTGATCTTTGGCATAAACTGCAAGAATATAACATCTAGTGTAGAAACTGACTTGTTCTCTTGCGTTTTGTAGTGGACTTGCAGATCCCTCTTTTGGCTGAGGTGATGGGCTCTGCCGCCGGGATGATGAACTCGAATTATCTGGAGGATTTGTCGCATGTGACATTCCCTATTTCTGGAGCCAACTATCCTGAAGAAAGGGGAACCCTGATATCGTCCCAAGGAGAGCGCATGCTGCTGAGTATGATCAGTGGGGAGCCCCTGACATACATAGACGGAACGGAGTATAAGAAACCGGGTTTCTTATTTGGGGACGTTATTGACAAGCAGTCCCAGACCAAGCCCAAGAGGGAAGACTGGGTGTTCACTGCTGAGGGCACGGTCATGTATCTGCCAAAGATGCCCAGGGATTACCCTATCTCGGCCTTCTTTCATGCCACACATCCTAGGAATATGATGTGGGTGTTGACTCCAGATCTTCACGGCCGACCGGGGAAGATTTTATACAACAAGGGAGGCGATCGGGGGTCCTATATGAGTCGTCCCTCATGCCCTGTTATGCCCTTTAGGGCTTTGCTACCGGGTAGTGTCCCGATGAGGACTCTTCGCTGATTCAACCGGTTCATATATCGACATTCTGTAATGACTTCATGGGGCAGGGAGGAATGTACCCCAGAGTCAACCCTCGGACCAGTGGATGGCTTAGCCCGGGGAATCTTCGATGGGCCAGTTTGACTGCCTGGGCCCTGAAGCACTTCCAGGTAGAGCTGGAAAGAATTGGCTTGTTCGCGGCCGTGAGTGCCACAAGTGTTGGGTTGCCTGTCAACCCTAACTTGTTCTTAGCCTTGATGGAGCGATACAATTTGCTCACTGGGACTTTTGCCACTCCGCTGGGGGAGTTGGGCTTAGCCCTTCACGAGATGGCAGAGATTTCGAAGCTGCCAATGGGGGATGCTCCTTATGAAGAGTATGTCCCTACAAACAGGGAGTTGAGGGATACAAACCCTCGGGCAGTGGCAGTATATCAGGAGCTGATGAGCCACTACCTTGCCTGCACCACTTTCTACAAGGAGCCGTCTGATTTGGCTCACGTCAACAAGTGGGCAACTTACCTCTTCTTCCACCAGGCCAGAAATGTTAAGCCGGATAAGGTGGTAGATAGCCGAGATAGGCCCTTGAACCTCCTGAGCATGCTTAATGCTGACACGGTCGATGACCTCATCGAAGATGCAGGGGCTCCGGATTATGTTCTTGAGGAGGAGATAGGGGGTTACCCTGCAGGCACAAAAGCCTTCAGTTATATGAGGCATTGTCGGAAGCCTCTGTCAAGGGAAGCTCAATTGGCTGGCTTTCTTTTCGTCTGGTTACGCCGATGGGTAGTGCCGGGCATCGCGTCTGCAGATCGCATCTATCGCAACACTTTATGGCCTGCAGTACGTTTGGTGTTCGGAGCAAGACTGGGTCTGCTACCTGCTATGGTATATAGAATACAAGCAGGCCTGACGGCACTTATTGATGGGATGCTCGCTGATGAGACGCAGCGTGAAAGCTTTCCCAGGGTGAAATTACCATTCCTATATCTGATGGGATGGTTAATTCTTCACAACGCCCGGGTGATGTCTCCCGGTTCCGCCAGTAGTTCAGGAAATAATTTCTTGCTGAATTACAAGAATTCCTCTTGGAACGTGGCGACCGTCACAGATTGCCGGCGGGTGTTAAACGTTGCCCACAACTGGAAGATCTTCTGTATCGTCCCCCATGTACATATCAATCAACAGGGGACGAAACTCAAGGATGAAGGTCATAGGAGAACCATTCTTTCTCCTGAAGCCTTCTATTGGTTGGTCTGCATTAGACCTTCCCACTTGCTGTATAAGAGTGATGATCATTGCTTCTTGGAGCCCTATCTGCCCAGTCGGTTCGCCAGGCAGTTTGGGTATGACCAATTGCATGTGGGAAATGCCATTACCAGCTTCAAGTCCAGAGGTGGACTTATTGATGGAGCCAGAGGGTGGCGGTACTTCATCACGGGCTGTACTGGCACAATTTTTGCTGTGCCCGCGACTTCTCTTTCCATGGAGCTGCGCATCCTTCATTCGTACGCGTAGTTCTATGCGTCCATTAATACCTTCCATCGTAATTTTGATATGCGTGGAAGTTTTAAGATGCCCTCCCATAGGTCCACTGGAAGGGAGGATGTTCCGTCTGTTTCCTCGGATGAGAATGAAGACACCACCGGGGCAGACAAAATTTTGTTGACAATACCGAGAGGCGTAATAGCTCCGCCTGCAGAACCTCTCGTTATCCCCCATAAAAGGAAGGCTTCTACTCCGAAAGCGCCTTCTCCTCGCAAGAAGAGGATCGCCCGAGGTCCGAAAAGGACTTCCACCAGGGAGGCTTCTAGGAGCGAGCCTGTTGTTTCCCTGGTTGGGGATGATTTGTTGATCAGAGGTCCTTCGCCTTTTAGAGAGGGAACCTCCATAGTTCCGGCTGTCAGTGCCAGAGATTCTTTGCTCGAGATCGCTGCTGCTACTACTGCTTCTGGTAGTGCTACGAGATCGCCTACAAGGTCGAGCATTTTAAGGATACCTTTATCCAGACCAATAATGGGAGTAACCCCTACTTCGTCTGTAAGTATTTCCAGTGAGATTCTACCCGATGAGCCTCGAGTGGATCTTAGTGACGACTGGGAAGACTATCCTCCAACGTCAGTTGGTGCACCCTCTTCCCCAGGTATGACAGCTCGCTTAGCATCATTAAGAACTGATTTAGCTGTACTGGCTGCGGACGCGACATATATACCATCGGCCATGGGTAAATGTCGTCTTTTATGCCTCTTTTAGGAAAATTAATCATCAAGTTGATATTAACTTTCTCTTGTCTTCTTTTCAGGGGAAGACGTCTCAGGGGAGGGCGGAGTCGACGCAACCTTTGACATTGTTACGGATCCTGTCGATGAAACGGCATTGTTTGATATCGAAGAGGCATGCTTTGGAGCTGCCGATCCTTCGTCCGCAACATTTTCGGGCGTCGTCTCGCCAACAGCAGTCCAGATATCATCAGAGGAGGATGAGCCTGTCATCACGACTGTGCCTCTATTATTGAGTACGCCAGCAACTTCAACCGTTGCTGGTGTTCTTTCTTTTATCGCGCCATCTGTAGAGGCGACGGCCGTGGCAACCTCTTCCGCGATCATTCCAGGAAGGAGATTTCCTGATATCGCAGCCACTCCTAGCGTGCATCCGGTCTTCGATATGCTGATCAAAAATTATACCAGCCTATTCTACCGCAGTTTGAAGGAGTTGATTTCCATGGTGCTGGAGAGGAACATGAGTTTTGAAAATCTGTTGACGTCCTCCCAGATGGCGATAGCGCCGATCAGAAATTTCAACGACGCTGGACGAGCTGATGCTCTGGAGCAAATAGTTAATGGTTTAGAATAACCCATTAATGAATATTTGCAATTATCTCGAGGCAACGTCGATGATATGATTCAGGCCGAGTACGACTCTTTGACTGCTAAGCTTACTGAACAGATGGAGTGTTTAGACAAATCCATCCAAACACAGCAGCGAGAGATGGGTGCAGAGCAGACCGTCTTGGGGGAGGTTATCTCTCAGCTAACCCAGTGCGAGGCCGAATATGAGGGAAATGAAGCAAGGGTCCGCAAACTGGAAGCTAAACTCGCTAAGGCAAAGGAGTGGGCTCGCGCTTCATTGGCATCTCAAGATGTGTTGAAGGGCCGGATGAATACAGCTCAGCAGAACTTGGTACATATGGGTGCCATCCGCGCCGATTTTGTTCGTTTTTGGTCCGAACTATCCCTCTTGAGCGATGACGAGGCACGATTGGAGCGGGTCCGTGCTAACGTTTTGGACTCCAAGAATGAGAGGATGACCGCTCTGGCGCAGCAGATTCGTGATTTGACTGCTCCTCCCCAATGATGTACTTTTTGCTTATTTTTGGAACTTGCTCTTTCTGGAGATAATAAAGAGACTTTATCTGACTTTTGTGGACCCATCATTTTTGAATATAAATGACAGGCTAGGGTGAAAGTGATATCAGAGGTATCATGAACATGACATACTTTCGTTAAGGTTTTGCTGAATGTAAATCTATTCAGAGTTAACATGAACCTGAAAGAATATAATCCAACTAAATTTGTGTACTAAACACTATCAGAGGTAATATGAACATGATAGGTTTACAAATTAGTTAAGGATATCTATTCGGAGATCACATGAACCTGAAAGAATATGATCTAGTTAACCTTTGTATGTAGTATCGTCAGAATGAGATCTTCGTCATACTCCGTTAAGCAAGGGAGATTAAGCATAGTACATCTTCAGGTATTTGTAGTTGATAGGAGCCATTATCAAATTTCCATTTAGACTTGGCTCATCTGTAAGCGTCATTTGAGAATGTTCTCTCAATCAGAAAAGGTCCTCTATTCCTTTATGATTGTTTGTGTGGATTTCGGATGTTATACTAGAGGTAATATGGACGTAGTATAATACCGTTTTTGTTGAGGATATCCCACTGGGGAATTTTTGTGGACCTACTATTTGTTGTGCACGTTTGAGTGCAAATAATAAGTTCGAAACAAGCCCCTGGCTAATAAAGACATCCTGCTGGGGAATTTTTGTGGACCCACTACTTTTTGTGCACGAGAGTGCAAGTAATGGGTTTGAGATAAGTCCTGACGAATGCCTGTAAAATATGACTCTGTGGGGATAAAAGTGGACTGAATCTTTCTTTGCTGGGGAAAGAAAAACAGTTCAGAGATAATATGTCCCACAGGGAATGGAGGTATATATCTGCTCAGAGGTGATATGGACATGGCAAACTTTTGTGGACTCAACACCACTGGCGTACTTTAGGTTAAGTACGGATGTTAAGTTGAGATGACAACCGATATCAGAGGTAATATGGACATGATAATCGATAGCCAAAACTCGGAAAGTTTGCTCAGAGGTAATATGAACATGACAAACTTTTGAGTTGTGACTCCACTGGGGATGGAGGAATATATCTGCTCAGAGGTAATATGGACATGGCAAACTTTTGTGGACTCAACACCACTGGCGTACTTTAGGTTAAGTACAGATGTTAAGTTGAGATGACAACCGATATCAGAGGTAATATGGACATGATAATCGATAGCCAAAACTCGAAAAGTTTGCTCAGAGGTAATATGAACATGACAAACTTTTGAGTTGTGACTCCACTGGGGATGGAGGTATATATCTGCTCAGAGGTAATATGGACATGGCAGTTTTTGTGGACTCAACACCTCTGGCATACTTTAGGTTAAGTACGGGTGTTAATATATCTGCTCAGAGGTAATATGGACATGGCAGTTTTTGTGGACTCAACACCTCTGGCGTACTTTAGGTTAAGTACGGGTGTTAAGTTGAGATGACAACCGATATCAGAGGTAATATGGACATGATAATCGATAGCAACAAACAGGGATATTTTCTCAGAGGTCACTTGGACATAGCAAACTCAGCTGGGGAAAATAACGTTTGGACAACAGTTCAGAGGTAATATGGACATGAACCAAGTCCGAAAAATTCACGGGAGAGTGATTTACTTAGTGGGGATAGACCTGAAGGTTTACTCCACTGGGGAGATACAAATTGCCACGGTGTAATGAGATCAATTTGCTGTGACCGTCATCTTGTTTATAAATGCAAAGTGATGACTTTGGCGTCGATCAACTCCTGGATTCTCCTTTTCAGTACATAGCATGCCCTTGTGGGGTGATGAATGTACCGATGAAAGAGACAATATTCTGGGTCATCGACTTTGCCAGCCCTTTCAGGATGTCTGATGTTGGGTAGTCGAAGTTTGTTTTCCTTCATCAATATAGTGAAGATTTCAATGATGTCATCTTCATTGAAGGAGAAAGTCCCCTTTGGCCTTCGGGCTCCCGATGCCTGAGTTTTACGGTCTTTAGGGAAGATGGTCATAGTTGCATCATCTTCGGACACAGAGGGAACTTTACCCTCAGCTTTGGATGCTGCTCCGTTTTGTCGAGAGAGACGACCCCCAGATATGTCGTTGTTTGGTTCCTCTTCTTCTTTTTGTCCACCTTTATAGACAGAAGTTGATTTAGAAGGACTTAGCTCTGGAATTACAGGATCAGACTCTAGAGCTTTAGAGTTTGCAAGAGATGCAGTATACCCTAACCCAAAACGAGTTCGTTGACAGTAGGGACCACCATGCAACGGTGTTCGTCTGCCTTTTCCATGGTTGAGGCCTTGCTTCAATTTCAAATCGTAACCCATGCTTTGTATAATTTTTAAAGCCTGTGGGCTATACCTGTGGATCTGCATTTTGCCAGCATTTGACTCGTGAGAATCTTCTTGTACAATTGGTCTATTCCGCATTCGACCGAAGATTATTTGATGCTGGTCGTTGCGAGTAGGTGGAACAATAAAGACAGATTCTTCATGTAGCCCATCTGTCAAGATGACATTAGATGCTGATGCTACGTCCCACATAATCTCCTTATGCTTAGTAGTTAGGGGCACTGAATCTTGGTTTTGACCCCTGCCATTGCGTTTCTGGATCAAGAAATCACGCAAATCAGGGGGATTAACAAAAGAAGAGGAAGGCTGGCTCCGCTTTTTTATATTAGTAGGCCTGTGGAGGTTAGGAACCATAACCCTTTTCCTGCCATAGGAATATAGCAATTCAGCCATATGAGCAGCACATGATCCATGAGGAGCGTATCTTCCCGTAAAATGAGTCTTCTTTACGCGCATGGGCTTATCCTGGCGTAATTTGAAATTTTGCACAGGTTGGCGTAAAGCTGAAGAAGTTCTCAACTGGCCATCAGCATTCCGCGTAATCTGAAGAGCGGACAGATTATTCTCTTGATGGCGTAAAAGCTGAGAGGTCGGGAAATCCGCCACTTGTTTTCCCTTGCGGTAATTGCAGGGACCATCTACCTCCTTATAGGTGGGAGATGTATTTTTACGCGCGGGGCGCGTTGTAGACTTCTGAATTGGCGCTAAGGCATTGTCAGAAGCTCTGTCTGCCACGTCACAGACGGGAGACAGAGTTTTACGCGCAATGCGCAGAGTAGACTTCTGGATTGGAGCTAAGGCATTGCCAGAAGCTTTGTCTGCCAAGTCACAGACGGGAGACTGAGTTTTACGCGCAAGGGGCGGAGTCGACTTCTGGATTGGCACTAAGGCATTGCCAGAAGCTCTGTCTGCCACGTCACAGACGGGAGACAGAGTTTTACGCGCGGAGCACGATTTAGACTTCTGGATTGGCGCTAAGGCATTGCCAGAAGCGCTGTCTGCCATGTCACAGACGGGAGACATAGTTTTACGCGCGGGGCGCACAGGTCGTGAGATCACAATCTCGTTGGTCGGAGAGAGAGAGCCTGTAGGAAGGGTAGAGGATGTCCGAGGCATCCTTACTTTACGCAACTTCATGTTATCATTGATAGAGAGGGAACATGAGCCACCACCTGCGTGAAGCATGTCTTCATCAGCAGATTGGTCGAACTGGACGACCATAGTCTTCTTTATTACATCATCGTGTTGAACAATAACTTTCTCGTCAGATAAGAAAGTCCATCCCCAGCAGAGTCGCCATCTTGTTTGATGATAAAACAAAATAATGGAGAAATGTTAGTATGAAGCTCTTTCTGGTTTACAAACTCAGGCTATTAAACTCACGTGGTATACAAAACACTATCAGAGGTATCATGAACATGATAGGTTTTGAAAATTCACCTGGCGAGTCGCCATTTTGTTTTAGATAAAACAGATAAGAGGGTTTGTACGAAACCTTCCTTCTCTTGTTTACAAACAGAAAAAAAAAAGAGTACAATTAATCCTATACGAGGATATTAAGTACAAAAGTTTGATTCTGGGGAAATATTGCTATAGGAGTCTGATCTGCGGTCGATCACTTTGTCCCTTGGACCACACGATGACGAAGAAGTGCTGTAGAAGACAAAAAAAGAAGAAGCTTCAAAGACTGCAGGATTTTTTGGATATACTCTCTTTTCTTGGAAGATCCTTGACCTTAATTGTCCATAAATTCGAATTCGACCCTTGAATCTTTCCGACCCTCTTCTCCAAAAATTCGACCTTTCGACCAATTTTTCGACCTTTCTCCCCTCTTTTCGACCCTTTTCTCCAAAAATTTGACCTTCCGACCTCTGACCTCTGTGGCCGGAGGTCTCTATTTATAGGGTTTGGTCATAGTCGGCTGTAGAAGCATAAAAAATACGCCGGATGACTATACGCAACTTATTGGTGCGGGGCAGCGTATAAGAGATGACCTCAGAGCCATCAAGCAGGCAAGTCAAGAGCTTTTCAGGACCATCCGCGTAAGTGCAGTATGGCCAGGCCGCCTCAAGCGTAAAGCAGAGGGCTTCGTCGCCTCTATGACGTAAAAACACATCCGCTTTCAAAGCGTACGAGGAACGCTTCGTGTTCTCCGAGATGAACTTAACAAGACCCTGCAATGAACCTGACGTCTGGACTTCTGACAAAGGGATACGGCTCGGCTACCCAGACGACGGCTATGATGATAGCACGGCAC
This sequence comes from Iris macrosiphon, assembly GCA_036927795.1. NCBI lineage: Eukaryota > Viridiplantae > Streptophyta > Magnoliopsida > Asparagales > Iridaceae > Iris > Iris macrosiphon. The sequence continues at coordinate 64,790,633 of JAYESA010000010.1, read as the reverse complement.
TGCGACCCAGGCTGTCAGTTACCGCCATCTCCCTTGCGTAAACTGCTTTTTACATGTACAAGGGGATATGCTGCCTTATTTTACACAGGCAGACATGAGCTGTTTACGCTCTACGGCAGAACAAACCGCCTGCCACGTCAAAAGCTGCACTTTGTGCAGGGCTCGAGGCACGTCTCTGCGATTGGTGCACAGAGCGGCAACAGTTTCTCGAGGCACGTCCCTGCGATTGATGCACAGAAGAGCTGCAGACCTTCAAAACACGCCTCTGCATTTAATGTGTAGGATGATGGCGGATCTCTGCATTTAATGCAGATGATTTGATTAAGAGTCACCGAACCGTCGTTTAGTGACATCCCCTTTGCGTAAACTGCTTTTACGCATACAAGGGGGGTACGCTGCCTTGTTCTACACAGGCAGACGCGAACCGTCTACACCCCACGGAAGATAAACAGACTGCCACGTCAAAAGCTGCTCTCCATACAGGGCTCGAGGCACGTCCCTGCACCCAATGCTCAGAACGATGGCAGGCCTTCAAAACACGCCTCCGTAATTTATGCACAGGGGGTTGGCAGATCTCTGCATTTAATGCGAAAGATTTGATTATATATTCAAAAGCCGTGATTCCGGCTAAAGACGTCCACGTCAGCACTCAGCACATTGCGCAGTGGCTTCTACGCCCATTCAGCTTCTGTGCCCACATGGCTTCTACGCCTCCTCAGCTTCTATTCTCTCATGGCTTCTACGCCTCCTCAGCTTCTATGCTCACTTGGCTTCTATGCCATTAGGCTTCTACGCCTACTCGGCTTCTATGCCTACTTGGCTTCTATGCCATGGTGACAGACATCGGCTTTTACGCCCACCTCTTCTACACGGGGGATACCTACCTACGTGTCTTTTACGTCATGATCTTCGTAGCAATTGCACGCGTTGTGTCCCTTAGTTGGACCCGCGTCACACGCTCATTCAAAAGATCATCCATACGTAGGCATTGGTTACTTTAACCGTCGTGTAAAAGGGTGCTGTGCTGTCTACTCCTCGGTTTTTACACCAACTGAGTGGTCACTGTCACTAAAACTCTATAAATAGAGACCTCTATCAACAGAGGAAGAGGGAGAAAAATTGGAAGATCGAACAATTAAAGATCCAGAGAAGAGGTCGAACAATTGAAGATCGAACAAGGAGAGAAGAGATCAAGAGAGAGAGAGAGAGGAATCCGGAGCTCAGGCAAAGAATAGGGATCGACGACTTTGGCATCGTGCATCCACCTTCTTTTGCGATCTTCGAAGCTGTTTCCTGTATTCTACGGCACTTCTTCATCATCGTGTGGTCCAAGGGCTAAAGTGATCGACTGCAGATCAGACACCTATAGCAATTTATACCCAGATTAAATAAATTGTACTCCCACATCCTCGTATAGGATTACATTGTACAAGTTTGTTTGTAAACAAAAGAACACGGGTTTCGTATAAACCCCGTCTTGAATACACCTTTCATTCTTTTCGTTTTCTACCACAAACAAGATGGCGACTCTGCTGGGGACGTCTTTCTCTTCTGATGAGGAAGTAATTGCTCAACACGATGCGGTATCTATAGGAACCGTGAAGAAGACACTGGTCGTCTAATTTGACCAGTCTGCCTACGAAGACATGCTTCGAACCGGGGGTAGCTCTCACCCTCTCTCCGTCCAAGACAACAGGAAGCTGCGCAAGGTCTGGATGCCCAAGACATCCTCTACCATTCCTGTGGACTCTCCGATCTCTCCGACCAATGAGGTTGTAGCATTGCTCCCTCCGTACCCCGCACGTAAAATTCAGTCTCCCGCTACGCGCGGTACAGACAAAACTTCGGGCAAAGCCTCAGCGCTAACCCAGAAGTATCTACTACGCTCTACGCGTAGAAACCAGTCTCCCGCTACGCGCGGTATAGACGAAACTTCGGGCAAAGCCTCAGCGCTAACCCAGGAGTATCCACTGCGCTCTACGCGCAGAAACCAGTCTCCCGCTACGCGCGGTACAGACAAAACTTCTGATGATGCCTTTGCGCCGAATCAGAAGTACAAGTCACGCTCCGCACGCAAGACGACATCTGACCTCTACGAGGAACCAGATGAGCGCTGTGATCTCCGCAAGGGAAAGCAAGCGGCAGAGTACTCAACTTCTCGGCCTTTACGCCAGCGGGGGAACGATCTGTGTACCATCCGGATTACGCGAGAAGCCGATGGCCGACTGAGGACGTCTTCAACTTTATGCCAGTCTGGGCAGATCTCCAAATTACGCCAGGCGAAGTCCCTCGGCGTAAAGCAAGCTCAAGTTGCGGAAAGGCACCCTCCCCGGGGGTTGTCCGCCACCCAGATGGCCAACCTGTTGTACACAGGTGGCACAGCGAGAACCATGGCGCCCAACCTCCGCATACCCACTGACGGGAACAGAAGAAACAAGCCCTCGTCTTCTCCTTCTGCAACTCCTCCTGACCTGCGCAAATATCTAATCCAGAAGCGTAAAGAGAGGGCACCTTCCAATATGTCTATTACGCCTCCTGGCGAGCACTGTTGTAATAGTCATAAGGTTGTGATTAACTGCTGCTGCTCTAAAATAAGACGATCGATTTTCGACCGGTTGAGCTACTCTCTGTCTTTCCAGGAAAAGGAGCCCGCGCATGCATCTGTGAACATGGCCTCACACATGCCTAGACGAGGTTCGAACTCAAGACGTCATCCCTCCAGGCCTCCGAGCCGAAGGAGGTTCAATGAGCTCCTCAGGAACGCTGAAGTCGGGGTGTTCCAAAACACTCGTGCAAGGTCATGGCAACCAGCTGCGTACTCTTCTGATTCTGACGCTGGGGGTCGCCAATCCCCCGAATCAGATGCTGAAAGTGTAGAGTCGACTTCTACAGCGACCTATACTAATCCTTCGATAACACCCAGGGAGATGGGGGTTTATGCCGTTGAAGATGAACGCGAGGAAGCTTCACCGTCAGGAAACGCAGAGCAACGCATCACTACACTGGAGACATCTCTGAAACAAATGCAATCCATGATGGAAAACATGCACCAGATGATGCTAACTCAGCACACAACTGCCATGGCTCAGGCATCGGTCCCGCCAACTCAGATACGTGTGGGGGTGGACTTACCACCGCCAAACCCGAGCCAAAAGCCTGCTCTAGATCAAGAGTCGGCAGTTCCTCCGCTTCCTCACTTGGAGAATATATTGCCTCCCGTGGGAGTCACGATACAACCAACTCCACACTACTCCGTAGTCCCGCTTCCGGCTGAAAATCCGATGCAGGCAGTACGGGAGTTGAAAGCCCAGTTTGACGCCTTGAAGCACAAAGATCAGCTCAAGAAACTGGGAATCAACCAGCCTTACCCAGCTACCTGGGAAGAGGTCCCTTTCCCTCCGAGATACAAACCTCAGACTATGGCTCTGTTCGAGGGGAAGACATCACCAAGTCAGTACATGAACTATTTCAGTATGATGACGGTGTTGTTGCAAGGGAACGACGCCCTCCTCACTCGGGTGTTCAAAGGCTGCCTCTCAGGAGTAGCCTACCAGTGGTACCGTAGCTTGGCGGACAACTGCATTACTTCCTTCGAGGACTTCAGAGCTTTATTCTTCACACGATTTTACGAGGGAGGGATGGACATGTCTATGTCCTCTCTCATCGAAGTCAAGCAAAAGGAGAAGGAGGATGTTCGCACCTTCATCGAACGTTTCCGTCAGGCCACCTTACAGATGCCTCCAGGAGTTCCAGACTCTGCGTTGGTAGACATTTGCAGGAAGAACCTCCTTTCCGTGGTCTCGGTGTTCACAGGACCATATCAGTTCCATGATTGGCCTTCGTTCATCATCTCGGCCGTAGCCGCCGAAGACAACAGTCGCAAGGCGCGCGACAATGGCATCATGATCTCCGCCTCTGACAGAGGCAAGAGGTCATCTCCCAGCAACGACCATCCTCGTGGTCCCAAAGGGAAAGAAGCTCTGGCAATCAATACGTCCAGACCAAAGATTGCGGCAACCACGCAAACGAGAGCCGGGACTGCCAGGCCCGTCGAAGTCTACTCTTTTGACGACGACGATATCCCAAGTATATTCGAGTGTCTCGTCAAGAGCGGCAAGATCACCCTTCCGGAGCTGAAGCGGCCCCAAGAAGTCGGCAGTACTAACGACCCCAAATACTGCATCTTCCACAGATACGTACACCACCCGACAAAGGCGTGTTACATACTGAAAAGGAAGATCCAGGGTTTGATCGATGCTAAAGCCATCACTCTGCACAACACTAAGAAGACGGTCACGGCCAACATGATCTCTCTACAGTTTGGCAATCTGCCTCCCCAGGAGGTCCCGGACGGTGTTGCGCCTATCTCCCGGGCAACGATGAATATCGTCAATCTCCCTCCAGCTAGGGGTCAAAATCACGACCTGGTACCCCTAACCACCCGGCGGGGCGAGATTATGTGGGTTCATCCGGATCTGGTGTCAGAGCTCGAGGAAGAGACTAATGCTACTAAGGCTGCGTCTAGAAAGAACTCCAAATGCAAAACATGCCATATGGTTGCGACTTCTTCGCCAACAAACGAAGACGAGGTACTAGCTGCGACCCATTCAGGGAGAGCTTACCTCAATGACTACGAAGCAAATCAGGAAGGTGCACCGGCAGATACTTCAGCCGCCAAACCTTCGGAACCCGAGCCCGTCATAACAGAGGCCGGTCTTACAAGGCCAACTTCAACGGACAAGGGGAAGCAAAAAGAAGTTCGCTTTGATAAACCTGTGAAAAACATTCCTAACAAAGGTTTAAAGAAGCCGTACAACTTCGACATCCTGGCCCAACTGGCTAATACACCAGCCAGGCTGTCCATCTTCGAGCTACTCAGGCTCTCCCAAGACACTCGTCTAGCCCTGAGTGAAGCACTAATGCAGGCGGAGGCATGCTTGACCCAGCTAAAGTCTCCCGACGAAGAACCCGTGGCGTGTCCTCAATGCCACAGTGTGATGGAAGTGGTCCCAAATATCACTTTCACTCAAGACGACATGCTGTTGAAACATAACAGGCATGACAGGCCCCTCTATTACACCGGGTACGTCGGTTCCATGGAGGTCGACCAGATTCACATAGATCCGGGATCGTCAATCAGCATCATCCCTCACAGTCTGCTCAGACCGCTGAGGATTCCTACCAGCGAATTAGCTTTCACCACCACCACAATCGTGGGTTTCAACGCTGGAAAAAGTAAGCCATTGGGGAAAATTCGCCTGAGGATCCAAATTGGCAACCTCAGATCGGTAGCCACATGTTACGTCATCGATTTAGAGGTGTCCTACAACATTTTGTTGGGAAGACCATGGATCCACGACCACAACATCGTTCCTTCAACCCTACATCAATGCCTTAAATATATAGACGCACAAGGAACAGTACAAACGGAGGTTGCTGACCTAAACCCGTTTAAAGGAGTAGAATCCTACTATTCCGATGCCGTGTTGTACTCTCAAGATCACACGAAAGAAGTGTCAGGCAAAACAGAGAAGGAATCCCACCGGGAGCCAGAAGAACCCTCTGCCGCACTACCGTTGTCAATCAGGGTAAAGGGACAAACCACTCGTCCAAGAGCCATGGAACCTATGGCTATCCACCTGAACAAGTCCGGGTCAGGAAAAGGGGGTGATCCTCTAGTGATCACGTTGAACCAGAAGCCTCCACCCTTGGTCATCAACCTTCGGCGCAACAGGCAGCCGACTGATGTAAATGCAACCAGGAATGGGGTCCCAGATGATAATAAACATCCTCTTTTCCAGTATGTCGACGCTCCGATTCCAAATCAGGAATCCTCTCCCCATGACGATATATGACCTATAGCACAAAAATTCTTTGAAGCTATGGATTCTTATCATCCGTACATATGGGAGGTGGCATCATCATCCATTGTCGTCACGACATATGGACCACATGAGGATTCCATCTTCATCGTCCCGCCTACCTGCAGCAGTCAGCGTACAATAGTCTTCGGCCGCGTGCGCAATCAACCGACTGTCCAAGAAGATTCTTTCGATGACGATACTGGGAGAATGCAAGTTCACCAATACAGCCCACATGCGTTGAGGATCATGCAAAACATGGGCTACGACTTGAAGCGGAAGCCAGGCCTCAACTACGGGAAGGGCAGACGAGCGCCACTGTTCGGCAATCCCCGCTATCAACAAACCCATTTCGGGTTAGGGTATGCCACCTCCTCTAAGACGGACGAGGATATCTTTTCCTCTTCTCAGAGCGTCTCATCGCCCTCCGACGCACCTGATGCTCTCGAACAAACATTATCAGTGAATATGGTAGTAACAGATCCCTTCGAAGCAGACGAACCAAAGACTGAGCCGTTTGAGAATGACTCTTGGGCTCAACAAATGGATACACAATGGGAGTTCCGCTTCGAGCAGAGAGAACCTCCCACTGAAGATGAAGTTATCCAGATCGACGTTGGGGATGAACTCTCACCAAGATCGATATTTATCAGTAACAATCTTTCCCCAGCTGAAAGGGAAGAAGTTATTCAACTGATAAAAGAATCCATCGACGTCTTTGCGTAGAATTATGAGGACATGCCAGGACTTGATCCAAAGATGGCTACCCACAAACTCAACATATCGCCCGATTCAAAGCCTGTAAAGCAGCACCAGCGCCGGTTCCGCCCAGATATGATGGACGCCATTGAAGCTGAAGTCAAGAAGTTGACAGCCTGCAGTTTCATCCGGGAAGAACAACATCCCGACTGGGTCGCCAACGTTGTCCCAGTCATAAAGAAAAATGGGAAAATACGCATCTGCATCGATTACCGAGATCTGAATGCAGCCTGCCCCAAGGATGAGTTCCCTCTTCCCATCACAGACATCATGATCGACAACACCTGCGGTTTTGAACGCATGTCTTTCATGGACGGATTCTCAGGGTACAATCAGATCAAGATGCATCCTGAAGACGAGAAGCATACTGCCTTCCGAACACCACTGGGGGTATATTGCTAAACGATAATGCCCTTCGGATAAGAACGCCGGGGCGACATACCAACGAGCTATGAGTAACATATTCCATGAGCATTTACGCAAAACAGTAGAATGTTACGTAGACGACATAGCTGTCAAAAGCCGCCTCAAAGATGATCACATTCGAGACTTAAGGACGGTGTTCGAGTTAATGCGCCAACATCAAGTCAAGATGAATCCTACGAAGTCCTTTCTGGGTGTATCTAGCGGCAAATTCCTGGGATTTGTCATTACCGCCAAAGGCATCCAAGTGGACCCTGATAAAGTCCAGGCCATCGTAGAAATGCGACCGCCCCGCAATCTGAGGGAACTCAGGGGATTTCAAGGTCGTCTGGCTTACATCCGGAGATTCATATCCAACCTCTCTGGGAGATGTCAGCCTTTTTCTCGCCTCATGAAGAAGGGTGTATCCTTCATATGGGACGAAGCCTGTCAGCAAGCGTTTAACGATATCAAACGCTACCTCACTCATCCGCCAGTTCTGGTGCCTCCCGTCATAGGAAGACCATTCTTCCTATACGTTCGAGCAATGGACCATTCCTTGGGAGCTCTTCTTGCGCAGAAGAACGATGTAGGGCATGAACAGGCTATCTACTATCTAAGTAGAATGATGATCGGAGCCGAACACCGGTACAACCCAGTGGAGAAAGAATGCTTGGCTCTGATGTTCGCTATCCAGAAGACGCGGCACTATGTTACCGGCCAGACTATCCATATCATCTCCAGGATCAACCCTCTTCGAGTACTGATGAGCAAGCCAAGTGCTCTTAATTCCCGACTCGCAACTTGGGCGATGCTGTTAACACCATATGACATGGTGTACGTCCCCCAGAAGTCCATCAAAGGCCAAGCATTGGCCGACTTCCTAGCTGCTCATCCGATCCCGGAGACCTCCAAGTTGTACGAGGACATCCCTGACGAAGTTGCAGAATGTAATTCCGCGATGGAAAGTGACGCATGGCAACTATTCTTCGATGGTGCCTCCAGAGCTGGTCCTAGGGGAAAAGTGGTTTCAGGAGTAGGAATTGTCCTGGTTACTCCCGACAAACTCGTCATCTACCGAGCATACTCTCTCAACGAGCCCTGCTCCAACAACGTGGCAGAGTATAACGCTCTACTAATCGAGCTCCAAGTCGCTAAAGAGCTGGGGGTCGAATCTCTGGAAGCTTTCGGTGATTCTCTGCTTATAGTCAATCAAGTCAGGGGAATATATGAAGTCCGGAATCTAGACCTTATCCCCTATCACCAAGCAGCAGTCGAGATAGCCATGACATTCAAAGGATTCTTCCTAGAGCATGTACCTCGATCCCAGAATCTGGAAGCTGATGCCCTAGCCAGTCTAGCTGCAGATTTAGCTACTCCTATAAGAAGGCAGAATTCGGTAATCCTTCTTAACAGAGATCTATTCTGTGTGAAGAACAACTCTCACATAGAACGCAGCTACGCTGTAAACACCGATCCTCCCGCAAGAGATTGGAAAAGTCCCTTCATAGATTTTGTGGCATACGGAATCTTGCCGGAGGACCCCAAAGAAGCAGTATCCGTCAAGAGACGATCATTACGCTTCTACTTCGATGTGTCCTCACAATACCTATATCGCCGGACCTACGACGGACTACTATTGAGATGTCTCTCTAACGATAAAGCACAGCAAATTGTTCGTGAAGCTCACGACGGCGTATGCGGAGCGCATCAACCCGGTCCTAAGCTACAGGATCGTATCAGGAGAATGGGCTATTACTGGCCCACTATGATCACAGACGCGATCAACTATGCAAGACAATGCAGAGCCTGTCAGGTCCATGCAGACTTCATACATCAACCGTCTGAATATCTACATCCTACGGTTGCATCCTGGCCTTTCGAAGCATGGGGTATGGATGTCATCGGTCCTATTCACCCGTCTTCTTCCAGGGGTCACCAGTTCATACTGGCCATCACGGATTACTTCTCCAAATGGGCAGAGGCGATCCCTCTTGCTGAGGTAAAGGCGTCTAATGTGATCAGCTTCATCAAGCATCACGTCATTTATCGCTTTGGGGTACCCCGGAGGATAATTCACGACAATGGGCCTCAGTTCATCAGCCAAGCGTTTCATCGATTTTGCGATAAAAATCGGATACATAATGTTGCCTCTACGGCGTATTATCCGGCTGCTAATGGTTTGGCTGAAGCTTTCAACAAGACTATTGTCAAACTCTTGAAGAAGTTCGTCTCTTCGAACAAAAGAGATTGGAATGAGAAGCTGGGCGAATGTCTCAGGGCATACCGCACAACGGTACGAACACCGACAGGTTGTACCCCATTCTCGCTGGTCTACGGGAGCGAAGCAGTTCTCCCCATTGAAATCCAGATCCCGTCACTCAGGATAGCCGTGGCTAATGAGCTGACTCAAGAAAAGAATGACCTTTTAAGGCTTCAGGAGCTCGAAGGATTAGACGAGAAATGCCTCCAAGCTCAACAGCGCATCGCGCTCTACCAAGCACGCATTTCTAGAGCTTTCAATCACAAAGTAAAGGAAAGAGTGTTCAAAGTCGACGAGCTAGTTTTGGCCGTAAGAAGGCCGATGATTCTTACTCACAGGAGTAAAGGCAAATTCCAGCCCAAATGGGAAGGCTCTTATGTGATCGAGACAACGTTCTCAAACGGCGCTTACAGGTTAGCCCAGCCTAATGGAGACCTGTTAATGGCTCCTATCAACGACAAATTCCTGAAAAGGTACTATGCTTAATCTCCTATGCTTAATCTCCTCTGCTCAGGTGGAATATAGCGAAAACCTCAATTCTGACAAAACTACTTCCAAAACAAAACTAGTTGGGTCGTATTCTATCATGTCCATATAACCTCTGAATAGATACGTTCGACTAATTTGGAAATGCAATACCTATCACGTCCATATTACCTCTGATAGTGTCTTGCCTACAAGCCTTAGTCAAAGCATATTCTATCATGTCCGTATGACCTATGAATAGATATGTCCTGCTAAAGTTTACCGAGAGTCTATCACGTCCATATTACCTCTGATAATGTCTTGCCTACAAGCCTTAGTCAAAGCATATTCTATCATGTCCATATGACCTATGAATAGATATGTCCTGCTAAAGTTTACCGAGAGTCTATCACGTCCATATTACCTCTGATAGTGTCTTGCCTACAAGCCTTAGTCAAAGCATATTCTATCATGTCCGTATGACCTATGAATAGATATGTCCTGCTAAAGTTTACCGATAGTTTATCACGTCCATACTACCTCTGATATCACTCTCGCCCAAACCTGTCATTTACATTCCGAAATGATGGGTCCACAAAGTCAGAAAAGAGTCGCTTTATTCCCAAGAAAGAGCAGAATTACACTAAAAAGCAAGAAGAAGAAAGGGTACATCATTGTGGGGGAGCGGTCAGATCGCGAATCAGCTGCGCCAGTGCAGCTATCCTCTCGTTCTTGGAAACCAAGGCATCAGCGCGGGCCTGCTCCAGCCGTGCCTCGTGGTTGCTCATGAAGGACAGTTCGGCCCTGGCCCGAAGAGAACCCGTACGGGCAGCTTCTGCACGCTCCAAATCCCGCCGTGCTGCGTTCAGTCGACCAGTCGCTACATCTAGACCTGCCAGCGACTGAGAAGCCCACTCCTCTGCCTGAGCGAGTTTTTCTCTCAACCTGCGGGCCCTCGCTGCGTTCCCATCGTGCTCGGATTGGCACTTCGTCTGAAGAGCAAGAGCCTCCTCCACGACAGCTTTTCTTTCATCCATCTCCAGCTTATGTGTTTTGATGGATTTATCGAGGCTGTCCAGCTGTTTAGTAAACCGCGCTGTCATGAAGTCGTATCTGGTCTGGACCTCGGCTTCAATGCTGCCCCGAGTTAGCCGCAGATATTCGTTAATGGGTTGCTCCAAACCATTAACCATCGCCTCCAGGGTATCAGCTACCCCAGTGCCGTCAAAATCCCGGATCGCCTCTATCGGAAACCGAGAAGACTTCCTCAGGCGCTCGAAGTCCAGATTCCCCTTCAGCAGCATTGGTATCAGCGTTTTCAAAGTGGCATGGAAGATACTGGTATATTGCTCGGTCAGCGCAGCTAGATCCGATTGGACGCCAGGAGTAGCCGCAGCATTGGCGAGTCCCCCTCCAGGAATGATTGCAGACGAAGTGGTCACAACCGTCGCCTCAACAGGTGGTGCGACCAAAGGAGATGCGTCTACAACAACCGAAGTAGTCGCAATGGCAGGCTCTTCCTCTTCTTGGGATATCAGAGCCTCTTCAACAGGCGAGCCGGCCCCCGAAGATATTTCCTCCTCAAAGTCAAACGCCTCCGTATCATCGCCAGGAGCCGGAGCAGAGCCAGAAGGAGCTTCAAAGTTGTACTCTCCGTGGACGCCATCCCCTGAGAAGAGGACAAGAAAGTTGATATCAATATAATGGTAATCTTTCTAAAAAGGAGACATAAAGATGACATTTACCCGTGGCCAGCGGTATATACGGCGCATCTGCAGCCGATGTAGCTAAATCACGCCTTAATGACGTAATGCGAACTGTCATACCTGGAGAAGGGGGTGGGCCAACCGACATCGCCAGGAGCTCTACCAAGCCTCCACCAAGACGCAGTCGAGGTTCGTCAGCTGGAACCTCGCCAGGCATGCACACGGGCACGGCAGGGGTTTCATCCGTTGCTGGTCTAGGGAAAGATTCTCCCATCTGCCTTGGCCACGCAGGCAATCTCGTTCCACTATCTGGAGCGGTGGCAGCGACAACAACCTCTAACAAAGATTCTCCGGTACCGCCAGCCGAAACTGAGGGTCCCTCTCTAGAAGCCGGGGAACCTCCGATCAGGGAAGCATCCTCGACAGGCGAGACAGCAGGTTCCTCTCTAGGAGCCTCAATACCAGGAATCCGGAGAGAACGATTGACCGTCCTCTTCCTCTTGCGAGGAGAAGCCTCCTTGGGAGAAGGAGCCCTTCGCTTCCCAGAGACGACCAAGGCCCCCGCAGGCAGAGGCACTTCACACCTCGGCACCGACACCAGCGGCTCATCCGGAGTAGCGAACTCCTCACCCTCGTCGGGAGAAACCGAGGGGACTTCGACTCTTCCCCCAGGCGTGGGAGGCGGCACCCTAAAACTTCCACGCATGTCAAAGTCACGATGGAAGGTGTTGACCGCCACATAGAACTGGGCATACGAGTGTAAGATGCGCAGCTCCGTGGAGGGTGTAACGACCGGCACGGTAAAGATTGCTCCAGTGCATCCCATGATGAAATATCGCCATCCTCTGGCTCCATCAATGAGTCCGCCCCTGGACCTGAAGCTGGTGACGGCGTTGCCCACGTACAACTGGTCGTACCCAAATTGCCTGGCAAACCGACTAGGCAAGTAGGGCTCGAAGAAGCAATGGTCTTCACTTCTATACAGCAGATGCGAGGGCCTGATGCAGACCAACCAATTGAAAGCCTCCGGAGAAAGATTGGTCTTCTCTCCACCTAAATCCTCCAGCCTAATCCCCGATTGATTGCGATGTACCGAGGGGACAATGCAGAGGAGCTTCCAGCCGTGACTGAGGCTCAGTATCAGCCGATAGTCTAAAACTGTGTTCACATTCCAGGGAGAGTCCTTGTAATTCAGCAGGAAGCTACCCCCCGAGCTACTACCAGAGCCGGGAGACATCACCCGGGGGTTGTGGAGAATTAACCATCCCATCAAATACAGGTATGGTAATTCCACCCTTGGAAAGCTTTCACGCCGAGTCTCATCGGCGAGCAGCCCATCAGTCATGGCTCTCAGGCCAGCCTGTATACGGCACACCATAGTAGGGAGCATGCCCAGTCTGACCCCAAACACCAGACGCACCGCAGGCCACAGGATGTTCCGATGAATACGGTCCGCAGATGCAGTGCCGGGCACCACTACTCGACGCAGCCATATGGAGAGGAAACCAGCCAGCCGGGATTCCTTGGACAAAGGCCTACGACAACGCCTCAAGTAACTATAGGCCTTGGTGCCTTCAGGATACTTTCCTACCCCATCGTCAAGAATCTGGTCTGGAGCCTTAGCATCGTCCATAAGAGCCTCGACGACCTGGGCACTGAGCATGCCCAAACAGTTCACGGGCTCATCCTTACCCCCCGAGACTTTCTCCGGCTTGGCGGCCCTGGCCCGGTGGAAGAAGAGGTAGGACGTCCACTTAGTGGTGTGAGCCAGATCAGAAGGTTCATTATAAAAAGTGGTGCACGCGAAGTAGTGGCACATCAGCTCCTGATACACTTCCACCACCCGAGAGTCCGAATCCCCCAACTCCCGATTGGTGGGAACATACTCTTCATATGGGGTATCCCCCATCGGCAGCCTCGAGATCACTGCCATCTCATGGAGGGCCAATCCCAACTCCCCCAGTGGAGTGGCGAAAGTCCCGGTGAGCGAAATGTATCGCTCCATCAGTGCCAGAAACAGGTTAGGGTTGGGAGGCAACCCAACACTGGTCGCGCTCACAGCGGCATACAGCCCAATGCCCTCCAGCTCTCTCTAACAGTGCTTCAAGGCCCAGTCAACTAGGCAAGCCCATAGGCGGTTTGTTGGGGTGATCCACCCGTTGCATCGAGGATTCTCCTTGGGATATACTCCCCCTCGCCCCATAAAATCATTGCAGAAAGTCGGCAACTGGACCGGCTGGATCACCAGACTATCTTCGCTCGGAACACTGCCCGGGCACAGTCCCCTGAACGACGTCACGAGGCCGGAAGGACGGCTGACAAACGACCCCTGGTCAGCTCCTTTCAGATGAAAGATCGTCCCCGGCTTGCCGTGAAGATCGGGCGTCAGCGTCCACGACATCCTCCTGGGATGTGTCGCATGGAAGAAGGCCGAGATGGGATAATCTCTCGGCATCGTTGGCAGGTACAAAACCAAGTTCCCGGCAGGGAACACCCAGGGTTCTCTCTTAGGCTTCGTCTGGGACCGTTTATCAATCATGTCCCCAAAGAGAAAAGCTGGCTTTACGTACTGCTCCCCGTCTATATACGTCAGGGGCTCTCCGTTAATCATATTCAGCAGCGTCCGCTCGCCCTGGGCCGATATCAAAATCTCCCTTCCCTCAGGATACTGGGGTCCGGAGATAGGAAATGCCACGTGGGACAGATCCTCCAGATAGTTCGAGTGCAGCATCCCGGCAACGGAACCCATCACCTCGGCCAGTGGAGACTCACCCAAATTAACTACAAAAGTGCAAGGAAAACACGTCATTACAAGTCTTGCAACAAGGGGACCAAGAAACGACAGTCTGTGCTTTACACCAAGACTATACAAATTTGGTTATTTTACGAAGTCTCATCCAGAGACGTGATTGGCAGTATACAGTCCGCGCTTTACGCCAGACTGCCAAAATTCTAGTGATTACGCCGGAGGTTCCATCCCCAGGCGTAAAACTAAAATTTTATAGTATACACCAAGTTTTCGGCAGTCAGAGCTGTTACGTCCAGAACTGCGAAAACGATGGAGCTTTTACGCTGGCACATTAGAAATGTGGGCGTAAAAGATGAAAACGTCTTCGTGCATCATCTTCCTCAAAGAGGCTATCAGCACAGAAGACGACCTAGCGCGGTCACGTTCAACGTGTGCGAAGGATTTTTCGTCGTTCTTTGTCATCCCAAAGGCTCTACCTCTAAGGCCGGGAGCGCTGCTCGTCGGCGGGATACTTTGCTCAGAATGAAGTTCGCCTTGCCCGACCGAAGACTCTCTCGCTGGGGCGGAAGAATGAGAAGAAGAACCTATACTCTTTCCCTTAGCGGAGGGGGTTTGTTTCGGCGCCATTTCTGAAGACTCTGAGTGCTCGGAGAAGGAACGGAGAAAAAACTCGAACAGACGAAGACTCTCTTTCGCAGAAGGCGGATAAAAAGTTTTTCTCTCAAAAGCTCGGGATATATATAGGGTTCGGATCGACTCCTTGAATCCTCGGACGGACTCCTCGAAACCCTAACCAAATCTCGCAATTAGTATTTGGTTATGATTGGGTACTACGTCAGCCCACTACTCTCGAAAGGCGGACAGTCAGCAAATTCGAAAAGTTTTTCGTGCAAAGCAGATTCGTGGTTCTACGTCAAGGAGCCTTCTACGCTCGACATCTACAGATCTACGGTTTTACGCTCGCAAGCTATAAGTCTATGGTTTTACGCCCGGATGCCTTTTGTGCTCGGTAGCTTTTACGCTCGAGAGGCTACAAACCTATGACTTCACGCTTAACAGATACAAACCTATGGTCTCACGCTCGGTGGTGTTTAGTTTACGCTCGGAGGCAACAAGATCCACGACCTCACACTCGAAAGATTTCTTTTTCACAGGCTACAAATCTACAGTTCTACGCTAAGGAGCTTTCTACGCTCGACAGCTACAGATCTACGGTTTTGCGCTCACAAGCTATAAGTCTATGGTTTTACGCCCGGATGCCTTCTGTGCTCGGTAGCTTTTACGCTCGAGAGGCTACAAACCTACGACTTCACGCTTAGCAGATACAAACCTACGATCTCACGCTCGGTGGCTTTCTACGCTCAATAGGCTACGAACTCAGGATTTTCAGCTCATCTACACTACGGATCTCTGACTTTCCGCATATCCGAACAGTTCTCAAGGCGGTCGATTACAGGAGTTCACACAGAAGATGCTCCTTCTTGACCTCAAAATATCCCAAGTACCCGAAGCATACAGGAGTGAACAACATTGAAAAAAAAATCGCTCTTCTTCGTGGGTCGATTCGAAGTTTCATCCAGCACCATCCAGTCTGAATATTTCATCTACAGTTCAAGATGGCAACTCAGTTTGACAGCCACTTCTCAACCCTGTTCCAAAGGATTTTCGAGAAGTCATTCTTGAAAATGATGTCTGAACAAAGAACTCTGTTTATCAGAAGCAACAGTTCAGAATTCTACGCGGTTCCTCATTCCTAAAGCAGCTTTCTGTGTGTCACTCGTTATGCGCAAAAGACAGGACAGGGCCGAGCACTCTTTCTATCAGAGTCGGCGTAAAGAATCAGACGTGTCGAAGCTACACATATTCAGACTTCACAGCAATGAATGTCAAAAATGATCATATGCAGAGAAGAAAGACGACTTTATTAAAAGATTAGAATCACAATTACATATGAGGGAAATCCTGTCTACAAAGGGGTTTTTCTTCATTTTTCGTGATTACATATGAGGAAAATCCCCTCTACAAAGGGTTTCCTCATCGTCGCCTGAAGATTGCCCAGAAACTGTTCTGACAGGTTCTCGCTTGGGCGTCAATTCTTCATCCATCTTCTCCAGCAGTCAGTCAGTTCCCGCAAACTGGCTGACATGGCAATGATCACCGGCGGGGGAATACAGAGTTGGGACTTGCATAAATTATGCAGGTCCCATGCTCCGTGCCCCATGGAGTTGAGGTTTTTTTTACCCAACTCAATACGGGAGGACGGCTGTTACAGCTTGTCTTCTCTCTCATCCCCGGAGATAACGTGAGAAGGTGCCACTTGCAAGCAGCCTGGTCTAATGGGACCCTTCCCTTCTCCTGGATAAACCGCCATACAAAGTTGCTGATTATCCCGAGCATGGGAGGCTAAGATATCCTTCCATGATCCATCGTTGCAGATGACGATTGCTCGAAGACGCCGTCCTTTTCGGCTCCCCACATGCTGGAAGAACATGGTCTTCTTCTTCCTCAGGTCGACCCGACGAACTCCGGCGATCATCTCTGCGTGATAAAGGAAATGTGGGAAGAACAAGTTTTACTCCTCAGCCCTTTTATATAGGCAAGCGAGGTCACACCTACCCCCAATAACTCCGCCATAAAGACTGGCCTGAAAGAACGTGTCAAACTTGACCGTTTCAGGCTCCATTCAGAAGGCGTTTTGAGTTACGAGGAACGGTTCATGCTTCATTCAAAGCGTTTCGAATTCCGAGGAATTTGAAAGCTTTGAAGGGGGTCTTGTAGAAGCATGAAAAATACGCCGAATGACTATACGCAACTTATTGGTGCGGGGCAGCGTATAAGAGATGACCTCAGAGCCATCAAGCAGGCAAGTCAAGAGATTTTCAGGACCATCCGCGTAAGTGCAGTATGGCCAGGCCGCCTCAAGCGTAAAGCAGAGGGCTTCGTCGCCTCTATGACGTAAAAACACATCCGCTTTCAAAGCGTACGAGGAACGCTTCGTGTTCTCCGAGATGAACCTGTCAAGACCCTGCAATGAACCTAACGTCTGGACTTCTGACAAAGGGATACGGCTCGGCTACCCAGACGACGGCTATGATGATAGCACGGCACTGCGACCCAGGCTGTCAGTTACCGCCATCTCCCTTGCGTAAACTGCTTTTTACATGTACAAGGGGATATACTGCCTTATTTTACACAGGCAGACATGAGCTGTTTACGCTCCACGGCAGAACAAACCGCCTGCCACGTCAAAAGCTGCACTTTGTGCAGGGCTCGAGGCACGTCCCTGCGATTGATGCACAGAAGAGCCGCAGACCTTCAAAACATGCCTCTGCATTTAATGCGCAGGATGATGGCGGATCTCTGCATTTAATACAGAGGATTTGATTAAGAGTCACCGAACCGTCGTTTAGTGACATCCCCTTTGCGTAAACTGCTTTTACGCATACAAGGGGGGTACGTTGCCTTGTTCTACACAGGAAGACGCGAACCGTCTACACCCCGCGGAAGACAAACAGACTGCCACGTCAAAAGCTGCTCTCCATACAGGGCTCGAGGCACGTCCCTGCACCTAATGCTCAGAACGGTGGCAGGCCTTCAAAACATGCCTCCGCAATTAATGCACAAGGGGGTGGCATATCTCTGCATTTAATGCGAAAGATTTGATTATATCTTCAAAAGCCGTGATTCCGGCTAAAGACGTCCACGTCAGCACTCAGCACATTGCGCAGTGGCTTCTACGCCCATTCAGCTTCTGTGCCCACATGGCTTCTACGCCTCCTCAGCTTCTATGCTCTCATGGCTTCTACGCCTCCTCAGCTTCTATGCTCACTTGGCTTCTATGCCATCAGGCTTCTACGCCTACTCGGCTTCTATGCCTACTTGGCTTCTATGCCATGGTGACAGACATCGGCTTTTACGTCCACCTCTTCTACACGGGGGATACCTACCTACGTGGCTTTTACGCCGTGATCTTCGTAGCAATTGCACGCGTTGTGTCCCTTAGTTGGACCCGCGTCACACGCTCATTCAAAAGATCATCCATACGTAGGCATTGGTTACTTTAACCGTCGTGTAAAAGGGTGCTGTACTGTCCACTCCTCGGTTTTTACACCAACTGAGTGGTCATTGTCACTAAAACTCTATAAATAGAGACCTCTATCAACAGAGGAAGAGGGAGAAAAATTGGAAGATCGAACAATTGAAGATCCAGAGAAGAGGTCGAACAATTGAAGATCGAACAAGGAGAGAAGAGATCAAGAGAGAGAGAGAGGAATCCAGAGCTCAGGCAAAGAGTAGGGATCGACGACTTTGGCATCGTGCATCCACCTTCTTTTGCGATCTTCGAAGCTGTTTCCTGTCTTCTACGGCACTTCTTCATCATCGTGTGGTCCAAGGGCTAAAGTGATCGACTGCAGATCAGACACCTATAGCAATTTATACCCAGATTAAATAAATTGTACTCCCACATCCTCGTATAGGATTACATTGTACAAGTTTGTTTGTAAACAAAAGAACACGGGTTTCGTATAAACCCCGTCTTGAATACACCTTTCATTCTTTTCGTTTTCTACCACAAACATCGGCGTAGAAACCGAACAGCAGAGAGAGCTGCACCTTTTACGCGGCGGTTATAATAACTGCCACCCACGTATGAATGATCTCCTGTGTTGGCATGTGACGCGTGTCCCATTATGAGGGAATGCGTATAACTGCTCATCGAGGATCACGGCATAAAAGCCACGTAGGTAACTGTCCCTCGCGTAGAGAAGGTTGGCATAAAAGCCAAATAACTGTCACTTTGACGTAAAAGCCAAATAGTTATCTTGTTGGCGTAGAAGCCAAATAGTTGTCAGGTTGGCATAGAAGCCAAATAGCTATCTGGTTGGCATAGAAGCCAAATAGCTGTCATGTTGGCGTAGAAGCCAAGTAGCTGTCATGTTGGCGTAGAAGCCAAGTAGCTGTCATGTTGGCGTAGAAGCCAAGTTCTGCGTAAAGTTTGATGCTGTATAGATAGGTAACCGGCGTAAAGATAGCCAAATAACCTTCTTTGAATGAGGTCTTGAGCATAAACTGGACCAAATAGCCTTGTCACTCACCTTTGCAAATATAGCCTGAGTTGGCGTATTTTGAGGAGATAGCATACGACGTACTCCTATAGTTGAAAATAGCCAGGTCGGCGTATTTCGAGGAGATAGCATACGGCGTACTCCTATAGTTGAAAATAGTCTGATGGCGTAATGTGCAGGGATGGTGATATGGACGTATTAGCCCGAATTAGGGCTCTCCCAGTCATTAAAAGTAGAACCAAATCTCGTGCATTAAATGCAGAGATCTGCCCCCATCTCGCGCATTAATTGCAGAGACGTGCCTCGAGTTCTGTACGAAGAGCATCTTTTGACGTGGCGATCAGCTTTGTCTCGTCCTGAGCGTAAAAGCTCATGTCTGCCTGTGTAAAATAGGCAGCGTATTCCTTGAATGCGTAAATGACGTCTTATATCAAGGTTTTGTCACTAAACGACAGTCTGGGGCTCTGTGTAGAATCATCATTACAGCCGTCCTCTTGATAGTCGTGCAGTACTCTTTGTCAGGAGTCAGGTTCACTGCGTCATCTGACAGGTTCATTCGAGGAATACGAAGAGTTCCTCGTATAACTTCCCGCTGCATTAAAAGAAGATAGGTTTTACGCCGAAGTGGCGATGTAGCAACCTTTTTACGCCGAAGCAGTCTGGAAATACTGCATTTATGCGGGTTGTTCTGGACCTATGTTTTACGCTGAATAGCGCTGAAGCTCTGTTGTACGCCAATGGCTCTGAAGTCATGTCTTACGCCACCTATTGCTGGAGCTCTGTTTTACGCGGCTTCCTGCATGTTGAGGGTTTTACGCGTAGAATTCCTCAGCGTATTTTTCATGCTTCTACAGACGGTATTCAGCGGAATATCGACGGATCTTCCGACCGTCGGCTGAACGGTGCTTTAATGCCCTTTCTTTGTGGTGGCCTATATAAAGCCTTGAACTCCTTCATTCAAGGTTAATACTTTTGAGCCTAAAATTTCTAATCTACCATATGCCATCCACAAATACTCCACCAAAGCTTTCATTTGTCTATCCACAAATTGTGTTATAGTGTTCTTGAGTTATAAAAGTTAGATCTTTATATTTGTTGTAAGAAGATCAAAACTATCTTGTAAGAGGTTGAAGTATACAAGCCTTCGAATCAAAGCTTGTATGAAGTTAGAGAGCATTCGGATCAAAACTCTTGTGTAAGAAGTCAACTGGCCTTTGGATCAAAGGTCGTTGTGTAACTATTTTGCTAATAGTGGATTCAAGCCGGACAAGAGTTTTCGGGACTGGAGTGCCTCGAGGAGGATATCAGGATACATCGGGCGTCAGTATTCTTATTGATTTACTTCTTGCACACTTAATTTTTAAATTGCCTATTATAAATTATTTGTGCTTGATTTATTAGCTTGACCCTATTCACCCCCCTCCAGGGTTCCTAGAGACTGGTCCCGTCGAAAGGACTCTTATATGGAACTCACTCGCCGAGACGTAGTCTGCTACATCTAGGACTTATTCCAACAGAAGCTAAACCATAAGTTGGAATGATTCTCTTTTATTCGTCCGCCACGATTCAATGTCAAAATGATCATTTTTATATTAAGTTCAGATTTTGAGTCAAACTAGCAATAAGCCTTTACGTAGTGCGTCGTCTGGTCGGATCGGGGGCACTACACATGGTGGGTCAAACAACATGAGTTTGTCCAATATAAACTGAAATTTGACAGTTGATCAACTGAAGTCAAATAGTGCCTTTCAAAAACTGAAATCATCGTTGTTAACTGGTTGTCTTGCGTGTGGTGTGGGCCTTCAAAAAAAAAAAAAAAAACCTTGTTGTGTTGATTTCCACAGCTAATGACCTATGGAGACGATTTCTTCTTGGCTGCTACTACTAGGTTGAGCAACACTCGGAGGAACTCAATTTATTAGACCTTGTGTGTCAATTTATGATGACGACTGATATTATTGTTGACGACGACGATTGATATGACGATGGTCGAACCTGGCTCTGATACCATGACGATGGTCGAACCTGGCTCTGATACCATGTTACAAATCAACAATATTGATTTTTATTATTGGATGATGTATATGAAAGTCATACAACTACGAATATATAGAGAGAGAATGTATCCATATCCGGACATGAGTAGGAGAGAAGATATCCTGATAGGAGTAGAATCTAATCCTAAATATAATTAATATCTAATCCTAAATCTAATCTAATTAATCTTAACACAAGATTTCAGCAGAAATTCTACATTTTCACCGTTTGGTTCAAATGGAAAGTAGACCGTAAAGTGTAAGTAATTATGACTGTGGAGTTAGGCGGTAATATTAGCCTCTTCCACATCCTATTTTCTTGGGTATTTGTAGTTACCATTTTTAATAATTGTTTGCTATCTAAATAACTACTATTTAATAATTAATTTTTATTTGGATCTAGAGAGAAGATGTAATTTAATTGTTTTATATTAATACAACTAATGACTAATTGACACACTAATTTTTGCTTGGATTTTTGCTAACAGTCACACTAATTTTTTTTGTTAACAAACACACTATTTTTTTGACTAATTATTTATTAAACTAACAAATAACTAATACAAAATTAATTAATATTTTAAATATAAATTTTAAATTCTTAATTAGTTAGTGATTAATTTGAGTTGCTAAATTTTTAATCTTAATTAGTTAGTAATTAATATTCTCAATTTATCAAAATAATTATCTAATTTATTAAATTATTAAATAAATAAATTATAATTTATTACTATTATAATGTACTTTTCTACTTTTTACTTTTTACTTTCGGTTTTTTCGTATAAAGTAATATATTTATATAAATTTATAAAAAAAGGGAAAAGTTGGGAGTAATTGCAGAGAGGAGGACTACTCGCCAACTGAGTTGGCGGGACGCAGTCCTCGAGAGGCCGCTCGCCAACTCAGTTGGCGGGGCGCAGTCCACGAGAGACTGCTCGCCAACTGAGTTGGCGGGGCACAGTCCACGAGAGACCGCTCGCCAACTCAGTTGGCGGGCCACTGTCTTCCCTCCCTTCGAATTCCTGACTCCTCCCCTTCCTCGGAGACCACCCACGACCCCTCCCCTTCTCTCCGAGACCCCCCCCCATCCCCTCAACTTCCCCCCATCCCCTCCCTATAAACACCCCCCACTACCGAAGCCTCCTCCTCACACATTCTTCTCCTCCTCCTCCTCCTTACTCACAGCAATCCTCTTCCTCCTCCTCCTCCTACTCACATCTTATAATCAACATTTTTGGAGATGGCTACCCACAATGACGGTCGTATTCCTGGCGGACCGACTACCCAGCTTATTATTAAGCAACGTGAAAACCACATTTCTAGTCAAATATTTACTGGCGAGGTAATTTTTGAAATTACAAGTTTCCAACTTTAGTAATTTACACACAAAATATGATGTATATATTTTTTATAGTTATACGACCATGATCTTGGTTTACGAACCCGGATCCATGTACATTGGCGGACCGAAAGGAATTATCGTACGTGGGAGCTAAATTCGGTCCAAAAGGCTTTGGTGGAATCCTTTGGATTCCACTATATAGATCATGTTAGATATTTAATCCACGATCTTCATTTAGTTGTAAGTCTTGCGGAGCATTGGTGGCCCGAACGCAACACTTTCCAACTCCCATTCGGCGAGATGACGATCACCCTTTTTGATGTGGCAAATATACTAGGGTTACCTATTAAAGGTAACGCTATATATTTTGATCCGCACTTAAAGGGATCTGATCTAATCAGGAGGTATCTCGGTGTTAGCCCTCCATCAGGTATAAAAGACGACAATTTTGTGAAGTTTACATGGCTTCGTGGCAACTTCATGGACCTACATCACACTATTGACGGGGTGGTTGATGTAGATGAAATACATGTATGTATTTTTATTAGTAAATTTGTTTATGACTTAATTTAGTGTCTATATAACACTTAATATATCCAGGTCATTTGTTGCACTAGAGTGTATCTGCTCTGTTTATGTGGTGCAATTCTATTTTCCGATGCATCGGAAAATATGGTAAATGTGCAGTTTCTACCATTCTTGGATGATTTGACAAAACCTACTGAGCATGCGTGGGGAGCTGCTACTCTTGCCTTTTTATACGCCAATCTGACAGAATTTGTGAGATCCAATCGCAAGAGTATTTGTTGATGTATTTCACTGATTCAGGTATGAATGAAAGATCTTAAAAAGCTAGAGTAATTTTATACGCAAATTTTGTTTGTACTAATGTCATATTTTTGTTTTATAGTTCTGGTCCTACGAGCACTTCTATATTGGTAGGACTGTTACTAGCATTCTCAGTGATGTTGGAGTATTTCCAGTTGCTATGCGCTGTCCTACAGATGTAGTGGATTATCAACACTACCAATACAGGAGTGTATCACTTTATCGTAGCCAATTTGATACACTGCAGTATAATGAGATAATTTTTAAATATGCAATAAATATCTTTAAATTATTTAAGTTTTGGTCGTAGATAAACATCACATCTAATTGATACAACATCTTTAAATAGGTTACCTGGTTACCTTACTCATGTGAACCTGATGCTCCAGAAATCAAGAGGACATCATATGCATTTACTTTACACAGATCTCATATTATATATGATCGGTTCACCATGTACCATCCGGCAGACCGTGTTCTTCGGCAATTCGGAATGAGCCCAATAATTTTTGATGATCCACCGACAGTCGGTTATGAGGCAGCAAATGCAGGCAAAACTTTGACTGAAGCTTTGCTAGCGGCAGAGAGACAGAGAGAGTGTTGGAGACTTTGCTAGAGGGAAGAGAGGAAATAGAGTGAGTGTGAGATGATTTGGTTGAGATAGGAAATATATAGAGGGAGAGTGTTGAATGTAATAGCCGTTGCGCAACGGCTATAATGACTGCCAAGTGCGTGAACGGATCCTTACTCGCCAACTGAGTTGGCGAGCAGAGTGCAACGGTCACTTACCCCAACATAAACCATCACTCGCCAACTGAGTTGGCGGGCAGAATCCAACTCAACATAACTCGCCAACTGAGTTGGCGAGCGGCCTCTCGAGGACTGCGCCCCGCCAACTCAGTTGGCAAGTTACTCCAGACCACTGCACCCCGTCAACTCAGTTGGCGGGTTCTCCTCCTCCCTACAATTTCTCCTAACTTTTCCCTTTTTTTATAAATTTATATAAATATATTACTTTATACGAAAAAAATCGTTTTACTTTTCTATCTCAACCAAACACATTTATCTTTTTACTTTTCTTTCCACTTTTTAATTTTTATATTTTAATTAAACACATTTATCTCCTATAAAAAAAAAGAAAATAAATATATTTTTAAATAAAATTATCATTGAAAGTATAAATTCAAATCTTTCACACTTATTTACCAAACAGACCTAACATTTGTATACTTGAACTATCACTGCAGGTTACACTTTGAAGTTTACTGAGCTCATTATAGGTACCTATCAACACCACTTCCCATCCTCACCTACCCCCTCCTCCTCCTCCTCCTCCTCCTCTTCTTCTTCTTCAATTCCGCTCAAACACGGAAAAGATATTAAGTGGACGGTTTCACCATGTAGCAGTGGTAAGCTCCTATTCCCTCCAATAACACTGGAAGAGAGCAAGATCTTACCATTGCTACATAGTGAAACCGGCCCACTGAATAATTTCTCAACAAATCCACGCCCAGGCCCTCCGCCGCAACCTCACTTCCTCCACTTCCCCTCCAATAACATTGGAAGATAGCATGATCTTCTGCGACAGCGCGCTGCTTGACTTCTACGCAAAAGCCCGCACCTTGAGCGACGCGCTCAAGGCGTCGCTCAAGGTGTTCGATAGAATGCCCCAACGGAGCGTGCCGACGTGGAACTCCATGGTCTCGGGGCTGGCGCGGGACGGGTTCGTTCTGGAGGCGCTGGAGGTGCAGGGACTGATGGAAAGTTTGGATCTTGACGTCAGGTCGGGGAGTTGGAACTCGGTCGTCGCACAGCCAGCGCAGGCTGCGTCTCGTTGGGGGATGTTAGGCTTCTTTTGGAGGTTTTGGTATCGTTGGTTTCATCGTCGATGAGGCCGGATTCTAATACGTTTAATACTATTCTGCTGGTGATTTCTGGTATCGAGGACTTGGAAGTGCCGATAGAGTTGCATGTGTTTGTTGTTTGGATTTGACGTTGGATTCCGTTGGTGAAGATAGGCTGGTCACCGATAGCAGCTGCATACGTACGTTTCCATTGGAGACATTTGTTATGCTTCGTACGTGAGGTTGAAGAATGCCCAATTGGGCAATTCAATGGTTTCAGGATTTTTGACTTGGGGCAGATAGAGGAACCTTTCAGTGTTTTCGAGGAATGGCTGCAGAGTGTATTCAAGAAGCGAAGATTTTGTCGAGAGTTTCCTTTACTTTGCTCCTCCCAGAGTCTAGCCGTGAGTTGATAACTGGATTGGAGATCCATGCTTACGCTGTTAGAAGAGGCTAGGAGTTCGATACGTCGCTAGGGAATGCGCTCATGGCAATGTATTCGAAGAGACGAAATAGAAAGTCGGTGGAGGACTTCTGGAGGACTCTTGATAAGGATGTTGTGTCATGGAACACCATCCTTCTGGAGCTTTTCCAGCCAAGGGTTTCACGACGAGTTCTCTTTTGGTTCGCTTCTTCGTGGATGTGGGCACTCATCCTACTTTCGCCAAGGTATGCCATTGCATGGGTACATGTTGAAGTCTGGGTTCCTACAATCCTGTCTAGTGGTTCAGAATTCACTAATGGATGCTTACGGGAAATGTGGGTGTGTTGATGATGCTCACAAGGTCTTCAGTGAGATGGATTGGAGAGAGATTATATCTTGGAATACCATCATCTCATGCTACGGCTTTAATGCTTCCCCTCAGGAGGCCATCTCGCTTTTTTCGAGAGGATGATAGCAGTAGCGTTGAAGCCTAACCGAGTTATCTCTCTTGTTGGCGCATACTGAAAATCTTGAGAAGGGCTTGCACTACTTTGAGAGCATGACAAAAGAACATGTGATAGCTCCTGATTTGGAACATTATGTATGCATGGTAGATAATATGTGGTGGATGGGTCAGCTCGAGAGGGCTTACCAATTTGTCAAAGATATGCCTATAAAACCTGATGATTGCATCTGGTGGCTTTAATTAGTAGTTGCAGGATCCACGGAAATGTTGAGTCGGCTGAAATTACGGTAAGGAATCTGATTGAGTTGGAGCCTGGGCATTCAGGGTACTGGGTATTGTTATCGAATGTCTATGCCGATGCTTCGAGGGGGAGAGATGTCTCAAATATCCGGTCTACCATGAAGGATGGTGGTGTGAAGAAAACCCTGGTTATAGCTGGACTGAGGTTGGAAGCAGTGAGGTCCATAAATTCCTTACTGCTGATAAGCTTCACAAAAAGTGTGATCATATTTACTTTGATATTGACGGATTAACCTCACAGTTGAAGTATGAGGGTTACGTACCAAGCTTGGACTCTTAAAAAACTTCTTTTGGTTTATTTACCATATATGGATGATATAAACCAATTCATATGCATGGATCACAGACAAATATTAACTTTATAGTGTTAACCAAATACCCTGTATCGTGCTGACTCCTGATATGCAATACTGGGACTAAATTTCACGGTTCATATCAAGTCAAAGATCATTGAAATTACTTATAAGCAGAGCAGTATTTTTGATTGGATGCTTGCAATCCAGACCTTGTATGCTTCAATTGGGAAGAACCCGGTTGACGATGGATATTTGCATCCCAGGGAGGGCACTGAACGGATTGTTAACTCAGTTTCATTTTAGGGTTCATGGTCAAACTGCTTTCTTTGATTCGTCTGAGCTGATTGTTTGGAAGATAGTGCTTGAAGCTTGAGTCAAGGACATATTATGCTTGAACGGGACATAGCTGGCAGTTGAATTATTACTTGCTGGTGGTTCTGGGCCAACCCATCCAATCATTCCAGAAGATAGCCTGGAAGATCACGGAAGCATCCTACTTTTATTGTCTTGGTCATCATTCTATACTCAGCACGCCTTTACAAGAAGCCAACTAATCGATGAAAGGTATGTATTACCTGCTTATAATATATATTGTTTATAGATAGTTTGGTCAGATTTACTTGGTATATGTGGTTGGTGATGAAAAACGTGAAAGTTGTCCCAAAGACTGCCTTTATGTATGGGATACAGGAGCCATACTAAGAATCCATCCAATCTACTCCAATCACTTCAAGCAATTAGAACTTTAAATCAATAGGTAAATTTGGGCAGTGTAGTCAAAGGCGCGCCTTGCTCCTAGGCGCAGGGGCAGCGCCTCAGGACACTCCAGGCGGGACGCAATTCTTAAGGCGCACCCAAGGCTCGCCTAGGTGCGCCTTTTCCGAGCGCCATGGAATAGCTAAGGCGCGCCTAGACGCGCCTTGAAAATCTTGTAAAAAAAAAAACATGTTTAGACTATTTTTTTAACTGTTGTACTATTTTTAGATTGTTTTTAACTGTTGTACTGTTTTTAGACTCTTTTTTGAACTGATGTACTTTTGTTTTACTGTTTTCTCTCTCACTCACTCAATTCAAAGTGATTGCAACCTAGACATGGGAGAATTTGAAGCACACATGTTTATCAATATAGAAATCCTATATATATATATATATATATATATATAATTTTTGCGCCTCGCGTCGCTCGGACGCGCGCCTTAAGAGCGCCTTGCGCCTCGAGTGCGCCTTGCGCCTTTGACTACCTTGAATTTGGGGTAAGAAGGAACTATAGACTTCACTTATGGAGTGACCAACTAGCACTTTTGTCTTCCAATGTGTACTACGAAATCAATAAGTGAATTTGGATTCATGCCTAATAGACTAATAGTAATAGTGTCTTTCCTTCACGTCAAGATATATTTTACACTCTGCTCAGTCATAAACTTCACTAATGACCTGTGATTTGTTACTTGGATCCTACTAATGTCAGACTCCAACTTCCGTGTTTCACCTATGATCTTCCCTTTTCAGTGCCTTTCCATGGTACATTCTAGGTTTTGCTTTAGACATGTTTAATATTGGATAATTTTGATATTTTGAGTGCAGCCAATTTGGTGGCCGAGGCCCAGGAGGGAGATTAGAAAATAACAATTGTTTGCTTAGCATTTGTTGAAACCTCTGATTGTCCTTTCTAGGTCTCAAGACAGCAAATGATTTGCAAAATGAACTAACCAAACTTTTTTTTTTTTTTTTTTTTTTTCTGTTGAAAACTTTCCAAAAGTAATTAGGAGTTAGTAACAGACCTCTGTACTTTTGATTGTTGCAACATACACTGGACCAACTGTTCTATTATGACTACTTTTATCATATTCTTGAATTTCAAAAGCTAAAAGAATACCAAAAGTAATTCTCACTCTAGTCCTTTTCCTTCTGCTCAAACAATAGTACAAGAATTAGGATTCTCCTCACTGAACATGGCAGTGAGCGTATTGGGGTCGGTGGCAATGTTGTAAATCCCCTCACGGATAGGGGTAGGATAGTAAGCGTACTCACTGCCAAAGTACTCCCGTCGTTGTGTTCCATACTCCCACCTTGGTAATGGTGATGGTACATATCCATGAACCGGACCTTGGTAAAATTTCATTGGTTCGTGGCGAATTGGAGTGGGGTGAATGTTATCTGGTGGCTCGGGTTGAGGAGCGGATTGGTTCCGATCTGGTTCTTTTGGATCCTCATTCTTGGCTCTGTACCCTTTAGAGGAGCTAGATGCATGGGCCGAGGGAGAGAGAACGGATTCTGGATAGTGCTTTGGAAGATTTCTGCCATGTTCTGGATAGTACTTTGGTACAGTGGATCCATTGTTGGGCTCTGGTGGAACTACAATAATAGGGTTGTCATTACTGAATGTTACAGACTTCGCCATGTATGCGGGTGGAGGTGTGTATACCATCCTTGTGGAGTGCCTTCTCCTCTCGTCACCTGAGAATTGAAAGAAGTTGAAAAGCATATTATTATTTTGTGAGGAAGAATTCGTAATATTATTTCAGTTTATATTACAAAACAAAGAGGAGGAGGAAGAAGAGAGAGAGGGGGGGGGGGTGTTTATTGAAATGTTGATGAGTTGCCATAGGTAGCAAAAGCAGGGGATTAACAGCTTCCTTGGAAAATTTAAGTTCACAATACATTTTTTCCTATTTAGTATGGCAATATTTTTTTTTTGAAACAGGTAATTGTGTTACAGACTCCTAGTCCGAAGGCCTACAAACTCGGCCCGAAGGTCACACTCCAGCCCGGAGGCTCACACCTGCACTACACTTGTATCGTATCGCACCCGCACCACATTGCATCCTTACACGACATTCCGGCTGCCATCACATTAATTCTCCCACAGGAAATTAAATATACTTCTTCCGTTGCTCGAACCTGTAACCTCTGGAGGTGATATGCCTCACTCTAACCACTTGAGCTAGAGGTCCTTGGCGCGCACACACGTGTGTGTGACCCTCTTCAGACCTTGCTTAAGCGGGAGCTTTATGCACCGGGACGTCCTTATACACACACACATATATATATAACCAATGTCAACATGCATATGCCTAAATGATTATGACTTAAGACATAAAGACCAGAGAAACTGGGTCGGAGGTTCGATTTCCATGGACGTGCGGTGTCCTTAAATATTAAAGAAGGATGAATCGAAATATTCATGTAGCAGTTGATTGAGAGTCGAACTTAGAGGAACGGTTTATCCAGTGAACTAGACCCGGACAAAAGTCAAAAAAAAAATTTGGGATTGAAATCAGAGATTAGATAAATATAAAAAGCAATAGAACCATCATAGTATTTTTTTTTTCTACCTATGGAAGGGTTGTAAATGGTTGTATGAAAGCTGCCAAAAGTAATGAGATGTAAGTTTAAAGAAAACCGTCACAAGCCTGATCTAGTTGTAACTAGTGACAATTCACAAGATTTCTTCATTATTAATTGTATGAATTTAGAGTTATCTAACTTTAAACTAGACATGCTGACAAAAGGTTAACAGGGAGAAATTGAAAAATATTACCGTTGCATCTTGGGAAAGCCCTAGACATCATCTTCCTTAGAGGATAACAACCCATATCCCCCTCTCTCTTTCCCATCAGCCAAAATTGCTTACATTCTCATTTTTCTCACAGGAGAGATGATTCCAAGGGCTTTTAAAGGAGAATGATGAGGCAATTGTAATGGGCATCACATAAAGTGATTCTGTTGTTCCAGTGTGTCTATAAAAGATATAAATGGAGAAGAATGGTCCTCTCCAGTCTAAGGATAGGACTGAATATAATGAAAAAGTATAGCTTTGAATATATTCTCTCTGTCTTCTGTTTGAAGTTCCTTTACATTCTCTTGCAGTGATAGAACTCTCCCCAATCTCCCTGTCCAATACAATTGGTATGTCAAACTTTTTTTTTTTTCTTATTTATTTCAGTCATAGTAAACTTGAGATTTATGAAGAGAACTACTGTTCAATGTTCGCAGTATCGGAATCGGTATCGGACCCTTCCTATGAGTATCGGAATCGACGGTATTGACAGTTTCGTATCGGAGTATCTAATTATTTGGTATTGGAAAGAAAATAATTATTAAAATTTTAGGTTTTTTTTTTAGATTTTTAGATATAGTTTTAAATATCTCATGTGTTGTTTCTTAGTAGTTTTGAAATTGAATGAAATAATAGTAATCCTTGCTGATTGGTTTATCTGCGATAGACTTTTACATGATTTTACAACTTTAATATGCTTTTACATTCTTGCTGATTAGTCTTTTTCGTTTAATTTTCTTTGAACAACTTTACTGAAAAAGAGATCCCCAATATCGGTATCAGCCATATCGAGTCACTATCGGTATCGGGTCGGAACAGGCCAAACCGTATCGATATCGACCGTATCGGATCGATATCGACCATACCGGAGACTATTCTACCGATGTCACTTCTATTACCTGAATACTACCTAATATATGCTGTGTTAAATATCAATTGAACAATTAAGCTTTTTTGACTTGGAGGTTAGAAAGAAACTTAAATTAGATGTCAAATTCCACAATGGACTTTGTTTGGTGAAAAGGAAATGTTCACTTAAAGTCTGTATAAATCATTTAGCGGCTGCAAGAGAAGGTTGGTGGAAGGTCACCCATCCTGCTCTCTCTCTCTTTATCTTTCTCTTTCTCTCTCTCTCTCTCTCTCTTCGTCTGTTATCTTCTTCTTGTACACAAATATTTCACTAGTAGATTAATTGTCCCTAAATGTGATTCTGTGTGTTGATGCCTCTTCCCATACTGATCTTGCGTTCACACCATTTGATGATATTGGGATCCCAAATTAAGAGTTTGTAGATGGTTCGACCAAACCTATGGTTGGGTATTTCTGTGGAAACAGCTGATTGAAGTTTGAGTGTTGTAATGGATGATAAGCTGCTTTTTCTCCTTTAATTCGATGGCCATTGTTTGAGCAGCACACTCCAAACACATACTTCAAATTATTCAAAATTGTGTAAATTATTACTTTTGGAGTGTCCCAATGATATTGATATACAATGGTACACTCCAAATAAACACTCCAAATTAATCTCCTCTTTTTTCTCCCTTTGTTCTCTTTATTTTTTTTTTCTATTTGGTAATATTTTTTCTCTTTTCTTTCTTTATTTTTCTTTCTTGTTTGGTTACTTTTGGTGGGCCCATCAATTATTATAGTGGAGCTAGTACACGCTCCAAATCTGGAGTGTCTCGTAGCTTTCTAACAATTTCAAGTATGAACAAGTGTCCACTGTAGACTTCAAGTGATACAAAATTTGACTAAAGTCAAAATGTAGCACTTGAAACCTTTCCTACTGTGGATGCTTTTAGAGCATAAACAATGAGAGGTTTCAAGTGCTACATTTTGATTCTAGTCCAATTTTGTAGCACTTGAAGGCTGTAGTGGACATTTGTCCATACTTGAAAATTGCTAGAAAGCTAAGAGACACTCTAGATTTGGAGCGTGCCATAGCTCTACTATATTAATTGCTGGGTCCACCAAAAGTAACCAAACATGATAGGAAAATAAAGAGAAAAATGAGAGAGGAAAAATCTTACCAAACATAGACGAATAATAAAGAGGAAAAATCTTACCAAATATAGATGAAAATAAAGAGGAAAAATGAGGGATCAATATGGCAACTCTAGAGGGGTGAATAGAGTGCATCAAAAACTAATAACCCAAAAAAAAAGTAAAGTAAGGCACAAACTAAGATATAGCAGTAATATATCAAGTATGTGTAAAGTAAATAAAGTTTAGAAGAGCAAATGCAAACACTGATATTTATATTGGTTTTTCTCGTGAGGACTAGTCCAGTCCCGATAACTCTTGTTCGGAGTTAAATCTACTATTGTCACAAATAGCGAATACACCACGTGCTTTCATTCGAAGGGCACGTCGACTTCTAACAGCACGAGCTTTGATCTGAATGACTCGTCGACTTCATACTTGCAAAAGCAAACTTGAATTTTCAAGCTTGTTACAACTCGAAATAAATTTCTAACCGTGATCGCACTTGGCTCTAGAAGGCTGGGGACTTGTCCTGAAAATATGAAGGTTTATAGCTCAGGAATAGATAATATAAAAGAGTATGATTGAATAAATGAGTGACTTGAAATTGTGGGAAATCATCTCTATTTATAGGGTTTTCTGAGATCGAATTCGGGCAGATTTCGGTCCTGAAACGTTTATAAATTCGAACATTGTGAGCCCGGTCATTCGAAAGATTAGGCTGACTAGTATTTTTGGTTAGGTTGACTGAGTTCAGCTAGAGTTCGATCATCCTCATTTTAGAATGATTCTGGTTGGTTTCAGGTTTGTTTTGACTTAGTTTGGGCTAGGGTATGAGTATGACTCGAATTGTTGAGTTTGATCTGATTTAGGTAGGCTCATTTTAAATGGACTTTGGATTAGGGTTGCATCTAGTTGCCAAAATATGATCCGATTTACATAAGTCGTACCCTCAAAATAAAGTATAAAAATATATAACAAAATTGTAAAATAACCAGACGTGATGGTAGCAGTTTTCTTGTGAAGTAGCAGCTTTGACGTTGTTGCAGTGACGTAGTAGCAGTCTTACGTTGAACCACACTTGTAGTGTATCGAACCATAGTTTAGTTAATTATCAAAATCATGTTGACCATGACCAGATGGGCCAAGAATTTTTTTATTTTGATAATTGACAAACTGTGACTGATACGACAATATGAAGTAGTACTACCGATAACTCCAAGTAGCGATAGCTTCCCCGCAATGAGAGCGTAAAGTCTTTTGAAGTATCGTCGTCATCGTCTTTGTTGAGGTACTTGAAGAGTATCAGTGTGTCTCCCCTGTTGTCACTTCATCGAAATGGATATCTCCCCCGCAAAAGGTGAAACAATATAGAGAATGAAACACAAAAGTGAAGTAGAAACATACAATATGGAATATAACAGTCCAAAAGTTAAATATAGAATGAACTAAGTAGTAGATATCATTGCATCAAGTAGAATCAAACCACAACTACCATAGTTAAAAACATAGTTTTGTCACAATTAGAATAATAAAAACATAGTGCATGACATAACCAAAAATGAAACTGAAACATAGCCAAATTAAAAATATAATGAAACCTAATCAAAATATGAAACTAGAAGATAATAAACGAAAGTAGAACATCATCAAGATATATCTCCTAAAGACCAAGCATCAGAAGCTCTGCAACATCTACTGATCGTTACCGGTCTCTGCTGAACAGTTGGGATCATAGTAGGCTGCAGTTCGGTCGAAGTATCACTGAACGAAATGGTCGTCGATGCGATAACTAGATCGAGTAGGATCATGAGCTGCTGGAAACGGTCCGACTGTGTGCTGAGGTAAATCAAACTGAATATCCGCCAATGTGTTGGTTATAGCCTGGACCTGGAGAGTTGTACGGTAGCTGTCACGTCCCGCTCCCAGAATACGACGAGTCGGATACGTAACAAATATCTTCAGGCCACGCGACAAACGGATACCCTAGTACCCATATTCGCGATTGTCACCTGAAAGGTTCTAGGATAGGTTTGTCACAAGTAAATTATTGTATAAATAAATAAATAATATTTCTGGATAGAGGACATTTTAAACTATAAATATGTATTGGGTTATTCTACCCAATTACAACTATTAATCCGAATATACATATAACCCATTAATACCTTAATACATGATGAAAATAAACTCTGATTTCAACTCAATCGCTAGTGAACAAAACTAGATCGTCAAACGATATGCAAGCCCTTAGTCAAAGACGAGAAAAATAAATAAAATATGAATCTGAAAATGATTTGATTTTCGAATTTCATGAAGAAAAAAATAAAAAAAAATTCTTACACACATTTCAGTGAAAATCATGAAGCACAATGTTCCAGTTCTTATAATATAATCCCGAAACAGGGTATTCCAACTCTTATCAACCCTATACTACTTGGTGTCCAAATCACAATTCACAATCACAAATCACAATTAAAAACATGAATTCCTATATGCAAATGCAATTAGAGAGCACTTTTAGATCACAACATCACCTATTATCTCGACAATAATTCCATATATCCGGGATAAGGTAAAATTTTCAGATGGACGGTGCTTAGATTCCAGTCCCACAAGTGTTGTGATATCATTGTATCACTATAATAACCATTGAATCACATTTAATGTGATAACATGATATAAACAATTGTCGAATTTTTTGTTTTATTTCAAGAATTCGGATCATGTGATAATATAAACAATTGTCGAATATCTTAAACTGTTCCAAGAATTCTGAAACATGATAACATTGGATATACACAATTGTCGAATTTCTTGATTTCTTTCAAACATTCAAATCCAATGACAAGTATGCGAGCTAAGCCTTACCTCGGTCATCGTATGACCATATGTATGCCGAAACTACTGATCAACATTACTTTTTTAAAACAATTGATATTGTAAAGAGTTTGATGGTGTGATCCAAATGTTCTCTCCCATCCAATGCAATTCTACAAATTCACAAACATTCGTGTTTAACATACAATTTAAGTTGAATTACATGTCCGATTCATATATCGTCTCATGTGTCAGTAACCATACACATTGCGATGATACTGTTCGGCAAGTTGTTCCGTCTTTGCGAAAACATTTAGCATTCAATAATATATCCCGTTTCGTGTGCTTATGGCATCACACTTAATGATGCTATTCCATTTAGTAGGATTTTTTTTCGAAAATATGAAAATTATACTCCTTACCCTGGAATATAAAATATTGATATTTTTGTTACTCTTTTGTGCACGTGCAAATGTGTTCTACGCTTCCTAAAATCTAAAATTTTGAATCTAAAATGGTTATCTCTAGAATTTTTTAAAAATTTTGACAGTCTCCTTTGTATTCTGGACTCAGAAATTTTTACAATTTGTAATATCAGACCCAGAGCAACCCTTCGTAGAATTCTTCTGAGTTCGTCGACCCCTTCGGTGGAACACTTAACACCGAAAATTACACGCAGTTAAAATATCAATAAGCAATAACTTTGTAAGGATAAATGAGGGACTTTCTTACCCAAATTATAAATTTATCCTTAGTGATGAGCTATTTTAGCAACTAGCACTTATCCGAATTTGTTACACAAGTCAAAAACTCAATACAAATCATAATTCATCGTTGATACAAAAATTTAGGTAGCAAACACATACAAGAATAGGAAATACAATTCCTAGTAGCTTGTATATCAAACATCTTGCTTGTAATGCATTATAAACTTGTTTATAGCAATATAAGATCTCCTTGATTTCTCAAATTAAATCATATATTGAAATATGTTGAAAAGCTTACTTAGTAACCGTTTGTATTAATTATCGATACTTTAAGTATCATTTATAGGATAATCTAATGTGATCTCATCCTTAGGACCCGGAGTTGGTTTATTACATACTGATTTGACTTTATTTCAATTTCGGACATTATGGTACATATCACAAATATTTTCCATCCAAGGCGCTTAATTAACTTAAGGATTTACCATGCTAGAATTGTATAGACACATTCTAGAAATTTATCCATAATATGTTATATATATACTTTATATGTCGAAGCCTATGTATGCTTGTCAATCTATTGGTATAATTCCATATGAAACATTATGTTATCAACATCGTGTTGTATACCATATATATATATATATATGGGAGCGGATCGGGAGCCCTGCCCACGGAGCCCCGTCGCTTCCGACCATTGGATCAAGCGGGCCCCACGCGGACGCGCCTGCGGGGCCCCCGATCCGACGGACGAGGGGAGGGCGGGGCTCGGGGGCGGGTCTTTTGATCTGCCCCTATATATATATATATATATATATATATATATATATATATGTGTGTGTGTGTGTGTGTGTGTGTGTGTGTCACACTCACTTTTTCAACTAGGGATAGTTTGATAATTTGGCATGGATATTTTTATTTTTAGGAATATTATATTAAATATTGTGCATGTTGTAAATATTATTTATTTATTGTTAGATGTTAGTATTTGATTTTGGATTTGTGTTAGTGGACCTAACTAGTTTAGTTTAGATCCATGGACCAACATTTAATTCTAGTTAGAATTGAGCCCATTCATTAGGGGGATGAATTAATTAGTGAAACCAATTAGACTAGAACCTTCTCTCCATAATTATTTCTTCATGACAAGCCCCAAGGGGTATTTTGGACATTTCATAGTAGCTTGGAGGAGGTGCAAGGGCCGGACACCTATTGGAGTGGGGAGAGACTCTCTCTCCTCATTTTACATTCCAAATCTAGATCTAGAATTTCTTTCTTCCAAATTTTTTCATTTCCACACCAGTTCCTACTCAAATTTCTTCCCAATTTCTTCCTATTCTTCATTGGAGGCTATTAGAATAAGGATCTACTAGGAGAAAACAAGGATCTACAAGGAGGAGCAAGGATCTACAAGTTGGAGGCTCTTGACACCAAATTTGGAAATTTTATTGGAAATCCATCTCCCAATAGGTATAATTTAGTTTTTCCTCTCTAATTAGGTTATAAATCTGTAATTTAATCATTAGGAACCCTCCCATGTACTAAGGCTACCCATAGGAATTGGAATTAGATTCATAGGAGGCCTATAGAGAAAGTTATGTGGTGTTTTGTGTCAATTTTGGAAGAATTTCGAGATTCACATTGTGTTTGTCAATAGGTCAATTAGACCAAATTGACATGTGTTTGATTGTGTGAGACTAGTTTCGTATCCACAATTGCATACGTGTAGGCCGTATGCCGACAATCTGGCGATATTGGTTGATTTGGTGGTTTTCTTCCGACACGAGAGTTTGAGCATGTCATATTTTGACACGGACACGTAGACGAGTAGCTAACTCTTCTTGTTGTTTATAATTATTATTTTAGACTTGCTTGTGTCATTCGGGATACGTTTGGTTGTGTGGTAGAGCCATATCGCAAGCGTATCATAGAATGAGTGTGATACGGGTGCGGTGCACTCCACGTGTTTGTTTTCTTGCATTTCAATTCAATATAACTTGGTTATAGCTATTAGAGTGTTATAGTTATAGTGTTATATGATATATATGTATATGTATAATTATGTATATGTTCTACATTTTATTTTGATATATGGATGGCCATGGAAGAATGGAGAGTTCATATACATCACTAGTGTGGTTATATATATATATATATATATATATATATATATATATATATTTAGTGATACCTATGCAGTTAAAAATCGTTATATATCGGATATATCACCGATATATAACGGTATCGGTGATGAACCGATATTTTTTTTGGAAAAAATCGGTTAAATATCGGAACCGATAAAATCGGCCGATATTACCGATATTTTGTAATATATCGGTTTTAATAAAAACCGATATCTCACAGTAATTTTTTTTTTTTTTTATAACAGGGAATAGGGTCGTTGATGAGAGAGAAAGAGGGAAAAAAAAATTGCGGCTGCTCTAGAGGAGAAGAGGAAAAGAAAAATTTGCGGGTCGCTGATGTAGTTCCTCAAGTGATCTCCTTTATCTTATTTAGAGATGTAGTTTCTCAAGTGATCTCCTTTATCTTGGATCTCTTGGATTTCTCGACGATATGTATACTTTCTGCATATTTTATAATAAAAAACTATAAAGTGTATTGTTCATATATAAAAATTGTGTTAAAAATGCAAACCGATATTTACCGTTATAAAACCGATATATCGGTGATATATCTATAACTCTACTGGACCGTTATCATGAAAAAACCGTTATGAACTGCATAGAGTGATACATATATGTAGACATAGATATATGTATGTGGTAACATATATATGTAGAGGTATATATATATAGGTATATATATGTATGTATGTCGATGAGTGTATATATATGTATGTTTGATAATCTGTTTATATATGCATGCAGGTGTAGTTATATTTATATGTGTGTGTATATGTGTTTGGTTAGTGATATATATATATATATATATATATATATATATATATATATATACTTGTGTGATACTAAGGTAATGAGAGTTGAGGTATCTTGGGTACGGGTAATAAATATTAAGAGGTATGTTAGTATGTTAGTTAGTATAGTATTGTATAAGTTTAAATGCATGTTAGTATATAGTTAGGTGTATGGGTAGTTAGTTACATGTTAGAATTTGGATTACCTTGTGATACGTCAAGGTATTGGTTTATACTCAAGGTATTGAGCTTGTATATCAAGATGGGTGTGTAGGTGGTGTGATACCGCTTTTGGTTCAAAGCCAAGGTATCCACTTAGCATTAGTTAGCCTAAGAGTACTATATATATTGTCTTATATATATATATATATATATATATATATATATATATATATTATAGTATTTTCATATCTAATAACTTGCGTATCTTATGATACGGTATTTTGTTGGTATCATAGTATCCTAATATAGCTAGTATAGCCTAGTTACATAGTGTATGGACCCAATATCCTAGAGATGGACTCATACAACCTAGAAATAGCTAGTTTGACCAAGTTTGACCTAGAGTTGACCTAGTTTGACTGTTTTGACTTAGAAATGACTTTATGACCTAGAATTGAACTAGTTTAACTTGTTTTCATTCCAAAACCTTGTATTGATGCAATATACCATATATAGGTCTGTGTGACAACAACTTGGGCATCGAGAGACACCTTGCTCGGGACCTCAGGCGAGTACATTTCTCTGTTAGTTTTTATTTCATAATAATGTATATATCTCATGTTCTAGAATTGTATACTTGATTCCGACACTGTGGTTTCATGGACTGGTACTACATGGATTCTGTCAGGAGATGTTATCTCCTACCGTGTTCAGCGGGTACTCCTTCACATGTATTTCATCGTGTGTATTGGGTATTGATTTATTGTATTTCGTGTTCACACACTGCTCGTGTTCAGTGTGCTTATATTCGTGTACACACACTGTTCGTGTTCAGTGTGCCCATATTCGTGTTCTTAACGTGTCATGATTGGATCCATTGATATTAGTTGGAGATGAGGTAGTAAGAGTTGATTATGTGATATAGTCCCAGTGTATTCGTGTACATGTCGATTACATACCACACTTGTAATCGAGTTACCTTATAGTATCCGTGTTCAACCTAAACCGATCACATAATGAACTTGTATTCTATGGCACATTAGTTAGATTTCAGTTATTTTTATTATATTGCAGATATTCTATTGCATGTTCTTCATTCCAGTACATTGCCTGTTCACTCTAATTCATTTCATTCTGTTGTTTAGTTATCTTGTATTCTTTTCTATTATCTGTTTTATATGCTCGATTATGTATTTGAAACTGCTTTCAGAGGTATGTACTTCGTTCCAATCTGACTGGATATATTTTTTCCAGATGATTGGCTCATAGATCAGTGTCCTACTTTCTACTGACCGCAGGAGGGCATACCATTAGAGGATACTCCTGTAGACCAGAAGGACTTAGTACCAGAGCCCGAGGAGGTTTAGTTTATTTTTGGAGGAGTTTTATTAGATTTTTATTGAGACTTTGGCATGTATATTATTTCAGTCTTGTGGATTTATTGTGATTCTTTTCCTTCGTTATTCCATTCGTGCTCTATCTTCTTTAGTTGCATTGTGATTGAGTATAGTGTACATTTATGAGATACCATATTGTTCCTCCGTTTGAAGTTGAGATGATTGACAGGTACCTTATATATATTGTGTGAGATGTTTAGATAGTAGAATTGAGCCAGACAGTGTTCTACCGCCGATGTTGCGGCGCAGGCTGGACGTACCCACGTACTCGTGCCCGAATATCCGGGTGCGGGTCGTGACAATATATATATATATATATATATATATATATATATATATATATATATATATATATATATATATGAAAAAAAAAGATATGAGCCATAGGTTCATATTCCTACATGAGCCAATGCACATGTGGAACAATAGGAATTGAGTGTAGTAGTGCACATTGGTGCACATGGAATGTAGGAATCCATTTCCATTGGTCCACATGTACATGTCTCATATAGGAATATGAGCCTATGGCTCATATCCCATTTACCGTATATATATATATATATATATATATATATCCCCTAGGGTGTAACCTAGTGATAAGGTTACGGGATATTACCGAGTAGGTCCGGACATCGAGTTCCAGCATCGTTTAAGGGATGGAAGGGAGTTTTGGATAGGGAAAAATATATATATATATATATATATATATATATATATATATATGTTCACTTTCACACACATATCAATAAATATATATACATTGAGCATATATTTACACCTATATCATACTTTGGTTTTTTTTTTTCTTCAGACATCTTTTAAACATGTCAGTATCCATTGATTTGGTCTTATTTATCAATAAGGACAACATATATATATATATATATATATATATATATATATGAAAAATACTTATTTCACTAATTTTGGAACAAGATACTTGTATACATTCCTACCCTAAGCATATATTCCAAAATTTTAAGCTTTCTTGGTAGCAATCCAATCCTTGTCAAGTTAGTCGTAAATATATCTCACGTTTATGAATTCTTTAATATTCGTAAGATACTTTCTTATATAAATATCACTTTTATTCAAAGAGTTAATGTATGACTACATATCTAAATTGGCTCACTCACAACATAATAAGTAAATTCTTTATCTCTAGACTAAAGAAGTAACTAATAGGTTTAAGCCTTGTAAATTTTTTTATGCATATATAGATATGTCGAACCATGGATATACCATAATATTTGATACCCAGAAAACCACAATAACTATTCATTGTATCATTTACGCAAAACTATTTCCATAAAATTTATATAGGCGAATATGACATAAGAATTTATATACTACATTTAATAAATATATATTTTAGTCCTTATTTAATTTAAGATATAAAATTATGTCAATATTTTCTTATATTGGTATCCATATTTGTATATTATGATGTGTCAGTGACCAAGCTAAGCATGTATTAAACCGGACACCATAAACATTTATAAATCTATATACATACTTTACACATTCATACTCTTATGTATATATACACTATGAAAAATATACATATGGCATATATATAAAGATTATGAAAACTTACTATACCGATATTGATTCATATCGGAGTATTGAATCATGTCTAAATTCCAAATATATCCACAAACACAATTATTTATATAATAAGTCCTACTCATTAATTCCAAAAAGATATAAATCACAATACCGTATCCGATAAGACATATTCAACCATACATGGTTATATCTATATATACTCTTTCATTTATATATATATATATATATATATATATATATATATATACAAGCATGTCATTTGTACAACTAACAATGGTAAAACCCAATCAATTTAGAATTTAATTACGACACCGTATATATGTGCTCGTATTGTGTCCTAATTTTATGTCAATATATTCGAATATCTTTTTTTCTACGCGTGTGTCCGTGTCATAATACTAAATTTATTAAAGTCGACGTGTCCGAATCGTATTCGGTTTGCGTATCAAACCCATATTTTCTAATAAATTATTTTTCACGTGTCCGTATTGCTACCGGTACATGTGTTCGTATTCATTCCTTCATGACAAGTATGTAAATTATTATAGATTTATACTTATAAAGGAATTAATTCTAAATAAAGCATGACAAATAGACAAAATTGAATAAAAT
Source organism: Iris macrosiphon (assembly GCA_036927795.1). Classification (NCBI taxonomy): domain Eukaryota; kingdom Viridiplantae; phylum Streptophyta; class Magnoliopsida; order Asparagales; family Iridaceae; genus Iris; species Iris macrosiphon. Next base: position 64,748,082 of record JAYESA010000010.1, on the reverse strand, counting down.
GAAAAGAGATGAGAGAGAACTTGCCTTGAAAAATTAGGGATTGTAATTTGGGGCTTGAAAATTCTTCCCAAATTATTCTTTTTAAAGTTTCTTCTTCCTTTTTTTTTGAAAAAAAAGGGTTAGGATTTTTGGTTTTGTTGATGGTGGTGGTGATTGATGATGGATATGATGATGAGGGATGATGGTGGTAGAGATGTTGGAGGTGGTGGTGGATGCGGCAAAGAGGGGCCGACTGGAGGGCGCGGGTCCGACGCTACACGTCGGAGGAGGGAGGAGTAGAGAGAGGGAGATATGGAGAATGGAGGGGAGGGGGTTTGGGGTGTGAAAGGGGGAAGAGAAAAAGTTCGAAGGAGAGAGAGAGAGGGAGAGAGTTCGAGAGTGAGAGGGAGGCGGTGGTGAGTGCTCCCTCTCTCTCTCTTTTCTTATATATGGATTTTTTTATATATCCCAAACATCATCATTAGGGAACAATAGTTAAATGACCATTTTTTCCTCCAAGATCATGCATGATGACACCTCTGGGTATGTTGTGTCCAAGTAAATTGATAAATTACACAATTAATTCAAGGTCTTAAATGAAAGTATGAAAGCTTATATAATAATTTATAAATTCTTTCTTCATATAATTTTTTTTTCCAAATAATTTGTTTTAGGGAAAATGCAGTGTTAAGGAAATAAATGATATTGTATTATAAAACACGACTATGACAGTAGTCCAGTGCGCGGTAACGATCGTCTTTCAATTGGAAATGATTCTGGAGCATAGTCTGGATGGAGCCTAGTGTAGCTGGTGGAGCAGCAGGTGCAGCAGGTGTACCACCGGGTGGTGCATCAGGATGATCAGATGGGTTACCTTCAGGAAGAGGAGCACCTGGAAGAAGAGTAAGCTCAGTCCTACGGGCTTTACTAAGATAAGCTGGCTTAACTAGGAAGGGACAGTTATTCATAGAAATCTAAAAATGATGGAATATGATGGGCAAGTACATAGCATAAAGTAAGTTACACTTGGTCTTGCGACATCAAACCATACCCTCAATGATGGTCTTAGAAAGTCTGAATGGAACACCGAAATGCAAATGATAAAGTGCGGTCTTCTCCAACATAGTAATTTCATCAGTTGAAGAATGTTTGGGAATGATGACAGAAAATACCATACGGTACAATTCATAAAACCACTTGTTCAAGTACTTAGGACGGAGACATCTGGGTAGACGAGGATTAGGATCACACATCGAGTTTCTAAACGAGTAAAGAGTTATGTCATTTTGAAACTTAAATTTGGTGATTTTAACTAGGGGTTCACCTTCATTAGGAACATCAAGTATCCCCGCTAAGTCATCATCATCAAATTGAATATAAATACCACCGACTCGTGATCGTATAGTTCCGTGTTCAACCAATAAATTACAATAAAACATGTGGATAGCATTTAGATAAATGCGATAATGTGAAACAACAAGGTCTTCTAGTCCAAGTTCCCTAAAGTTGGGTAGATAGGTTGGAAACACCGTAAAGTTCAAGGGGTTCCAAGTACAGACGTTCCTTTCACAGAAATCGTCGAACCATTACATGGAAGTCTCAAGGGATATAAAAAAAAAAAAATCAAAATCACCCTCATCGGACATAGTGTAGAAGCATGGAAAATTATCATGTATGCTAAAGGCCATGCGGCAAAGGCAGTAAAGTCCTGATGCGACAAAGGCAACAAAATTCTGATACGACAAAAAGGTCAAGCGGCTGACATCTCAGCCGTACCCCACTGACAGAAGCATTTAATGCCTATTAGTGGTCCACAAAAGTTGAGCCATTGGCGGTCATGTCATGTCACGCCCCAGTCCCAAAATACCGTGGGACCGGACGCGTGGCAACGGCCAGCAGTACGCACCGATGGACCAACTCACTATAAAGGATCCATCAGGGCATACTTAAGCTGTAAAACAAGTCTACGACAATCATGGCACAACTAATCTCATCCACACAAGATATAAAACATGATCCACAGAATAAATAAGGAATGTAAATCATCATCCAGTCTCACAAAGTACTTCGGGGAACAACCCGATAAATATCTAGTACAATGGTTCAACAGACCAGAATATAAAAGACTGAAATAAATAAAAGCTGAGCATGAACATGGCTGCTCAAGAGAAGTCTTCAGCTAAGACCTCGTCCTCAGATGGTGGTACGACTCCTGGATCAGCTCCAACACCTGTCCCGTAGATCTCGGGATAAACCACGTCTGCAAAATCTGGGGAACAAAATCCGGATCCAGGTCCTCAGGGGACATAGCAAGGTACAAGAAAGAACATGCCAATAAATACAGATAAGCAGTGCAGCAAATATATGACTAAATGATCAAAGGGTAAATATGTAACCATCTAAGTGTAAATGCAAGTGAGAGCATCACTAGTCTCAGGCTGAGCCACTACAAGCTCTGTGTCGGGGAGCCGGTAGCGGTAATAACCGGTAGTGGGTCAGGCTCTGCTACGAAAGCCTACGACCTCTCAATAATAGAAGATATACATAAATACAGCCTGTAGCCTGTGTGTCTCTCCCCACCCAATGTAACCACGCAAATCATGACCACAACGTCTCATGCCCATGTCAAGCGCGATCATAGCTAAATGCAACCAGTCATAAGTATCTAATAATATAATGTCCATGTCCTGTATCCTATACAGAATCACCACGAATATCTCGGGAAAATCCTGTCTCATGAATAGTGTCAAGTGTCCTGGGTCATATGGTACTTGATAAGACAAGTACAAGAATAAAGTGTCACGGATGTCCATCTCTAGATGACCGTACCCAACACTGCGCACAGTGTCGGCACCCGACTGATAATCGGACGCTAAGTACGTCACACGGTCCTAGGTTGAGCATGCACAGCAATATGTATAACAAGGAAAATAAATAACTAGGCTGCAGAGTTTGGCAAGGTACACTTGCCTGATGTCCGAGTATCAACAACTGTCCTGGTATCTGTGGATCCGGTGGAAACTACTCCAAAAGCTGTAATAAATATCACCAACAGTCTCAGAGGGTGTCAAATAGCTGGAAATGCCTGTCCTTACGTTCAATTTGGACACAGGGGCAAAAAGGTCATTTTCGGGCCAAAGCGGGTTCCATATGCGGGCCCACTTTGCACCGAAAAGAGGGTCAGGGTCAAAGGTCTCCAAATTCTGCAAACTCAGTGTCTACAAGTCAGGAACGATGATACGAACCCAACGGAACTTCCAGAATTGGATTCCGATGAGCCGGTCACAAAATCACCCGTCAAGTGGAGCCGGTAGGGCCCACGATACGTGATTTTGTCAACGTCCTCAGAATCGAACCAAACTTGGCTCACAGGACCAGCGTATTACTACGGATCCGATGGCGCAAGTTTCGTCTCGATCCGACGTGAGTACACGAAGTTACAGCGTGTTTCAGAAAGGACGGATACGGAGTGTCGTCGGCGGATACGCGTTGATTCCGGGGTGCACGCACCTCCGAATCGACTTCTGCGAAATCCTACACGACCGTATCAACGTCGCACACAGTTTGGTAAAGACCGCGTGCGACCAAGTCGTCCCGATTGGCGGGGCGGACTCAGTTCCGGGGTGAAACAGGGCGTTGTTTTTTCCTGTTTTGGATCGCGGTGTACGATCGCTACAGGACGCGATGCACCGAGCGATTTCCACGGGCACCGAGAGGGTTATACAGTCTACACCTAGCAACTGACGGAATCGAAATTGGAGTGGCGGGGCGGAAGAAATCAGTACCTGAACAGGGCTCCGCGACTGCTGAATTCCAAGTGTCCACGCGTCAATTCCGTGTCCTGGTTCAGAACTTCTCCTTCCTCGTGTCCGTGGAGAGTCAGAGCTAGGGCTCTGTCTGCGGATGGCTTCTCCGGGGGTCAGCCTCGAGGTCGGCTAGGGCTTCGGCGCTTGGGACGATCGGGTGGAGGGATGGCTGAGTCACGGTGATGAGGGGATCCGGCACGGGTTCAGTCGAAGGGGCGGTGGCTGAGGGGATCTACGCGGGGGTCGTCGACCGTGGATCGTCGGCCTGACTGCGGGGTTCGCGGCGGAGGACGGAGATGGGGGAAGTCGGTCTGGGCGAACTCGGCAGCGGGGTTCAGGTGCTGGGAAGCGGCGGCGTCACAGGTCAACTGCTCGGTGGAGCAGCAAGATGATCGTCGGCGACTTGATGGCGGCGGGGTTTAGGTTTAGGGGATGGCGAGGCACGGACGCCGAGGAGGCTCTATATAGGCTGCTACAGGAGCCTTCGGCGGAGGAAACCTAGGGTTTCCATACGATTTGGATCCGGGTCGGGTTCGGTTTGGATCCAACCCGATCCGAACGCGGGGTTTGGTTCAACTTGGGTCTGGTTCACATTCCAAATAGCTAAAGGTCCTCGATACGTTGCTCCGGTGTCCAATAAATTCACCGAAAAATGCCATGCGTCCGATTCTCCATTATACACAATAAATTTCTATTTCCAGAATATTTTAACTCCATATGGTCACGCTTAAAATTATTTAACCCAAAATCACCTTAGCTTTTAAATTCCAGAAGAACACCAAAAATACGGGAAAAATTGTATTAAATTTTATTTCTGAAATTTAGGGTGTTTACAATCTTCCCTCCTTAAAAGGATTGCGTCCTCGCAATCAAAGAATAAGCTGCTAAAGAAAGAGTTATGGAAATACAAGGTGGCCTAGTTTACAACTGCCTCCTCGAACAAGTGGGGGTATCGCTGACGCATACTATCTTCTCGTTCCCAAGTTGATTCGCCTGGTGAATGATGTTTCCATGCTACACGAACCAGTCTGATCGTCTGTCCCCGTAATGTCTTCTCACTGACGTCGAGGATGCCAACTGGTTGTTCCTCATATCTCAAGCTCGGGCCTACTGCGATCTCTGAATGATCGACTACGTGACTTGGGTCGGTCACGTACCTTCGCAACTGGGAGACGTGGAATACGTCATGCACTCCCTCTAAGGATGGAGGTAATGCAAGCCGATAAGCCACCTCACCAACGCGCTCTAGAATGTCAAATGGCCCAATATACCTTGGGCTCAGCTTGCCTCTGCTCCCGAATCTGATAGTACCACGAGTGGGCGAAATCCTCAAGAACACGTGATCTCCTTCCTTGAACTCTAGGGGACGTCTGTGTGTATCTGCCCAATATTTCTGTCTGTCCTGAGCTGCTCGTAGATGATTCTGTATCTGCTTTACCTTCTCCACCGTCTGCGTTACCAATTCTGGACCCAGTATCTGACGTTCACCAACGTCACTCCAACACACAGGTGATCTGCACTTCCTTCCGTATAAAGCTTCAAATGGTGCCATCTGGATGCTGGCCTGATAACTGTTATTGTAGGAGAACTCTACTAAGTGCAAATGATCTTCCCAAGATCCTCCGAAATCTAGCATACATGATCTCAACATGTCCTCTAAGATCTGAATGGTGCGCTCCGATTGTCTATCTGTCTGCGGGTGGTATGCCGTGCTGAATTTGAGTCTGGTGCCCAGACTCTCTTGCATGCTTCTCCAGAAATGAGATGTAAATCTCGAATCTCGATCTGATACGATACTAACAGGTACTCCATGTAGTTTGACAATTTGTCGCATATACATGTCAGCTAGTACCTCTGTGGATTGTCCAACTCTAAATGGCAAAAAGTGTGCCGATTTAGTGAGTCGATCCACGATAACCCAAACTGCATCTCTTCCGCTGGGGCTCTTCGGAAATCCTGTGACAAAATCCATCGTGATATGCTCCCACTTCCATTCCGGTATCGGGAGCGGTTGTAACATACCTGCAGTTCTCTGATGCTCCGCCTTCACTTGTTGACATACTAAACATTTGGCCACAAATCTCGCGATCTCTCTCTTCATTCCATGCCACCAGTAATACTGTCTCAAGTCTCTGTACATCTTAGTTCCTCCTGGGTGAACAGAGTACATAGAGCTATGTGCTTCAGTCATTAACTCCTGTCTCAATTCTCCATTTGGAACATACAAGCGGTTTTCAAATCTCAATGTCCCGTCTTCATGGATGCGTAGTCCTGTCTGCATGCCGGCTTCTGTCCTTTCCTTGAGTCTTCGGAATCTAGTATCGGTGGGCAATGCCTCCTTAATCTTCTCCACTAGTGATGACTGAATCTCAAGGTTAGCCATCAATCCATTCTGTCCTGGTACGATAACCTCTATCTGTAGCTCCTGTAAATCCTTCAATAACTCGGGCTGCATCGTCAAGAAATACGCCGTAGGCTTCCTGCTGAGTGCATCTGCAACCATATTCGCCTTTACCGGATGATACTGCAGATCTATGTCAAAATCTACCATCAGTTCCAGCCAGCGTCTCTGTCTCATGTTAAGCTCCTTCTGAGTATATACATACTTCAGACTCTTGTGATCAGTAAAGATTTCTACCCTCTCTCCATAAAGATAGTGCCTCCATATCTTCAATGCAAATATCACTGCTGCTAGCTCCAGATCATGCGTGGGGTAGTTCTTCTCGTGGACCTTCAACTGTCTCGACGCATAAGCAATGACTTTGCCATGTTGCATCAAAACACATCCTAGTCCACTGCCTGATGCATCACTGTAAACAACAAAACCTCCTGACCCTGAAGGAAGAGTCAAGACAGGTGCTGTTGTTAATCTTCTCTTCAGATTAGATTCCCTCCTGGTGACGCGCTCCAAGCGTCGGGCTGCTGCAAGGACATCGGTATAAGAGGTAGGTGCTACCGTTCCAATCACTTTCTGAAGCTCGAACTTCAAGCCGTCAAAGAACTTCTCTGCTTTTTCTTCCTCCGTTGAAATCAGTGTTGGGGCAAAGCGGCTCAGGCGAATAAATTCTGCATTGTATTCCTCCACTGACATGCTGCCTTGGATAAGGCGGTTGAACCTGTCTCTGAGCTCTGACCGTGCAATGGCTGGAATGTACATCTCTTGGAAGAGTCTGGAGAACTCTTCCCATGTGACTCTGTCCTGTCCAAGTCTCCTTTCTTCTGCTAACCACCAGTGATGCGCGTTATCAGTTAACTGCATTCTGACGGCAGTCATCCACTTCTCTCTTGGAAGTTCAGCGGCTTCCAACTGATGCTGAATGTTTGTGAGCCACTCATGAACTTCCGTCGGCCCTTCTTTACCAGAAAATGTGCGAGGCTTGAGATGACGAAAATCGGTGATAGATCCCGTCGATGTTCTCCTCGCTGCCGGATTTGCCTGCTCCATTGCGGATACCAGGCTGGTCCTCAGATACTCGGCCTCCTGCCGATGGGCCTCTTGCTGAACCTGTTGCTGTGCTTGCATCATAGCATACATCATCTGGAACATTTGCTGTCCGTCCATGGCTTGTCCTGGCGGGAATACTGGCACCTGGGGAGTGAACTGAGGTGGAGGTGGGATGTCATCTCTCCGGAACCTTAGGTTAGGCTGTCCGGTTTGATCACTCTGCGATGCTTGTCCTCCATCCCCTGGTGTCACTCCGTCTCCATAAGTAACCACAGTGTCGTGTGGCGTATCCAAAGGAATATCATCTCTGTTCCCGGAATCCATTGCTCTGAAATCAAAAGATAAACTATAAGAACGCTCAGAGGAATCAATACAGGATGCAGTTCAAGTAACAAATTTCGAGTTCGATATAGAGTTCAACGAATGGTTAAATAATGGATGAGATCCTAGAACTTATCCTATGCTTAGGGCAGGCTGGTTCGGTCCCTAAGTTGAAACCGAACAATTTAGTCGTAGACCTGCATGGGCCACCACAAAAATCATGTCACGCCCCAGTCCCAAAATACCGTGGGACCGGACGCGTGGCAACGGCCAGCAGTACGCACCGATGGACCAACTCACTATAAAGGATCCATCAGGGCATACTTAAGCTGTAAAACAAGTCTACGACAATCATGGCACAACTAATCTCATCCACACAAGATATAAAACATGATCCACAGAATAAATAAGGAATGTAAATCATCATCCAGTCTCACAAAGTACTTCGGGGAACAACCCGATAAATATCTAGTATAATGGTTCAACAGACCAGAATATAAAAGACTGAAATAAATAAAAGCTGAGCATGAACATGGCTGCTCAAGAGAAGTCTTCAGCTAAGACCTCGTCCTCAGATGGTGGTACGACTCCTGGATCAGCTCCAACACCTGTCCCGTAGATCTCGGGATAAACCACGTCTGCAAAATCTGGGGAACAAAATCCGGATCCAGGTCCTCAGGGGACATAGCAAGGTACAAGAAAGAATATGCCAATAAATACAGATAAGCAGTGCAGCAAATATATGACTAAATGATCAAAGGGTAAATATGTAACCATCTAAGTGTAAATGCAAGTGAGAGCATCACTAGTCTCAGGCTGAGCCACTACAAGCTCTGTGTCGGGGAGCCGGTAGCGGTAATAACCGGTAGTGGGTCAGGCTCTGCTACGAAAGCCTACGACCTCTCAATAATAGAAGATATACATAAATACAGCCTGTAGCCTGTGTGTCTCTCCCCACCCAATGTAACCACGCAAATCATGACCACAACGTCTCATGCCCATGTCAAGCGCGATCATAGCTAAATGCAACCAGTCATAAGTATCTAATAATATAATGTCCATGTCCTGTATCCTATACAGAATCACCACGAATATCTCGGGAAAATCCTGTCTCATGAATAGTGTCAAGTGTCCTGGGTCATATGGTACTTGATAAGACAAGTACAAGAATAAAGTGTCACGGATGTCCATCTCTAGATGACCGTACCCAACACTGCGCACAGTGTCGACACCCGACTGATAATCGGACGCTAAGTACGTCACACGGTCCTAGGTTGAGCATGCACAGCAATATGTATAACAAGGAAAATAAATAACTAGGCTGCAGAGTTTGGCAAGGTACACTTGCCTGATGTCCGAGTATCAACAACTGTCCTGGTATCTGTGGATCCGGTGGAAACTACTCCAAAAGCTGTAATAAATATCACCAACAGTCTCAGAGGGTGTCAAATAGCTGGAAATGCCTGTCCTTACGTCCAATTTGGACACAGGGGCAAAAAGGTCATTTTCGGGCCAAAGCGGGTTCCACATGCGGGCCCACTTTGCACCGAAAAGCGGGTCAGGGTCAAAGGTCTCCAAATTCTGCAAACTCAGTGTCTACAAGTCAGGAACGATGATACGAACCCAACGGAACTTCCAGAATTGGATTCCGATGAGCCGGTCACAAAATCACCCGTCAAGTGGAGCCGGTGGGGCCCACGATACGTGATTTTGTCAACGTCCTCAGAATCGAACCAAACTTGGCTCACAGGACCAGCGTATTACTACGGATCCGATGGCGCAAGTTTTGTCTCGATCCGACGTGAGTACACGAAGTTACAGCGTGTTTTAGAAAGGACGGATACGGAGTGTCGTCGGCGGATACGCGTTGATTCCGGGGTGCACGCACCTCCGAATCGACTTCTGCGAAATCCTACACGACCGTATCAACGTCGCACACAGTTTGGTAAAGACCGCGTGCGACCAAGTCGTCCCGATTGGCGGGGCGGACTCAGTTCCGGGGTGAAACAGGGCGTTGTTTTTTCCTGTTTTGGATCGCGGTGTACGATCGCTACAGGACGCGATGCACCGAGCGATTTGCACGGGCACCGAGAGGGTTATACAGTCTACACCTAGCAACTGACGGAATCGAAATTGGAGTGGCGGGGCGGAAGAAATCAGTACCTGAACAGGGCTCCACGACTGCTGAATTCCAAGTGTCCACGCGTCAATTCCGTGTCCTGGTTCAGAACTTCTGCTTCCTCGTGTCCGTGGCGAGTCAGAGCTAGGGCTCTGTCTGCGGATGGCTTCGCCGGGGGTCAGCCTCGAGGTCGGCTAGGGCTTCGGCGCTTGGGACGATCGGGTGGAGGGATGGCTGAGTCACGGTGATGAGGGGATCCGGCACGGGTTCAGTCGAAGGGGCGGTGGCTGAGGGGATCTACGCGGGGGTCGTCGACCGTGGATCGTCGGCCTGACTGCGGGGTTCGCGGCGGAGGACGGAGATGGGGGAAGTCGGTCTGGGCGAACTCGGCAGCGGGGTTCAGGTGTTGGGAAGCGGCGGCATCACAGGTCAACTGCTCGGCGGAGCAGCAAGATGATCGTCGGCGACTTGATGGCGGCGGGGTTTAGGTTTAGGGGATGGCGAGGCACGGACGCCGAGGAGGCTCTATATAGGCTGCTACAGGAGCCTTCGGCGGAGGAAACCTAGGGTTTCCATACGGTTTGGATCCGGGTCGGGTTCGGTTTGGATCCAACCCGATCCGAACGTGGGGTTTGGTTCAACTTGGGTCTGGTTCACATTCCAAATAGCTAAAGGTCCTCGATACGTTGCTCCGGTGTCCAATAAATTCACCGAAAAATGCCATGCGTCCGATTCTCCATTATACACAATAAATTTCTATTTCCAGAATATTTTAACTCCATATGGTCACGCTTAAAATTATTTAACCCAAAATCACCTTAGCTTTAAATTCCATAAGAACACCAAAAATACGGGAAAAATTGTATTAAATTTTATTTCTGAAATTTAGGGTGTTTACATGTCAGCATTCATAATTGCTTTGACCCATGTAGCAGGACGCTTCGTAGTACGTGCAAACAGTGACTACAAGACAAAACGTCAGCCATTGGCGGTCACGTCCCCATGTTGCATTATTATGATGCGACAGTATTATTATGCGACAATGTTCCTATAAATTCCCATGTGGAAGCGACCTCATGCGGAAGTGACGTCACACGATAATACTTTCATCCAACAACGCCCTCATGTGGCACATCCTTCATGTGCTCTACCCCTCAGTGTCCTTCATATGGTGGAGTCTTCATGCGGTAGTGTTCCCATAAACCTCTATACGGCAGAATCTTTCGGTTATAACCGACCAATATCTTCAAGTAGTCGATTCAGGCCACATGTCACGCTGACTAGGTCATGAATATGACAGATGTCAACAACACAAGATCTCAGTAATGACCAATCATAACCAATGCCACGTGGCAGTCGCACCGCGACATGCACGCACAAATCACAGCTGCATTCTGTTGAGAAAGCCATGCGGCAGCTCATAACCCGCGTGCATGAATTGAAAACAGTAATTTTTTAGCACATGCACGCCCATGGCCATTTGATAAAGATGGCTATAAATAGTACGGACATGTGTTCCCACATACACATGCAAGGAGGCGAAAAGAGAAAATCCAAGGGCCCAATTACAGTCCTTCGTGCCAATGAGTCAGAGACTTTGCGATTCCCTTCGTTAGTCGATCGTCAATGGAGTAAATGAGTCAACTGCAGTACTCGATCTCCATTGTCACACTTTCCCAGAATCAATTATACTTAGAGTTTATGTATATGAATTCAATTCTTTGTACTTTTCTCTTTGTTTTATTCACAATCCAAGTTAGCAAGACTTATTTTTGTAATAGAAATAAAAATGGCGACTTTGCTGGGGATGTCATTCTCCAGCGACGAGAATGTGGGGACGCAATCTGACACGACGAAGTTGGTTTCAACCTAGAAGAAGTTGGTCGTCCGCTTCGACCAACATGCGTTCGAAGATATGCTCTCAGGGGACAAGTCAAGCCCCACACCAAGGCTGTCAAAGCCCAAAAAAAACTCGAAGGACTTGGGTCGCCAAGGCTAGTGTGCTGCACCCAAAGACTGCGAGTGATGCGCTTTCGGCCTCCGTTGCCAAGGACGCACATGATGTTGATGCGCATCCCATCTCCGCTCCTGTGGTCGCTTCTGAGAATTACAACGCTGACTCTCGGGTTATGCGCCCACAACAGAATCCGCAGAAGAAGAAGCGCGTCGCATCAGATAGTAAGCGCATGAGGGTTTCCGAATGCGACAAAGACAGAAAGACGGGGTCTGTATTTGACAGAATCTCCTGCGGCACTGACCCCATGCACCAACTACATGGAGATGGAGAAGAATTAGACTCCTTATACTATGCGCCAGCGAGCACTATTTCAAAGAAGACCAGGATGGCCCGAGCCATGCGAGCTCGAGAGACTGATCAAGCAACTGGCCAAAAGCATGCGCCATTGTCAGTTACACGCGCTGCTGATAGCAAACTATATTGGACTAACCCACGCGCTTGTGCGCCAGAAGTGGGCCAGTCCCCAAAGTCTTCCTCGGACCACTTGGGCATAACATACGCGCAGGAACCAAGTCAGTGAGCAAAAACTGTGATGGCAAACCCATGCGCCCAGTCTGGCTACGCGCATGTAGTGGGTCTGCCTCACATTAAGTCTTACACAAATGATCTGGTACAGATTCTGCACACGAACCAGGTCAGAGAGCAAGCCTCTCAAATTTATACCCATGCACACGGTTTGACCACATGCACGAAGTGGTTGTAAAGGTAAAATTTCTCTCGTCTGATTTGCATGATGTGATAAGTCATAAACATAAGATGAGAGAAACAACCACCGCACATAAAGTGTCCTCCCCGGAGCACACTTGTGCTAACATTGCTATCAAATGCTGTTGCACTAAAGCGACAAATCCTCCAGCCAAACATTCTACATTCCAGTGACTATAGCCAATTGTACCCCTCCGGCAGTGTATAGGAAAGCGACTGCAGGTACAAAAGGACGAGAAGAAGTTACCCTTTGCTTCATAGTGCTCCACTTGGAAGTCTCCTTCCATGAGGAAGAATTCAAAATCAAATTCCTCCAATCCTCCGGTCTCGGCCAGTGCGCCAAGGAACCGACCATGATGCAGCAAGTTAGTGGTACCTACCGTGGGGGTATTTCAAGGCACCCGTTCAAGAACAAGGTCTTCTTCCAGGGAGGCCGACACAAAATCAGAACTACAAGCTGGGGGTAGTCACCTTCCGGTATTCCACAATAACCCATCGTTTCGTGGAGACAATGATTCTTAAGAAACAGACAGCGATAGCTTGGGGGTTTCCACCCTCGATAGGTCATAGAAACATCCCAAGCTGGGGGTAGTATTCCCTCCAAGTCGGAAGAGGATGCAGCATTACCGGCCTTCCCCGAGGACAACGCGACTCATAGATTGGAGGCAAAAAGCGAAAGATCTATCGTCCCGTCTATCTCCCCTGATGTGATGATAATATACATGACAGGGGATGACAACGAGAGCACTAGTGATTGCCAATGCCTAGATGCTCTAGAGGCGATGATGCACATTATGATCGCCTCAATATAGGCTTTAACCCATACAATGCTGGAGATCAAGGCAAACATGGCCTCGCAACCACCCAGGACTCCGGTACAAGCCAACCAGGATCCAGGGACCAACGGGGAGTCTAATGTACCCACCTTTGCTCCCCCAACTGTCGATATTCATTCTTTGCCACGATCATCCGCCCCTCCAGAGTCAGACGACGCTCAGGAGGCAATCCGAGAATTGCGTGCTCGCGTTGATGCCATGAACTACTGAGACACGCTTCAGAAGCTCAGGATACGACAACCCTATCCTCCCGAGTAGAACAATATGGTATATCCGCCAAAGTATAAACCACAGTCCCTGGTCCCATTCGATGGAAGACATCGTCCCGTCAGTATATGAATTACTTTGGCTCTATGACAGGACACTTACCACGGGACGACGCCTTGCTTACCAATCTGTTTGTCGGAGCATTGACCGGGGTCGCTTATGAATGATTTTGTAACCTCCCAGACAATTGCATCCCGTCCTTTAATGACTTGCGTCTCCTCTTCCTCTCCCGGTTGTATGATGGAGGAATGGACATGACTATGTCCTCCCTTATGGACATCACTTAAGGGGAAAATGAGTCTCCACGCTACCGACATGCAACATTGAGGCTATCTCCTGGTACTCCTAAGACCGTGCTTATGGACACATGTATGAAGAACCTATGACCGGCGGTTAAACTCTGGACAGGCCCCGGTCGATTCGAGGAGTGGACGACATTCATCATAAGCGCTGACACCGATGAGAAGATTGCGAGGGAAGCCCGTATGTTGGGTATACAGATCCCCAGCGCTGATGATAGGGGAATGCGTCTGTTCAACAACAACAACAACGGCTGTGACGGTAAAGGAAAGTAGGCTCTTACCGTCAACGTGTCCAAAGGCTCGTCGACATCCACTCAGAAGCCGACGAAAGTACCAAAGCCGAAGAAGACCTATTCCTTCGATGACGATGATGTCGTCAATATCTTCAACGTGATGATGAAGGGCAACAAACTTCGACTGCCCAATATCAGACGTTTAGAGGAGGCAGATAAAGTCAATGATCCGAAATATTACCTTTACCACCGATACGTCCACTACCTAATACGAGACTGCTACGTATTGAAATTGCGTATCCAGCTGTTAATCAACACCAAAGCTCTCACCCTTGATTTTGAGGACAAAACGGTCACTGCAAACATAGTGTCCCTCCAGTTCGGTAACTTTTCAGTAACTGAAGCCCAAGATGGTGTTGACCCGATCCCTAGGGCGACATTGGAGGTCGCCAACCTCCCGCCAGCTCGTGACCAAGCAACATGGATGGTGCAACTCACAAGACATGAGGCAAAGTCATGTGGGTTAACCCAGACCTCGCTCAAGACCTGACACAACCGAAGGTACCTCCTACTGCCAAATCTAAAGGAAGGAGGTCTGAAACCTGTCACATGGTCTCTCCCTCAACCGATGAAGCCTAGGCAGGGGTGACTAGGTCAGGCCAGAACTACTTGCGCAACTACACCCTCGGCCGCCATACCTCTTACGATGGACAAACAGAAGCAAAATGAGACTCACTTTGACAAGTCTCTGAGAAAAGACTCAGCACTAGGGCTAGACAAGCCCTACAACTTCGACATATTGGTATAACTTGCTAATACTCCAGCGAGGTTGTCACTCTTCGAGTTCTTTCATCTCTCTAAGGAGACCCGGGGTGCTCTGATTGAAGCACTATAGTACGCTGACTCCTACTTGTCTAAGAAGCCGACCGAAGACCCTACTGTGTGTCCCTATTGCCACAATATGGTGGAATGTATTCCGAATATCATGTTCTCACAACAAGATATACTTTTGAAGAACAACATGCACGATCGTCCTTTGTTCTATACAGGGTATATAGAGGCCATCAAGGTAGACCCGATGCACATCGACCCAGGCTCGTCTCTTAGCATTATCCCACGAAGCCTGCTCCAGACATTGAGGATTCTAATGCATCAATTGTCTGGTACCAACACAACCAACAGTGGCTTCAATGCGGGAAGGTGTTACCCTCTAGGCAAAATTTTCCTGAAGTGTCAGATAGGCGACCTATGAACAGAGGTTACTTGCTACATTATCGACGTAGATGTATCTTACAACGTCTTGCTGGGGCATCCATGGATACATGGACATATGATCGTGCCGTCAACTCTTCATTAGTATTTGAAATATGTTGACAACGAATGAATCGTTATGATATAATTTGCTGATGTAGATTCTTTCAAAGGGATCGAGACTTACTACTCCGACTCGGTCTTGTACAAACAAACCTATCAAGAGGAAACAAATAACGACGTTGACGACGAAGCCAAAGCGGATTTATCACCCGATGAACCGCTAAGGGTCCGCCTCAAAGGACGAGCCCCCGACACTGCTTCTCCCCTCGTGGTTAAACTTCAAAAAAAGATGCAAGAACCTATGGTAGTCTGCCTCCGAAGACCGGGTCGACCGCCGAGGGAGGATCCAGCTACCGCGAGTACCTCCGAGCCCCTGGTGGTAAAGCTCCGCACAGAGGTATCATGCCCCAGTCACAAAATACGTAGGACTAGGAATACGTAGCATGCCAGCCGTATATAATGGACACTCCAATATGTTAGAAAATTCATAACACACATGTACGCAGTATATAAATAAATAATTCACTAGTGGTATATATATTGTCAACAAAAGTCACAGGCATCTATATCTCCTCCACAAACACGTATAAAGAATATCAAAATAAATAACTAAATGTTCAAGTATGAAGATTCAAGAAAAAAATAGTCAGGTGGAGACAAATCCACTATCAATCGACTATATCAACTAAAATGATAGAGGAGGACGGAACTCCAATATAAAATAAGAATCCAATAAGAAAAGGAACATCAGTTAAAAGATCCATCAACTATGAAGTAATCATGGATACTTATAAGGTAAGACCTCATCAACAGAGAATGAAGCGCCAGGTCTGGGTCCGTACTCCTGCGGATAATCCTGCTCGTCTGTACCTAGAAAGAGACTAGGTCCTCAGAGGGACGTAACAAGATACATAGACGCATGCCAATAATGTACTAAAAGTAATCATCCAACATGGTCGCCTAACCAGTCTATGTGATATGCAATTTAAGAATAACTTTCCTGCGTATGGACTATCTGGCTAAAATAATGTGATGGGTATAGATCTCTCGGAGATCCAGGGACCTCGGGCATAACGTCTTTCGATCGTCATAGGCCTGCAGTATATATAAGGGGTCATCACGACTCGCGTCTCCACCGGAGCTCATGGCCAAATAAGGGAAAGTGTAAAGGAGTCACATAAGCTTACTCATTGTTCTCCCCACCTAATGCTCTATGCATGTTGTATCCACAACATGTTTTAGCTACTACGCCAAGGTGGAGTACAAGTATCGACGTCGTAACTTTGGTTCATAGCCTATCGCAGCACAATAGCCCAATCCTACAACCAAACAAGGACAATAATTGGGCTACCACACCACGATAGTCTATGTTCCTGGACTACTAATAACTGCTAATTCTTCTAACATGCATCTCTATTAGCAATTATATCCTATCCGTTGTACGTCCCACACTTACCGGTGGCCAGCCGAATACGCAAGTCTGTGTCCTATATGAGACTCACAACTCGTGTAACAAAAAGTGTCACGGCCAATGAAATATAAGAATGCCTCAATATCATGGGGTGGTCTCATAAAACTAGGTCGACATGCATAATATAAATAAAAATAACAAACGACGCCACCGTCGTTGCACCCAAGTCTTTCTTGGATGCACAGTTTTATATAGCAAAATAAATGGAAATAAATAACAGAAAATAAATATGCAACAAAAGAATGTAACTAAACATTACTATGGTAAAGTATACTTGCCTGGCAAGCAAGATGTGTAATATTGACGTCCAAACGATGATCCCAAGGAACCGGAAAGTAGGGGCTCAGAATAAACGTCTCCGGATTCTGAAATAAATATCAGCAAGATCTTCGGAATCAGTGAGATAGGCAAAAAAATCTCCCCTTTCGTCCAATTTAGATACAGGGGCAAAACGGTAATTTCGGCCAAAGCGGGGTCCATATGTGGCCCACTTTGTATCAAAATGCGTGTCAGGGGTAAAAGTCTCTAAATGGGACACATTATAGGTCAAAAATAATTCTAAATGATGATACAAACTCAACGGTATATCCAATTTTAGATTCCGGTGAGCCGATCACAAATTTGTCCTTCAAGTCAAACTGTGGGGCCCGCGAATAGGCGGTTTGGTCAAATATCTCGGAATCGTACAAAACTTGGGTCACAGGACCAGCGTGATACCACGGATCCGTTGGCGCAAGTTTTATGTCGATCCGACGACCGCATATAAACTAATAGGATAATTTATAAAATATTGATATGAGGGAACTTTTACGGACACAGATTGATTTCGACGCACACACACGTCCAAATTAACTTCCACGAAAGCCCGTACGTCAGGAAATACCATACGCGCCTTTCGGTGCAACTGGTATGTAACGTGGTGGTCCAATTTGTGTGGACGCACTCCGTATCACAAATTTTTAGTTTTGAAAACCTAAGTTTTTGGTAGTTTTGGAATCAGAATAATTCAATCCACATTGCAAACTAATAAAAATTAAAAGAACAGTAAAAATCTTGGTCATATTGGGAATAAGTCCTTTTAATTATATTTTAAAAATATTAAACAGGTTGGTAGAAAATTGGACATGAACAAGGGCGGTTGGATTGAATTCCTGCACTATTTTTGAACAGTTTTTCGACCAACTTTCGGTTAATTTTTCGATCAATCCGGGACTCCAAAATTTGTTCCACTTGAAGGATTTTCTAGGGGGTCAGGTTGTGAGCTTGTACGAAGAAATCATTCGAGAAAAGATCAAGAGATGAGAGAGACATTAACTGAAAGTCGGGGTCGTGGAGTAGTCTGTGATGCCCGTATGGGGGCGGAGTCGACGGTCGCCGACGATTCCTCGGCCTGGGGCGGCGGTCAGGAATGTGCCGCAGGTCATGGAGGAACATGAGAGGAAGACTTAGGGTTTAGGCTAGATGCATTGACTTATATATAGGGGAGAAGTAGAGGGGCGTCAGTATCCGCGGGTGAGGGCCGGGTGAGCGGGTTAGAATAGGATTTGGTTTTGGGTTAGAATATGATTTGTGTGAGTGCGTGTTTTTGTTGGGGTTGGTTGCTGTGGGTGGTGGTGTTACTTTTCCTTTGCTTTCCTTCTTTTCTTTTCCTTTGTTTTCTTTTCTTTTCTTTTATATTAACATCCTTATTAATTATTATATTTACTATTATTTCTATAAAATATTTGCTTAACTTTATTTATTTATTTATTATTATCATTAAATTATAAATTATTATTATTAATAGTATTTTTATAAAATACATCCTTATGTTAGTATCATTCCTATTATTTCTATTTATTTTTATTACCATTTATTTGTATGTTGTCAATACGTATTATTATTTCTATTTTTAAAATAAAAAATCCTAGAAAATTAGGGGAGGTTACATTCTACCCAACTTACAAAAATTTCGTCCTCGAAACTAAAACTAAAGCACGATGAAGGAAAATAATACAATGCGGTAGAAAAGAACAAAGTAAATCATACCTTGGTCTTCGAATAGATACGAAAAGTGGTTGCGCATGTCATCCTCGTGCTCCCAAGTGGATTCTCCTGGCGAGTGATGTCTCCATGCCACTCGTACCAAAGGAATAAACTGATTCCTCAACACCTTTTGTTGACAATCAAAAATCTCCATGGGTTGCTCTTGGTATGATAAGCTCGGCCCAATGGTGATCTCCGAGTGATCGAGAACATGAATGCTATCTGCCACATATCGCCTGAGTTGCGACACCTGAAATACATCATGCACTCCCTCAAGCGAAGGTGGTAGTGCCAGTCGATACGCAACTTCTCCAACTTTCTTTAGCACTTCAAATGGTCTAATGTACCTTGGACTCAACTTACCGTGTCCCCCAAAGTGAATAGTGCCTCTAGTTGGCGATATCCTCAAGAAGACATGATCATATTCCTTGAACTCCAAAGGAAGACGATAAAGATCTGCCCACTGCTTCTGTCTGTCTTGCGCTGCTCGCAAGTGCCCCTGTATCCTCTTCACCTTCTCCACAGTGCTGACAACCAATTTTGGCCCCAAGATCTGATGTTCTCCTACGTCACTCCAATACACGGGAGACCTACACTTCCTTCCATACAAAGCTTCAAACGGAGCCATTTGGATGCTCGCTTGATAGCTATTATTGTAGGAAAACTCCACTAGGTGGTCCTTCCATGATCCTCCAAAGTCCAACATGCATGCTCTCAGCATATCCTCCAGCATCTGAATAGTACGCTCTGACTGCTCGTCTGTCTGCGGATGATAGAATATACTGAACTTCAGACGAGTCCCAAGACTCTCCTGTATACTCCTCCAAAAGTGAGATATGAAACACGAATCCCTGTCTGACACAATGCTAACCGAAATATCGTGTAATCTTATGATCTGCCTCATGTATAAGTCAGCCAAAGCTTCTGTAGACTGGCCAACTCAGAAAGGCAAGAAATGTGCTGACTTGGTAGGTCGATCTACTATCACCCATACAATATCTCACCCACTTGGACTCTTCAAAAAGCCCATGACGAAGTCCATAGTGATGTACTCCCACTTCCACTCAAGAATCAAAAGTGGTTGTAATGACCATGCTATCCTCTGGTGTTTAGCCTTCACCTGTTGACACACTAAGCATTTGGCCACTAAGCGCTCTATCTCCCTCTTCATCCCATGCCACCAAAAATTGCTGTCGCAAGTCGCGGTACATCTTGGTACCTCCAGGATGAATAGAATATATTGAACTATGAGCCTCTGCCATCAGCTCCTGCCGAAGCTCTCCATTGGGTACATATAGACGATCACCACATCTCAAAACCCGTTAGCATGAATGCGCAATCCCGTCTGCTCTCCATCCTCGGTCCTATCTCTCAACCTCCTGAATCTGGCATCCATAGGCAAAGCTGCCATGATCCTCTCTACTAGTGATGACTGCACTTGCAAGTTGGCTAGTGTCCCGTCTGTTCCAGGTGATACAACCTCTATACCAAGCTCCTACAAGTCCTCCAGTAACTCCCTCTGTGTCATCAAGAATAATGCCATAGGCTTGCGGCTTAATGCATCTGCTACTATGTTAGCCTTTCCCGGGTGATAATGCAGCTCTATCTCAAAATCCTTCATCAATTCAAGCCACCATCTTTGTCTCATATTCCGTTCCTTCTGCGTGAAGACATACTTGAGGCTTTTGTGGTCCATATAGATGTCCACTTGATCCCCATATAAGTAATGCCTCCATAGCTTCAGGGCAAAAATAATGTCTACAATCTCCAAGTAATGAGTTGGATAATTTTTTTCATGTACTCTCAACTATCTAGATGCATACGCAATCACCTTGCCATGCTGTATCAATACATATCCTAATCCTTTCCCTGATGCGTCTTTGTAGATTACATAGCCTCTTGATCCAGATGGAATGGTCAGCACTGGTGCTGTGGTCAGTCGCTTCTTCAACTCCTCAAAAGTGGCTTGACACTCATCTGTCCATATGAAGTCTCGGTCCTTGCACATAAAACGAGTCATAGGCTCTGCTATCCTTGAGAAGTTTTTCATGAACCGTCGGTAATATACGACAAGTCCAAGAAAACTTCTCACCTCCGATGCTGATGTAGGGACGGGCCATATCTCAATTGCCGATATTTTCTCTAGATCTACTGAGATACCATCTCTAGTGACGACATGCCTAAGAAAAGAGACCTTATCCAAGAAGAACTCACGTTTGCTGAGCTTCACATACAACTACTCTCTCCTTAAGGTCTTTAAGACAATCCACAAGTGCTTCTCATGATCCTCGTGGCTCTTCAAATAGACGAGGATATCATCTGTGAAGACTACCACAAAATAGTCCAAATACTGATGGAAGACTCGATTCAACAAGTCCATAAAGACAGTTGGAGCATTGGTCAATCCGAATGGCATGACCAGAAACTCGAAGTGTCCGTATCTCGTCCTGAATGTGGTCTTCGGAATGTCCTACTTTTGCACCTTCACCTGGTGATATCCTGAGCTAAAGTCTATCTTTGAGAACACCTTGGCTCCACTAAGCTGATCAAGTAAGTCATCAATATACGCAGGGGGTACTTATTCTTCACAGTCACAACATTCAAGGCTCTGTAGTCAATGCATATGTGCACTGACCCATCCATTTTGGGTACAAAAAATACTAGAAATCCCCAGGGTGATGCACTCGTTCGTATGAAGCCTTTCTCCTCTAACTCCTTCAATTGCGCCTTCAACTCAACCATCTTCTTCTTCGCTAGTCTATAAATATGTAACGCTATAGGTGCTGCTCCTGGGGTCAACTCAATCAAGAATTCCACCTCTCTATCCGGAGGTAACCCTAGAAAATCTTATGGAAAGATGGCTTGGAACTCAAAAATGATAGGATGATAAATAACATCATCCAATGCCATCTGAGCACCATCCTGTATTTTCGTGGATCCTCGTGCAAACTCGAGCTTTGGCTGGCCTGGTACTCTAAAGAGAATGCTTCCTCCGTAGAAGTCGAAGAAAGCATGGTACTTGCTTAGCCAGTCTATCCTAAGAACAACATCAAAGTTCGGCATGGGAAAGACTAAGAGTCAAGCCTGCATCTCCCTGCCGCGAATCACTACAGAACAATATCTACAAACATGACAAACAGGTACAACTCCTCCCCCGGTGAGAATTCTAACACAACTAGGCAAGGGTGTAGTGGCAATATTGTGCTTGGCAACAAAATTAGAAGATATGAACGAGTGTGTGTCTCCCTTATCAAATAATATCACAGCAGAAAATGTAGAAACAAGGGTAATACCTGCTATAACATCAATCTCCTGCCCCGTGTCATCCATCTCCATAGCAAAAGCCTGTCCAAACCTCTGAGGAGGTCCTTATGACCTAGCCCTCATAAATTGGTCCTCCTATATATGTAGTGGTGGTCCTCGCTGAAATCCTCTGCCTGATGAAGGTCGAGGTGCTCCCGCTCCTGGTGCTCCCAGCCTCGTCGTCTGCTGATCTGGCCACGGTGCTTGAAGTGCTAGCCTTTGCATCGGCTGAGGAAGTGCCAAGGTCTGCTGTACCGGACAATCCCTCACTGAATGCTGTCCCGATCCGTACCTCAAACACTGGCCCAACCAAACTCGACAATCTCTCTGGATATGCCCTAACTTCCTACAGTGATGAAAAAGAAGTTTTTCTATGGACTGATAGGGTCCCGCTCTCTGCTACTGCTGCTACCTTACTGTTTGTCTAATAGGCCCTCCTTGTTGCGTCCTTGCTGGTCCTTGCTGAAATCTCTATTGCTTTTATTTTTCCTTGCTGATGGCCTCCTGATTCCTGGCCTCTGCCAATAATTTGACATAAGTGATCCGGGACTCTGAGCTAGTATAGTGCTGAAGCTCTTGAGTCAGCCCATGAAAAAACCTCTTAGATTTCTCCAAGTCATTGGGTATCAGGCTGGCGCCATATTTACTAAGGCGGCTGAACTCCGAATTGTACTCATCGACCGTCTTGTTCCCTTGTTCTAGATGGAGGAACTGATTGTACAATGCATACTTTACGGTGGCCAAAAAATATTTTCTCTCAAAGTACCCAAGAACTGCTCCCAAGTTTCCGTGTACCCAATTGATGCTCCATCAATTCCTACCAGTGATGGGCATTTTCTTCTAGCTGGGTCCTCACGCCTGTCATCCATAAGTCCGTAGGCAACTATGACGCCTCCAATAGCTTCTTGGTGCTAGTTATCCAGGTTATGGTCTCCTCTGGGCTCTCATTGCATTTATATGGCTTGGGGTTCATTTGTACGAAATCCTTTACTGAACTAACATGCACTTGTGGCACTGGAGATAGTGCTTGAGCTGGTGTAGCTATTCTCTCAAGTGCTGCCAGAAATCCATATCTCATTTCGGCGGCTTCCTGCCTCTGCTCTGCCGATTGTTGCCTCTTCTCAGCAGCCATTGAGGCGGTGTGCTACCTTTGTTCCTGCATCATTATCTGGAAGAATTGGAACAACTGCGTCTGGCCGTCCTGAGGTGCGGGTGGAGCTGGAGAAGCTCCATTAGGCACTACGGGCAGAACTGGTGGAACCGAATTGGTAGTCTGTCCATCTGGTCCTGAAAGTTGAGGAGTCGTTGAGGCCTTTCCTGGTGATTGGCCATTAACCCACGGAGACGTGTTGCCCCCGGTGGTGGCATATCCGCTACGAAAATTCATCTCTCTGGCAAGAGGTGAACGAAAGATTAGGAGAAGTACATGAATCAAGCAGGATACAAGCATTTCAATAGGACGGTGGAAAGGAGATGAGTTATAGTCAAATGTGGATGAGACCTAAAACTTTAATCCTAAGTGCAGGATTGTTCGGTACAGTAACAAAACTGAGACAATATACTCAGTGACCTGCATGGGCTACCACAAAAATATGTCACGCTCCTGTCCCAAAATACGTAGGACTAGGAATACGTAGCATGCCAGCTGTATGTATATGATACTTAAATATGTTGGAAAAATTATAACACACACGTACGCTGTATATGAATAAATAATTCACTAATGGTATATATATTGTCAACAAAAGTCACAGACATCTATATCTCATCCACAAACACGTATAAAGAATATCAAAATAAATAACTAAATGTTCAAGAAATAACTAAATGTTCAAGTACGAAGAATCAAGAGAAAAATAGTCAGGTGGAGACAAATCCACTACCAATTGACTATATCAACTAAAATGATAGAGGAGGACGAAACTTCAATATAAAATAAGAATCCAATAAGAAAAGGAACAACAGATAAAAGATCCATCAGCTATGAAGTAATCATGGATACTCAGAAGGTAAGACCTCCTTAACAGAGAGTGAAGCGTCAGGTCCGGTTCCGTACTCTTGCGGATAATTCTGCTCGTCTATACCTGGAAAGGGACCAGGTCCTCAGAGGAACGTAACAAGATACATAGAAGCATGTCAATAATGTACTGAAAGTAATCATCCAACATGGTCGCCTAACCAGTCTATGTGATATACAATTTAAGAACAACTTTCATGCGTATGGACTATCTGGCTAAAATAATGGGATGGGTATAGATCTCTCGGAGATCCAGGGACCTCGGGCATAACGTCTTTCGATCGTCATAGTTCTGCAGTATATATAAGGAGTCATCACGACTCGCGTCTCCAGCGGAGCTCATGACAAAATAAGAGAAAGTGTAAATGAGTCACATACGCTTACTTATTGTTCTCCCCACCCAATGCCCTATGCATATTGTATCTACAACACATTTTAGCTACTACGCCAAGGCAGAGTGCAAGTATCGGTGTCGTAACTTTGGTTCATACCCTATCGCAGCACAATAGCGCAACCCTACAACCAAACAAGGACAAGAATTGGGCTACCATACCACAATAGTCTATCTTCCTGGACTACTAATAACTGCTAAGTCTTCTAACATGCATCTATATTAGCAGTTATATCCTATCCGTCACACGTCCCACATGTACCGGTGGCCAGCCGAATACGCAAGTCTGTGTCCTATATGAGACTCATAACTCATGTAAAAAAAGTGTCATGGCCAATGAAACATAAGAATGCCTCAATATCATGGGGTGGTCTTGTAAAACTAGGTCAACATGCATAATATAAATAAAAATAATAGACGACGCCACCGTCGTTGCACCCAAGTCTTTCTTGGATGCACAGTTTTATATAGCAAAATAAATAAAAGTATCATGTGCAGATCGCTAGTGGAGTTCGATGAAAATCAGGTATTCGTTTAGAGCAGTACTGAGATAGCTGGATTGGAGCGATAATGCCGTCTTCCTTAGTCCGATCGGTCGGATGATTTGGAGAGCACGGCCTGCTCGCACGGTCATACCAGTTGAGTAGATCGTGCTTTGCATCGGACCGCGGGTTCAAGGGATCGGCCGTATCGGCAGGACATGATGCTTAACGGAATCAACTTGGTGAGTGGGCTCTGTCCCTTCTCCTCTACTCCTTCATGCCTAATAATATGGAACACACGTAAAGGCTTGAACACTTGGACTGGGACTTGGAAATCACTACACTGAGGCGTGCATAGAGTGTACGTCGTTTGCTTGGATATGTTTGTGGCTTGAATTGGGTTTCGCGTATGGATAGTTGGAGCTAGAGTTGGATTATATATTTGGGGCAGTTGGAGAAGCAGTTGTAATATCTTGGTTAGAACATCGGAAATTCGGGCAAGCGAGCGTGCATCCGTGCACGAGTATCATTTGGACGCTTTATCATGCAAAGCGTGCAGTTGTGGTTTGAAACTGAACTGTATCGGCGAGGGCATTATGCCACTGTTGGGGCATTGTGCTACGGGATTGTCCTGAGCGAGGGGTGTTGCACCAATTGGAACATTGTGTCGAGAAGCAGCATTGTGCCTATGGGAATAACTTGAGATTTGTGCCTTGGGCTATATGTTGGAGAATGGTTATGGATATTGGTTGGATATTTGGTTGGATGAGTCTAGGATCGTTTGGTGGGGCGAGAATGCTCGATCCTCTCGTCATACCTACTTGGTGTCTGCATGTCACGGACAACCTGTGTTGCACGGGGTTTCGTCTCCTCGAACGGGATAGGCTCCGGAGCACCGGGACCGTTCGGCCATGAAGGAGACAATGGTAACGTGCCTTGGGCGTGGTGCCGGTAGTTCGATACGACCAGGAGGGCTAGCTACCCGGTCTGGATTGGGTAGAACTACACTTGATCTGTCCGATCAAAGTCCTTTATGGCTTGGCCAGTGACTTCATATAGATAAGAGTTGGTTTGCTTTTCTTTAGTTTGGTTTATACTTTTCGCGTAGGCGACGACCACCTTGGCTCGGCAAGAGTGTGCATATCGAGATTGGATTGTGGTTTGGTTTGAGGATGGATATTGAGGCTTGGAAATGGTTTGATAGGTTCTCGTGTTGCCTGGGTTTTAGTAGGACGGGTTGCATGCTAGTTTCCTTCGAGTTGGTTATATATTGCTTATCGATTGGTTTGAGTTGAATGCTTGCATGCTTAACTTGATTTACAGCTTTCCTTAGCTGTCACTACCCCATTTCCAGAGCAGGGTATTTTTTATTTTATTTTAATTTGGTTAATTGTGTATTTATCATAAATATTTGTATTAATCTTTAATTGTTGGTTGTATTATTTTTATTAATTATTTTAGGATTTTGGCTAGCCTGGACCCATGTCAGACCCTAGTGGACCCATGCCAGACCCAACCAACACCATTTTCAGACTTATTTATTGGCTTAGATTAGTTATTTATATTTTAATTAGTTAGTTGGAGTGATTAGGGATTAATTTGAGTGCATTTGGAACCCCAAACCCAAACCCCATTAGGATGACTTGATTTGGAGGGCATTTTAGTCATTTTGTCTAACCCAAACCCAAACCCTAAACCCATTTCCTAGCTTAGGCGAATATGACCAGCCCCCCCCTCCCTTTCATTCATTTCCTTTCTTCTTCTTCTTCTTCTTCTTCCTTCTTCTTCTCCACTCTTTTTTTCTTCTTCCTTCTTCCAAATTTCTCATCCAAGTAAGTTTTCTTCACTTTCTTCTCTTCCTTCTTCTATTTTCTTCCATCAATGCAACCCTAACCCTTTTCTTTTCCCTAACCTAGATGGGTAGAGCTTAGATTTGGTATTGGAGCTTGGGTTGTAAGCTTGGAAGCTTGGTGTGGTGGATTTGGAACTTTTTAAAGACTTTGGCTTGGGATTCTAAATCCCAAGAGGTAAACCCTGATTTTTCCCCTTGTGATTACTCTAATATAGTGTAATTAGTAGTTTAGAACCTTCATAAACCTTAGGGATACCCGTAGGAGGAAGTTGGAGCTTGTTTGGATGTGTTTGGAGACTTTGACATTAGGTTTTGTGTCAATTTTGGGTGAAATCCGAGATTGGCCCAATTTTTGGTGTTGCCCTAGGTTAGACGGACCTAGGTAGACGTGCTTGGATGTCTTGAGGATAAGTACGTGTCCCCGTTCGGACACGTGAGATCGTATCGCGGAGATTTGAGCGTTTAGGGTGATTTGGGGGTTTTCGTCGTCGTAGATTCTATGTGCGTGCGCGTTTTTACCACGGACCTATAATCGGAGAGTTAGCATTTTTTTTCTAGATTTTAGACTTCGATTAGAACTCGTGGGTAAATTTTGGACCGATTTCGAGTAGGTTTGGTGTACGTTTCATGAGGTTTCACGAACCGCACTCCACGTGTTCGTCGAAATTACCGAATGGCCATTTTGACTTGGTTTCTAGGTTTTGGGCTTGTGCGCGCGTTGGTTTAGCTTCGGGGAGTGTGTGCTAGAGTTTTCGAGTATATATATATATGTGTGTGTGTGTGTGTGTTTTTGTGTGTAGGGGTGAGTGTGTGTGTCGGTGTATGTGTATGTGTAGGTGTGTGTAGTTATATATGTGTGTGTATATATATATATATATATATATATATATATATATATATATATATATATATATATATGTGTGTGTGTGTGTGTGTGTGTGTGTGTGTGTGTGTGTGTATATATGTTTATGTGTGCGTAGTTATGTGAGTGTTTGTGTGAGAGTGTGTGTGAGAGTGTGTGAGTGTGTGTGTGAGTGTGGATATGTGTTTATGTATATATATATATATATATATATATATATATATATATGTATGTATAGTAGTGTGTGTGTGTATATATATGGTTGTGTGTGTATATATATATATATGTATGAGTGTCTGTGTATCTATATATATATGGTAGTGTGTGTATATATATATGTGTGTGTTTGTGTGTATATATATACATATATATATGTGTTAGTATGTATATATATATATATATGGTAGTGTGTGTATATATATATGTATATATGTTTGTGTGCTTATATATATATGTAAGTGTGTGCGCGTGTATATGTTTCAGTGTCTGTGTGTGTGGTGTGTCGAGTTGTGTGTAGAGTGAGAGGGAGAGAGGATGAGAGGGCGCTGCAGCGCGTTTCATCTGCAGCAGCAGCTGCAGTAGGGCAGCAGCAGCTGTAGGAGTAGCGGCAGTGGCACAGCGCCGCGGCAGCAGGGCAGCGGCGCATTTCAGCGCGCGCGTGAGCTAGTTTCTCCCCCCCCCCACTTTTATATATATATATGTATATATATATATAGAGATATAGGTAGATATATAGAGATATATATACCTAGATTAGTATATATGTATAGATATATAGATAGAGATGTATATATATATGTATATAGATACTAGTATATATAGATAGATATATATTTGTATAGATGTATATGTATATGTGTATGTGTATATATATATATATATATATATATATATATGTATAAGGTATCTCAATACCTTGAGATACCAAGGTATTGAGATAAGTTGGATATCGGAGGTAAGGTATTGAGGTATTTACCTATACACTAGGTTATATATATATATATATATCTATATAGTTAGAAATATGTTATATATATATATTAGTATATAGTAGTGCATATATATAGATAGATTGTTAGTTAGCTAGTGTTAGTGAGGGGTAAGGCTTGAGTATCTCAATACCTTGAGATACTCAAGGTATTGAGCGTCGGGGCAAGGTATTGAGTTTTAGCCTAGGTTTGAGGTTAGACTTGGTTTTATATATATAGTTATATATATAGTTATATATATATATATATATATATATATATATATATATATATATATATACGTGCTAGTATATATTTTAGAGTGTATAGACGGGGCGTATCGCGTAGGTTGAGATATCGGATACCGAGGGTATCCCGGTATCTCAAGGAGGCAAGTTTGAGGGTTTATTAGCTTAATGACCAAGTTTTGACCTAGAATTTTAGGGGCACCCTAGTTTGACCTAAAGTTGACCGTAGTTGCTTCGGTTGACCGCCAAAGTCAACCTTTGACCTAGTTTTGACCCAGAGTTAACTTTTTGGACCCACAATTGACTTTTTGACCCAGATTTCACCGGTTTGACCCGTTTGACCTAGAACGACCCTAGAAGCTTGTTTTTAGCTATTTTATATCTGTTTAACTCTTTAGAACCCTGTTTAACCTTGCTTTTCGCAATAGGTCCTTGCGACACCAGTTCGGATCGCCAGTTGCTCAGGACGTCAGGCGAGTACATTCTCTGATAGTTTTCATTATCAGATGATTATTATGATTCAGCTTCTAGTATAGTATTATCTGATTTTTCTGGCACGACACGGACTAGTATTTCTGGATTCATTTACTTGCGACACGTATATTTCATATTTTTGGCCTCTATTCTGGAATCACCTACTGGCATCACTACAGGCATCACTCATGTTTCTGGCTGGCCTCATACTTGATTTACGTGTCGGGTCTTGGATTCACTTGTACTAGTCAGGGCGGGGAAATACTCGAGTAGACATGTAAAAATTCCCAACTGGAATTACTGGAATCACCCCCTCTGGTCAAATCTGGAATGATAGTAGCCGCACATCCAGTATACGGTGAGCCATACTTACCCCTAGCCGTTTACATGTCGAAACAGGTATTTCAAAGACACGAGTTCATTCTTTCTAGTCTGGACTCTCTTGCATTTCTTGCTGGTCTCACTTATAGTTTCTGGACTTGACTCATTACATGTACTCTTGCTGGACTGACTATATGTTCTTGTGCACGTACTTACTCTTAGTTTAGATTTCTTGTATCTTGCAGTCATTACTATCTTGCTTCTGATATTCATGCATCTTTAACTTTATGCACCAGTGATATGTATATATTTCTTGTTCATACTTTATTTCATTCTCCTTGTTACTTGCTACAACTGTTTTATAGTTTTTATTATTTAACTGGAACTGCTGTTAGAGGTGTACTTGCTCCAATCCTGACTATATATAATTTTCAGAGGATCCGGAGGATTGGTGTCCGACATTTTATGGACCTCAGCCTGTCGATGGTGCAGACAGGGACCCCCCTAATTTAGGAGTAATTTTTGGGTTGGTAGCCCGGATCACTAGGATCTCAGTTGTTGTTTTTATTTGTCACGACCCGCACCCGGTATAGGGGCACGAGAGCGTGGGTACGTCCAGCCTACGCCGCAGCATCGGCGGTAGAACGCTGTCTAGGTCATGATACTATCTAATCAATCTCACATGGATATTCAACTCCATAAGGAGACACGGATAATCACAATATAATATGAACAACATACTCAATCACAACTACAGCACGATAAGATCTCGAAGAAACAAGTAAGATGCAACACAAGTCTAAAATAGAAATAGTCTAACTCAACAATATAATCAAGTCTCAAATAAGTTTGCCGGAGACAAATTCGGTACCAAAATAGACAGCTAAGAAACTAACTAGATAACTAGTGATCCCGGCTAAACCTCCCGGAATCACAACTGAACTACCAAGTCCAAATCTGCAGCTACTCACCCTGTGGTCCATAAGATGTCGGACACCAGTCTTCTAAGGCATAGTCTGGAAAATATTTTCCAATCAGGAAGGAGCAAAGTACATCTTAAATACATTTCCATTTAATTGATAAGGGTTATAAAATAATAAACAGATAATGCTGTATATTGAGAGAAGACAGTGAATAAATGCAATGGCAAAATAAAGAGACATGCAATATAGACAATATGAAACAATCAGTGCATATATGAAACGAAGAGAACGAGGTACAATATCATATATGGGTGATGTAGTATATGATCTAAAATAGAGAACTGTAACTATTCTAAGTGTTTGAAATATCAGTCTATCATGTGATTGGCTTGGTACAAGATCAGGCTGGTTATATATGATTAGCTATGATTCATGTAAGGTCAGGCTAACCATTTGGTTAACTATGATGCATGTAGAGGTCAGGCTAATCATATATAACAGCTATAAGGCATGTATTGGTCAGGCCGCACCCGACGTGAGAGGTGGGGTGAGCTATGATGCATGTAGAGTTGGGTATGATCACATAATCTACTAATATTTTCCCCGTCCCCAACTAGTACAGTGGATCCAAACACGACACGTCACGATACACGAGAAACAACTCATGACTGCAGATCCAATCTATATACTAGTCCGTGTAGCACAGTGTCAAGAATCAGATTTAACATTTTTAGATACTAGAATTATAGATATTATCAAATAATTAGAAATTATCAGAGAATGTACTCGCCTTGGGTCCTTAGCTGGTAACACCAATGTCCTGTTCCAGAATATCGTCTGGATGATCCAACGGTCCTATAGATATATCATAAAATAATACAACACTGCATCAGACACTACTCTAACACACCTTTAAAAATATACTGGACTCAGAGCTATGTTAGGTATGATACTGGTCAACTAGGGTCAGTGTGCGTCAAGTTGCACGGGCGTCGTGTCTGTGATTGCTGTGCAAGACAGAGGGTCAAAATGATATGGGGCTCGCCAGTACGTCAGTGTACATGTGGCAGTCAACTAACATTTACAGGGTTACTGATCAATGTAAAGACGGGGTATCCGTAATTACACTTGGGTCGCCTAAACATCCATCAATTATACATATTAACAATAATTAAATTTAATACATATTTATGGGTATAGCAATAATGATATACAATTATGTATAAAATGTATATACACTAAATAGAATAATATACTATATATATATATATATTTAAAAATATACATACCACATATTATATATAACAACTATTATTTATGTGTATAAAAAGAATATATATATATATATATATATATATATATATATATATATATATATATATAATATATACATATGCTTATACTAGTGAAAATATGTTTATACTATATTTATATGTACATATATACCAATGAAAATACATTACTATACACTTGTATATATATATATATATATATATATATATATATATATATATATATATATATATATATATATATATATATATATATATATATATATATATATATATATATATATATATATATACCATATACGTATATAAGTACATATATATATATATATATATATATATATACCAATACAAATATATATATACTACATATATACATACCAAAATACATACATATATATATGTATATACATATACCAAAATACGTATTTATATATATATACCAATACAACATATTAACATATATCATTAAATACGTATATACTAATATATCGTTGAATACATATATATAAATAGAGAAATACAATATATAGATATGTATATGCGTATACATATACTAATCCTACACATTCAATGTATATACTACATACATACATGCATACATTGATACATACGTACGTACACTCATACACGTAAACGCGTGCGTGTACGCGGGGAAAAGATCGAACCTGCGTACGAGCCTACGATCGGCTTGACGACGATGACGACGACGGTGTTGAACACGACGAAGACGACGTGTGGCTGTGTGAGCTAGGCAGGGGGTGGTGGTGCTGGCTCGACGGGTGGCTCGTGGCAGAGCAGCTCGGCTCCGGAGGGGGAGCTACGTCGATGGTGATGGTGACGAAGCTGAGGTCGGAGGGGATCGACAGATGTTCAGTCGGCGGGGTCTCAGGCGAGGGGAGCTTGGGACTGCGGGGGAGGAGCTCGGGAAGAGGGGAGAATGGCCAAAGAGCTGGAGCAGTGGCGGCGTCGGGGTGGGAAGTCGAGTGTAGGTGGTGGTGTTGCTGGGTTGGCCGCCGGATCTCGTCGACGTGGCCGGAGGGGAGATCAGCCGGAGTCGGGGTGATCGTGATGGTTCTGATGGTGGGAGGAGCTTCGGGTTGGCTGCTCAGATCAGGCGGAGGGAAGTCGCCTCCGGTCGTGTAGGCTCAGGTCGACGGTGGGGCGGCTTCATGGCGGGCTGCAGGCGGGGGAAATGGCAGTGCGGGTGAGGTTGGTGGAGGCTCGTGGAGGGACGGCTCGGTTGGGTGATGCTGGAGGGAGGCCGATGCGATCTCAAACGGAGATGCGGGAGCCGGTCGGGTGGAGCTCGACCGGGGTAGGGTGACAGGGGGAGGCCGGGCTGGAGGTTGCCGGAGAAGAGGCAGAGGGATGAGGGAGTGGCCGGAGTTTGGCCGTCGGGGTCGGATGAGTGGCCGGTTGTGGGTGGTTAGGTTAGATTTGGTGTTGGTGAAGGTGTTGTATTTGTGAAGAATTTTTCATGGGGATGGTAGTTTTTGTATGTGGGAGGAGATGATGTGACCTCCTAGGAATTAGGGCCGGCCAAGCCTAGGGATGGGGTTTCTTTGGGAAAAGGGGTTGAGGAATTTTTATATAAATATATATGGGTGTTGTGTGGTGGGGATGGCTCCATTTTAAATGGATGGCCATGATTCAACATGGAGAAAATTCAAAAAAAAGGAGGAGAGAGGGGTTGGGTTGACTAGTCAAAGAAGGGGGTTGTTTTCTTTATTTGGGTTAAACCAATAGGATGGTGACACATCATTGCAATTTTGCAATTAAGTCCCCAACAATTGGAAAATTGCACAGAAGTGGGTTTCTGGATTTAATTAATTAAAATTAGATACAATTGGCGTTCTAAAATTAATTAGGAGTACATGGGGCCAAAATTAGGTTGGTTCACAAATATCATTAGTGAAGAAGACTCAGAAAAGAATATTACCCTAATTTGGGTTGCACGAAAAATGGGTCAAGATTGCCTCCAATTTCGATTGGAACGCACAACGATACAAAGTCAGATTTTATTTAGAAATTAAATAAACGACCACGACGAATATTGTGCGGCTAAAATGAAGCACAATAAAACATAATTATGAGTTACAAAAAGGTCAAAATGGAAGGCGGACACGTCTAGGACAAGGTTGTGAAATTTGTTGGAAGGCAAAAGCTAGGATAGCGCTCCAAATATCGAAGCAACGGTAAGGCGCAATAATTAATTAAAAATTACGGTAATAATTACAACCTCAATTAATTAAGTTCTAAATAATACAAATTAATTCCATAACCCTACAATTTGGTCAGGTGTTCGTCTAGTGGGCTTCTAGGTCAAGTCTACCAGCTCAAACATTAATGAACACTGTATATATATAATATTATAAATACACATCTCATGCAATTATTTAAATTAAATACACACAATTTAATAATATACAAAAAGTCAAAAATACCCCTGTTTTTGGAACGTGGTAGTGACAAATCTACCCTCCTTAAAAGAATTTCGTCCTCCAAATTCAAGATTCTCAATAGTAGTATTTACTCGTTATATTACCTTCCATCAAAATTTAAAACCCACACAATCAATCCACATTGTCATTTCAATATTTTTCAAAATACTGTAATTATCGTATTCCTGAAAATCCTCGAAATAATAATCAAATTCCATTTTTATTACAATTTCCTCCGAAATTTTAAGTTAATAATTAAATACTCGAAATTTAACATCCAATCTTCTAATTTAAATTCACTCAATGCACATTAAGAAATCCCATCAAAAACACTAATCCATAAATCCAATCCTTCAATTTAATTCCAATTAACGTATATTTATAAAAATTTGAAATGTCATCCGAAAAGTTTGAATTTAAACACTAATCCATTAATGATTTTATTCCTTGATTTCCTTTTTCCTCAAAATACTCAACCATGCGATACTTATGGAATCTTCAAATGCAACATTCCTAATATGAAATTTTAAATTCATATCTTGCAATCAAATAGATATAATGATAATTTCCTATTTTTTCTCCAATTTTAATAACCAATTTATATCATAATCTTCCTAAAATTGATAAATCATCAATTATGCCATGTTAATTTATTAACTCTTCATTTAAATTAATGTTTATCCTTGAATTTTAATGATAATTTTAATCATATCTCAATCTTCGTAAAATCAATGATCCATCAATTCTGCTATATTTACTCCTTAACTCTTTATTTAAATTAATGCTTATCCTCAAATTTTAATCATCTTGTCTCTTTTGTCAAGTCATAACCTCTTCATAGATCTTCGCTATGGTCAAACCCCAATGATCATGGTCTAAGAAAATTTTTACCTACAGTCATACAACATACAATCTAGAGGAAATATGCATGGTTGTGGTCTGTTTTGTCATAGTATTGCAGTCTCTGTCAGGGTGTACTACTAACTACATTCTAACAAGGAAATCACGAATACAACTACGGTACTAAGGAATCAATCAATCAATCAATCAAATAGAGAGGAACAGAAGGAAAGAAAGAACAGAACCTGCTAACACATTACCTGCAGTATCGGTCTCCTCGACCGTCATCGCAAATGCTCCGCCCTGCTGGGGTGTCTCCCTCCGCGGTTGCTGAGCAATCTACAGTTCCACAGGTGGCCTAACTGGACCTTTATAATTTGGAGCTGCGCGCTGGCCGGGAAGATAAGGAGCTCGAAGACAATACCTCACTCAATGTCCCGTAGCGCCACAGTACAAACAAAGTCCTAGCCTCGCTCTACAGCTCTTCCTAAGATGACCTGGCTTCTTACAGTAATGATAAGTCTGCTGATCCTGCTGAACACGAACCGATGCCTGGTACTGTTGGGGGTTATACTGAAACGTCATCGGCTGCTGCTGGCCTGGATACTGCTGGGCAACTCTCTCAACTGCCTGTAGCACCATCTGGTGAGCGTTCTCCATACTCTTTTTTATCAGTTCAGTCTACGCTAGGTGTGCCTCTGCCTGCACTCTCAGAGCCTCAGCTTGAACTCGCTGAGCATGTGCCGTCACTCTCTGGGCATCTACCATGCCCTGGATCAAAGTAAACACCTGTGCCCCGTCAATAGGCACACCTCCGGAAATCGGAGTCGGTGAAGGAGGAAGGTTGTCCGTTACAACTGCGGCAATCCTCTGAACAGGTGGGGGAGGAGGACCCCCGAAAAGTGCAGATACTCCCACATGCATCGGAGATGTAGGAGGAACAACGGATGTCTGTCCATCAGATGGAGAGGTGGCAGACCCCTCTAAAGCTGGTGCTTCCACTCTCATAGATCGTGTCTTCGGCGACATCCTGAAGATAGATCCAAAAGAATCAATTAAGGCAATAAATGCGATATCATCAAGGAAGGACAGTAAAGTTCTAAAGAAGCAACATTCAGAAGGAATAAGGATAACAAGATAAATAGATTGGAAATATTCCTAGTTGTGATTGCATAGGTCAATGATGCATCCAAGGTTTGATATCTCTATCCCTTTAGGTACCTCTGTTCTACTATAAGTACACCCACTGCTAGTTCTCTTTCCCACTACAATTGTTCATACTAGTTGTTCTTACCACTCAAGTGCACACCAAGTGCAACACACCATACTAAGTATTGTTCTCTCTAATACAACTCTAGATGGACACCCAAGTCTGTTCGCAGTGCCATCTCAATCATGCCCTAGTCAACAGATCCTTACGTATGCACTTCATCCACTCATCTACTAATATATATTTCTTACCCACCATAAAAATTTAATCCTCCAAATAAAATCATCAAATTTTACTTCTCGAATGATTTAAAGTAAGAGGCATATACTTCCTCAAAAGTCAAACACTCAATATCGAAATAAAACTTTAATCACTTCTAAAATCTTTATAGCTTTGACTATGTTTATTGAATCAAATTTGAATCCTCAAAATTCAATAACATAGAATCTCAACTCCTCAAAATTTTAAAAATTGAAATTCATTTCCACTCTTCAATTTCAAACCCACAAATATACATATAAATGCTCACGGTCTCTAATACTCAAGGTGCACTCAATACACCCATTGTCTACAACTCTCAACTGTGTACCAAAATTTGTACTGCCCGAATTACTTGCACTATTACTTCCAAATGATCAAAGTTATCATCACACTTATTTTCTCCAATGAGTTTCTATCTATATTAACTGATATACTAATTTAACATTATCATACAAGGCACTCACTATTAGCACCTTGCTCAACTAATCCTTGATATAGAATTATTAGTACCCTTGGTATGATGACACTAGCTTCATTATTGGATCATCTCATCAAACTTATTAGAACTCACGATTACTTGCACCTTCTATAACACCCATGTTTCACTTTACTCTCATGGGCAAGTATATGGTTCCTCATCTCGATTGATGTATATGTATTTCCCTTTAATCTCTTACAGCCTGTTAAACTAATCTGTGATACGCTTCATTACTTTCATTACCAATCCTGATATTTCTCTACTCATGACATCTCATTAAAACCCTTTATGCATATACATTTCTTTATTCTTAACACACCCAAGTATCAATCATCAAATTGAACATCATGCTCCATTAATCTTTAACACGATTCCTTGATACTTAATTATTTACATAGATCATCCAATTACATAAATTCATGACTAGCCAGGACGAGTATGCTGGCTCTGATACTAACTCTTGGAACCATTACTGATACTCTTTACTCTTCTTCTACTTATAGTACTATAATGACACCTATCCTAGAGCTATTGCTATAAGGTACTATGCTATGGGTTAACTCTAGATTAATGCCTACTGCTCACATGTCCAACTAGGAAACACTTACAAACTCACAAGCAACACTCAGTCAATACTAATACTCAAGACACAGACATAATTACAAGTCACTAATTATCATACTTAACAAGGAATCCTCAAAGAATAGAAGCTCAAAAAGGAACCAGATTGAGGACTAAAGGTATTTCTACTGCTAGTAAACAAAAGAAGCGATAAAATAAAGTCTTGTAATAACATAAATAAGTATTGATATGAGACTTTAAGAACCAATTTAAGATACAACCTGATAATCATACACGTTTGTCCGAAATCATGACACTCAGAATCCTCGCCACACCAGTAAGCATAGATGCGATAAACGACAGGTTCCGTAACTAAGGTATGCAACTCTATAATCATGTCATCTAGAATCCTCGCCACGCCAACCGGTATGGCTGCGAGAGACTCTAAGTTTCATAACTACAGTATGTACATCCAAGTCAGGTTCCTACGTTCTCGTCACGACAGCTAATATGGCTACGATAAACTCTAGGTTCCATAACCAAAGTAGACATTTTACCTTTCTCACTGTCCTCATCAACATATGTCATCAGATGATACCGTAAATTTTAGCCCGTAAAATTCATCTTGATATAAAATTAACTCAATAAAGATACCAAGAATTAAATTTAACAACTGGTCAACAAGAATCAAACTCCATATCAACGAGTGAGAACGGACGGAAACAAGGGCGAAGGATTAAAATTAGAAATTGTAATAAGATTCCCAAGGGGTCGTCCCAGGAATCTCTCAAGAATTTTGTGATTGAGTATCCTCTCTCATCCTAGTATCCTATGTCCTATATTCTATAGCAGGCACGCAGTAGTAAAACTAATACGTCGCACTACCACGACATCGCACGACTTACGAAGTCTGACCTGCATGGGCCACCACTAAAAACGTGTCACGACCCGCACCCGGTATAGGGGCACGAGAGCGTGGGTACATCCAGCCTACGTCGCAGCATCGGCGGTAGAACGCTGTCTAGGTCATGATACTATCTAATCAATCTCACATGGATATCCAACTCCATAAGGAGACACGGATAATCACAATATAATATGAACAACATACTCAATCACAACTACAGCACGATAAGATCTCGAAGAAACAAGTAAGATGCAACACAAGTCTAAAATAGAAATAGTCTAACTCAACAATATAATCCAAGTCTCAAATAAGTTTGCCGGAGACAAATCCGGTACCAAAATAGACAGCTAAGAAACTAACTAGATAACTAGTGATCCCGGCTAAACCTCCCGGAATCACAACTGAACTACCAAGTCCAAATCTGCAGCTACTCACCCTGTGGTCCATAAGATGTCAGACACCAGTCCTCTAAGGCATAGTCTTGAAAATATTTTCCAGTCAAGAAGGAGCAAAGTACATCTCAAATACATTTCCATTTAATTGATAAGGGCTATAAAACAATAAACAGATAATACTGTATACTGAGAGAAGACAGTGAATAAATACAATGGAAAAATAAAGAGACAGGCAATATAGACAATATGAAACAGTCAGTGTATATATGAAACGAAGAGAATGAGGTACAATATCATATACGGGTGATGTAGTATATGATCTAAAATAGAGAACTGTAACTATTCTAAGTGTTTGAAATATCAGTCTATCATGTGATCGGCTTGGGACAAGATCAGACTGGTTACATATGATCAGCTATGATTCATGTAAGGTCAGGCTAACCATTTGGTTAGCTATGATGCATGTAGAGGTCAGGCTAATCATATATAACAGCTATGAGTCATGTAATGGTCAGGCCGCACCCGACGTGAGAGGTGGGGTGAGCTATGATGCATGTAGAGTTGGGTATGATCACATAATCTACTAATATTTTCCCCACCCCCAACTAGTACAGTGGATCCAATCACGACACGTCACGATACACGAGCAACAGTTCATGACTACAGATCCAATCTATATACTAGTCCGTGTAGCACAGTGTCAAGAATCAGATTTAATATTTCTAGATACTGGAATTACAGATATTATCAAATAATTGGAAATTATCAGAGAATGTACTCGTCTTGGGTCCTTAGCTGGTAACACCAATGTCCTGTTCCAGAATATCATCTGGATGATCCAACGGTCCTATAGATATATCATAAAACAATACAATACTGCATCAGACACTACTCTAACACACCTTTAAAAATATACTGGACTCAGGGCTATGTTAGGTATGATACTTGTCAACTAGGGTCTGTGTGCGTCAAGTTGCACGGGCGTCGCGTCTGTGATTGCTGTGCAAGACAGACGGTCAAAATGATACAGGGCTCGCCAGTACGTCAGTGTACATGTGGCAGTCAACTAACATTTACAGGGTTACTAGTCAATGTAAAGACGGGGTATCCGTAATTACACTTGGGTCGCCTAAACATCCATCAATTATACATATTAAAAATAATTAAATTTAATACATATTTATGGGTATACCAATAATGATATACAATTATGTATAAAATATATATACACTAAATAGAATAATATACTATATATATATATATATATATATATATATATATATATATATATATATATATATATATATATATATATATATATAATATATACATATGCTTATACTAGTGAAAATATGTCTATACTATATTTATATGTAAATATATACCAATGAAAATACATTACTATACACTTATATATATATATATATATATATATATATATATATATATATATATATATATATATATATATATATATATATATGTATTTTGGTATGTATATATGTAGTATATATATATTTGTATTGGTATATATATATATGTACTTATATACGTATATGGTATATGTATGTATGTATATATATATATATATATATATATATATATATATATATATACCAATACAACATATTAATATATATCATTAAATACGTATATACTAATATATCGTTGAATACATATATATAAATAGAGAAATACAATATATAGATATGTATATGCGTATACATATACTAATCCTACACATTCAATGTATATACTACATACATACATGCATATATTTATACATACGTACGTACACTCATACACGTACACGCGTGCGTGTACACGGGGAAAAGATCGAACCTGCGTACGAGCCTACGATCGGCTTGACGACGATGACGACGACGGTGTTGAACACGACGAAGACGACGTGTGGCTGTGTGAGCTAGGCAGGGGGTGGTGGTGCTGGCTCGATGGGTGGCTCGTGGCGGAGCAGCTCGGCTCCGGAGGGGGAGCTACGTCGATGGTGATTGTGATGAAGCTGAGGTCGGAGGGGATCGACGGATGTTCAGTCGGCGGGGTCTCAGGCGAGGGGAGCTTGGGACTGCGGGGGAGGAGCTCGGGAAGAGGGGAGGATGGCCGGAGAGCTGGAGCAGTGGCGGCGCCGGGGTGGGAAGTCGAGTGTAGGTGGTGGTGTTGCTGGGTTGGCCGCCGGATCTCGTTGACGTGGCCGGAGGGGAGATCAGCCGGAGTCGGGGTGATCATGATGGTTCTGATGGTGGGAGGAGCTTCGGGTTGGCTGCTCAGATCAGGCAGAGGGAAGTCGCCTCCGGTCGTGTAGGCTCAGGTCGACGGTGGGGCGGCTTCACGACGGGCTGCAGGCAGGGGAAATGGCAGTGCGGGTGAGGGTGGTGGAGGCTCGTGGAGGGACGGCTCGGTTGGGTGATGCTGGAGGGAGGCCGGTGGGATCTCGAACGGAGATGCGGGAGCCGGCCGGGTGGAGCTCGACCGGGGTGGGGTGACAGGGGGAGGCCGGGCTGGAGGTTGCCGGAGAAGAGGCAGAGGGATGAGGGAGTGGCCGGAGTTTGGCCGCCGGGGTCGGATGAGTGGCCGGTTGTGGGTGGTTAGGTTAGATTTGGTGTTGGTGAAGGTGTTGTATTTGTGAAGAATTTTTCATGGGGATGGTAGTTTTTGTATGTGGGAGGAGATGATGTGACCTCCTAGAAATTAGGGCCGACCAAGCCTAGGGATGGGGTTTCTTTGGGAAAAGGGGTTGAGGAATTTTTATATAAATATATATGGGTGTTGTGTGGTGGGGATGGCTCCATTTTAAATGGATGGCCATGATTCAACATGGAGAAAATTCTAAAAAAAGGAGGAGAGAGGGGTTGGGTTGACTAGTCAAAGAAGGGGGTTGTTTTCTTCATTTGGGTTAAACCAATAGGATGGTGACACATCATTGCAATTTTGCAATTAAGTCCCCAACAATTGGAAAATTGCACAGAAGTGGGTTTCTGGATTTAATTAATTAAAATTAGATACAATTGGCGTTCGAAAATTAATTAGGAGTACATGGGGCCAAAATTAGGTTGGATCACAAATATCATTAGTGAAGAAGACTCCGAACAGAATATTACCCTAATTTGGGTTGTACGAAAAATGGGTCAAGATTGCCTCCAATTTCGATTGGAACGCACAACGATACAAAGTCATTGTGCGGCTAAAATGAAACACAAGAGAACATAATTACGAGTTACAAAAAGGTCAGAATGGAAGACGGGCTCGTCTAGGGCAAGGTTGTGAAATTTGTTGGAAGGCAAAAGCTAGGGTAGCGCTCCAAATATCGAAGCAACGGTAAGACGCAACAATTAATTAAAAATTACGGTAATAATTACAACCTCAATTAATTAAGTTCTAAATAATACAAATTAATTCCATAACCCTATAATTTAGTCAGGTGTTCATCTAGTGGGCTTCTAGGTCAAGTCTACCAGCTCAAACATTAATGAACACTGTATATATATATAATATTATAAATACACATCTCATGCAATTATTTAAATTAAATACACACAATTTAATAATATACAAAAAGTCAAAAATACCCCTATTTTTGGAACGTGGTAGTGACATTATTAGCTTTTGGTACCGGATTTGTTCCCAGTTTTGGATTGAGACCTTGTATTGTATTTAATTCTGGATATTGTTATATTATTATTATTGATGTTGTTGTTATTTTAGTTGTTGTTGTTTAGACCTTGTAGTTATTAGTCTTCTGTGTTATCTTATCGTGCTTAGATTCGTGATTGAGTACCTGCGTTATCATTATGATATTGCTCCTCCGTTTGGAGTTGAGATCTTGACAGGTATATATATTGTTGCGTGAGATTGTTAGCTAGATAGTAGACCTAGACAGCGTTCTACCGCCGATGCTGCGGCGTAGGCTGGACGTACCCACGACTCATGCCCAATTTTCCGGGTGCGGATCATGACACATTTTTGGTGGCGGTCCTATGTAGGTCTCGATTCGCAATTAGTACGATATCGTGGTAGTACAACGATTTAGTTGTACTGCTGCGAGCCTCCTCTAGGATATAGGATCTAGGATGAGAGTGTACTCAATCACGACTAGGAACAATTCCAATCTAATTATTCTGAAATTGCTTCTTTTGAAATATTATTGTTTTTCTTTGATGATATCGTATCTTAAACCGTATTGACTTCTTTTGATCTGTGTTCAGGATGCCTCCGAAGACACGATCCCATCGTACCGTTCCAGCAGTTGCCACCGAGAGGTCTGCTACCTCTCGTCCAGCTCGTATTCAGGCAGCTGCTACCGCTCCACTCACCACTCCTGCGGTTGAGGGAGCATCTGTTTCTCTTGGGGATCCTCCTCCACTTGTCGATCCGAGGACTACCCCAGTCGTTCCGGTGGTACCTCCTCCACCACCTCCTGCACCAGTAGACGCCGCACAGTTGTTTGCGTTCTTCAGGGAGAAGATGGACGCGCAGCACCGTCAGGTGGATGTGATGAGGCTGTGCATTGAGAACGCCCACCAGGTGGCCATGACGGCAGTGGATAGGGTAGCACAGATTTAGCCACAGACAGATCAGACTCAGCATCCGAGGCCGGGCAGTATCATTGACTTCCAGAGGATGCGGCCCAAGGAGTTCCAGGGTATAGAAGGGATCTTGTACGCGGATGACTGG
This sequence comes from Iris macrosiphon, assembly GCA_036927795.1. Lineage (NCBI taxonomy): Eukaryota > Viridiplantae > Streptophyta > Magnoliopsida > Asparagales > Iridaceae > Iris > Iris macrosiphon. The sequence goes on along the minus strand of JAYESA010000010.1, from coordinate 64,704,327 downwards.
ATAGAGCAGATCGAGGGGATTTTTCGGCTGGCACAGATTCCAGACAATATGCAGATAGAGGCAGCGGGCAGTCAGATGTTCGACCTCGCTTTGACGTTGTATCACACTGATACGAGGATCGCGGCACCAAGGCTTACTTGGGAGACTTTCAAGAGGCTTTTTAAGGAGAAGTTTTTCCCAGATATGGCGCTCAGTGCTTTGGAGAGCCAGTTCGAGGCACTCGTCCAAGGGAGCATGATGGTGGACGAGTACGCAGCGGAGTTCTGCCGTCTGGGCAGATTCGTGGATGGCTTGAGTGAGGCAGCAAAGGCGAGGAAGTTTTGCAAGGGCTTGGTCATGGCGGTCAAGTCTTTGACTAGGAGCAACCGCGAGGAGACTTTCAAGCAGATAGTAGGAGACGCTCAGAGAGCAGAGGATGACTTGGAGCTCAAGTCCAAGAGAGGCAAGGATGATTCAGGTAGTGCAAGTGGTAGTGCGGGACCGGCTAAGCATCCCTATGTACAGAAGGCAGCGTAGCAGGGTTAGGATCAGAGAGTGTCCATTTGTGCCTACTGCAGGAAGGCAGGACACACTTGGGATGTTTGTAGGAGAAGGCTGAAGGTGTGTTTGTTTTGTGGATCCGCTGCTCACCAGATGCGAGATTGCCCCACTGCACCTTCATTGGGTGGAGCACAGGATCAGAGAGTTGGATCTAGGCCATCTGTGGCACAGCATCATGCCCCGCACCAGCAGAGGAAGATACCCCAGCAGGGCAGGGCTTATGGGTTGACGGTCGAGGAGGCCGATGCTACGGGTGTCGGGTTAGCAGGTCTGTCTCTTTGTTCTTCTTCCTGTCCTTTTCCATTCCTTGTGGTGTGCTTCATTAGTACCTGTTAGACTTTTCTTTTGTGTTGTGGTAGATAGTGTAGTAACCCTGATTGAGACTGTGATAACACGACCAGTGGGACCATGATCTTGCATGTTGTTAGGTAGAATTTTTTGACTTTGATTATTGGGGGTTTGACCTAGAGGGAGTGCGATCGACTTTAAATTTCGAGGACGAAATTTTCTAAGGAGAATAGGCTTGTCACTACCCTATTTCCAGAGCAGGATATTTTTTTATTTTATTTTAATTTGGTTAATTATGTATTTATCATAAATATTTGTATTAATATTTAATTGTTGGTTGTATTATTTTTTATTAATTATTTTAGGGTTTTGGCTAGCCTGGACCCATGTCAGACCCTAGTGGACCCATGCTAGACCCAACCAACACCCTTGTCAGACTTATTTATTGGCTTAGATTAGTTATTTATATTTTAATTAGTTAGTTGGAGTGATTAGGGATTAATTTGAGTGCATTTGGAACCCCAAACCCAAACCCCATTAGGATGACTTGATTTGGAGGGCATTTTAGTCATTTTGTCTAACCCAAACCCAAACCCTAAACCCATTTCCGAGCTTAGCAAAATATGACCAGACCCCCCTCCCTTTCATTCATTTCCTTTCTTCTTCTTCTTCTTCTTCCTTCTTCTTCTCCACTCTTTTCTTCTTCCTTCTTCCAAATTTCTCATCCAAGTAAGTTTTCTTCACTTTTTTCTCTTCCTTCTTCTATTTTCTTCCATCAATGCAACCCTAACCCTTTGATTTTCCCTAACCTAGGTGGGTAGAGCTTAGATTTGGTATTGGAGCTTGGGTTGGAAGCTTGGTATGGTGGATTTGGAGCTTTTTGGAGACTTTGGCTTGGGATTCCAACTCCCAAGAGGTAAACCCTAATTTTTCCCCTTGTGATTACTCTAATATAGTGTAATTAGTAGTTTAGAACCTTCTTAGACCTTAGGGCTATCCGTGGGAGGAAGTTGGAGCTTGTTTGGATGTGTTTGGAGACTTTGACATTAGGTTTTGTGTCAATTTTGGGTAAAATCCGAGATTGGCCCAATTTTTGGTGTTGCCCTAGGTTAGACGGACCTATATAGACGTGCTTGGGTGTCTTGAGGATAAGTACGTATTCCCGTTCGGACACATGAGATCGTGTCGCGGAGATTTGAGCATTTCGGGCGATTTTGGGGTTTTCGTCGTCGTAGGTTCTATGTGCGTGCGCGTTTTTGCCACGGACCTAGAATCAGAGATTTAGCATTTTTTTCTAGGTTCTAGACATCGATTAGAACTCGTGGATAAATTTTGGGCCGATTCCGAGTAGGTTTGATGTGCGTTTCACGAGGTTTCGCGAACCGCACTCCACGTGTTCGTCGAAATGACCGAATAGCCATTTCGACTTGGTTTCTAGGTTTCGGGCTTGTGCGCACGTTGGTTTAGCTTCGGGGAGTGTGTGCTAGAGTTTTCGAGTATATATTTATATATATATGTGTGTTTTTGTGTGTAGGGGTGAGTGTGGTTGAGTGTGTGTGTCGGTGTTTGTGTATGCGTAGGTGTGTGTAGTTATATATGTGTGTGTGTGTATATATATATATATATATATATATATATGTTTGTGTGTTTATATATATATATATATATATATATATATATATATATATATATATGTTTGTGTTTATATATATATATATATATATATATATATATGTGTGTGTATGTGTATATATATGTTTATGTGTGTGTAGTTGTGTGAGTGTTTGTGTGAGAGTGTGTGTGTGAGAGTGTGTGAGTGTGTGTGTGTTTGTTAGCGTATGTGTGAGTATGGATATGTGTTTATGTATATATATATATATATGTATAGTAGTGTGTATATATATATATATATGGTTGTGTGTGTGTATATATATATGTATGAGTGTGTGTGTATCTATATATATATGGTAGTGTGTGTATATATATATATATATATATATATATATATATATATATATATATATGTTTGTGTGTATATATATACATATATATGTGTTAGTGTGTATATATATATATATATGGTTGTGTGTGTATATATATATGTATATATGTTTGTGTGCTTATATATATATATGTAAGTGTGTGCGCGTGTATATGTTTCAGTGTCTGTGTGTGTGGTGTGTCGAGTTGTGTGTAGCGTGAGAGGTAGAGAGGATGAGAGGGCGCTGCAGCGCGTTTCATCTGCAGCAGCAGCTGCAGCAAGGCAGCACCGCCGCGGTAGCAGCGGCAGCACCCCGCGGCAACAGCGGTAGCAGCAGTAGCAGCAGGGCACCAGCAGCGGCGCTTTTCAGCGCGCGCGCGAGCTAGTTTCTCCCCCCTGCTTTTATATATATATATAGATAGATAGATATATAGGTAGATATATAGAGATATATATACCTAGATTAGTATATATGTATAGATATATAGATAGAGGTGTATATATATATATATATATATATATATATATATATATATATATATATATATATATATATATATATATATATATATATATATATATATATATGTATATAGATACTAGTATATATAGATAGATAGATATTAGTATAGATGTATATGTGTATGTGTATGTATATATATATATATATATATATATATATATATATATATATATATATAGGTAGATATGTATATGTGTTATATATATATATATATATATATATATATATATATATATATATATATATATATATATATATAATTGCTTAGTTATATAGCTAGGTATATGTTTATATAGATAGTTAGCTATATGGTTAGTATTAGAGAGGGAGGTAGTTGGGTATCTCAATACCTCGAGATACCCAAGGTATTGAGGTATTAGGGGTAAGGTATTGAGGTAGCATAATACTAAGTTATATATATATATATATATATATATATATATATATATATATATATATATATATATATATATATATATATATATATATATATATATATATATATATATATTGATGTTATGTATATAGATAAGTATATATAATAGATAGCTAGCTAGTTAGCTAAATTAGAAGGTAAGGTATCTCAATACCTTGAGATACCAAGGTATTGAGATAAGTTGGGTATCGGAGGTAAGGTATTGAGGTGTTTACCTATACACTAGGTTATATATATATCTATATAGTTAGATATATTATATATATATATATATTAGTATATGGTAGTGCATATATATAGATAGATAGTTAGTTAGCTAGTGTTAGTGAGGGGTAAGGCTTGAGTATCTCAATACCTTGAGATACTCAAGGTATTGAGCGTCGGGGCAAGGTATTGAGTTTTAGCCTAGGTTTGAGGTTAGACTTGGTTTTATATATATATATATATATATATATATATATATATATATATATATGTGCTAGTATATATTTTAGAGGGTATAGACGGGGCGTATCGCGTAGGTTGAGATATCGGATACCGAGGGTATCCCGGTATCTCAAGGAGGCGAGTTTGAGGGTTTATTAGCTTAATGACCTAGTTTTGACCTAGAATTTTAGGGGCACCCTAGTTTGACCTAGAGTTGACCGTAGTTGCCCAGGTTGACCGCTAAAGTCAACATTTGACCTGGTTTTGAGCCATAGTTGACTTTTTGGACCCAGAGTTGACTTTTTGACCCAGATTTCACCGGTTTGACCCGTTTGACCTAGAACGATCCTAGAAGCTTGTTTTTAGCTATTTTATATCTGTTTAACTCTTTAGAACCTTGTTTAACCTTGCTTTTCATAATAGGTCCTTGCGATACCAGTTCGGATCGCTAGTTGCTCAGGACGTCAGGCGAGTACATTCTTTGATAGTTTTCATTATCTGATGATTATTATGATTCAGCTTCTAGTATAGTATTCTCTGATTTTTCTGGCATGACACGGACTAGTATTTCTGGATTCATTTACTTGCGACACGTATATTTCATGTTTCTAGCCTCTAATCTGGAATCACCTACTAGCATTACTACAGGCATCACTCATATTTCTGGCTGGACTCATACTTGATTTACGTGTCGGGTCTTGGATTCACTTGTAATAGTCGGGGCGAGAAAATACTCGAGTAGACATGTAAACATTCCCAACTGGAATTACTGGAATCACCCCCTCTGGTCAAATCTGGAATGATAGCAGCCGCACACCCAGTGTGCGGTGAGTCGTACTTACCCCTAGCCGTTTACATGTCAAAACAGGTATTTCAAAGACACGAGTTCATTCTTTCTAGTCTGGACTCTCTTGCATTTCTTGCTGGTCTCACTTATAGTTTCTGGACTTGACTCATTACATGTACTCTTGCTGGACTCACTACATGTTCTTGTGCACGTACTTACTCTTAGTTTAGATTTCTTGTATCTTGCAGTCATTACTATCTTGCTTCTGATATTCATGCATCTTTACCTTTATGCACCAGTGATATATATATATATATTTCTTGTTCATACTTTATTTCATTCTCCTTGCTACTTGCTACAACTATTTTATAGTTTTTATCATTTAACTGGAACTGCTGTTAGATGTGTACTTGCTCCAATCCTGACTGAATATTTTTCAGAGGATCCGGAGGATTGGTGTCCGACGTTTTATGGACCTCAGCCTGTCGATGGTGCAGACAGGGACCCACTAGTTTAGGAGTGATTTCCGGGTTGGTAGCCGGGATCACTAGGATCTCAGTTGTTGTTTTTATTAGATTTTGGTACCGGATTTGTTCCCGGTTTTGGATTGAGACCTTGTATTGTATTTGATTCTGGATATTGTTGTATTATTATTATTGATATTGTTGTTATTTTAGTTGTTGTTGTTTAGACCTTTTAGTTGTTAGTCTTCTGTGTTATCTTATCGTGCTTAGATTCGTGATTGAGTACCTGCGTTATCATTATGATATTGCTCCTCCGTTTGGAGTTGAGATCTTGACAGGTATATATATTGTTGCGTGAGATTGTTAGCTTGATAGTAGACCTAGACAGCATTCTTCCGCCGATGCTGTGGCGTAGGCTGGACGTACCCACGACTCATGCCCGATTTTCCGGGTGCGGGTCGTGACATTAGCATGTCATACCCTATGCCATGAAACGAATCTAGGATTCAACTAGAAAGATTACCATATAACTGTTTGCATTCTCTATTTTACTTAGTGTCGGCTTAGACGAGTGGGTTACCCTGCTCACCAGTACGGCTGTGTACTGACCCACGTTTATGGGCATTATTTCAGGTAAGCAGGTGTAGTGGCGCTGCTTGGATATACGGGACATAATGTATGAACGGTAAGTACCTTTATGGGCTAGAGAAATGAGCAAGAGTATTACATCATCTTTGTGGCATCGCCTTTGTGGTATTTTATTTGGACCCTATCGAGAGCTTCGCTACGTATACTTTGATGTGTGCTTGGTACACAATACTTGACTTTCGCTGCAACTTGGTCGTTTCGATGATAACTTTGGTGTTTGACAACATCGCCTTGTAAGAGCGCAACTCCAGGATCGTAGAACGATTGTCCTGCGGGAGCGCTGCAACGTGGTGATTCACGTTCAGCGGAGACTATTGAGCTTGCGGGAGATTGGGGCGTGACATATTAGTATCAGAGCACCTGCTTCATTTCTTCGAACTTGGTCCTTTGTTTTATCACAAACTCTAATTAGCCTCCGCGTGTCGTTTAGCTCTTGGCTCTACTCGGTGCCGCATTGGATGTTTCATACAATAAGTCTATATATTGCTGGTTGTGGCTACATATTGTGCTTTGTTGCATTGCTTTTGTTGGTTTTCGTTAGATCGCTTAGCATCGTTAGGCGTTGTTGCATTCATGCAGCAAGTTGGGTGGCGTTATTGCATTTGTGCAACAAGTTGAGAGGTGTGTCATTGCGTTAGCTTGGCTTATCATTCGAGGAGTTTCTGATTGTATCAGTGGATCAGTTGGTTGGCAGATGAGATTGGTTATACGGCATGTTGTGAGTAGAAGCATCGATTGAGAATGGATTATTGCAAGAGTTGCTCGTGTAGCAAATATGTTGGATGGAGTTTAATTTTTGGCTAGGTATATCACATAGAGCATTGGCTGAGCAGATTTGAGTTGGCTTGGGAATATCAGGATAAGTTTGCACGAGTTGCTCGTACAGCTAATATAAGGTACAATTGGTTATTGGGTTGGATTACTTGGAAGAGAGCTCGTTGCACAGGTTGGTCGTGTAGCGAAAATATCGGACGGTTTGAGAATAGTTGGAAGCATTGAGAATGGAACATAGCACAAGTTGCATAGCAAGATTGATGGAAAGAGTTGGATGGCTAAAGAATTGGCTGAGCTTCGTGTCAGACTTGAGTTGGGGATGAAAGGATCATGCATAAGGGATGGTTCAAACGGATCTTGAATTAGTGCAAAGGAATCATAATGCGATTAGCAACTTGATTCGGAGTGGTATATGAGATACCACATAGTGAGCAAGGCATTGAAATATTTTGGATAGACATTAATGGAAATTGCCTCAATGGACTCGGGTAACAGGAATATAAGTTGGTTGGTGCACATCGGCTGAGTTAGGAAGAATAAAAAATGGAGCAAGCGAATATTGAGTTGAGCAATCGAGAACGAACTTGTGCAAATGGAAGTATCGTTGGACTAGAGATGGACTTGATCAGAATCAACAATGGAAAGAGTGGACTAGAGACGGACTTGTGCAAATGGAAATTTGAAGGATTGAGGCAGACCAACTATTAGAAACAAGTTGAGATAGTCAGATGGAAAGCCGAATATCATAGTTTGCTTGCACGATTTGGAAGTTCGGTGGAGCATTCATGAATGCAAAGAGAGAGTTGAACATAAGAAACGAACAGTTGGAATACGCTTGAGTGAAGCGATGGGTGAATCGAAGGATAGCGAGCACGGACTACGAATTTTGGAAATACATTGGAGCTGTTGGTTGAGCAATGAAACACGATCTAGATTTGGAGGGGCAATATGATGGATTCGTACGGACTGGAAGACTTTTCGAAATTGGCACTCGAGAAGTTGGACTCAGGTTTAGCGGAAGTGAAATTTGGCAAAATGGTGCAACAAGGGTAGACAGATTCTTCGGAAGACATAAACGAGCATGAGGCAAGTCTAGTTGATGTTGAGTCAGATTGGAAGTTAACTTGCAGTATCGAGGCGGATTGAGGAAACAAGTAAAGGCAATATGGATTTGAGATTTATGTTGAAACTGATACACGAGTCATTGAGAATGTGTGGATCAATCGGTACATAGAGAAAATCAAGACGGGCTAAGGAATGGAACGATAACAAAGATTTGTGGCGGATGGACTTTTGAAGATAGCTAAACGAAAGAGCAACATTAGAGCAAATACCGTGCTGCTCGAGCAAGTTGGACGTGCACTGTGAAGCTGGCATATAGATAAGAAGTTGGAACAAGTCTTTGGTTTCAGAAATCGTTGCAAGTGGTAGTACAAAGAAGACGAACATGGCAGTTCAAAAATTTTGATGGATTCAGGGCAGGACGGTGGATTGATGGAAGACGGTTTCAACGAGCGCATTTCTCGAATTGTGGCTTGGATAGATAGCAAGACTCTAGGTGATTAAGCGACGTTTGGTTGGCAGATCGTCAGAGGTAGTACATGAAGTGCTCGGATTCAGAAGTTTGTTCAGATGGAATGGTTGGATTATGGCTAGGATTTGCAGAAGAGATATAGCATGGTTCATATTAACTGTCCATCGTGATGACTTACAATTATCGAGCGTAGCTTCGGGACAGCTGACCCTAGCGACTTGCCCGCCAAATCAGAGATGAATATTGTAGACCCATAGAACGACCCTTGCGGCGGTGCATTTGGGAATGCGTCGAGGGCAGATGTGAGTAGTGTGTGTTAGAGATTGGCCTATTGACTGAGTGTTGGATTTGAGAGATCCTTGGGATAGCCTTCAGCTGAAGATGCAGCCAGAAGATCGAAGTGATGGTGGGAATGGCCTAAGTCAACTGATGAGATTCGGGGTTGCAGATTTTTGAAGATAGCATCGCCTCTGACTCGTCGTGCCCCGGAAGGGAATAACATTTATATGAATTGACGACTGTGAAACTAGCTTATGAAGTTAAAGCAGCGGCTCGTTCAGATCAAATTATTGCAATACTGGAAGGGACAGACGTGCCTCAGATCTACAAGATGCATCAAAACTTAGTCTCGGATGCGTGCTTGTACAGAAGGCAAATATGATATCCTGTGCTTCGAGGCAGTGGAAGCAGCGCGAAGAACTATTCTGTGCGCAACCTAGGAATTGTGGCGAGTGTATCCACGTTGAAATCGTGGCGACACTATCCCTTTGGCATGGCGGCGATATCTTCGTGGATCACATGAACCTCAATATAGATGTTCACCCAGTGAGGTATTGAGATTGAGAAAAAGGTGTTGGGCTGAGATGATCTAAAAGCAAAGTTTGATATTTGGGTAAGTCGCCTAGCTGGGGTAGTATCAGTTGAGATGATCGTTCGGAGCATGAGATTATATTTGGAGATGGTGTTAGTGTGGAGTCAAAAATAGTTGGATGGATTGAGTTGGAACACGAACTGATTGAGTAGGTGGAAAATTATCATACTTGAGGATAGCGCTTGTGCGAATATGTTGGAATAAAAGTCAGGATTGGTTCAATTGGGAGGAAAGCGAATAGATGCCTCGGACATAAAGATACCCTTGTAACTTGTCCAAATTCGCTATCGCTAAGATCGGCTGAAATGCATGTATTTTAGGGAAGCCTTAAATATGTGTACAATCCAAAACTAAGCGATATGAGAAATTCGTATTGAGCTACAAGGAGGATGTGGAAATATAAAAATTGTGCGAGCATTCAGCGCAAGTGAGATGCTGAGTCGGGATTAAGAGAGTGTGAGTTGCTTGGAAGCAGAGTTATGAAATTGGATTGCGGCATGCTAGTAAAGAATGGATACTGGTATGGTTCGGGGACGAACCTGATTCTAAGTGGTATATTATGTAACGCCCCGCAACCGTACGGTGCGTTACGCTGAGTCGGACGGAATGAGGCAATAGCTGGTTACATTTTGATTTGTCGGATTTGGGAACAAGTATTGATTTGAGTTGGTTTCATGTGCAGATCGCTAGCGGAGTTCGATGGAAATCAGGTGTTCGTTCAGAGCAGTACTGAGATAGCTGGATTGGAACGATAATGCCGTCTTCCTTAGTTTGATCGGTCGGATGATTTGGAGAGCACGGCCTGCTCGCACGGTCATACCAGTTGAGTAGATCGTGCTTTGCATCGGACCGCGGGTTCAAGGGATCGGCCATATCGGTAGGAGATGATGCTTAACGGAATCAACTTGGTGAGTGGGCTCTGTCCCTTCTCCTCTACTCCTTCATGCCTAATAATATGGAACACACGTAAAGGCTTGAACACTTGGACTGGGACTTGGAAATCACTACACTGAGGCATGCATAGAGTGTACGTCGTTTGCTTGGATAGGTTTGTGGCTTGAATTGGTTTTCGCGTATGGATAGTTGGAGCTAGAGTTAGATTATATATTTGGGGCAGTTGGAGAAGCAGTTGGAATATCTTGGTTGGAATATCGGGAATTCGGGCGAGCGAGCGTGCATCCGTGCACGAGTATCACTTGGACGCTTTGTCATGCAAAGCGTGAAGATGTGGTTCGAAACCGAACAACTGCATCGACGAGGGCATTGTGCCACTGTTGGGGCATTGTGCCACGGGATTGTCCTGAGCGAGGTGTGTTGCACCAATTGGAACATTGTGTCGAGAAGCGGCATTGTGCCTATGGGAATAACTTAAGATTTGTGCCTTGGGCTATATGTTGGAGAATGGTTATGGATATTGGTTGGATATTTGGTTGGATGAGTCTAGGATAGTTTGGTGGGGCGAGAATGCTCGATCCTCTCGTTATACCTACTTAGTGTATGCATGTCACGGACAACCTGTATTGTGCGGTGTTTCGTCTCCTCGAACGGGATAGGCTCCGGAGCACCGGGACCGTTCGGCCATGGAGGAGACAATGGTAACGTGCCTTGGGCGCGGTGCCGGTAGATCGATACGACCAGGCGGACTAGCTACCCGGTCTGGATCGGGTAGAACTGCACTTGATCTGTCCGATCAAAGTCCTTTATGGCTTGGCCAGTGACTTCATATAGATAAGAGTTGGTTTGCTTTGCTTTGGTTTGGTTTGTGCTTTTCGCGTAGGCGGCGGCTACCTTGTCTCGGCAAGAATGTGCATATCGAGATTGGATTGTGGTTTGGTTTGAGGATGGATATTGATGCTTGAAAATGGTTCGATAGGTTCTCGTGTTGCTTGGGTTTGAGTAGGACGGGTTGCATGCTAGTTTCCTTTAAGTTGGTTATATATTGCTTGTCGATTGGTTTGAGTTGAATGCTTGCATGCTTAACTTGATTTACAGCTTTCCTTAGCATGTCATACCCTATGCCATGAAACGAATCTAGGATTCAACTAGAAAGATCATCATATAACTGTTTGCATTCACTATTTTACTTAGTGTCGGCTTAGACGAGTGGGTTACCCCGCTCACAAGTACGGCTGTGTACTGACCCACGTTTGTGGGCATTATTTCAGGTAAGCAGGTGTAGTGGCGCTGCTTGGATATACGGGACATAATGTATGAACGGTAAGTACCTTTGTGGGCTAGAGAAAAGAGCAAGAGTATTACATCGTCTTTGTGGCATCGCCTTTGTGGTATTTTATTTGGACCCTATCGAGAGCTTCGCCGCGTATACTCTGATGTGTTCTTGGTACACAATACTTGACTTTCGCTGTAACTTGGTCGTTTTGATGATAACTTTGGTGTTTGACAACATCGCCTTTTACGAGCGCAACTCCAGGCTCGTACGACATCACGTCCCGATGAGAACGATTGTCCTGCGGTAGCACTGCAACGTGTTGATTCACGTTCAGCAGGGACTATTGAGCTTGCGGGAGATTGGGCGTGACAGCTGTTAGTCATCGTCCCCGTCGAGGGTCGTTGACGCAGTCGCTGGAGGAGTCAAAGCCGAAGGCTGACGCTGTCGAATCAGTTATCATGGCAAAGTCCGACGTCGGAGGAGGCGTTGGAGGACTCGAAGCAGCCGCTAGGGTCGTCGAGCGCCGCTGCCATGCCGTCGAAGCCTACGCTGCCTCGAGGATGCCGCTCGGGCCGTAGAGCACCGCTGCCTCGAGGACGAGGCGATCGACTTCTACGAGTCATCGTCCCCGTCAAGGGTCGTTGTTAACAGCTAGCCTTCACGGACGAAGCGATCAACTACTGCGAGTTGTCATCCCCGTCGAGGGCCGTCGATAGCCGGCCTCGAGCTCCTACGAGACCCAGCCCCGGTATCCTCGAGCTGTCCTCGTCATCGTCGTGGGAGATGGAACATATCCCAAAATTTTCTTCTGGAGGAGAGAGAAAAAAAGTCGGAGAGAGAAAGTTGGGGGTGTTGGTGGGGTGGGGTGGGGTCTGCCTCCGCTCAGAATTTTGTTTTCTGAAAGTATGTTTTTTCTACTCTCAGAAAACAAAGTTATAGCTTAGATTTTGGAGCAAACTTTCTGAAAACTAAGCTCTGAGCGGAGGCAACCAAATAATATTTTGTCAACTTTTTAAGTTAACACAGAAAACTGAATTATAATTTGCAACCAAACAGGTTCTCACTCTCCAAAAGAGTGTCAAAGAGCATTAAATGAAGACTCTTCTTCAAAGGAGGAGAGAGAGAAAGAAAATAAAGGCTTGTGATAAAGGCACTACAAAGAACACTCAGGACTGCCCATAAATTTACCCCTAAAATTTACTAGTTTGCCACTCCTCAAACTTAGTCAGGGCAGCCCACACCAACCTATATAAGTAAAAATCATTTCTCTTCTTTCTTTTTCACCTTCAAATGAAGAAATCTCTCATTCTCTTCAATTCCTAAAACCTAAACCTAACTTTGGAATTTGATAGTTGTGGTCCCAAGTGGAAGAAAATTCTGATTTGGTGAGTGTCCAAGAATATTCTTTCGGTATGTCTTTGACAGATGGATAAGTTTTGAGATTGTCACCAAATTATTTAGTTTTATTCGACTATTGTAGGAGCGATGCATGAAATTATCTTCGATAAAGAAGTCGGATCATGCAATCCATTAAATATAAAGTCCGCTCCTTCCGAAGAACATGTCGGTTGTTCCGAAGCACCTACGGTACGTAAAATGATAACCCTATTTCGATAGTCAACAGTCATCGTGTAAGGACTGTATAAACTACGACAGTCCTATATAGGACTGTCAAAATTCGACAGTTATATATAAATATAGGACTGTCATAATTTTGACAGTCCTATAGACTATGTGGATTATCAAAATGCTGACAGTCCTGAAGATTAAATGCTGACCAACGTATTTTCTTCAAGACTGTAAAATTTTTGATAGTCTACTCAATACATTAGTCTGTACAAATTGTGACAGTCCTAATTTGGACTGCCAATTATTTGAATTTGTTAATTTTATATTATTTTATATTGGTTATAGGACCAACCTCATACAGATGCTGTGGTACATCCTGCTATTGGGGTTGATGTGGAGAATTTATTCTCAACGGATATTCGATTTGCATCCCACAAAGAAGCATTAGATTGGTGCAGAGAAGTTGGAAGACGACATAACATAGTCATTGTCATTGCAAGATTGATCAGATCTCGGCCAGGCCGAAAATATTTAAAGCTGGGCTGCGAAAGGGGAGATATGTTCAGGCAGCATCGGGAAAAAAAATTTGTTGTTGAAAAAAAAATCCCTAAGAAAAACGTTGTGACGAGAAAATATGGTTGTCCATTTAAGGTGTTGATTATAAAGTAGAAGATGTGAAGTGGATAGTCGAAGTTAAGAATGGAATACACAATCATCCTATTCCAAAGACACTTACGGGTCATGCCTACGTGGCACGGTTGAACAAGGATGAGAGAAAGTTGGTTGAAGAATTGTTCCTTTTCGGAGTTGCACCCAAACAAATTTATTCTGCTGTGCGACAAAAAGAAGATGAGAACAAGTCAACCATGAGGACGATCTATAATACTTTAACGAGAGCAAAATATAATAGTATGAAAGGAAGAATGGCGATACAACAAGTATTGACGTTGCTTGGGGAGCATCACTATGTAGAGTACCATAGAAGATATCCACAAAATGATGAACTCCTTTCATTGTTTTGGGCTCATCCTGATTGCACACACTTGGCTAGGTCCTTCGCAGACGTATTGGCCCTTGATTGTACATATAAGACTAACAAGTTCAAGATGTCTTTTTTTTACATTGTTGGGTTTACGTCTACGGGAAAAACATTTTCAGTCGCTTTTTATTTTATGAAGAGTGAGACAGTTGAGGATTACACTTGGGCGTTGAGAAAACTACAATCCCTTTACACAGGATACAAAGAGCCCTCTGTTTTTGTTACCGACAGAGAATATGCACTAATAAATGCTATAGATATTGTATTTCCTCATGTACATAGACTACTATGCACTTGGCATATAAATCGAAATATCCAAGCTCAATGCAAGAGGAAATTTGAAAATATGGACGGTAAAATCGACAAGCTTCTCTTCGAAAAAATCTACAGTGATAGGAGTCAAGTATGGCGAGCAAGTACTAAAGACAGCTACGACACAGCATGGTACATGTTCAAACAAAAGTGGGAGACGAGTAACCCGACATGCATTTCTTATATCAATGATACTCGGCTAGAACCACATAAAGAATAATTCGTCTTAGCATGGACGAACATGGTGAAGCATTATGCACAATCACTACGAACCGGGTCGAATGATCACACTCAAGTTTAAAAAGATATCTACGGTCATCGGTCGATAATTTTGTCTCCGTTTGGCAATCGATTCATTTGATAATTATTTCTACGGTGAACGAGATTTTAGCATCATTTGAGACGAGCCTCAATATTGCAAAGCATGAATACAAGCATGAATACCTCTTGGATGCTTTAATCCATGCTTTAATCCGTTGATGTCCCGCCTGCTGCATATGTATTCTCTAATAGGTATAAGATACCTATTGTAATTATCTCAGAATGTATTAACAATACTTTCTTTCCAATGTGCGCTCCCCCGGTCGAACACAGACTATCCAATCTATGTTCAATAGGGCTTGTCGGACAACACTTTATCATCCCAAGGTTGATCGGTTATTCCCTATTCCTCCACCTTCTACGCTTTGGTATAAACACGCACCGGAGGAAGCGATCACATGGACGACATCCTACATGGATGCAATTGCTGGCTATAAGAAGATGATGAAGATGGAGGATCCCAAAAACTTGGCTAAGGACTACTTTGATATTCTAATCGATTGATACATCTTATAATTTTGTATCATTTTGTAATTTTGTATGCGAAAGAAATGGAATATAACATCATGTACTTTTGTAGCGTGATAGTGCAATAGATAGTGACTATGAAAGAAATAAAATGAAGTACTGTATGTTGTGCAATGAGTCATGTATGTTGATCTTTGGTATCTTTTCCAACTTATATAAATATATATATATGTTGAAAGTAGGACTGTCAAGATTATGGCAGTCAAGATTATGGCAGTCCCATAAGCTATTAGGACTGTCAAAATCTTGACAGTCCTAGTTTTAATCCCCTGTCTTTGCACATTTATATATAAAAGTAGGACTGTCAGAATTATGGCAGTCCCATAAGCAATTAGGACTGTCAAAATCTTGACAGTCCTAGTTTTAATCCACTGTCTCTGCATAGTTATATATAAAACTAGGACTCCCAGAATTATGGCAGTCCCATAAGCGATTAGGACTGTCAAAATCTTGACAGTTCTTGTTTTAATCCCCTGTCTCTGCACATTTATATATAAAACTAGGACTGTCAGGATTTTGGCAGTCCCATAGACTATTAGGACTGTCAAATTCTTGACAGTCCTAGTTTTAATCCCCAGTATAAAACTAGGATTGTTAGGATTTTGGCAGTCCCATAAGCTATTAGGACTGTCAAAATCTTGACATTCCTAGTTTAAATCTCTTGTCTCTGCACATATATAAAACTAGGACTGTCAGGATTATGGCAGTCCCATAAACTATTAGGACTGTCAAAATCTTGACAGTCCTAGTTTTAATCTCCTGTCTCTACACATTTATATGTAAACTAGGACTGCCAGGATTATGGCAGTCCCATAAGCTATTATAACTGTCAAAATCTTGACAGTCCTAGTTTTAATCCCCTGTCTCTGCACATTTATATATAAAACTAGGACTGCAAGAATTTTGGCAGTCCCATAAGCTATTAGGACTGTCAAAATCTTGACAGTCCTAGTTTTAATCCCATGTCTCTGCACATATATAAAACTAGGACTGCCAGGATTATGACAGTCCCATAAGCTATTGGGACTGTCAAAATCTTGACAGTCCTAGTTCTAATTCCCTGTCTCTGCATATTTATATATTAAACTAGGACTGCCAGGATTATGGCAGTCCCATAAGCTATTAGGACTGTCAAAATCTTGACAGTCCTAGTTTTAATCCCCTGTCTCTGCACATTTATATATAAGTGCAAGTTCAAAGTTAAACAAAATTAACCAGTCAAAACTAGGACAACCAACTTAAACAAAACATAACCAATCAAAAAATCGAAAAACAAAGTTAAAGCCAACTTTAAAGTTTAACATGTCCATATTATAACCCAAAAAAACTCGAAATACAAACTGTAGCAAAGCTTCATATCAATTGAAACATGGCCTAAACTTCATGCCGCATCTTTGTACGTTGCTCCCTATTTTCCAAGAAAGGAAAATCTTCAGTGTTGTCGATGTGCTATAGCTCATCATTGATTTCCATATAATTCGCACCCTGGCAACTGACGAGGCTTCTTCCCAACTTCTTCACTTTCCTAGCCTATTGATGACAATTCATAAAAAAATTTAGGTTATAAACATTTACATATCTTTAAACTGAAAGTTGGTTGCTCACCATCTTGACCAATACAGTATACAAGACAGATTTGGCGGGGAGATCTGATGGTACACGCACAATATCTCCTCCGCGTTTGAACAACGTAGGTAGTCCGACACCAGCGTAGTAGGCGAGGTAGTCGTTGCTACATTCCGTCATATTTACTGCTGCTTGTCGTTCAGTTTCTTTAATAACGTGATGTTGCCACTCAGTGAAGAAGTCCGAGACCCAGTTGAGCGCCGCAGGAATATAGATTAGGATTTTTGTACCTCTCGGAGCACTTATCATTTTCAATGTGCGCTTCGGGACTGTTTGTACGTAGCTCAACTGACGGAGCACTCTATCAGACATATAAGGCTCCTCGATTTCATGACAACTTATCAGACCGTAGTATAAAGCGACTGGTTGCAGTAGACAACTACTCTGTCGCAAATCACGATATGGATCCCAAACTATCTGCAATGCATAAAATTTAGCATAACGTAATTTAGCATAACATAATTTAGTAAATTATTACCAAACATAAAAAAATTAGGTCTCAATTCACCTCTTCTATCGTCATATCTTCAAGTGCATTCCGTAGGGCATCCAATGTGTGTGGACGTTTGGCATCTTCCTTAGTTGGCTTCCATCTGCACATTCTAGGAAGGTTCTCGTCATACCCTCGGTTAAGTTTAGCCCACTTCAGGGTTGGAAAGTGCTCGTATATCCATGCCTTCACGTAACCAAGTTAAAAAAAATTAGTCAAAAAATCTACAACAAAATTTTCTATTATGTATACAAGTTGACAAAGATATATCTTTACATGGAGTAGAGTCTGACATCCGGATATTGTCTTGGAACCGACGCAGGATGCCGCACCAAACTCGCGATAAAGGTATGCTAGTATACCGCTTTCCCAAGATATTTCTCCTACCGTTCTATGTCGTCAAAATTCAGGAGATGTTTAGCATGTATCGACGTTCCAGACTTATCCGGAATGCTGACAGCCCCTAAGATGAACTGCATATATCCACAGGTCACATTATCGCTATTATCCACTTCGGGGTCCGGATCATCGAATGTCTCCTCTAAATATTTCAAAGGAAGTCCGTACGACTTCTTGAAGTCTCGAAGGATTGTAAAACTCATCGCATCAACTCCTAGACAGCCTGATACATAATCCACGATATGGTTGTAAATGTTAATGCTCAATTCGTCAAAAGTGTGATTCATCATGACTCGACCATCAACCCTAAGTCCCAATATATGATGGACGTCATCCAAGGTAATTGTCAACTCCCCGTTTGGGAGATGAAAAGTATTGGTTTCTGGATACCATCGTTCTACAAATGCTGATATGAGTGCATTGTCCACCGTCGTATATGAGTAGTTACCCAAATTTTGTAAACCAGTGGGATTGATTTTAGCCTTGACATCGTCTCCGAAAAACTCAAACCCCCATGTATTGCACTTCTTGTCGTGGTTGATCGTCGTTAACATACGAGAACTCTCCTGAAAAGTAAACAATTGGATGAACTTATACCTATATATAAAATGTAGTTATCTATAAATAATTGGATGATCTTAGAACTATATATAAAATTATCATAACGTAATGTACTTACCGGATTGTTCCATATTTGGTATGCAATATGGTTCTCGATCGACGGCAACATAGAGCAACTGTTTGGACGAGTCTCGACTGGACTATCTGGCTGCTGAGAAGGTTTTGAACCATCAGTAGGCCAATTTCCGAGGGTTGGTGGCCGAGTCTCGACTGGACTATCTGCATGCTGAGAAGGTCTTGAACCATCAGTTGGCCGGTTTTGGACGGTTGGTATATCTTCATCAGAGGAGGAAGAAGAACCAGAAGTACTAGGAGCACGTCTCTTCGAATGGGTTACAGTCTTCTTCTGTCGACGTTTCCTAACTTAAGGGGGGTGCCTCGGGGTCGACGATAGTGAGGGCTGTCTCAACAATACGCCCAACATTGCGTTCCTTACGCATCGACGCAGTGGGGCGTCTTCTTATGATACCTTCATCCTCAAGGCCCTTTCGAGGGTCGTGACTATAAGACAAAGAAGATGTATATTTTAACATCCCAAAATTAATTGAACATTCAAGACTGTAAAAATTTCTACAGTCCTCTATACATAAAGGACTGCAGATATTTCAACAATCCATAATGTATATAGGACTGTAGAAATGTCTACAGTCTGGCATGTTTCTGTTCCGAACGTTCGAGAAATTTTGAACTTGTATGCCCTAAAATCGGGTTCGAGACTCCAGAAATACGTCGAAACAACATCCAAAACTACATTCAATACATCGAAACTACATCCAAAGAAAATTTTTGAATTTTTTTCGAAATGTAATAAAAATTATTAAAAATTGAGAAGGACAAGGAGGAGGAAGAATTGTACCTTGATTCTTTTGAGAGTTTGGGAGCCATCGATTAATGGTTGGCATTTGAGGAGATGAAGATTACAAAATTTTAGGTTTCAAATGGAAGAAATGGAGGAGGAGGGCTCCGACAACTAAAGAAAGGGAAGAGGAGGGCTCCGGTGGTGGAGGTTTGGGGGGCTTGGGAGTGAGGTTAGGCTAGTATGAGTAATATTTGAGCTAGTATGAGTAAATTTCATTCATTAATGGGTTAGCCTTAGTACTGGACTAGTCCCAAGTGTATTTTGTAGTGCTTTTAGGCAAATTATAAGGGCACTACCATATTTACTTGGGGCTAGCCCAGGATTGGGGCTAGCCCACTAAAGAGGAACTTTTACTTATACTAACCCAACATTTTACTCATACTAGCCCACTATTTCCAAACCCTCCCAAACCCTCCCCACCCGACCGGAGCCCTCCCCCCTCCCGCCGTCCTCCTCCGCCTCCTCCACCGTCCTCCACCGCAGCCTCCCGTCGCCGCGCCTCCCGTCGTCGCCGTCAAAACCAAAAAAGAAAATAAAAAAATAGAAGAACTGTCAAAATTTGACATATATGTTGATTTTTAGGACTGTCAAAATTTTGACAGTCCTACTAATTGGAAGTACTGTCAAAATTTTGACAGTCCTAAAAATTCAACATATATTTTTAGGACTGTCAAAATTTTGACAGTCCTACAAATTGGTAGGACTGTCAAAATTTTGACAGTCCTTCCCATTGGTAGGACAGTCAAAATTTTGACAGTCCTAAATTTTTTTTTTCTGTTAATTTATTTTTGTTAATTGTTGGGGGGGGGGGGGGGGCAATTTCAAAATATCCTTAAAATTTCTATCCTTAAAATTTGTTAAAGTATTCTGTTATTTAAAATAGTAAATTTATTATTGGTACATTAAATATTTTGTAAAAAAAAAAAAATTACCAAAAGTAAAATTTGGAGGTCGAAACATCATTTTTTTGCGATTCTAAAAATTTGGGAAGTCCGTTAAACGGTGAAACAGTTTATCCCGAAGTACTTTTCCATACGGTCATTTTGGCTCAAACTGGAGCTAGTTTCGATCTCCCAGTCAAAAGTTATGATACTTTAAAGTTTTATATTTTTGCCTGTAATATGTACGTCTTACTTCGGATGAAAATTTTCTCTACACGAATTGTGTTACTCTCGTCGAAAACATACAAATAGACCTATTGTGTGACGAAAAACGATTTGAAAACAAATAGTTATGGCCGTTTGAAGTCTGATCGACGGCAGACGTAATATTCGTACGGTAGATTTTTTTTTGGTTCAATGATAACATATTTTATTTTGGATATTAAACTAAATAAAAAAAATCAAAATCCAAAACTAACTAAATAGAAATAAACTTAAAAAAAAATCCTGACAATTAAAATGAGGACTGTCAAAATTTTGACAGTCCTCATTGTTTGTGGGACTGTCAAAATCCTGACAGTCCTAGTTTTATATAAAATTTTCAGTGGGTTAAAATTAGGACTATCAAAATTTTGACAGTCCATATAGCTTGTGGGACTGTCAAAATTATGACAATCCTAACAATTTGTAGGACTGTCAAAATTTTGACAGTCCCACAACTATGTGGACTGTCAAAATTTTGACAGTCCTGATTATAACAATTTGGGCTAGCCCCAAATGAGGACTGTCAAAATTTTGACAGTCCTCATTTCTTGTGGGACTGTCAAAATCCTGACAGTCCTAGTTTTATATAAAATTTTCAGTGGGTTAAAATTAGGACTGTCAAAATTTTGACAGTCCACATAACTTGTGGGACTGTCAAAATTATGACAGTCCTAACAATTTGTAGGACTGTCAAAATTTTGACAGTCCTTCCAAGTGGTAGGACTGTCAAAATTTTGACAGTCCTGATTATAACAATTTGGGCTAGCCCCAAGTAACTTTGGAAAACTTGTAATTTTGAGAAATGGGACTGTCAAAATTTTGACAGTCCTTCCAAGTGGTAGGACTGTCAAAATTTTGACAGTCCTGATTATAACAGTGGACTAGCCCCAAGTAACTTTCATGATGGCAAATTTGTAATTTTTTCTAAATTTTCAATGGGCTAGCCCCGAGTAAAATGTGTAGTGCCCTTATAATTACCCTGCTTTTATTATCAGCCAAAATAAAGAAGGAAAGCAAGAGAGAGAAGGAAGCTCACCGAAGCTTATGGACTTCCGACGAAGGACGGTCACGCGGAGGAAGGAAGCTGGCGTCGGCGGGATCAAGGAGTGACAATCACCCGGCGGCGCTTGGCGATTCCGGCGGAGGGAGGTCAGCAGGAGGTGGCGGACCTGAAGTGGCGTGAGGAATTTCCGGCGGATCGGCCGCGGAGGTCGGCGAGAGAGGCGCTCGGAGGCTCCGGGCGGTCGGGATCGAACGGAGTGGGGTAGATCGGGGACGACCGTTGGTTCGAGGCGAGTCCGGTGGTGTCGACGACTCCAGTCGTCCGCGCGGTGCTCACCGACAAGGCGGCGGACACATCGACTCCAGATGCGGAGGATGCGGCCGAGAAAGGTGACCGGAGGCAGATCAGGGGGTGGATCAGCGTCGGACACGTGATACTCAAGAAAGCGACCGGTTCCGAAGCTAAGGATGGTCGAAGCTCGGACACCGAGTCGAGGTTAGGGTTTAGGTTTGCTTTTGCTTTTGTTGTATGTTTTGGTGTGTCAGATACAGTGTCGGAGAGTATCCAAGAGTTGTACAGTCTGGTGTCGGGGTGATTGTAGGCACGGCGTATCGGTGTATCCGTGTCCTCGGGGTCGGTCTCGGTCTCGGGGGCACGAGGAGATGAGTTTTGTGATCTCTGTGGATTGTCTGTGCCTTGTGTCGTGTTGGACACAAGGATTTGCAAATTGTATTGAATCAGAAAAAGAGCACTTACAGTAGACATCCGGGGTCCGACCCGAGGTTCGACACGAGCTGGACACGAGAATCTTGACACGGAATGATAGTTGAATGGATATGGACACACCTGGACACTGCTACAGTATTTAGGGATATTTGGAAGGGTAATGTTACGTCTACAACCAAATGCTTACATCTTTCTTACAACCGTCACGTGGCGGTCGTCTATTGGGTGAGTGGGATCCGGTGTCCGTTACGTGGTCGTACCTTGACATGAGTGTTATGTGGCAGCCATTTATAGAATGATAGGTGGGGTCGGATGTGGCTCACATAACAGGGGAGGAGGATTAGATTGTAAGCATTCTGTAGTAAACTTAGCATTTTCTTATTTGGAAATGGGTTGGGCAGCACATGGGCTTGATTTTGGAATAAAAATTAACTAAGAAATGAGTGAGTATTTATAGGTTGGACTTGGTCCAAGGACACGAGTTTAGAAACTTCTAGACAAAAAATTAGTTATAACTAACTAGTTATTAATACGTGAAAATTGATCTAGATGGATTAGTTTAGGTTTATTCATAACTTACTTTGGAAATGTTTAGAATTAAATTTGTTATAACTAATCAATCACTCTCTAATTACATGCTAATGGATCCATTTAGAAACTTTCCTCCAAAGAATGTGTTAATCACCATTAGTTAAAGTCTAAATCCTACATGTTTAATTTAGACCATAGTTGGTTTACATGCCTACATTGGTCGGTCCTGATAACATATTATAATTTGTTCTAGGTGTTGGCTTAGACCAAAATATTATTTCCTGTTTTGGTCACAATGGTCTAATAAGAAACCATAAATTGTTATAACGTGGGTTATTAAAGGGTATGATTTTTATTTTGTATTTTAGTCCGACTTTAATTAGAGATTACTATTACACTTTTATTGGGTTGTATAAATAAGACTTTTGCCTTGTGATTATACTAATAATAAATATTCTTTTCTATTTTCTTCTTTCTTCTTCTACGTTTATTCAAACACGTTATCAGTACGAAGCTCTAACGGGAGAAAATAAGCGAGAGAATCTCATTGATGCCGCCATTTGCGGATTCTCCACTTCGGTAATAGGTATGGTTATTTTTTTTTTCTGTATATGCATACCCCAGACGCAGCCTGATGTTGATGTTTATACATCTCTTGGTATACCGCTAGGGCAAAAAGAATAATTTTTATCCATTCATCTCACTTCTTTTAGTTAACTCTGATAGCACTCCGATGTTAATCGCATATAGATCTCTCGGAGAGAACGCTGTAGTTATTTTTTATTTATTTATTTCTTTTATATATGTTAATACATTCAGATCAAAACCATCAGAGATCTGATGACCATGAATTGTTTGGTCTATATATATAAGACTTTTGGAACATCATTGTTCGAAGCATACCATATATGGTATTTTTGAAAGACTTCTTGAACATAATTATTGTTCGAAGCATACCATGAACATCTAGTGTTTGGTATTTACCTACGACTTCTAGAACATCATTGTTCGAAGCATACCATGAACAAGATTTGTTTGGTATAAATAGACTTTTGAAACATCATTGTTTGAAGCATACACCATGAACATGAATTGTTTGGTGATTTACCAAATTCTTATGTTAACTTGTTATTATTGATCTTATACAACAATATGTCGAGCCTCACAAAGCATGATTTCAAGCCTCTAAACTTAGAAGGCCAGAACTTTCTCAACTGGAGATTGGATACTGAATTGCACCTTTAAGCCAAAAGCTTAGGTGACGCAATTATGGCTGATAAGCCAATATCTGCACAAGATAAAGCGAAGGCTTTAATTTTCCTAAGACATCATATTAATGATGATCTCAAGGCTGAGTACTTAACAGTCAAGGACCCCTTGGTGCTATGGAATTTTCTAGCTGAGAGATATGATCACTAGAAAATGGTCATACTACTAGGTGCATTCCATGAATGGCTCAATCTACGTTTCCAAGATTATAAGACACTTGTAGCCTATAATTCAGCTATGTTCAGGATTACTTCACAATTGAAGTTATGTGGTGAAGAAGTGACAAAGCATTCCATGCTAGAGAATACATTCACCATATTTCATGCGACTAATATGACCCTACAACAGACGTTAGGGAGAGGAATTTTAAGAAGTATTCTAAACTCATTGCTGTCTTACTCGTGGCAGAGAAAAATAATGAGTTATTAATAAAAAACCACACTAGTAGACTAACTGGGTCTGCACCAATTCCAACTGAAGTGAATGCGACTAGTGCTCGAAAAAATATGATTAATACTAGGGGTCGAGGAAATCATAGAGGTAGAGGGCATGGACGCCGTGGAAGCCAAAGAAATGGCTACAATTCGGGTCCAAGGAACGATACACAGTTAAAAAATAAGGGATTTAATCCTCGAAGAAACAATGTCCAAATTTCCAATCCAGCTGCTCCAACTGATATTTGTAAACGTTGTGAAAGAGTTGGTCATTGGATGCGAAATTGTCGAACCTCACAAAAGAAAGTGGACGAGTATGAAGCCTCAAAGGGTGTGGAGACTAATCTCATGGAGGGTACAACACAAATGGATTTTAATGATTTCTTCCAAGATAAGGATGTAAACGCAATTTCGGAAGACCAGTTCAACGCCATGATAGGGGAAGTCAATGAATAGTTATTGTATGCTTATCTAAGTTTATTTACTTTCCACTTTGAATAAATTGGTCATTATATGATCAATAGTTTAGGTAATTTATTTTCTTTGAAGCAGTTTCATTTAGATTTAGATCAAGTTGTAATAATTGACAATATGCCAAGTTTAACCATTTAATAGCATATTAATATATTACTAATTTTTGTTTTTGAAATGTATGGACAATGATGCTGACATATGCTTGATAGATAGTGCAAAAACTCACACTATATTGAAAACTAGGAAGTTTTTCATAACATGCCTTAAACACTGCCAAGGTGACCACCATTGCTGGACCCGTGCAGATTATAGAAGGTTATGGTAAGGCCGATGTTGTATTGCCAAATGGAACACATATAGTAATTCAAAATGCATTATTCTCTAGTAGATCTAATAGAAATCTACTCAGCTTTAGAGATATTCAAATAAACGGTTTTCATGTTGAAACCATGAACGATGATAGCAAATAGTATTTTGTATCACCTCTAATGTTGGAAGCAATAAGCTCACATTAGAAAAGTGCAAGTTAATCTCCTCGGGGCTATATCAAACTACTCTGAAGATAGTAGAATCTCACCCCATCACTGACAAAAGGCTAAAGGATCCAAGGAATCTAATCCTTTGGCATGACAGATTGGGTCATCCAGGATCGACTATGTTGAGAAAGGTCATCAACAATACCAATGGACATAATTTATCATACCAAAGTCTTTTCTTTCCTACTGAACATTTGTGTGTAGCTTGTTCACAGGGTAAACTAAT
This sequence comes from Iris macrosiphon, assembly GCA_036927795.1. NCBI lineage: Eukaryota > Viridiplantae > Streptophyta > Magnoliopsida > Asparagales > Iridaceae > Iris > Iris macrosiphon. Next base: position 64,678,777 of record JAYESA010000010.1, on the reverse strand, counting down.
TACAACACCTTCACTTCTCAAAATAGCTTCTGAATTACCACCATTCCTTCAGAGAATACAAGGTGATATTTGTGGACTAATTGATCCTGCTAGCGGACCTTTCAGGTATTTTATGGTTCTAATAGATTCTTCTAATCGATGGTCAAATGTTTCTTACTCTCATCTAGAAATTTTTTCTTCTCTAATCTACTTTCTCAGTTGATTAAGCTTAAGACTCATTTTCCTGACAAACATGTTAGAACGATTTAACTTGATAATGCAGCTGAGTTCACTTTTCGTACTTTTGATGATTATTGTGCTTCCGTAGTAATAGAAGTTGAACATTCTTTCCCTCATGTTCATACCCAAAATGGTTTAGCTGAGTACTTGATTAAGCGTTTCAACACATAGCAAGGCCTTTACTCATGCAATCAAACTTACCATTTTCAGCTTGGGGATATGCCATATTATATGATGCTAAATTGATCATTGTTAGGCCAACTGCATATCATAAATTTTCACCATCACAACTTGTGACAGGCCATCAACCTAACATCTCTCATTTGCGTAAATTTGGTTGTGCTGTTTATGTTCCTATTCCCCCTCCTCAACGCTCTAAAATGGGACCTCAGCGCCGTTTAGAAATTTATATTAGTTTTGATTCACCCTCAATCATTAGATATTTGGAACCTTTAACTGGTGATATTTTTACTGCTACATTCGCAGACTGCCATTTTGATGAGACTAAATTCCTGCCGTTAGGGTAAGATAAGAAAGAAAAGAATGTTCTTACAGAACCATTCGCCATAAATAAATGACATAAATTATCGTGGGATAATCCCACTTTGTCTTATCTAGATCCTCGTACTAATCAATGTGAAACTGAGGTACGATATTGCATCTACAGGAGATTGCAAATCAAATGCCAGATGAATTTACTAATGCAGCTAAAGTGATTAAATCATATGTGCCCGCTGCAAATGTTCCAGCTCGAATTGATATTCCCGTAGGGAAAAATAGTAGAGTGGCTAATGAATATACTGCACGCCATAAGCGTGGTAGACCTATAGGTTCGAAGGAATTAATCCCTAGAAAGAGAAAATGTCCAAGTAACGCTCTTAAGGAGGTTACACATAACGCTCAAGAAGAGGTTATGAATGACAGATCCATACTCTCTAAAAATCCAGAAGAGGTTTTTGTCTTAGAAAAGACACAAGCCCAAGAAGAGGCTCAGGTACCTGATGTTTATGGTGATAAACGAAAGAATGTATATAAGACGAGGGTTTATACGAAACCCGTTTCTTTGGTTTACAAACAAGATTGTACAATTTAATCCTATACGAGGATGTGGGAGTATAATTTTTAAATCTGGGTAAATATTGCTATAGGTGTCTGATCTGCAGTCGATCACTTTAGCCCTTAGACCACACGATGGTGAAGAAGTGCCGTAGAAGACGGGGAGCAGCTTCGGAGGTTGTTGAGGAGAGTGGATGCATGATGCCAAAGTCGTTGATCGCTACTCCTTGCCTGAGCTCTAGATTCTTCTCTCTCAAAGACTCTTCGACTTCTCTTCAATCTCCAATTCTTCGGCCTCTTGATTCTTTTGATCAATTTCTCGACCTTTGGTTCGATCCTTTCTCAAGTTTCCGACCTCTTGATCTTTTTGACCAATTTCTTCGACCTATTCCTCTGTTGATAGAGGTCTCTATTTATAGATTTTTTAGTGACAGTGACCACTCAGTCGATGTAGAAACCGAGTAGTGGAAAGTACAGCACCCTTTTACACAACGGTTAAAATAACCAATGCCTGCGTATAGATGATCTTTTGGATGAGCGTGTGACGCGGGTCCAACTAAGGGACAAAACGCGTATAACTGCTGCGAAGATCACGGCGTAGAAGCCACGTAGGTAGGTATCCCTCGTGTAGAAGAGGTTGGCGTAGAAGCCAATGTCTGTCACCATGGCATAGAGGCCAAGTAGGCATAGAAGCCAGGTAGGCGTAGAAGCCTGATAGCATAGAAGCCGAGTAGGCACAGAAGGCCGAATGAGCATAGAAGCCGAGTGAGCATAGAAGCTGAGGAGGCGTAGAAGCCGAGCGGGCACAGAAGCTGAATGGGCGTAGAAGCCGTTGCATAACGTGCCAGAGTGATGATGTGGATGTCACAGCCAGAATTACGGCTCTTGGAGATATAATCAAATCTCTCGCATTAAATGCAGAGATCCGTCATCATCCTGTGCATTAATTGCAGAGGCGTGTTCTGAAGGCCTGCCACCGTTCTGAGCATTAGGTGCAGAGACGTGCCTTGAGCCCTGTACGAAGAGCAGCTTTTGACGTAGCAGTCTGTTTGTCTTTCGCGGAGCGTAAACAGCTCACGTCTGCCTGTGTAAAACAAGACAGCGTATCCCCTTATACGCGTAAAAGCAGTTTACGCAAGAGATATGTCAGTAAACGACGGTTCGGTGATATTTAACCAAATCCCCGCATTAAATGCAGAGATTCGCCATCATCTTGTGCATTAATTGCAGAGGCGTATTCTGAAGGCCTGTCACCGTTCTGAGCATTAGGTGCAGAGACGTGCCTCGAGCCCTGTACGAAGAGCAGCTTTTAACATGCCAGTCTATTTGTCTTCCGCGGAGCGTAAACGGCTCACGTATGCCTGTGTAAAACAAGGTAGCGTATCCCCTTATACGCGTAAGAGCAGTTTATGCAAGGGAGATGTTAGTAAATGACGGTTCGGTGATATTTAATCAAATCCCCTGCATTAAATGCAGAGATCCGCCATCATCCTGTGCATTAATTACAGAGGCTTGTCCCGAGTGGTCTGTCATTATTCCAGCCGTCGTCTGGGTAGCCGTACAGTACCCTTTGTCAGGAGTTAGACGTCAGGTTCACTGCGTGATTTGACAGGTTCATTTCGGGGAATACGAAGCGTTCCTCGTACGCTTTAATGCTGTATTGAAAGCGGATGAGTTTTACGCCATGGAGGCGATGAAGCATCCTGTCTACGCTGAAGCGGCTTTGGGCGTACTGCATTACGCGGATGGTCCTTTGAGCTTTATATTTTACAATTTGCTCAGCAGAAAAGCTCCGTTGTACGCTTGAGGGCTCTGAGGTCCTCTGTTTACGCTGCCCTGCATTACCATGTTGCGTAGAGTTATCCAGCGTATTTTTTATGCTTCTACACCTGATAGCAAAGAGATCTCTATGTTTTATACATATACAAGAGTAGTATGGGATCACAAAGATATAACAATAGATGAGATATTCTCATTCTCAATAGCTACTGAAATATCTAAGGGCATTGATGACACTGAACTACGTAGCATCGATGAATGTCAACAAAAAAAAGATCGGCCAAAATAGAAGGATGTTATTCAAGCAGAATTGGATCTCCTTAATAAACGTGGAGTATTCGGACCTATAGTACAAACACCAAAAGACGTCAGACCGATAGGTTACAAGTCAGTGTTTGTAAGAAAGAGAAATAAAAAGCATGAAATCGCTCGATTTAAGGTACGATTAGTAGCACAAGGGTTTTCTCAGAGACCCGGGATTGATTATGAAGAGACGTATTCTCCCGTAATGGATGCAACAACGTTCCGTTATTTGATAAGTCTGACAGTTGAGAAAAAGCTGGACATGAGACTTATGGACGTTGTAACAACCTAACTATATGGTGATTTAGATAGTGATAACTATATAAAAATAACAGATGGATTTAACCTACCCAGATCAAAAGCTAAGAACATGCATTCCATAAAGCTAAGACGTTCATTGTACGGTTTGAAACAATCCAGAAGGATGTGGTACAACCGTCTTAGTGAATATATGAAAAGGGAGGGATATGAGAATAATCATATATGCCCATGTGTCTTTATAAAGAAATCTAAGGAGGGTTTCTCTATAGTTACAGTATATGTCGATGACATAAACTTGATTAGGACAAGAAATAAAATCAATGAGACTGCAAACTATCTGAAAAATGAGTTCGAGATGGAAGATCTCGGAGACACGAAATATTGTCTCGAATTAGAAATTGAGCATTGCACTAATAGAATTTTAGTGCATCAATCCAAATACACAAAAAATATGTTGAAACAGTTCAATATTGATAAAGCTCATCCCCTTAGCACTCTAATGGTTGTTCGATCTTTAGATATCAATAAAGATCCATATCATCCTAAGGACGACAATGAAATGATGCTAGGACCCGAAGTACCGTACCTCAGTGCCATTGGGGCATTAATGTATCTATCATAATGTACAAGGCCATACATATCATTCTTTGTCAATCTGTTGGCTAGATATAGCTCGGCGCCAACTCGCAACCATTGGAATGACATTAAACTTGTTATGAGATATCCTCGTGGAACTATCGACATGGGATTATTTTATACTTGTGGTTTATCTGACATCGCGGATCTAGTTGGCTTTGCAGATTCAGGTTATTTATTTGATCTCCATAAAGGTCGTTTATAAACTGGATATGTATTTCTTAATAGCAATGCAGCTATTTATTGGCGTTCAACAAAACAAACAATGGTTGCTACCTCCTTAAATTACTCAGAAATATTGGCTCTCCATGAAGCAAGTAGAGAATGTATTTGGCTGAGATCGTTGATTCAACACATTCGTAGCTCCTGTCACCTTTCCCCTACCACATATACTCCAACTATTATTCATAAGGATAATGCAGCATGTATTGCACAAATTCAAGGTAGATTCATTAAAGGAGACATGACCAAGCACATCTCACCGAAGTTTCTATAATCATGAGCTTCAGAAGAACTTTTATATTGACGTCCAACAAGTTCGCTCAAGTGATAATCTTGTAGACTTGTTCACCAAATTATTGCCAAAGTCAAATTTTTAGAAACTAGTTCATGGAATTGGAATGTGACGTCTTTATCATTTGACTATTCAGGATCAACATCGTCAGGGGGAGTGTGTCACTACCACATCCTGAAAATAGGGATATTTTTGTCATTTTATATATTATAGGTATTGTGTGTATTTATTTTAAATAATTGCATGATATGTATATATATATATGTTTATTATATATAGTGTTCATTAATGCATGAGTTAGTAGACTAGACCTAGATGTCCACTAGATGGAGCCTTGACCGAAATATAGTGTTATGGATTTAATTTGTAGTTTTTGGGATTAATTATTTTGGGTTATAATTAATTATTGTGATTTTATTTAATTGTTGTGCCTTACCGTTGCTTCGATATTTGGAGCACTACCCTATCTTTTGCCTTCCAACTAATTTCACAACCTTGTCCTAGACGTGCCCGTCCTTCATTCTGACCTTTGTGTAACTCATAAATATGCTTTCTTGTGCTTCATTTTAGTCGCACAATATTCGTCGCGGACGTTTATTTTTAATTCCAAATAAATTCAACTTTGCATCGTTGTGCGTTCCAATCGAAATTGGAGACACAATCTAGACCCATTTTGTGCACCCAAATTATGGTAATATTCTATTTTGAGTCTTCTATGTTCATGACACTCTTGTACCACCTAATTTTTATTCCATGTACTTCCAATTAATTTTAGAACACCATTTGTATTAATTTTAATTAAATTGATGTAAGGACCCAACTTGACCCAAAACTAGACCCAACACCAAACCAAACCCCCATTCACACCCTCTAGCTCCATACTAAACACCAAACATCCTTTTCATCTACTACATTACACCAAACATGGTATTTTCTCTCATTAAATCCCAAAACCCACTTCTGTGCAATTTTTCAATTGTTGGGGGCTTATTTGCAAAAGTGCAATGATGTGTCACCATCCTATTGGTCAAGACCCATGAAAAAATTAACCCTCTCCCCTTTGACTGTTCAACCCTCTCTCTCTCTCCCCTCTTTTTTGTTTGTATTTTCTCCATATTGAATCATGGCCATCCATTTAAAATGGAGCCATCCCCACCACACAACACCCTCTCATATATATATATATATATATATATATATATATATATATAAAATCCCTCACAACCCTTTTCCCAAAGCCATCCCCCATCCCAAGGCACAAAACCCTAATCCCTAGGTTGTCAACATCATCTTCTCCACATGCAAACTCATCCTCCTCCATTGCATTTTTACATCATCCCTCTTAAAACCAAACCGAGACCTAACTCTAAACCACCTCTCCTTCTTCATCCTCCTTCCTCCAGTGATCACCTGAGCCACCGGCCATCTTCCCCGACCACGACATCTTTCCGCCGGGCCACACGACCCCGTCTCCACCACCATTCATCCTCCCCGCCTCCCCTTCCTCCACCTCGTTGTCGATCTTCATCCCATCACCATCGTCTTCTTCTCTCGACCGACCCTTAGCCGAGCATCCCCGCTGATCCCGCCGGACAGCCTGCGCTCGCCCAGTCGACCTCCAAGTCAGTCCTCCGTCGACCACCGTTCCCTGTCCAACCCGACGATAGCCCAGCCTCGCCTGAAGTCGCCCGCCTGAGCTCCCCTCCGCCTGCACACGCCTGAACACCCGCCGAGCCGCTGAACCACCTTCATCTGTCAGCCTCGCCGACCCGGCAGCACGACCCGCTGCCATTAAACCGGAGCAGCCACACCGTTCTCCTTCCTGACCTACTCCTATTCCCGACCACCTGAGCATCAATGTCTTGACTGATCACAGCCATCCCCGGGCCTTCTCCTCGACTGAACCAATCCCCTCCGGCCACCACGGTTTCCTCGACAACCTCCCTCTTCCCCTACTCGACAGGATCCCGTTCTCCCCTCGACGAACTCACCACCAGCATGACCTCGCCGAGCCCTCATTCTCCTGCTCGACAATAGCATCGACATCACCATCATTCTTATCAACATCGTCATCACCTTCATCATCATTATCACCATCATTATCATCATCATCGTCATTATCATCATCGTCACCATCGTCGTCATTATCATCATCGTCACCATCGACATCGCCGTCATCGTCGATCTTGTGCACCTGAACATCTTCGTTCCTGCCCTCCTTCATGATTTTGTACGTATGTGTATAGTATACATTTAGTATATGTATATTTAGTTATTCATTAGTATATGTTAGTATGTATATAATTGGTATATATGTATATATATATATATATATATATATATATATATATATATATTCATTTAGTATATGTTTAATATGTATATAATTGGTATATATATATACATATATATATAGTATATGTCTATTATTCATTGGTAAATATATATATATATATATATATATATATATATATATATATATATATATATATATATATATATATATATATATTTTATATGTATTTAATTGGTATATATATAAATTGTAATTAATTAATGTTATATGCTAGTTAAGACTATGCATATTTATAGATGTACTAGGAGACCTAGTGTTAATTACGGATATTCCGTATTTACCTTGACCATGTGACCCTGTAAATTGTTAGAAGACTGCCTTATGTACACTGATATACTGGCGAGACCCGTGTTATTTTGATTGTCTGATCTTGCACAGCAATTATAGACGCGACACCCGTGCAACTAGACGCACATTCGACCCTGCTAGTTGACCAGTGTCATACCTAGCGTAGCCCCTGAGTTCAGAGTATTTGTGTTTATGAAATGTCTGATGCAATATTGTATTATATGATATGTCTATAGGACTGTTGGATTATTCAGACAAGACCTCGGAAACTGGACATTGGTATTGCCAGCAGCAGGACCACAGGTGAGTACATTCTCTGACAGTTTTTATTATATTGATTATCTCTATAATTCTAGTTGTATAGCGTACATGATTCTGACACTGTTGTTTACACGAGTTGGCATCATCGGGACCTGTCACGAGGAGTCATGATTTGGAATCCATCGTGCTAGCTGGGGGAAACGGAGAAATATTAGTAGCTTATGTGATCATACCCAACTCTACATGAATTATAGCTTACCCATACCTCACGTCGGTGCAGCCTGACCATTACATAACTCATAGCCTGTTATGTATGATTAGCCTGACTATTGCTTGCATCATAGCTATCAGGATGGTTAGCCTGACCTTACATGAATCATAGCTAGTCATACATAGCAAGCCTGATCAGTCCCAAGCCGACCACATGATATGCTAATATTTCACACACTTAGCTAGATGTTCTTGACATGTATCTCTAGTATATTGATCTAGCATCTCTACATGTTCTAGTTATTGTTCTAGCATTTACTTATATTCTAGTTCATTGTTCTAGCATGCACTTGTATTTCTATTCATTGCTAGATATACATTGATGATGACATATGCTCCAGTACTTCTTTATTCCATTATTCCTTTATTCCAGTATTTCTTATTGCCATTATTCATATCTATCTTGTATTTCTTTACACTGTATTATAGTTTTTGGCAATATACATGGAACTGCTGTTAGTGCTTGTACTTCGCTCCAATCCTGACTGGATATTTTTCCAGACTGTGACATAGAGGACTTGTTTCCGGTATACTTGGAGATTTGGATGTTATTGATTGTAGGTTAGACTATTTATTGTTGTTTAGACTTGTCTTGTATTTCATTTGTTTTCTTCGATATCTCATCGTGCTTTAGTTTATGTGATTGAGTATTCCATATTATATTATAATATCTGTGTCTCCTTATGGAGTTGGATATTCGTGAGAGATTGATTAGATAGTATCATGACCTAGACAGCGTTCTACCGTCGATGCTGCGGCGTAGGCTGGATGTACCCACGTATTCGTGCCCCAAATTTTGGGTGCGGGTCGTGACACATTTTTAGTGGTGGCCCATGCAGGTCAGATTTTGCAAGTTGTGCGATGTCATGGTAGTGCGACGTCTTAGTTGTACTACTGCGTGCCTGTGATAGGATATAGGACGTATGATACTAGGATGAGAGATGATACTCAATCATAAATTATTTGAGAGATTCCTGGGATGACCCTTGAGAATCTTATTATAATTTCCAATTTAAATCTTTTTCCTTGTTCCCGTCCGCTCTCGCTTGTTGCTATTGAATTTGATTCTTGTTGATCAGTTGTTAAATTTAATTCTTGGTGTCGTTGTTGAGGTTGATTTCATATCGAGATGAATTTTACGGACTAGAATTTATGGTATCATCTGATGACATATGTTGATGAGGACAGTGAGAAAGGTAAAACGTCTACTTTGGTTATGGAGCCTAGAGTTTATCGCAGCCATATTAGCTGTCGTAGAGGAAACGTAGGAACCTGACTTCGGATGTACATATCTTAGTTATGAATTTAGAGTTTCTCGCAGCCATACCGGTTGGCGTGGCGAGGATTCTAGATGACGTGATTATAGAGTTGCATACCTTAGTTATGGAACTTATCATTTATCGCAGCTATGCTTACTGGCGTGGCGAGGATTCTGAGTGTCATGATTTCGGACATACATGTATGATTATCAGGTTGTATCTTAAATTGGTTCTTAAAGTATCATCTCAATACTTATCTACTTTTGTTATTCTAGGACTTTGTTCTATTATTTTGCTTGGCAGTAGAGATACCTTCAGTCCTTAACCCAGTTTCTTTTGAACCTTATTTCTTTAAGGATCATTGTTAGTGTGATAATTGTCACGCCCCGAGGCGTCCCCCGAGTCGTGACCGCCGTACGGGCCTGGGTTTGCGCCCGCACAAGGCTAAAGTAATGATTTGCATAGCAAGCACATATTCAGAGTACGCAGATAAATTGAAACACAGATTTGAAACATGGAAATGTTCTCTTTATTGATAATGAACATCTATTACAAACTCCTGAACGAGTCAGCTAATATGCCGCACGGGCTTACAAAAGTGTTGACTCAAAATGAGATAGCAGTCCTTTGCATTACATCCCTTTATAACTTCAAAATGTATAGACCTCCTGGCTGGAGGACAGCTTTGCCACGGAGCTGCATTTGTGTATGAAGAGTTGCAGGCTCCTGACTCCAAAATGCTTCGAGGGGCGCGGTGAAGATGCGCCAACAGCTGGACTGGATCGGGAAGACAACTTCGGCTCCTCGCTCGGTTCGCCTTAGTGCGGAGAACCTGTTTCAACGAGGGTCAGCATATCGAAACATGCTGGTGAAGGCGAGCTAGCCGAACTATACCAATCAACACGTTGTTTAATGAAGCATGCATATTTTGTGGGTTTCTATCTTGCCTTAGTTCATTTACAAGTAAGCAGCATGTTGAATTTACTGAAATAAACTTGCCACCGTTCGGTAGATTTTACCTGACCGTCTGAATTACCTGCACAATACTTACCTTGCCTTCCCTGTCACGAAGACACAAGTTAGTTTGCAACAGGTTTAAATATACACAGGGGATCACTGGCAGGATGCCATAATGGACGGGGCATAGTACATGAATAAAATAACTAGTAACGGAAGGTTGAACAGGGCGTCACAAGTTATTTCATCCGATACAGGCGACTATTCAGGAGTTCCGTCCGGATCGGATCGGTGCCAGTGCCCCAGCGACCGTCCGCAGGAACTAAGACCTTGTGCACAAGTTGTCCGTGATCAACGTTATACACTAAGTTAGCAACCGAGGCAATTCGGGGCAATAGGCACAGGACAGTAACAGGGGGAGATCTACTTTAGCATAGTCTCCGTATTCAGATTATTGCATTCAGGATGAGTTATGTTCATAGCATATTTTAAAGAGGAGTATGCATTCTAACTTTGTATTTATGCATATTGTGAACATTCCGAGCGAACTAGCATGCAAGTAAGTAATCGTTCACAAGTTTGATTGACAAGCAGTATTTACCAAGTCTATTCTCTTTTTATCTTGGTATCTTTTATTATTACTACTTGGTATCGTTTGATCGGGGCAAGAATAGTTCAAGCTTTTAGGGTGTGAAGCTTGGGAGCAAGGCTAGCTAATCGGGTTGGTAGCCACTCACTTGGATTGTTGGAAGGGAGAAGGAAAGGGCGCTTCACGACTCCGCTCGTAAGCCGCCTACTGCTCGTTCACCTGCATTACGAACAGCTCGATCAATACCTTTTCCTCTCTTTCCAATCTCGGAATTGAAGTGCAGTTCAATGAACGAAAACAATGAAAACCATCGAAACCGTTCAAGGAAAACAAGCAAATCCCAAAACCAACTCAAAGCACGAAAGCAACAAGCGACATCGAAAACCGAGGCAATAAAAGATAGCAGCGGAGAGGTCCCTCCTGACTCTGCCGCTAAGTCGATCCCGGGGGCGCAGTCCACTGAATATGGGAATCGATTCCGAAGAAACAAATCCATAACGAGGACGAGTTCTTAATTCAATCTATCCCGATCGAACGATACCGTCTTGTGTTTCTTAGCCGCGTTCCCCGCACCGGGGGAACGGGGTGCTACATCCTACCCAACCAATTGGAATTTTCGTCCCGAAACTTAAGAATAGGACCTACCGTTAGGGAGCATTATGCTTAGCACGGAGATCCGGGAGGGGACAAGCATCTAGCTGGTGGTTGGAATCACCGCAACGGAGGCAATGCCCAAGCCGCTTACGACAATTGTTCGCTGTGTGCCCCGGCTTGTTGCAGAAATGGCAAATTAGCCTCCGATTGCCTTTTAGGGAACCGCCGTCATTGTGACGCTTTGCAGCGTTGTTTCCTCTCTCGTTGCCTTGGCGTTTGTGATTGTAGGTATGCACAGCGCCGGTGGAAACGTGAGGATACTGCGGTTCGAGGGATTGGGCGTGATTCATGACTTCACGCATTGTCCCGTACTGATTATTGACCACGTGCGAATGGATGGCAGGGCGCAAACCACCTTCAAACCTTCTAGCTCGACTCGCTGCATCAGGTAAATAGGCCCTAGCGAATTTGGAGAGTCGGTTGAATTCGGCGGAGTATTGCTTCACTGTCATACTGCCCTGCCTCAGCTGCACGAACTCGTTTTCTATTCGACGTTGTACTGGTGGGGGTACAAACTCCTCTTCGAACGCGGCACGAAAGGTTGTCCACGAGATCGCCTCCTCTCCGTGATCAAATTGGAGAGATCGTCGATGCACGTCCCACCAATCGTGCGCGTTGAGGCGGAGCTGTAGTTGTGCGCAGGCAACGCGCTTCTCTTCGGGGACCTCTAGCAGAGCGAAGTGATCTTCAAGCTCGGCTAGCCAATCTAGAGCTACCACTGAGTCCTTAGTCCCGTTGAACGGAGTGTTGCAGACTTTCTTGAAATGGCCCAAGTTGAAGGCAGTCACGTCCCTCGGCCTTGGGATTTGAGGCGTCTCCACTTCAAGCACGGGTTGTTCCGCCGGAGTCGTTGCTGTTGCGGCGGAATGGTTGGCAGCCAAAGTCTGAACGATTTGTTGCAGGGTATCTACCTGCTTCTGTTGGACTGAGAATCGGTTCTCTAGATTGCTCTCGAACCTGGCTTGGCGAGCATCGTCTCTTTGTCGTTGCTCTTCTAGCATTTTCATTACCCGCTCAAGCGGGTCGACTTGAGATATGCCTCGCTGGCTCCGAGAGTTTCCCGAAGTGCCCGAACTACTTTCTTGCGTTTCGTTCGGTGGTTGCGCTGTAGATTGCGCTGGTATCATTTCTTCAAAAGAAGGTAAATTACATTAGAATCATAATGTATTATGGACTTATTGCATGAATCTATCTCATTTTGGCCTAGCGAGTTCAAGAGTTCGCACAGGAATTTGATCGTTAAAGAAACTTTTCCAGCACGAGTCTAAGGAACTTGAATCTGTGCTCTGATACCACTATGTCACGCCCCGAGGCGTCCCCCGAGTCGTGACCGCCGTGCGGGCCTGGGTTTGCGCCCGCACAAGGCTAAAGTAATGATTTGCATAGCAAGCACATATTCAGAGTACGCAGATAAATTGAAACACAGATTTGAAACATGGAAAAGTTCTCTTTATTGATAATGAACATCTATTACAAACTCCTGAACGAGTCAGCTAATATGCCGCACGGGCTTACAAAAGTGTTGACTCAAAATGAGATAGCAGTCCTTTGCATTACATCCCTTTATAACTTCAAAATGTATAGACCTCCTGGCTGGAGGACAGCTTTGCCACGGAGCTGCATTTGTGTATGAAGAGTTGCAGGCTCCTGACTCCAAAATGCTTCGAGGGGCGCGGTGAAGATGCGCCAACAGCTGGACTGGATCGGGAAGACAACTTCGGCTCCTCGCTCGGTTCGCCTTAGTGCGAAGAACCTGTTTCAACGAGGGTCAGCATATCGAAACATGCTGGTGAAGGCGAGCTAGCCGAACTATACCAATCAACACGTTGTTTAATGAAGCATGCATATTTTGTGGGTTTCTATCTTGCCTTAGTTCATTTACAAGTAAGCAGCATGTTGAATTTACTGAAATAAACTTGCCACCGTTCGGTGGATTTTACCTGACCGTCTGAATTACCTGCACAATACTTACCTTGCCTTCCCTGTCACGAAGACACAAGTTAGTTTGCAACAGGTTTAAATATACACAGGGGATCACTGGCAGGATGCCATAATGGACGGGGCATAGTACATGAATGAAATAACTAGTAACGGAAGGTTGAACAGGGCGTCACAAGTTATTTCATCCGATACAGGCGACTATTCAGGAGTTCCGTCCGGATCGGATCGGTGCCAGTGCCCCAGCGACCGTCCGCAGGAACTAAGACCTTGTGCACAAGTTGTCCGTGATCAACGTTATACACTAAGTTAGCAACCGAGGCAATTCGGGGCAATAGGCACAGGACAGTAACAGGGGGAGATCTACTTTAGCATAGTCTCCGTATTCAGATTATTGCATTCAGGATGAGTTATGTTCATAGCATATTTTAAAGAGGAGTATGCATTCTAACTTTGTATTTATGCATATTGTGAACATTCCGAGCGAACTAGCATGCAAGTAAGTAATCGTTCACAAGTTTGATTGACAAGCAGTATTTACCAAGTCTATTCTCTTTTTATCTTGGTATCTTTTATTATTACTACTTGGTATCGTTTGATCGGGGCAAGAATAGTTCAAGCTTTTAGGGTGTGAAGCTTGGGAGCAAGGCTAGCTAATCGGGTTGGTAGCCACTCACTTGGATTGTTGGAAGGGAGAAGGAAAGGGCGCTTCACGACTCCGCTCGTAAGCCGCCTACTGCTCGTTCACCTGCATTACGAACAGCTCGATCAATACCTTTTCCTCTCTTTCCAATCTCGGAATTGAAGTGCAGTTCAATGAACGAAAACAATGAAAACCATCGAAACCGTTCAAGGAAAACAAGCAAATCCCAAAACCAACTCAAAGCACGAAAGCAACAAGCGACATCGAAAACCGAGGCAATAAAAGATAGCAGCGGAGAGGTCCCTCCTGACTCTGCCGCTAAGTCGATCCCGGGGGCGCAGTCCACTGAATATGGGAATCGATTCCGAAGAAACAAATCCATAACGAGGACGAGTTCTTAATTCAATCTATCCCGATCGAACGATACCGTCTTGTGTTTCTTAGCCGCGATCCCCGCACCGGGGGAACGGGGTGCTATAATAATTGGTGACTTGCAATTATGTATGTGTCTTGTATCAGCGTTGACTGCTGAGAATATGACTTATTGTCACGCCCCAGTCCCAAAATACGTAGGAGTAGGACACGTAATCATGCCAGCCGCATGGATATGGCAACTCCAATATATGGAAACCAAATCCATACGTACGCTGTAATATGAATATAAATCCACAAGTGGTAAAGAATGTAATACAAGTCACAGGGTAAAATCTAAATCTCATCCACCAAAATCATATAGAAATAAATAACCAGTATCTATGAAACTAGATCTCAACCGTAGTATCTAAAGATGATAGTTGGATGGAAACAAATCCACTACCAACTCAAATGGAAAAATAAATACAATATAAGTACAACTCACTCAAACAATATAAGTACCAGCTACCAATCACGGCTCGAAGAGAAGACATCCACGGAGCATCTATATCCTTCCAAATCTGTGCTCCTGCAAATACTCAAGAACAGGTACACCTGGCAGCGGACCAGGTCCTCAGAGGGACATAACAAGTATACTTAAACACATGCCAATAAAGTACTGAAATAAATATCCAATGGGTCGCCTAACCATCTAAAGTGAATGCAGTTAAGAACAACTTTCCCCACAAGTGAGCTATCTGGCTGAAAACTGGGATTTGGCATAGTTCTCTTTTGAAGATCCAGGGGCCTAAAAGGCACGTCGTCTTTTGAACGCCGGTGGCCCGCCTGATAGTACATAATATATAGTGGTCATCATCACCCGTATCTCCAGCGGAGAATCTGGGCTTCACAGAAAAAGTGTAAAGGAGCTCAAATGCGGTACTTGTTGTTCTCCCCACCCAATGCTCTAAGCATGTCATGTCCATGACACGATAAACCTCTAATAACTGCCAAGTCTACTAGCATGCAAAGTTTCTAACGGCAGTTATTCCTAACGCACGGCCCATACGTACAGGAGGCCAGACCTGTCACGTAGTCCGTGATCTATATGAGACTCACACTCGTGTAACCACTGTGTCACGGCCAATGAACCTAATGGTGCTACATGATAATGGGGTAGTCTCATGAACAAGGTCAATGCAATACATAAATAAAAACCTATCGCGACGTCACCGTCGCGAGCATTTTATATAACAGTTAAAATATATGAAAAGACAGAAAATAAATATGCATGCAACATATGGAATAAAAATAACAGTACAATGGCAAGGTACACTTGCCTGGCAAGAAACCGCAAAATGTCACGTCCAGATGTCCAATACACAGGACCAGAAGCTATGGCCTCAGAACAAATGTCTCCGGATGCTGAAATAAATATCACCAACGTTTCCGGAATGAGCAAAATAGCTAAAATGCACATCCCTTTCGTCCAGTTTGGACACAGGGGCAAAACGGTAATTTCGGGCAAAAGTGGGGTCCACGTGTGGCCCACTTTGCACCGAAAAGCGTGCCGAGGGTAACAGTCTCTAAATGGGACAAACTATGGGTCAAACAACTCTAGATGTCAATACGAACCCAACGGTATGTCCAAATTTGGATTCCGATGAGCCGAACAAAATTTGGTCCAAAAAGTCAACTGTGGGGCTCGCCAATTGGCGATCTGGTCAACCATCTCAGAAATGCGTGAAAATTGGGTCACAGGACCAGCGTGTTACCACGAGTCCAGTGGCGCAAGTTTCGTCGCAATCTGACATGCGTGCACAAAATACGCGCGAGTTTCACAAAAGTGGCGACACGAGATGTGTCCGCGGATACGGCCTGATTCCGGCGCGCTCACGCGTCCGAATCAGTCCCCACGAATTTTCACGTGTCTCGTTATGCTGTGTGCACCATTTGGTACACTTGGCACTCGGCGGGGCGGTCCCGTTTGGCGGGTCGCGCTCCGATCTCCAACTTTTGGAAAACCGAAAAAAGTGGGTGCGCACAGTTTTGTGACGAATATATTTTTGTCCACAGCAACTAATAGCACAAAGTTATAATACAGAAAATAAACTAGGTCATGTAATCTACAGGTATCAAAAAGAATCACCGAATTCGGATCTCTGTGGTGGGAGATACGAACTCGGCAATATGGGTGGTCAATCTGGAATTCTGCGATTGCAGAATTCTGTCTGCTCGTCCAACTTTGGACGCTGTTTTTCACCTAGGGGCACACGTTTTCCGAGGTTGACTATAAAACAAGTATGGAAAAGGGTTGAGGGGAGATCATACCTATGAAAACGGAACAACGTTTGGTCGAGCGAGTCAACGGGAAAACACGCCGGAGCGAAGGTGCCTCGAGTGGGAAACTGCAGTTCGCGATGTCGGCGTCGACGGGATGATTGGATGGCTTGGGGAGGCTTCTCTGGCTGCGGTGACGGCTCTAGATGGGAAGGGGAAGTCTGGATTTTCTAGGTTAGGGTTTTGGGGAGCTAATATATATATATATATATATATATATATATATATATATATATATATATATATATTAGAAGAGAGAGGGGGTATGTAGCGGGTTGGACTATCCGCGGGTTTGAATGGAAGTAAAGGGTCGGTGGCTAATTCGGCTGTAGGAGAAGTCAATAGGCGGGTGGGTTAATTTGTAAGGGAAGGGCGGTCAGCAGCATCCTGCTGTAGAAAAGTTCCAAAGGAACTTATGTCTAAGTAGGACTATTAATATATATATATTATACTTATTATATTAGTATTATTATTATATACTTATTTTCTTTTCTTTTCTTTTCCTTACTTTCTTTATAAAATATATATACATATATATATATTTGTATATACATATATATATACTCATAAGAAAATTTATAGATTCGGGTATTGCACATCGTTAGGCTAGCAACAGCTCGAGGGGTCTCCTACATGGAATAAATTCCGAAAAAATTCCTGATGGTCCCACAAGTTATCTAAGTGCCCGAACACCTAACATAAAAATTATTAAAAATCTATTTCTCCTATTTAGACCTAATTACTACAATTTAATTAACAATTAATAATTAAAAGGGTTTATACGATTTTCTAGGAAGGGGGTTTTACATTCTACCCAACTTATAAAAATTTCGTCCTCGAAATTAAAATTAAGCCACGATAGAATGCAATGATGATATAAAATTTGCATTGTTTAAAATGCAAGGCTAGGTTTAAAGGGGTGGGCGATGTTGCACGTTGCACATCCCGAAGAAAAAAATCATGGAAAAATCCATATGAGCGAAAAATAGGTTTCTTTATGTGTCATGTCCAATGGTGTGGTCACATAAATGCTCTTTTGCATAAAAGCGTCCAACAATTGAAAAATTGCACAAAGATGAGAATGGAAGATGGGCATGTCTAGGATAAGGGTGTAGAATTTGTAGGAAGGCAGTGGCTAGTGTAGTGCTCCAATTATCGGAGCACGGTAAGGCGTGTCAAGTGATATCATGTTGTAAACTAAATAAAAATACCGTGTTCTATTTCTAAGTGGATTCGTGCTAGCCTCAGTCTCACTATCTAAGCCGAGTGGGTCAATTTCTTAGGTGAGGGGTTCACAATCTGCCGAGCTTAAAACAATGTTGTCCTCAAAATTGAAATAAGGCAGAATCGGTTAATCCTTTATGTACAATAAGGCAAGTCAGTCGCAATCTTCTTGCGATAACTAAAATCCTAATCATATCCATTGCAATCATTTCTAGGTTAGGATGACCACTGCTCCAATCAAAATTTAACCTATGGTTATCTCTTCTCCCCTTGTTTCAAATTATCCATATCCACATAACATCTCCAAGATTTACATACTCATATAACTTTTACCTCACGATCTCTAACTATCATAATCTCCTTTAGAAGTGGTTTGATTCCAATATATTCCCATTTTCACTTATAAAATTTTGTATGCCTCAACTCTTTAATTCCATTCACATCCTCATTATTTCAAATAGGTAGTCCAACCAAAATTTTAATTCTTAATTCAATTCACCAAATTGAAAAATAATTTAAATGCAGTCCACCAATATTCAAGTCTGAAATTCTATATTTATCCTCTAAATTCAAATTGGTGATTCTACCTTCATTGTTCAAAAACTTAACTCATGCACTTAAGGTATAAATATTGGGTCCTCAATATCAATTCATTGATCCTCATCATCTTAGTCATCCTTCTAAATTTCTCAAAATTACAATGGCTTGAACCTCTCCCAATCTAGTCTTACTCGATCATAATCTAAAAGAAATTCCTCCCGAGTTGACAATGCACTACTACCCCACTTAGAATTTACCCACCTATCACCTAAGGCTATATACTTTAAGAAAAATATTCCTTAATTTATTTACTCATGTCATTCAATCCTCAAAACGTCAACACCGATTATATCATATATGATATGTCCTTAATTACAAAAGAATAATCCTCAAGCATGTGATCGGCCTACGGGGTATATCTAGTACTCTCTGTGTATTAAACTTATACCAAGCACGAGGTTTCGTCTTTTCGAAGTAAGGGAAGGCGGAGATCAATAATAAAGAGTTCAAGGGCGAGGTAATAGAATAGAAGTATCGGGATCAAGGCGTTTAAAGAATTCAAATAGGAATTGTCAAAGCAGATGTGGATTGAAGTCCTATTTTGGTAATGCCTATCCACATGCTCGCATCGGTACAGTTATGTAACGGATACGATATGCTTATACATATCTAGAGGGCAAGTACAGGTGTCTACTAGTCAACTATATATCTCAATCCACGTAAAGTATTATTGCAAAGGGCGAATCAAGCGCACTATGGTTGATCAGACCGTAATACACTGATTCTGAATTGTATTATTGTGGGCCTCCCCAATAATACATATGTCATGAACAAGCTCGATAAGGAATAAGCTTGCAAAAACTAGGCTATACTAGCCGCATAATTCAAGGTAGCACAGAAAATATAACGCTGGATTATGATGAGAGAAGTTATAAATAATTCAAGTTGCAAAAACAAAACAACATAAGCAACAATAACAAAAGACTCTACAATCTCTACAGCTATCATATTAATTCCTTGTCTAAGTCGATAGTCGACAAAGTAGGGGTATGAGCCTCTAAGTTCTATAGTCTGAATAAACACTATCATCTTATGTTAGCATACCATTAATGCCATTCAGTTACTCTTCATCAATGGATCACAAGGGCTATATGATACTAGGTGGTGAGGTATACTACCCAACTTATAAGAATTAAACTAATACGGTGACAGTCTTAAGAGGGTCCTACACAATAATCTTACACATGTAAATAAAACAGAAACTCTTTATTAGGGTGTATGAGGAAAATCTTGTACTTATTAGGGTCTCCTATTTATGTAGGTAATGGTCATCCTAAGTCTTAGTCATAGCACTTACAAGCAAGTGTCAATGGTAAGGATAGAAGAGTTACTGGCCGTCAAGGAGGAAGGGTCTAACTTGTATCGAGGTGAGGGTACAAATTACACGATTTAAAACTAAGGGTTAATCGTTGGTCACAATCTACAAAACAACTTAAACTTATCAAGTTCTAACTACCAAGCATAAAAATTTCACACTCAAGGCTACAACTATAATCCTAGTAAACTGTGAGCCCTTAACAAGAATAAATTTACTTGGCCTACTATCCGAAGTGTCAGATGGCACGAGTTGAAAGGTGAAGAGAAGAAACGTACTTAGCCGTCGCAAAATAGCGAGCGCTATGGTCGCAGGAAAACAATATAAAAATAAAGATAGAGGGCTCTAGATAGCATCATGGTTCTCTAAGGGGAGTGGGGTGTTAGTTGCTATGTTCGGGGTATGATCAAGGGAGAAGTATTGATTACATTCCTCTAGGCTTCCTAGGGTGCTGTCTACTAATAATAAGATAATGATATAAGTTTATAGTTCCAATATCATCTAACTATGAAGGTTAGGTTCAGTCCAAATATTAAGTTTTGGTTTTCTATGGGTTCCTCAATGCTAGGGGCAAACATTATGGTAACCTTCTAACTAACTCTAGTAGTGTCTATACTACTCTCAAGTCCTCATAATACATCCGGGTAATGGTAAACCAATTATAGGGATAAGGGATTCTAGGGTTCGCTAGATTTTCTAAACTTAGTGGTGTATCTATAATCTCGTTGTATTCTAAATAGGTGTGCTACTCTAATTATCATCCTAATAACAGGGGTTCCTATATTCTAGCAGAAGGCTATACTCAAAGAATTATTAGGGAAGTACAGGAATCAAGCAAGATACAATTGTTAAAATAGAACAGATAGGAGGAAGATGAATCATAGTCAATTGTGGATGAGATCCTATGCTCTAGTCCTATTTGCAGGCTTGCTCGGTACAGTAACGTAACCGAGACAATATGCTCTCGACCTGCATGGGCCACCACAAAAACATGTCACGCCCCAGTCCCAAAATACGTAGGAGTAGGACACGTAATCATGCCAGCCGCATGGATATGGCAACTCCAATATATGGAAACCAAATCCATACGTACGCTGTAATATGAATATAAATCCACAAGTGGTAAAGAATGTAATACAAGTCACAGGGTAAAATCTAAATCTCATCCACCAAAATCATATAGAAATAAATAACCAGTATCTATGAAACTAGATCTCAACCGTAGTATCTAAAGATGATAGTTGGATGGAAACAAATCCACTACCAACTCAAATGGAAAAATAAATACAATATAAGTACAACTCACTCAAACAATATAAGTACCAGCTACCAATCACGGCTCGAAGAGAAGACATCCACGGAGCATCTATATCCTTCCAAATCTGTGCTCCTGCAAATACTCAAGAACAGGTACACCTGGCAGCGGACCAGGTCCTCAGAGGGACATAACAAGTATACTTAAACACATGCCAATAAAGTACTGAAATAAATATCCAATGGGTCGCCTAACCATCTAAAGTGAATGCAGTTAAGAACAACTTTCCCCACAAGTGAGCTATCTGGCTGAAAACTGGGATTTGGCATAGTTCTCTTTTGAAGATCCAGGGGCCTAAAAGGCACGTCGTCTTTTGAACGTCGGTGGCCCGCATGATAGTACATAATATATAGTGGTCATCATCACCCGTATCTCCAGCGGAGAATCTGGGCTTCACAGAAAAAGTGTAAAGGAGCTCAAATGCGGTACTTGTTGTTCTCCCCACCCAATGCTCTAAGCATGTCATGTCCATGACACGATAAACCTCTAATAACTGCCAAGTCTACTAGCATGCAAAGTTTCTAACGGCAGTTATTCCTAACGCACGGCCCATACGTACAGGAGGCCAGACCTGTCACGCAGTCCGTGATCTATATGAGACTCACACTCGTGTAACCACTGTGTCACGGCCAATGAACCTAATGGTGCTACATGATAATGGGGTAGTCTCATGAACAAGGTCAATGCAATACATAAATAAAAACCTATCGCGACGTCACCGTCGCGAGCATTTTATATAACAGTTAAAATATATGAAAAGACAGAAAATAAATATGCATGCAACATATGGAATAAAAATAACAGTACAATGACAAGGTATACTTGCCTGGCAAGAAACCGCAAAATGTCACGTCCAGATGTCCAATACACAGGACCAGAAGCTATGGCCTCAGAACAAATGTCTCCGGATGCTGAAATAAATATCACCAACGTTTCCGGAATGAGCAAAATAGCTAAAACGCACATCCCTTTCGTCCAGTTTGGACACAGGGGCAAAACGGTAATTTCGGGCAAAAGTGGGGTCCACGTGTGGCCCACTTTGTACCGAAAAGCGTGCCGAGGGTAACAGTCTCTAAATGGGACAAACTATGGGTCAAACAACTCTAGATGTCAATACGAACCCAACGGTATGTCCAAATTTGGATTCCGATGAGCCGAACAAAATTTGGTCCAAAAAGTCAACTGTAGGGCCCGTCAATTGGCGATCTGGTCAACCGTCTCAGAAATGCGTGAAAATTGGGTCACAGGACCAACATGTTACCACGAGTCCAGTGGCGCAAGTTTCGTCGCAATCTGACATGCGTGCACAAAATACGCCGAGTTTCACAAAAGTGGCGACACGAGATGTGTCCGCGGATACGGCCTGATTCCGGCGCGCTCACGCGTCCGAATCAGTCCCCACGAATTTTCACGTGTCCCGTTATGCTGTGTGCACCATTTGGTACACTTGGCACTCGGCGGGGCGGTCCCGTTTGGCGGGTCGCGCTCCGATCTCCAACTTTTGGAAAACCAGAAAAAGTGGGTGCGCACAGTTTTGTGACGAATATATTTTTGTCCACAGCAACTAATAGCACAAAGTTATAATACAGAAAATAAACTAGGTCATGTAATCTACAGGTATCAAAAAGAATCACCGAATTCGGATCTCTGTGGTAGGAGATACGAACTCGGCAATATGGGTGGTCAATCTGGAATTCTGCGATTGCAGAATTCTGTCTGCTCGTCCAACTTTGGACGCTGTTTTTCACCTAGGGGCACACGTTTTCCGAGGTTGACTATAAAACAAGTATGGAAAAGGGTTGAGGGAAGATCATACCTATGAAAACGGAACAGCGTTTGGTCGAGCGAGTCAACAGAAAAATACGCCGGAGCGAAGGTGCCTCGAGTTGGAAACTGCAGTTCGCGATATCGGCGTCGACGGGATGATTGGATGGCTTGGGGAGGCTTCTCTGGCTGCGGTGACGGCTCTAGATGGGAAGGGGAAGTCTGGAGTTTCTAGGTTAGGGTTTTGGGGAGCTAATATATATATATATATATATATATATATATATATATATATATATATATATATATATATATATATATATATTAGAAGAGAGAGGGGGTATGTAGCGGGTTGGACTATCCGCGGGTTTGAATGGAAGTAAAGGGTCGGTGGCTAATTCGGCTGTAGGAGAAGTCAATAGGCGGGTGGGTTAATTTGTAAGGGAAGGGCGGTCAGCAGCATCCTGCTGTAGAAAAGTTCCAAAGGAACTTATGTCTAAGTAGGACTATTAATATATATATTATACTTATTATATTAGTATTATTATTATATACTTATTTTCTTTTCTTTTCCTTACTTTCTTTATAAAATATATATACATATATATATATTTGTATATACATATATATATATATATACTCATAAGAAAATTTATAGATTAGGGTATTGCATATCGTTAGGCTAGCAACAGCTCGAGGGGTCTCCTACATGGAATAAATTCCGAAAAAATTCCTGATGGTCCCACAAGTCATCTAAGTGCCCGAACACCTAACATAAAAATTATTAAAAATCTATTTCTCCTATTTAGACCTAATTACTACAATTTAATTAACAATTAATAATTAAAAGGGTTTATACGATTTTCTAGGAAGGGGGTTTTACACTTATGAGTTTGTAAGTGTTTCTTGGTTGGACATGTGAGCAGTAGGCATCAATCTAGAGTTAACCCATAGCGTAGTGCCTTGTAGCAATAGTTCTATAATAGGTGCCATTATAGTTAGTATTGGTACTATAGGTAGAAGGAGGAGAAAAGAGTATCAGTGATGGTTCCAGGAGTTAGTATCAGAGTCAGCATGCCAGTCCTGGATAGTCATGAATTCATGTAGCTGGGTAATATATGTAAAATATTAAGTATCAATGAATTGTGTTGAAGAAATCCAAATAACGACCCGTCGAATCCTATGTGAAGACCACATAACCCCCATGAACCCTGTGTAAATAGTTTACCTTATCGTGTCCTGTGTCGATCGTAAATCGTATTACAAAACGGGAAAAAATTGACCCAGTTATTAGATCAGAAACTGTTCCAGGTGCGCGTGTTTGAGTCCCGTTATCTTCATAATGGCACGCGATATTAAAATTTTACTTGAATAATAAATTAGACAACATAACCTAGTTTTAATCCCTTTGAACACTTTATTTTAATTTGAGGTATGCTGTGATTATTTTACTATTGAAATCCGTCAGAAAACTTGATTTCTTAAACCCAAATTTTCTCGATACGGGATGCATTCCGCTAAACGACGTGACTTCGTCGTGTAAAAATTGCACCAAAATGCGCGTATCGTCAACACGAAAGTGTGGAATTTTACGAAAGTTGATTTGGATGTGCGTGTACACCGGAATCAACGCGTATCCGTCAAAAAATATCGTATCGGCCTGTTTTGACACTTGTCATAACTTCGTGTGTGCTTGTCGTTTCGTAACGAAACTTAGACCATCGGATTCGTAGCGTTACGCTGGTCCTGTGACCCAAGTTTGGTTCGATTCTGAGAACATTGACGAAATACCGTTTGGCGGGCCCTACGGTACCACTTGACAGGTGATTTCGTGACCGGCTCATCGGAATCCAGTTCTGGACGTTCCATTGGGTTCGTGTCATCGTTCTGGACTCGTAGACACTAAGTTTGACAAATTTAGAGAACTTTATCTCTGGCACATTTTTCGGTGCGAAGTGGGCCACATGTGGACCCTACTTTGACCAAAAATTGTCAATTCTGATCCTGTATTCAAATTAGATTTATGGGTAGTCAATCCTAGATATTTAAAGTATTATGAGAGCAATGGTGATGTTTGTTACAGCATCCAGAGGCAAACTTGGAGATTCCACTTCTATAGGAGCAGTTAACGGAGTCCAGAACACATGCAAGTGTACCTTGCCAACTTGCAGTAGATCCGGTGATATTATTTGCTTGTGTTCTTTCTATATATATACTCTTGTGATGTACCTATTCAACCTAGGACCGTGAGACATTTCTTAGCATCCGAACAAGATTTGGGTGTCGACGCCGTACGCGGAGTCGTGTAACGTCATTTAGAGAGTTGATACCACGATCTTATTTTTACTTGCTTGCTTTACCAAGTACATCATACCATAGGACACTTGACATTATTTTATGTGACATAATATTTCTTAAATAATTCATGGTGATTCTATATAGGCTTACATGATTCGTGATATGAGACTTGCATATACATAGATATCATTATGACTCGTTGTACTAGCTAGAGGTCATGATCTTACGTGTTATGGACATGAGATATCGTGGACATAAGACGCGAGATACAGGCTGGTTATTTATATATATACTACATTGCTGGAGGTGCCTTAGACTCTGTCTCAGATCTTTGGCATATTTACTGGCCCTACGAGATATTACTTGCTGCTATGGGCTCCCCGACACAAAGCCTATAGTAGTTTCACCCTGAGTACGAGTGATGTCCTCACGTGCATATTACTTAGATGGTTACAGTGGTTTACCCTTGAGTATGTGGCATTATACTGTTTAACCTTGGCATGCTATTTCTTGTACCTTGTTACGTCCCTGTGAGGACCTGGTCCCTTGCCAGTTTTGTAGCATAGACCGTTGTGGAGCCTGCCTGGAGTTGCTGAAGTGTGCTGCTTTGTCTTGCAGGCGTTGGTGCCAGGTACTTATATCATTTCTTCCAGAGTTATGGTTATTATTCATATTGTTTATTCATCTGCTGATGTAGCCTAGTTTTATAGACTCATATTCCTTTCTCGAGTCTATTCGAGCTTATATGTTACTGGGTGGCCGACTTTATCACATGTAGTTCATTCTTGATATTTTGTTCTTTATGTGGATTGAGACATAGATATTTTTAGTGTTCTTAGATAGTTACCCTTATTATACAGCTTATACATATTCGAGTTGGATCAGAGTCTGGTCGAATACCTAGTCCTACATATTTTGGGACTGGGACGTTACAGCCCAAAATATTATTTTCTCAATAGCCATAATGTTCTAATAAGAAACCATAAATGTCAATGTTGACATGTTGAACCTAGGGGCTGTTAGGTTGCACGAAAGTGTATGAAAGTGCGAAAGTGAAAATACGGAGTTTGCGTACGCGATGCGTGTGCATAAATTTTGACTTTCCCAAAGTTATTTGGTTAGTGAATTAAAAAATATAAAAGTGGAGAAAAAATAACTTTCGTTGTTTGGTTGGTTGTTGAAAGTGGAGAAACAATAAGTTTGGTCGTTTGGATGGTTGTTGAAAGTGAAGAAAAAATAAGTTTCGTTGTTTGGATGGTTGTTGAAAGTGGATGGTGATTGGAGATGTGGTAAACTTAGGTATGGTTACCCTCCTTTCTCTTCCATATTAATTAAGTAAATTGTAAATTTTCTTTCACACAATTAGTTGACAAAAAAATAGTAAAACGTAAAATTTGTAAAATACAAAAATATTGTACGGCCAACGAAATAATTCTTGTATACCAAACGAATTTCAGTACAAATACATTTAAATATGTACAAATTTTAGTTTACTACAAAATTTGGTCATACTTTTTTACAATCTAATACTGAAATTCTCATAAAATGAACAAAATTACATGATCACACTTTATTCCAGCAACTAGGGCCATCAGAGGAGAGCTTAGAATGGAAAATTTTTACAACAACATTATATCTGTATATAGCAATAGGTTAAGCTTCATGGCAACCAGCTGCTTAAGTATTATAAGCTCAAGTAGAGAACACAGCCAACCAACAGCTCTAATTCAGTCTCAGAGCCAGTGCCATGCTCTATAGAAGAAGCTCAGCAAAGAATAGAGGTAACCAATACTTCTAATTCAGTCTCAGAGGCAGAGGCAGAGCCATCTCTTCCAATTCATTATTGTCCTATCAGCTTGCCAGTCCATTCTCCTTCCAATGCAGCATTTTCATGATACTCCAATTTACAGTTTTGATACATGCTATATATAAACTACTTGAAGAAAACAACATAGCCCAAAAATTTCTCAACATGTACACACTGGGTACTCATAATTATAAGTTATAAATGCATGATATTCATAAAACCTGGGCAGCAAACAACATAGCTCAAAAACTTGAAAAGGAAAAATGATACTAAAGGGTCAATGAGTATCACAACACAAAGATGCACAAAGACAAATAAACTTCTTAATATAAAAAATATTGGGCTCAGATATAGGCTAAATCTTACCCTCATGATCACTACATGTAGAGTCATTAGCATATACCCCAAATAAGTGCATAAAGAGAAAAAACGAAGCTGCTAAGTTAAAGTCCAACATCTGAATCCAGCAAACCATCAGAGGCTGGCAAGGTAGAAAAATAAACTCGAGTAGCATGCTCTATTAGAGGTTGCCAAGTTGACCTCCAAATCAAAGGAATGATGTCAATATAGGATAATACCCATATAGAGGCAGCATCAAAACAAAAATAACTGAATTAAGTTGCATCCCTGCCCAAAATAATACTCATCATAGCCCAAAAAAATACCTATATAGAGGTAGCAGCAGCTACTGTTGACATATCATCATAGCCTATAGCAAAAAACTCATAATATAGAGTATCAGAGAGTGTCTAAAAAACTCCAAATATAGAGATGTAAAACTGACATGTACTCTCGGGCAAATGGGGCTCAACAAACATGACTAGTTGGTAAACATTTCTCTCACATATGCATACCTGGGTACTAATACTCTCAGGAAAAAATGAAAATGATACTCAAAGTATCATGAAAGAGAGATAACAACATCCGCAGCTTGGATTGCAAAGGGAGGTGAACTTCATCAACAAACTTAATCAAGAGAACAACATCAACATCAGCAGCTTGGGCTCAAAAAAATTCATGGATCCCAGTGCATATAAAACCCCAAAATACCATGATACTCCTAACTTAAACTCAGAAAATAGAGAACTGAGAAAACCAATGTCCAGAAGTAAACAAAGGGCCTGTTTGGTTAGTTGAAAGTGGCTGGAGTAAACTGGGTTGAAACTTGAAAGTAAGCATAAATTGGAAACCCGGCTAAAATCTTCATACCATATAGATCCCAGCATGCTTAAAAATCCCAGGATATTTCGAAGAAAACAGAAGCTCAGAAAACTGAGAATTGAAAGTAGAAGGTGTGCTGAAAACCAACATAGCCCAAGCATCGGCAATTTGAGAACTAATACTCATAGGATATAAAACCAACATTATTCCTCTCCGAAGTGTGAAGGGACATGAAAGACATGGCTCAAAGGAGTCACCCGACTCAGTCATCATTTCCATATGTTTTATTTAGACTCAGAGTATTCATCCCACTCATCATTGTCCAAATCTTAGCTAATACATTCACTACCTCCGGCCATTTCACAAATGGGAAAGGGGATGCCATCAATCGTATATATTTTAGACCGCATGGGACTAAAAAGTAATACGTTGATTACCTCCGGCCATTCCGCAAAAGTGAAAGGGGCTTCCATCAATCACATAGCATATGTTTCGAAGGGACATACCACATATGGCTCCAAGCAATCATGAATCTAGTCATCATCGCCATATGTTGTGATTTAGACTCATATTTAATCATCATTGTCTAATACTCTATTGCATTTTCGGCTTTCTCCATTGGAACACCTCTTTGTTCATTGTCTTCCTCCTCCATTAATGTAATTGTAATAACTGTAATTACACTTGCGATGGCAGCTCAACAGACCGTTAGGGTTTGATAAATCCATCTACAAGACAAATTATTCTGATAAATTAAAATATAACCTATACTCATTCTATGCAATTAACAGTAGGAAGACAAACATAATTTCGTAAAAGCATCTTTATAAATGTGCTCAACTCCTACAGACCGAATACCCAACCCAGGGACAATCTATGCAAAGTTCCTACAGACCTACTTTCATAATCAATTTATACTGCAGAAAAAAAATTGTGCATGTGTTTACATCAACCAGTAGGAAAAATATGTGCAGACCCAAACAATATTTAAATACATACATATATAAAATTTTAGGAAAAACAGGATAGAGGTATCAAAATTATGTAAAAAAATACCTATGCTCTAAATCTCCAGATCTGGCCAACTTGTAAAACGTCACAGTATATAATGCCAATTTTTTGGCATATTTTGTACAGTAGCAGAAGAATGAGGGGAGAGTCGAAACCCCCAAATCTACAAGAATGAAGGTCAAAACCCTTAGATATAAGCTAAAAATCCCCAGATCTAGAAGAATGAAGGTCGAAACCTACAGATCTGAGCTAAAAATTCCAAGATCTAGAGGAATGAAGGTCGAAACCCTTAGATCTGAGAAAACCTCCCCCCCAGTTCTTTATAAATTGTTGCAAAATATAGAGAAAACAATCGTGGAAGGAAGAAATATGGTCTAAAAGGTGAAATCATTGGTGAAAAAAAATTATGTTCTTACAGAGAGCCAGAGAGTGGCGGGAGAGTCGGTTAGGGGAGGGGGGAGGGGGAGGTGACGGCAACACGGTCGACGACTTCAGCCTCTTCCACTCTAAATTTTTTGGGGAGAAACTACACTTTCTCTCTCTTTCAAGTGTACATCACAGCATTCCCCTCTTCACTTTCATCTAATTTTTCGGTGGTGAAAGTGGCCGAAGAATGAGGGGGACAGGAACTGCAACGAGATCTTGTCAAGATTTTTGCCAACTTTCAACCCAACGAGCCAAACACAAAAACTCGGAGCAGTTCAACCAAGTTTCCAATTTAGCCTCACTTTCAACCCACTTTCAACTAACCAAACAGGCCCCTACTGCACAGCTCCCAAGCTTCCAATACTTTCATATATCAACACCATGGAATGAAATGTAAACAGTGGATACCAACCCCTATTAAAATTTTATATAGTAATTTCTTTGATTCTAAGTTATATTTATTTTACTCTAAAATTCTATTTCTTTCAAAACCTTTTCTTAAATTTCTAGTTAGACGATTTTAAAAATAAGGTTTCATAAAACTTTTTAAATTTTAGAATTTCGAATTCGGGGGTCACAGCCTAGTTCGAACATGGGCGCCTTGATTGTGCACATTTAAATAATGAGAGCTTTTGCGTTTCGTGCATAAAGCTAGCGTAAGATCTTTACGAAGGGCTGCAGAGCTGCGGTTGAGAGTGTTCCACGTTCTGTATTGGCACATGTTTCATGGTTCTTTTGTTTGGTGCCGCGAATCTAGCAAGTTATTCTATTCTTGTAATTGTCCTATTTATGGGAGTTATTACTGGTAACCATCCCATTTAATTGGAAGTTGCTTCCTAGTGCTCCGTCCACGTCTTTAGTGGGTGTTTACTCTTGTTTAGGGGTGGTTCCCCTACTTAAGTTGTTGCTCCAACACTTTATCATTAATGGACATAACATAAGTTCAGAGAGAATTCCAACTAGAGGAGAGAATCCTCTTGAGCAACCGAGTGCTTTTTGTTCTGAGTGTCTTTGTTTTGTATGTCAGTACTTTGTCCGAGTAAGGGAGGTGACAACGAGCCTTCTAGAAGTTCTTTCAAACTTGTTGGTTCCTGGAAGCAGATCGATAGAGACGGTCAAATTTTGCTTTGAGTAATGGTAATCCAAATCACCCAAGCATGCAGATTAGCTATTTATTACTTTTGTTTGTCAACAGATTATTTTGCTATCTTTTCATGCAGTTTTTACTGCCTTAAGCGGATTATTCTGCTAGCTCTTTTATTGGACCCCTTATAGCAATTTTAATCTCTTTTAATTTCTCCTAGCAAGATTGCTTTGCATTGGGGATATTAGTCTTCACAGGATTGTACAAGATTTCCAAGAAAATCAATATAATCTCAAAGCAAGATTCTTTGTGAAACTTTCAAAGTTGTAAGATTCTCTCAGTTTATCACTTCAACATGATGGAAGTAGTACAACCATTGGAAACAACAGATTGGCACCTTAATATTTAATCGATGAATATGGATTACTTGTTGACAAAATCAAAACTTGTCCTAAAAATTGGAATTGTTGAACCTGTTGCTACGGTAATTACCAAACAATTACAATGGAAGTAAGATAGTAATCTCTATAAGTTGCTAAACCTTAACTCCTTGGAGAATTTATTAGTCAAATCATATAGCAAGAAGAAAAAGGCTAGGGATACCCAAGAGTCTCTCGAGAAGTAGTACAACAAAGATGAGAACATGTCCAAGATATACGTAGTCAAAAAATTCATGGCCATAGAATTTAAAATCGAGAAGACCATGATCCCATGGGTGAAGTAGATGATGAAGCTTCAGTAGAAGCTAGAAGAAGAGAAAATGCCTCTAGTTGACAAGTTTATAGTAAGAGTTATACTCTTTTAACTCCCTCCAAGTTGGAATCGCTTCACAACTGACATGTACTGCAAGAAGAAAGAAGTAAAACTGGATGATCTTATGCACTTCATTCGCATTGAGGATGAAGCCATAAATAATATCAAAGTGGATTATTTGTCCAAGCAGTTTACTAAAGAAAACATAATCCAATCAGGGGATCAGAAGGGTAAGTAGAAAGCAACCTTCAACAACAAGAGAAAGGACTTCAAGAATCTAAAAGTTAAGTCTAGTTACTTCAAGACTAGTCCAAGGAGGCTGGGGCTCGCTTCAATTTCAGCAAGAAGGGCTACTTCAATAAGGACTACATGGTCAAGCCAAAGCAAAATGAATACAAGGAAGGTGAGCAAAACCTTATTGCTACGATTTCGCAGGTCGAGTCTATTAGTCTGATGATTTATTTGAGTATTTTGATATGTTTAATTGATTAAGTTTCTATTACGAATTCACTAATAATAAAATCACTACTTCCAATACTTAAACTTGGCATAGTCCTAGTATGCACTAATCTTATCATCATTTCTACTGTGTATATTATTTTGTTCTCTAAATGTTTATTTTATAGAAAAATAATTCTAATATTTTGAAACAAGATTAATCATGGACTTATGCAAATAAAAAAATCATGATGGGCCAACGATACTATTAGCCTAATGATTTCTCTGAATGTGTCACTCCTCGTCCTAAATATCCTTATTTATTTATTTATGCATGTATTTATTTATGTATCATGTATCTTTTTATTTATTTTGTATCCAATACCGATACAGTATTATGTACTTGTATTGTAAGTATATGTATCCAATACTAGACACATGTATCTTATTATTGATTTCTATTAGAGTATCGAGAGTTGTATGAATAGATCGTCCGTAAGGCAATATTGACAAGTCTAAAATTGATTAACTGACTTATGTAACATGATTTGGATTTCTATTTTCGGTAAGATAATTATAAGGCATACCACACTAGATAGACTCTTGGTATTTCCGTGAATCCGTACTAGGCCCTGTACATAAATTCACATACCCATAAAACTCTAAAAATAGAATTTTTATTGAGCATCCATTATATTGCCTATATTCATTCATAATACTATTCGAGGGCTATTGAGCCAGTCAGCAGTGCTGATTGGACTTCTTATTTACCCATTGGCTAATATGTTTTCTATCTAGGGTCATGATTAGGTGAGAGATTAGATTGGTGACATGACAAGCATCTAATGGCTTCCCACAACAGCTCTCTCTCTCTCTCTCTCTCTCCCCTATAAACCTTCTTATATTCACTCATCCACTTCAATAAATTGTCTTAAGATTTCTCATGAATGTATTATGGAACTGAGAGCCAAAATGGCATAACGAGCCACTCATAAAGGCCATCTCGTGTCTTAGAATTTTTTTTCCATTCATCACCAGGTCTTACTTGAATTTGATGGTAACCACTTTTCAGGTCAATTTTTGAAAATATTTTAGTGTCATGCGACATGACCAGCATGTAAAGTTATGGGATTGGAAAGCGATACATAGTTGTTATTTTATTTATAGTCCGACTATTCATGCACATTTTGTAATCCCCCTCCCATATTTTTGTTGTTTTTTATATTAATCTAGAATTAATATATATATATAGTGTGTGTGTGTACACCCATGCGTGCATGTGTGCATGTAGGTATATGTAAATATGTATATATAATTTAGCTTTGATAATTATTTGTCTTAGGTTGGTTTATTAGTTAATAAATGTATAATAATTATAATAATAATACCTAAGTCTTTTTTAAAAAACCTATTAATATTCCCTAAGCAAAACCTATTTTCCTATTGATTAAATCCTAAATGCCCAACTAATATTTCACCTAAGCCTAAATCCCACCTTATAATTCATTAACACACTATTAATATTAAATCCCTAAGTCCATTTACTATTTCCAAAGCCCAACTTATATTTTCAAACCCAAAGCCCACTGCAATTCTCTAAAAATTTAAAAACCTAATAGCCAAACCCATTAATACTAATTAGTTATTTGAGTCGGTAACAATAACCGTAATTATTGTTACTCCTTCTCCCTGAGCCCGCGAGAATGGAGATCCATTCTCATTCAAACCATATTATCCTGATCCTATTTTATAGGATCACGATCCGACTCTTCAACCCCTCTCCTCCAATACTTTACTCTCCTCTATTTACTCGTCAAAACTCCTACTCAATTCTAAATATTTTACTTCTGCCGTTACTATAGCTTAAAATCAAAATTGAAATTAGAGAACACAGCAACACAGCCTCCACTGTGATCAAACCCAACCCTATCCCATCTTGATTGCGATCAAATTTTGGCCATGACGAGGCCATTTGTGCCTTTTTGCGATGCCGGAGCAATAACCTCCAACGATCTCCTGCTCGTCGATTGTCGCTGCTCGACGACGATAAAGTTTAAGACAAGCGCAGGAAGGTGCACCGATACCCCATAACCCTAGATACACCCTCGTCGTCCGTCGTTGATGCCCCAGCCACCGCCAACTGGCTGTCGATCGTCGTGGAACTCTATTTGACAGGAAAGAGTTCTGCTATCAACAAAACTCGAGTGGCACTAATCCAACCTTGGGCAAGCATAACCTTGTATCTGCTCAATTATTTTGCAACATGATTGCTCAAATAAACACTCCTTTAACTCATATTCTAGCTAGCAAAATTTTATCTGTTAATTCATAATTTTGATAGATAAAAACTTAGGTTAAAATCGGGAGTAGGAAATAGTTTTTAATATTAAATTTTTTTGATACGGAGTGGGTCCCGTCAAAACTGACCTTCTGGATCAAATCGATTGTAATGAAAGGCGCGTACGACCCGTTGTGTGAGATTTGACAAAATTCAAATTTGTTGCATGTACACGACGAATTTGGCATGTATCGGTCGAAAATTATCGTATCGGGGTTCTCGAAAATATTATACCCCGGAACCAGAATACCGGAGGGCTATGACGGAACTATTGTCACGCCCCAGTCCCAAAAATACGTAGGACTAGGACACGTAAGCATGCCAGCCGCATGGATATGGCAACTCCAATATATGGAAACCAAATCCATACGTACGCTGTATTATGAATATCAAATCCACAAGTGGTATAAAATATAATACAAGTCACAGGGTATAATCTAAATCTCATCCACCAAAATCATATAGAAATACATAACCAGTATCTATAAAACTAGATCTCAATATAAGTATCTAAGGATGATAGTTGGGTGGAAACAAATCCACTACCAACTGGAATATAAGGATGAATACAATATGAGGACAACACATCAAACACAATATAAGTATACCAGCTATCCATCACGGGTCGAAGAGAAGACATCCACGAAGCATATAGAACCATCCAAATCTGTGCTCCTGCAAATACTCAAGAACAGATACACCTGGCAGGGGACCAGGTCCTCAGAGGGACATAACAAGATACTTAAACACATGCCAATAAAGTACTGAAAATAAACATCCATGGGGGTCGCCTAACCATCTATGTGAATGCAGTTTGAGAATAACTTTCCACCAAGTGGGCTATCTGGCTGAAAACTGGGATTGGCATGACTCTCTCGGAGAACCAGGGGCCTCAAAGGCATGTCGTCTTTTGAACGGCAGAGGCCCGCCAAGTAGTATAGGGGTCATCACCGCCCGTATCTCCAGCGGAGCTTCCGGGTGACAGAAGAAAAAGTGTAAAGGAGCCCAAATGCCTTACTTGTTGTTCTCCCCACCCAATGCTCTAAGCATGTCATGTCCATGACACGATTCGGTCCATAGCCTATTCTTAGTACCCTAGCCCAATCCTGCAACCAAACAAGGACAAGGATGGGACCACCGTACTACAATAGGCTATGTCCATGGACCTCTAATAACTGCCAAGTCTACTAGCATGCAAAGTTTCTAACAGCAGTTATTCCTAACGCATGTCCCACACGTACCGATGATCAGTCAATACGTGCGTCCGTGATCTATATGAGACTCACAACTCGTGTAAAATATGTGTCACAGTCAAATGAACCTAATGATGCTACATGATAATGGGGTAGTCTCATAAACAGGTCGATGAAAATACATAAATAAAAACATAACGCGACAACACCGTCGCGCGCATTTTATATAACAGTTAAAATATATGAACTAAAGATAGAAAATAAAGATGCATGCAACATATGGAATATAAATAACAGTGCAATGACAAGGTATACTTGCCTGGACAGAAGACTGCGATGTACCAATAACCTGCTCCAGAAGTCGCGCCGAATAAATCCAATATCAGCTGGGTTTCTAGGATCATCCTCAGGAATGTTCATCTCAATCTTGCCAACAAGATCAGCACTAACATCAGCGGCTTTAGTGTAGATACCTCCACCAATTCTTCCAAAAAGCCATGGAAGAACCGCCAAGTCCATATCCGGTAATAGCCTCAAAGAGGCCTTCCCAATAATCACCATAATATACCTTAAACGCATTAATGGTAATGTACAGAACAAGAAGTCCATTTGCAGCAAGTAAGAAGCCCATCACAGCACCAGATCGGAAGGCAGTGATAAAAGCCTTTCCAACACCCTTCCTTGCTTCTAGCGTTGTCCTGGCATTAGTATATGTGGCAATCTTCATGCCAAGAAAGCCAGAAACCACAGAGGTTATAGCACCAAGCAGGAAAGATACAGTGCTGAAGATAGCATTAGCAAGAGCAGACTTGCACATCTTGTCCTTGCTATAGGTGCATGGCTGGCTCTTTGTGCTAAAGCCCTCCACAGACCTAAGGAATAGAAAGATGAGGGCGGCAAATGCAACCATGAAGACTCCGTCATACTGATATTCCGTGAAAAGGAAAGACGTCGCTCCTTCGGAAATGGCGTTCTGGATTTCGACGCAGCGCTCGACGACGTTGTGGTCGTTCAGGACCTCCTCCTCCTCAATGAGGCAGTCGTCGTACCCGTTCTTGTTCCCGCTGTCCTCCGCCGCCGCCGACGCCGGCGATAGCTTCACCTTCGAGACCAGCACCCACTGGAACAGCGAGAACGCGATTCTGATCACCTCCGCGACCGGGATCAGCGTCTCCGTCAGCACATCGGAAAGCATCGACGCTCCCATTAGGGAGAGAGAGGGAGAGAGAATGGGAAATGGAGAGGACGAAGTGGCGGTGATCTCACCGGAGTGTATAGAGAGGGGGAGAGAGAGAGAGGTCCAGGGAGGAGTTCTAGCACAGGGAGAGGGAAGATGAGTAGAAGTCGGCTGCTTGGAGTTAGGTTTAGGGGAAAATTAAAGAATAAAGAAAAAAGGAAGAATAGTGGTTTTTTTATACATGTAAAAGTTTGGTTTGGATTGACCTAGGAATAATTGACCTAAACTTGTTGGGCTTGGTCAACATCTCCTAGGGATGGCCTTGGGCTCACATGAGGGTGATGGGCTAGAAATTACAATTATTTAATTGCAAGGGTTGGATTGAAATAGGAGGGCGATGTTGCGCGTTTGCACATCCAGAAAATTATAGAAAAATCCATGTGGAGGGAAAAAATATGTTCCTCATGAATTGTCCATTGGTGGGAAAATCTAAATGCATTTTTGCATAAAAGCCCTCAACAATTGGGAAATTGCACAAAGGCATAAATGTAGATTTAATTGATTAAATCGAATGCGCACGATGTTCCGAAATTAATTAGAAGCACAGGGAATAAAAATAGGCGGAACAAAGGGTCTGGGACGTAGAGGATACAGAGTAGATTATTAATAAAATTCAGGTCGTACAAAATGGTCAAGATTGTGTCCCCAATTTCGATTGGGACGCACAAGGGTACAAAATTGGAATTTATTTCGAATTAAGAAATAACGTCCGCGACGTTTATTGCGCGGCTAAAATATAGTATCATAGAGCAATATTATAAGTTGCACAAGGGTCAGAATAGTAGGCGGACATGTCTAGGATGAGATCGTGAAGTTTCTAGATAGGCGATGGCTAGTGAGGGACTCCAATTATCGAAGCACGATAAGGTGCGCTATGTGTCATGATTATTTCGTAATTAAATAAATGTCGTGTTCTAATTTTAATTGGGTTCAAACTAGCCCTAATTTCACTATCTAAGCCAAGTAGCCCTAATTTTGGGTGAGGGGGTTTACAATCTACCCAACTTAAAACAATTTCGTCCTCGAAATTAAAATAAGGCGTAATTTGTTAAATCCTTCACATTCGTACATAAGGTACGTCAATCGCAATCTCTTCCAAAAATTTAAATAACAAAATCTATTCAAATCTATCGCGATCACTTCAAAATTAAGATAACCACTGTTTAAATCAAAATTCAACCTGTCGTAATCTCTTCTCGATTTTTAAATAATCAACATCCAAATCTAACTCAAGTCTATATGACATCCCACATCAAAATTTATATCACAATTTCCAACTATCATAATCTCCTCTAGACTTTGAACAATAACAATTTTAATCAAATCTTATTCCTATTCTCAACTTAAGAATTTTGTACTCTTCAAATATTTAACTCAATTTACATCCTCCATATTTCAAATAGGTGACCCAACAATCAAAACTGAACTTTTAATTCAAAACATTAAATTGTAAAATTTAAATCTAATTCACCAATTGTTCAAGTCTAAAATTCTATATTTATCCTCAAATTTAAATCGATAATTCATCCTTCAATATTCAAAATCTAATTCATGTGCTCAATAGTATAAATATTTGGTCCGCAATATCAAGATTTTAAAATTCGTTAAATCCTCATTATCTTAATCCTTCTTTTAAAATTTCTCAAAATTAAAATGACTTGAATCTCCCAATCGAATCTTACTTGATCACAATCTAAAAGAATTCTCCTCAAGTTTAATACTGCAATTTCTACCCAACTTAGAATTTACCCATCTATCACATATGGCTCTTACACTTAAGAAAAATTTTCCTTAATTTATTATCTCATGTCATTCAATCCTCAAAACTTTAACACCAACTATATCATATGATAGGTCCTTAATTACGGAAGAATAATCCTCAAGTATGTAACCGGCCTATGAGGTATATCTAGCACTCTCTGTGTATCAATCTATACCAAGCACGAGGTTTCGTCTTTCTGAAATAAGGAAAGACGGAGACCAATAATAAAGAGTTCAAGGGCGAGGTAATAGAATAGAAGTATTGGGATCAAGGACTTTAAGGAATTCAGATGGGAATTGTCAAGCAGTTGTGGATTGAAGTCCTATTTTGGTAGTTCCTATTCACATGCTCGTATTAGTACAGTCATGTAACCGATACGATATGTCAGACATGTCTAGGGCAAGTATATTCGTCTACTAATCACTACATATCTCAATCCACGTAAAGTAGCGTTACGAAGGGCGAATCAAGCGCACTAAGGTTGGCCAGACCTTAACACACTGATTCTGAAATGTATTAGTGTGTCGACCCACTAATACATATATCATGAACAAGCTTGATGAGGAATAATCTTGCAAAAACTAGGCTATAAAATAGCAGCATAAGTCAAGGTAGTACAGCAAATATGAATACGCTAGATAATGATGAAAGAAGGTTCATAACAATTCAAGTTCACAAAAACAAAAGCAAAATAAGCAATAATAATGTAAGACTACACAATCTCTACAGTTGTCATACAACCTCCTTGTCTAAGTCGCTAGTCGACCAAATAGGGCATGAATCTCTAAATTCTACCGTCTGAATTAACACTATCGTCTACTGCTAGCATACAACTAATGCCATTCAGTTATACTTCAATAATGGGTCAAAGGCTATGAGATACTAGGTGGTGAGGCATACTACCCAACTTAAAATAATTAAACTAATACTGTGATAGTCTTAAGAGGATCCTACAAAATAGTCTTGCACATGTAAATAGAGCTGAAACTCTTATTAGGGTATATGAGGGAAGATCTTGGTACTGATTAGGGTATCCTTTTTATGTAGGTAATGGTCATCCTAAGTCCTAGTCATAGCACTTATAAGCAAGTGTCAATGGTAAAGATAGAAGAGTTACTGGCCGTTAAGGAGGAAGGGTCTAACTTGTATCGAGGTGAGGGTACAAATTACGTGATCTACAACTAGGGGTAATTATCACAATCTAATTGAACAACTCCACTACCAGGTTCTAACGACAAGGTACACAATTCAAAATTCAAGATCACGACTATCACTTTAGCAAACCATATATCCTATCATAGAATACAATTGCTTAGTCTAAAATCAGAAGCGTCAGATTGGCATGAATTGAAAGATGGAGAAAAGAAGATCATAATTTAGTCGTCGCGTGAGTGGTGAGCGCTAGGGTTTCAGAGGAACAAGATATGAAATTAAAATAGGGGCTCTAGATAGCATCATGGTTCTCTAAAGGGGAGTGGTATGCTAGTTGCTATGTTTGGGGTATGATTAGGAAAATGTTCTATACATTGCTCTTGGCTTTCTAAGGCACTGTCTGCTTATCTCAAGACAAGAATCTAAATTTATAGTTCTCCAATACTTATCTAACTGTGAAGGTTAGGTTCAGTCTTAATATTAAATTTTTGGTTTTCTATTGGTTCCTCAATATTAGGGGCAAACATTATGGTAACCTTCTAACTAACTCTAGTAGTGTCTATACTACTCTCAAGTCTTTTTAATACATCAAGGGGTAATGGTATACTAATCTAAAGATAAGGAATTCTAGGGTTCACTAGATATTCTAAACTTAGTGGTGTGTCTATATTCTCGTTGTATTCTGAATAGGTGTGCTACCCTAATTATCATCCTAATAACAGGGGTTCCTATATTCTAGCAGAAGTCTATACTCAAAGAACTATTAGGGAAGTACGTGAACCAAGCAGGATACAATTGTTCAAATAGAACAAATAGGAGGAAGATGAATCATAGTCAATTGGGGATGAGATCCTATACTCTAGTCCTAGGTGCAGGCTTGTTCGGTACAGTAACGTAACCGAGACAATATGCTCTCGACCTGCATGGGCCACCACAAAAACATGTCACGCCCCAGTCCCAAAAATACGTAGGACTAGGACACGTAAGCATGCCAGCCGCATGGATATGGCAACTCCAATATATGGAAATCAAATCCATACGTACGCTGTATTATGAATATCAAATCCACAAGTGGTATAAAATGTAATACAGGTCACAGGATATAATCTAAATCTCATCCACCAAAATCATATAGAAATACATAACCAGTATCTATAAAACTAGATCTCAATATAAGTATCTAAGGATGATAGTTGGGTGGAAACAAATCCACTACCAACTGGAATATAAGGATGAATACAATATGAGGACAACACATCAAACACAATATAAGTATACCAGCTATCCATCACGGGTCGAAGAGAAGACATCCACGAAGCATATAGAACCATCCAAATCTGTGCTCCTGCAAATACTCAAGAACAGATACACCTGGCAGGGGACCAGGTCCTCAGAGGGACATAACAAGATACTTAAACACATGCCAATAAAGTACTGAAAATAAACATCCATGGGGGTCGCCTAACCATCTATGTGAATGCAGTTTGAGAACAACTTTCCACCAAGTGGGCTATCTGGCTGAAAACTGGGATTGGCATGACTCTCTCGGAGAACCAGGGGCCTCAAAGGCATGTCGTCTTTTGAACGGCAGAGGCCCGCCAAGTAGTATAGGGGTCATCACCGCCCGTATCTCCAGCGGAGCTTCCGGGTGACAGAAGGAAAAGTGTAAAGGAGCCCAAATGCCTTACTTGTTGTTCTCCCCACCCAATGCTCTAAGCATGTCATGTCCATGACACGATTCGGTCCATAGCCTATTCTTAGTACCCTAGCCCAATCCTGCAACCAAACAAGGACAAGGATGGGACCACCGTACTACAATAGGCTATGTCCATGGACCTCTAATAACTGCCAAGTCTACTAGCATGCAAAGTTTCTAACAGCAGTTATTCCTAACGCACGTCCCACACGTACCGATGATCAGTCAATACGTGCGTCCGTGATCTATATGAGACTCACAAATCGTGTAAAATATGTGTCACAGTCAAATGAACCTAATGATGCTACATGATAATGGGGTAGTCTCATAAACAGGTCGATGCAAATACATAAATAAAAACATAACGCGACAACACCGTCGCGCGCATTTTATATAACAGTTAAAATATATGAACTAAAGACAGAAAATAAAGATGCATGCAACATATGGAATATAAATAATAGTGCAATGGCAAGGTATACTTGCCTGGACAGAAGACTGCGATGTACCAATAACCTGCTCCAGAAGTCGCGCCGAATAAATCCAATATCAGCTGGGTTTCTAGGATCATCCTCAGGAATGTTCATCTCAATCTTGCCAACAAGATCAGCACCAACATCAGCGGCTTTAGTGTAGATACCTCCACCAATTCTTCCAAAAAGCCATGGAAGAACCGCCAAGTCCATATCCGGTAATAGCCTCAAAGAGGCCTTCCCAATCATCACCATAATATACCTTAAACGCATTAATGGTAATGTACAGAACAAGAAGCCCATTTGCAGCAAGTAAGAAGCCCATCACAGCACCAGATCGGAAGGCAGTGATAAAAGCCTTTCCAACACCCTTCCTTGCTTCTAGCGTTGTCCTGGCATTAGTATATGTGGCAATCTTCATGCCAAGAAAGCCAGAAACCACAGAGGTTATAGCACCAAGCAGGAAAGATACAGTGTTGAAGATAGCATTAGCAAGAGCAGACTTGCACATCTTGTCCTTGCATAGGTGCATGGCTGGCTCTTTGTGCTAAAGCCCTCCACAGACCTAAGGAATAGAAAGATGAGGGCGGCAAATGCAACCATGAAGACTCCGTCATACTGATATTCCGTGAAAAGGAAAGACGTCGCTCCTTCAGAAATGGCGTTCTGGATTTCGACGCAGCGCTCGACGACGTTGTGGTCGTTCAGGACCTCCTCCTCCTCAATGAGGCAGTCGTCGTACCCGTTCTTGTTCCCGCTGTCCTCCACCGCCGCCGCCGCCGGCGATAGCTTCACCTTCGAGACCAGCACCCACTGGAACAGCGAGAACGCGATTCTGATCACCTCCGCGACCGGGATCAGCGTCTCCGTCAGCACATCGGAAAGCATCGACGCTCCCATTGGGGAGAGAGAGGGAGAGAGAATGGGAAATGGAGAGGACGAAGTGGCGGTGATCTCACCGGAGTGTATAGAGAGGGGGAGAGAGAGAGAGAGAGGTCCAGGGAGGAGTTCTAGCACACGGAGAGGGAAGATGAGTAGAAGTCGGCTGCTTGGAGTTAGGTTTAGGGGAAAATTAAAGAATAAAGAAAAAAGGAAGAAGAGTGGTTTTTTTATACATGTAAAAGTTTGGTTTGGATTGACCTAGGAATAATTGACCTAAACTTGTTGGGCTTGGTCAACATCTCCTAGGGATGGCCTTGGGCTCACATGAGGGTGATGGGCTAGAAATTACAATTATTTAATTGCAAGGGTTGGATTGAAATAGGAGGGCGATGTTGCGCGTTTGCACATCCAGAAAATTATAGAAAAATCCATGTGGAGGGAAAAAATAGGTTCCTCATGAATTGTCCATTGGTGGGAAAATCTAAATGCATTTTTGCATAAAAGCCCTCAACAATTGGGAAATTGCACAAAGGCAGAAATGTAGATTTAATTGATTAAATCGAATGTGCACGATGTTCCGAAATTAATTAGAAGCACAGGGAATAAAAATAGGCGGAACAAAGGGTCTGGGACGTAGAGGATACAGAGTAGATTATTAATAAAATTCAGGTCGTACAAAATGGTCAAGATTGTGTCCCCAATTTCGATTGGGACGCACAAGGGTACAAAATTGGAATTTATTTCGAATTAAGAAATAACGTCCGCAACGTTTATTGTGCGGCTAAAATATAGTATCATAGAGCAATATTATAAGTTGTACAAGGGTCAGAATAGTAGGCGGACATGTCTAGGATGAGATCGTGAAGTTTCTAGATAGGCGATGGCTAGTGAGGGACTCCAATTATCGAAGCACGATAAGGTGCGCTATGTGTCATGATTATTTCGTAATTAAATAAATGCCGTGTTCTAATTTTAATTGGGTTCAAACTAGCCCTAATTTCACTATCTAAGCCAAGTAGCCCTAATTTTGGGTGAGGGGGTTTACAACTATGAAAGCTACGTATATCAGAGTACTCTGATATCCTAAGATACGATCATGGTTGTAAAGACATGAGAATTATACTACAAGCCAATAGTCAATCCTAGGTCAAGTAATCATATGTCTCAATCACCAACAAATAAGTAAAAAGCAATATAATGATCAACATGGCATATAAAACTGTAAAGCGTCCCAAACTATAATATATATATATATATATATATATATATATATATATATATATATATATATATATATATATATATATATATGATCATAATGCTAGTAATATAAAATAAGATACTAGCAAAAGTATAAAATAATACATGATCAAATCTGTCACTCTCTGTTCTCGATATACGTATTTGGAACATATTAGTTTTCCTGCTTATATTATTTTTTGCTTGCATGGTTAATTAGGTTATTGTCTAGAGACTAGACCAACTCTTCGGTTCACTTAGCTCTTGGTTTTATTGTTGGGTTGGTTTAGTCATGAGAGAACCCATGGTCTAAACCTTAACCCTAGCTATATAAGCTAACTTCTTTCTCTCTCTTCCCTCATTCTTTATTTCTCCCGCTTTCTTTCATTTCTAGGCAAGTACACCTTGCATGACATGGAAAAACTCTAGTTTTTTAATTCTTGCTTTCCCCTTGCATTTTATTAGTCTAATATGTGTACAAGCACTTTTAATACTAGGAGTTTTCGGTTTTGATTGTTGGAATTTAATAGATCTGCATTTTTGTTAAGGGTTTTCATGGGTTCCAAATTATTTTTTTTGGTTTTGATCTATTACAATATGGTATTTTAGAAAAAATAGTTTTTGTGGTTGATGAAGAACTTTATTTCGTGTGTTTTGGCTTTTGATCACTTGATTCATAGATAAAATGAAGTTTTTATGGAGAAAATAATTTTTTGGTTTTTGGAGTTTTTTGCCATGGCTGAACTTGATGTCTGGAGAAGACGAAGTGCTTATGCGGATAGCACCATATGCGGAAGAGAGTGCTATGCGGCCTAAGCTTTGTGTTGCATATTCCTTCCAGCATGCATCCATCTTGTTGGATGCATGACTGAC
Source organism: Iris macrosiphon (assembly GCA_036927795.1). Lineage (NCBI taxonomy): Eukaryota > Viridiplantae > Streptophyta > Magnoliopsida > Asparagales > Iridaceae > Iris > Iris macrosiphon. Next base: position 64,634,059 of record JAYESA010000010.1, on the reverse strand, counting down.
TATTACACAAAGTATTCTAAGTATGTGATTCACTTGCTGAACGAATGAGAAATTCGCTAAGTCTAAGAGACATCTATGCGGCAAGCAGATTTATACGGTATTGACACTATGTACCTATTCTCTTTGACGCATAACTCTGTTTTGCCCTTGCATATTTTTCTATGAGTTTTGTCTTTTCCTTCCTGATTTGTCACATCCATAACTTCAGTCACAGCATCGACAGACATTTAATGCATGTCACTCGGCACTTGTCCCGAGGAGTGGACTTTGCCTTGACCCTTATGCGGCCCCGACCCTTATGCGGCCTTGACCTATGCGACATTGATCCCATGCATCCCTGGTTCTTATGCGGCCCTGTCACTACCACATTCCAGAATAGGGGTATTTTTATCTTTTCATCTATTTTATGTAATGTGTTAATATTGCATGATATTTATTTATATTAATTACTGTGATTTTTAATTGATTGTTGTACCTTGCCGTTGCTTCGATAATTGGAGCACTACTCTAGCCATTGCCTTCCTACAAATTTTACACCCTTGTCCTAGACGTGCCATCCTTCTATTTTGATCCTTGTGTAACTCATAAATATGCTCTCTTGTGCTTTATTTTAGTCACATAATATTCGTCGCAGATATTTATATTTAAAACCCTTGTACGTTCCAATCGAAATTGGAGACACAATCTCGACCCATTTTGAGCAACCCAAATTATGATAGTATTCTACTTTGATTCTCCACATCCATAACATTTGTGTCCTACCTAATTTTAATCCCATGTACTTCTAATTAATTTAGAAAACCAATTATATTAATTTTAATTAAATTAATCCAAAAACCCCACCTTGTGTAATTTTCCAATTGTTGGGCACTTTTATGCAAAAGTGCATTGAGGTGTCTACACCCCATTGGACCAACACATGAAGAAACCACATTTTCTTTCATGTGATTTTTCTCCATAATTTTTGGAGAGTGTAACACTCAACATCAACCCTGATTAAACTTTAGCCCTCCATTTTGAAACAATGCAATCCTAGCCCTCCAAATATCTACATGTAAGCAAAGGCCCCTTTCCAAGGAGTGTTGACCGGCCCAACTACCTAGGTCAACCTCAAAACCCTATTTCCCGTACACACACACACACACACACACACACACACACACACACACACACACACATATATATATATATATAACTTTTCCTTACTTTTCATCACCCTAATACCTAAACTATTCCTAGCCGAACCCCTCCTCACCTCTCCTATTCATCATCTCCCCCAGACCCGCCGACAGGAGCAGCCGTGTCCGTCCACCGCAACCCGCCTGTCAGTCGCTTCCTCCCTGCTCGCAGACCCGACCAACTGAATCCCGACCTCGCCATCATCGCCGGAGCCCCTGTGAACTCGACCCCACGACAACACCGGATCTACCCTCATCCCTGAACCGTTGACAGTGATCCCGCCGATCGCCTGAGCACTTCCCGTCCATGACTGAACCACTGACAGTGATCCCGCCGACCGCCAACACCACCCGACTCCACGACTGGACCGTCGAACCCCGGAAAATCCCGTCTGCACCGAGCAACACCCCGCCGACTTCCCTCGCCTGAGCCTGCTGTTCTCGATACCACCACTCCTCGTCGACATCCCTCATCGACAGAACGCCATGACAGCCGACTGATCACCCGCCGGACCTCGCTGAACGACCCCGTCATGACTGAAATCGACCCCGTCTTCCCTCACGACTGGACATCGAATACCCCCTCGTGCATGTGCACGCCGAGGCCAAGGTGCGAAGTGTTCTCTTATGATTTTGTTCGTATGTGAATGATGTTAGGATTTAGCATGTCAGTAGATATTGATTGCTAGACGTTATGCAAGTAAAACCAAATTCGTATGCGCATACGTATGCGTATGAGTATTATAGTCAAATTGATATATATATATAAATATGGATGTATATATATAATTAATTAACTACTAATACTAGTTATGTACATATTTGTATATGTACTATATGCCCCTTGTGTTAATTGTGGAGATCCCGTATTTACATTGACTATGTGACCCTGATAATTGTGAGTTGACTGCCTTATGTACACTGAAGTACTGGCGAGACATATGTTAGTGATTGACTGTCTGATTATGCACAACATTTGAGGACGTGACACCCGTATAGTTAGACGCACATTCGACCCAGCTAGTTGACCAGTATCACCCCTAGCGTAGTCTCTGAGTTCAGTGTATTTATGATGGTGTGTATGCTAGTGTAATGACTGATGCAGTATTAATATTAAATGATGTCTATAGGACTGTTGGATTATTCAGACAAGACCTCAGAAACAGGACATTGGTATTTCTAGCAGAGGACCACAGGCGAGTACATTCTCTGACAATTTTCATTATGTTGATTATCTCTATGATTCTAGTTGTATAGCGTACATGATTCCGACACTATGTATACACGAGTTGGCATCATCGAGACCAATCACGAGGAGTCGTAATTTGGAATCCATCGTGTCACGCCCCAGTCCCAAAATATTGAGGGACCGGACGCGTGGCAATGGCCAGCAGCACACACTGATGGACAAACCCAATTTAATGGATCCATCGGGGCATGCTTAAGCTGTAATATAACAATAAATAGGTCCAATAATACAAGTCACAGTCTATACTAATCTCATCCACAACAGATAATCACAGATCAAATGCCAGAATAAATGTTAGTAAATATAATCTGACATATCTCAATAAAAGTATCTCGGAGAACAATCCGAGAGTGAGTCTGATACATCAATGCAATAGACTGGAAATAGAATAACAAGAAACAGAAATAAATGAGTATCTCACGCCAATACTCAGGAGAGTCCTCTGGTATGATCTCGTCCTCGGCACCTGGATCTGCTCCAATGTAGGTCTCAGTGTGATCTGCAGGTACTACTCCGGTTCCTGAAATAAACATCACCATTAGATTCAGAAAATATCAAATAGCTAGAAATGCCTGTCCTTGAGTCCAATTTGGACACAAGGGCGAAAATGACAGTTTTCGGTCAAAGCGGGGTCCACATGTGGGCCGCTTTGCACCGAAAACTGTGTCAGGGTCAAAGGTCTCCAAATTCGTCCAACTTAGTGTCAACAAGTTAGGAACGATGATACGAACCCAACGGAACTTCCAGAATTGGATTCCGATGAGCCAATCACAAAATCGCCCGTCAGATGGAGCCTGTGGGGCCCACGACACGCGATTTTGTCAACGTTCTCAGAATCGAACCAAACTTGGGTCACAGGACCAGCGTATTGCTACGAGTCCGATGGCGCAAGTTTCGTCTCGATCCAACGTGTGTACACAAAGTTACAGCATGTTCCAGAATGGACGGATACGGGGCGTTGTCGGCGGATACGCGTTGATTCCGGTGTGCACGAACATCCGAATCGACTTCTGCGAAATCCCACACGTCCGTATCAATGTCGCGCACGTTTCGGTAAAGACCGCGTGCGACCAAGTCGTCCCGTTTGGCGGGGCGTACTCAGTTCCGGGGTGAAACAAGGCGTTGTTTTTCCTGTTTTTGGATCGCGGTTGGCGATCGCCACAGGACGCGATGCACCGAGCGGGTCGCATGGACATCGAGGGGGTTATACAGTCTACGCGACGCAACTGACAGAATTGAAAACGGGTCAACGAGCAGAGAGAACGGGATACCTGAACAGGGCTCCAGAAATGGCGTTTTCTCGTGTCCGCGTGTCGAGTTCGAAGTGTCCGGGTCCTGTGTCCACCCTAGGTTTAGGGATTTGGGCTGCCGGAGAGTCGCTGCTGGCCGGGGCGGCTCGCTGGAGGAGGGCGGCTCGACGAGGGCTGCTGTCGGACGGCCGGAGGCGTGCGGCGAGGTGCTGGGAGGAAGTCGCGGCGGAGCTAGGGGGAAGGAGGAAGAAGATGGTGGTGGTGCTCCAGGCGGAGGAGGAAGATGGCTTCGACGGAGGCGTCTAGGGCATCACGACAGAGGAGATGCCGAGGTCGGGGCGAGTGCTGGAGGGAGACGGCGGGTCAGGGGAGCCGGGTGGAGTCGTCGTCGGGTCTCGGCAGCCGGGAGAACAGGGTGGAGGAGTTAGGGCTGCTATGGCAGAGCCGCGACGGGGTTGTGGAGCCGAGCAGAGGGGAACGGGTCGACGAGGGGTCTGAGGGCTGCTCGAGGCGGGGAGTCGAGCGGCGGATGCGGGCGGCGCTCGCGGGAGAAAGGGAAATCGACCGGTGGTCGTCTGGCTGCTCGAGGCGGGAAGTCACGAGGAGAGGGGGCGGCGGCCTAGGGTTTCCGACGAAGTAAGTCGAAGGAAGATGACGACGCGGCGGCTAGGGTTTCCGAGGGCTGGGCACGGATGTCGAGGCGGGAATTTATAGGCTGTGCACAGTAAATCCGGCTGAGGCTAGGGTTCCAATTGGGTTTCGGGTCCGGGTCGGGTTTGGCTCGGATCCAACCCGACCCGACCCAATATGCGGTTGGTTCAGCCAGATTGGGGTTCGGTTCAGATTTGGGTTTGGTTCGGTTTAATAAGCCAATAGTTTTTAGGGCTTAAAACACTACTCCGGAGTCCAATAAATTCACAAAAAATACCCCATGTCCGGTTTTCCATTTTATACCATAAAATATTATTTCCATAATATTTTAACATGAATTAACCGTAATTAAAAATCATTAAATTGCCAAAGGCCTAGGAATACAGAGAAATCCCGGAAAATTGCAGAAAAATCCAAATTAACAATTCTGAAAATCAGGGGGCTTACAATCTACCCAACTTATAAAAATTTCGTCCTCGAAATTAAAATATGGTAGGGTTCTCTCTATCAAATCTCACTTGATTACAGTCTAAAGGATTCCTCTCTAGTGATCATTGCGGTCTCTACCCAACTTAGATTTTACCCATCTATCATCTAAGGCTATACATCTAATGAAGCTATGCCCCAACTTATTTAATCATGTTATTGAATCCTCAAGTCTTTAACACCAAACATATCACCTATGATATTCCCTTAATCATATATAGAAGGGTCATCAACAATGCGACCGGCCTGTGGGGTATATCTAGTACTGTCTATATATCAAACTTATACCAAGCACGAGGTTCTGTCTTTCCGAAATAAGGGAAGACGAAGATCAATAATAAAGAGTTCAAGGGTGAGGTAATAGAATAGAAGTATCAGGATCAAGGCGTTTAACGAATTCAAATGGGATTTGTCAAGACAATTGTGGATTGAAATCCTATTATGGTAATCCTTTGTTCGCATGCTCGTATTAGTACAGTTATGTAACTGATACGATATGCTCAGACATATCTAGAGGGCAAGTATACTAGTCAACTATATAACTCAATCCACGTAAAGTAGTCGTGCGAAGAGCGAACCAAAATGCACTAAGGTTGATCAGACCGTAGTACACTGATTCTGAATAGACAATTGTATTAGTGTGTCGACCCAATAATACATATGTCATGAACAAGCTTGATAAAGGATAAGCTTGCAAAACTAGGCTATATTAGCAGCATAAGTCAAGGTAGTACAACAAATATAAGTACGCTAGATGATGATGAAAGGAGGTACAAATTAATTCAAGTTCACAAAACAACACAAAATAAGCACAATCACAAAAGACTCTATAATCTCCACAGTTATCAATTATAAGCAAGTTCAAAATTACTAGGTCAAGGCTAAGGTCACGAACCATTAGGCACGAGATAAAACAAATCTATAAACAGATAACTACGAAATTTTTTGCGCATTAGCTGTCACTACCACATTTTTAGGAAAGGGTATTTTAGTCTTTTTTCCTATTTAATTAAATATTGTGCATGGTAAATAATTATTTGTTGTATTATTTAATTGTTGTTAGATGTTATTTAATTATTTTGGACTTATATTAGTGGACCCAAATAGTTTAGTTTGGACCCATTGACCAACATGAATTAATTAGTTAGACTTGGCCCATTTAGAAAGCCCATTGTTAAGGAGATGGATTAAATTAATTAAACCATTAGACTAGAAGCTTCCTTCCTTAATTATTTCTTCATGAGAGGCCCCAAGGGGTACATTGGACATTTCATAATTACTTGAGGGAGAGGTAGGGGCCGGCCTATATTAGAGGGGGGGAAATTTTTCTCTCCTCTCATTTCATTTCAAATCTAGATCTAGAATTTCCCACTACCAAATTCCTTTCATTCCCATTCCATTTCCCTACCAAATTCATTCCAATTCCTTCCTAATTCACCATTAGAAAGTGGAGAAGCAAGGATCTAGAAGGAGGAAGCAAGGATCTACAAAGAGGAGCAAGGATCTACAATTTGGAAGCAAGTTCATCTCAATTGGAGATTTCATTGGGAATCCATCTCCCAATAGGTATAATTCAGTTTTTCCCATTAAAATAGCTTCTAAATCTGAGATTTAATCATGTAAAATCAACCCATATGTATGTACTATCCATAGGACTTGGTTTTGTGTTCATAGGAGACCCATGGAGAAAGTTATGGTGCTTTTTGTGTCAATTTTGTGGGAATTCCGAATTGACATTTTGTTGTGTGTGTCAATTGATCCTAACGATCAATTGGGCATGTGCTTATGTGTTTGGGGCTAGTGTCGTGTCCACAATTGGGTACGTGTAGGTCGTATCCCAACAATTTGGTGATACGTGTCGTTTTGGGGATTTTCCTCCGACACGGGACTTTGTACATGTCGTATTTTGACACGGACACATAGATCTACATTTGACACTTTGATTTGTTCATAAATAATATTTGTGACTTGTTTGTGTCCTTCGGGGTGCAATTGGTTGTGTGTTGGACTCGTGTCGCATGCGTATCCTAGATCTAGTGGGATACGGTGTGATACTCTCCAATTGTGTGTATTTATGTATAGATCTAATTATTTATGTTTTAATTCTTGAATTATAAATTAGTAAATATATATAGATGTTATATATTTATTTTAGTGTATTTATTATGGTATTTATTGTAGCATAGATCTATATATTTTTATGTGTGCTAATATGATGTATAAATATATATGTAGCTTTCTTTACATGCATTTATATATGTTACCACTTGTTAATACAATAAATTATATATAAATGTTTTATAAAATATATTTATGTGTTTAAATAAGTAATTATATTAATTATAATTATTATGTAATTATTTGTATATTAATGAATGTATTTTTATGTGTGCATTTAACCATGTTAAAATATGTACATAGTTGTGTATTGTAGCTTTTAATAATTATCTCTATATATAGGATTATGTATATATAAGTATTTATTTAGTTATTTGTTTTATATATATATATATTGAGTTATATATTTATATATTTTATTTATATATATTTATATATATTAATTGTTTTCAGTAACAGTAGGATTAATGACAAAGAACTGTCATTATTAGAACGGTTACAGCAGCAGCCGCTGTAACAGTGGCGGCGGGTTATTAATGACAGAGCCGCCACTGTCATTAATAACCGCATGAAGCAGCGGGAATTCGCAGCAGTTGCGACGCAGACTTTGGTGACAGTTGAAAACTGTCACAAAAGGAGTGACAGCAGTGCAGTTGCACAGCGGTTTAGGCGACGGTATTTTCAGTAACAGTAGGAACTGTCACTGAAAGCCTGTTTATTGGAAATCTTTGTTTTCCACACAGTTTTTCAGTGACAGTTAGGCAGTTTTAGTTTATATTTTATATATTATATTTATATATATATATATGTATATATATATGTGATTATTATGAGATATAATACTAGTATTATTATTTGTATATATTAGTTTATATATAATATATTATGTATAAGGATAATTAATATATCTATGTATCTTGAACATTACTTTGTGTGGATACCAATTGGGTTCAAAACCTTGATTCCTATTTGTTGCATTTAATATTCTATATTATTATTTAATATATTTAGTATTGTGAGGTTGACCTTGGTTTGACCATAGTTGACCATAGTTGACTTTAGTTGACTTTAGAGTTGACCATAGTTGACTTTTGACTTAGAATTGACTTATTGACCTAGAAGTTGACTAGTTTGACTTGTTCTCTTTTCGGGACCTTGTATTGATGTTGTATTCCATATCTAGGTCTTCGAGGCACCGAATCAGACATCTGTGAGACTGTTCATTGGACTTCAGGCGAGTACATTCTCTGATAGTTTCTCATTTATGATATCCTCTATGTTCATTGTATCTAGTGTAGATATCCATGTTCTCTTGACACTATGGTTACATGGACTGGTATATCCGGATCTCGTTATGAGATGTTATTCCTTGGTATATGGTGTATATGGTGCAAGTATTGTTTCATTGGTTATCTTGTACATGTACAGACACCGATTTTTGGGAGGAGTCGCTCTCTTCTTGGGGAATCTCGTGCCATAGCATACCGTGGTTGGATTTATTATACCAGTTGGGGGTGGGGAGTATTAGTATAGATATGTGATCAAATCCCTATTGAATAAAGTACTGGTAAATGAATAGTGTTGATCATAAACCGCACTTATGATTAGCCAGGCCGTATTGCATCTTGCCCAAGCCGATCACATGTTAAGCTAGTACTCACACACTTAGTCATTAGTATTCTTGTTTCATTGGCATATTGTTCATTATTGTATTTATTTCCAGTATTTCCTTATTGTACATATATCTCTTATATCTATTGTGCATCTTGGTTATCCATAGCTATTTACTGTTACATAGTTTTTATCATTGTTTGAGAACTGTTGTTAGGGTTGTACTCTGCTCCTTTCCTGACTGGATATATTTTTCCAGATGACACTGAGGAGTGGTACCCTACCTATTATGGACCCCAGGATGTTGTGGGTTTAGATTCTGAGACCCTGTCTCAAGAGGGACTTATCCCAACTGAGACAGTTGACCCTGGAGTTGTTGCCTCGTAGTATTCTTTTGTACTGGATTTGTCTCCAGCTTATCTTGTTACTTCTTCAGACTCATTGATGTATTATTTTAGACTCATGAGTTGTATTGTGACTATTCTATTCTTTATCTGATTCGTGCTCATTTCTATCTTAGTTCTGTGATTGAGTATACTATCATTATTGGTGGTTCATTATATTGTTAGATAGATTATCTAGACAGCGTTCTACTGCCGATTCTGCGGCGTAGGCTGGGCGTTGTTTCCGACTAGTACCCTTACACCGGGTGCGGGTCGTGACACGTTTCTGGTGGTGGCCCATGCAGGTCTAGCTTCACAAGTATGTGATGTCGTGGTAGTGCGACAACTTAGTTGTACTACCGCGAGCCTGCAATAGGATATAGGATATAGGCTGAGATACTCAATCACATCTAGGAAAATTCTTTTGATTCAACTATTCTCCTTTGACATTGATACTTGATCCCTTAAACTGTCCTTTCCTTGATATCTTACATCTTGTGCCATATTGATTCTTTCTTTCGCTTTGTCTCAGGATGCCGCCTAAGACTAGATCACAGCAGAGGAGAGCAGTTTCTGAGAGGTCTGCGACATCCCGAGGGCCTGCACCAGTCACTTCTCCGGTGATTGGAGTGTCAGCTGCTTTCGGAGGTCCACCACCTACTCAGAGGACTGTGCCAGCTGTATCTGAGGGGCTTCCACCTCCACCTCCTATGCCAGCAGAGGCGTCACAGATGTTTACACTATTTCGTGAGATGCTCGAGGCACAGAGGGCTCAGTCAGAGGCACATCAGAGGCAGACCGACGTTCTACGGCAGGGCATCGAGAGTGCTCATCATCTTGCTCGTGCTGTAGTTGAGAGAGGAGTTCCGGTCCAGCAGCAGGTTGTTCCTCAGGTTGCTCAGCTTCGGCCAGGCAACATTCAGGACTTCAAGAAACTGGAGCCTAGGGTTTTCAAAGGGACGGAGGGCATCGTCTATGCTGATGATTGGCTCGAGGACATTGAGCGTCTTATGAGGGTGTCCCGTCTTTCTGAAGATCTGAAGGTTGAGGCGGTAGGACTTCAACTGTTCGACGTCGCTCGCACTTGGTTCAGGAATGAGCCAGTTCTAGTTGACGCGGGACATTCTTGGGAGGTATTCAAGGACCTTTTCAAGAAGAAGTTTTTCGCCCGGATAGACAGGCTTGACTTGGGGAGACAATTTGAGAGTCTCATTTAAGGGAGCATGTCTGTGGAGGAATACATTGCGGAGTTCGGTAGGTTGAGCCGATTTGCAGAGTATTTGGTGAGGGAGCCGGAGGTTCGAGCTATTCATTTCCGTGAGGGTCTAAACTAGGAAGTGAAGATTCTCATTCCGTCTTTTTATGAGACATACTCGGAGATACTTGCGGAGGCACGCAAAGTTGAGCGGGATCTGGGTTTGAAGACCAAGAGAGACCGTGATTCTTTTCTGGGGGCCAACGGTAGTGCAGTCTCTGCCAAACGTCCTCATTTCCAGTCCAGACCTTTCCAGCAGCCACAGCAGAACCAGACTCCAGCTAGAGCACCTTTTCACCAGGCACCTCAGCAGCAGAGACAGTTACAGCAAGCTCCATGCAACTTCTGCAAGAAGCCCGACCATATCTGGGAAGTTTGCAGAAGGAGGCTAGGAGTTTGTCTGTATTGTGGTACTGAAGGGCATCAATCGAGGGAGTGTCCTCGTCGTGCAGTTCAGGGAGCAGCTCCAGCTCCGAGGGCACAGACGAGACCACCTGCAGCACAGCCTAGGGGACCGCTTCCGACACAACATCAGCGTTTTGTCCAGCATCAACAGCAGGGAGGTACTAGACAGGGACGAGCGTTTGCTATGACCGTCGAAGAGGAGGAACCCACCGGAGATGTTATCGCAGGTTCTATTCTTCTTGATTCCATTCCAGCTTTAGCTTTGTTTGATAGTGGTGCTTCCCATAGTTTTGTATCTGTTTCTTTTGCTCTAAAGTATGGTTTGGTAGCTGAGTCTTTGCTTAGGACTTGCAAGATCATGACCGGGGGAGGCATTATCCTGGTTAATGATATTTGCAAGGATCGGAGAGTTACTCTGGGAGGCCGAGAGTTGAGTGCGTGTCTACTTGTAATTCCACTTCCGAGCTACGACATTGTACTCGGGATGGATTGGTTGAGTAGGCACCGTGCTAGCATAGATTGTAGAGGAGGAAGAGTTTTGTTTGGTCCACCAGGAGAGCCAGAGTTCGAGTTTGCTAGAGGAGCTGCAGAGCAAGGCGAATGTATTATTTGTGGAGCTATGGTGGAAGACAAGGAGTTGCCGTATCCGTTGATAGCAGAATTCTTGGATGTGTTTCCTGAGGAATTGCCAGGATTGCCGCCAGATCGAGATGTTGAATTTTCTATAGACTTGGTGCCAGGTGCAGAACCAATTTTGCAGCATGTCTATAGGGTAAACAACAGCGAGCTGGTCGAGTTGAAGAAGCAGGTGGACGAATTACAGGATAAGGGGTTTATCAGATCGAGTTCTTCACCATGGGGAGCCCCGGTATTGTTTGTACCGAAGAAGGATGGATCGGTGCGCATGTGCATTGATTACAGGGCTTTGAATAATCTCACTATCAAGAATAAGTATCCTTTGCCACGGATTGATGATCTGTTTGATCAGTTGAGTGGTGCGAAGGTGTTTTCTAAGATAGATTTGAGATCAGGCTACCATCAGGTGAAGGTGAAGCCGGAGGACATACCGAAGACTGCTTTTAGAACTCGGTATGGTCAGTACGAGTTTATGGTGATGCCGTTTGGTTTGACTAATGCACCGGCGGTATTTATGAACTTGATGAACAAGGTGTTCCACCAGTACCTTGACAAGTTCGTGGTGGTGTTCATCGACGACATACTCATATACTCGAGGACACCGGAGGAGCATGAGGAGCATTTGAGGATTGTGTTGGATGTGCTGAGAAAGGAGAAGCTATATGGGAAGTTGTCCAAGTGTGAGTTTTTCTTGGATAAGGTGGAGTTCTTGGGGCATGTTGTGACTGGTGATGGTATTTCAGTGGATCCGAAGAAGATTTCAGCAGTGGAATCTTGGAAGACTTCGAGTTCAGTAGCAGAGATCAGGAGTTTCTTGGGATTGGCAGGCTATTACAGGAAGTTTGTGCAAGATTTTTCGAGGATTGCCGAGCCGATGACCAGACTCACGAGGAAGGATGTGGAGTTTATTTGGACGGAGGATTGCCAGGTTGCTTTTGAAGAGTTGAAGAAGAGGTTGACTTCTGCTCCTATTTTGACGTTGCCATCAGGGTCCGGAGGTTTCACTATTTATAGTGATGCATCGGGGAAGGGTTTGGGTTGTGTTCTTCAGCAGCATGGGAAAGTGATTGCCTATGCATCCAGGCAATTGCGTCCTCATGAAAAGAACTATCCTACCCATGATTTGGAGTTGGCAGCTGTCATTTTCGCCCTGAAGTTGTGGAAACATTATTTGTACGGAGAGCGTGTGGAGATCTTCACAGACCACAAAAGCTTGAAGTACGTTTTCACGCAGAAGGAGTTGAACATGAGGCAGCGTCGGTGGTTGGAACTGATGAAGGATTTTGATATCTCTTTGCAATATCATCATGGGAAAGCCAATGTAGTTGCCGATGCTTTGAGCAGGTATCCGGTAGCTATGTTCTTGACGCAGGATCGATATTTGTTGGAAGACTTGGAGAGCTTGGGCATTGAGGTGATTGTTCCTGGGTGTGCTATGCAGATGTAGGGATTGCAGATACACTCAAATTTGATGGACAGGATCAAGGCAGCACAGTATGATGATGTATCTTTGAGGAGTATCAGAGCTCAGGTGAGAGCAGGATTGGAGGATGATTTCACTATTGCAGAGGATGGATCTTTGAGACATGGAGTTAGATTGTGTGTGCCTAGTGGAGAGTTGCGAGAGGAGGTATTGCAGGAAGCACATCGCTCTCAGTATTCCATACATCCAGGTGCTAACAAGATGTATCGGAATATGCGAGAGAGTGTGTGGTGGTATGGCATGAAGAGGGAAGTGGCACAGTTTGTATCCAGATGCTTAGTGTGCCAGCAGGTGAAAGCCGAGAGGCAGAGGCCAGGAGGTTTACTTCAGCCATTACCCATTCCAGAGTGGAAGTGGGAACACATTACTATGGATTTTGTGTCCGGACTTCTACGATCTCCAGGAGGGAAAGACGCGATTTGGGTCATTGTTGATAGGTTGACCAAGTCGGCCCATTTTTTGCCTTTCAAAGTGGGTTTGTCTACGGAGAAGCTGGCAGAGATGTATGTGAGGCAGATCGTTAGGATACATGGAGTTCCCGTCAGCATAGTCTCAGATTGAGATAGTCGTTTCACTTCTCATTTCTGGAGGAGTTTGCAGGAGAGTTTGGGCACTCAGCTCAAGTTCAGTACTGCATATCATCCCCAGACAGATGGGCAGTCAGAGAGGACTATCCAGACTCTCGAGGATATGTTGCGTATTTGTGTACTAGATTTCGGGGGTTCTTGGGAGGACCATCTCCATTTGGTAGAGTTTGCTTACAACAACAGTTACCAGGCCAGTATAGAGATGTCACCTTTTGAAGCTCTATATGGTCGGAGGTGTCGTACTCCTTTGTCTTGGGACGATGTTGGAGAGAGAGTTTTTCTTGGGCCAGAGATGGTTGTGGATGCAGCAGAGAAGGTTCAGTTGATCAGAGACAGACTTCGAGTGGCGCAGGACAGACAGCGGCATTGGGCCGATAGCCATCGGAGACCTTTGAAGTTCGAGGTATAGTTTAGATTTTTGTTTTGTGTTTGTTCTTGGTTGTTTGTTATAGATTAAGTTCTTAAGTTGGTGTTTTGTTATAGGTGGGTAGTTTGGTGTTTCTGAGGATTTCTCCGACACGAGGCACGATTCGCTTCGGTGGAGGCGGAAAGCTTAGTCCGCGATTCATCGGACCTTTCACTATTCTAGAGAGGGTCGGTGCAGTTGCTTATAGACTAGACTTGCCACCTGCATTGGAGGGAGTGCACAATGTGTTTCATGTGTCGCAGTTGAGACGATACGTGGCAGATCCTAGTCATGTATTGGATCACTCGGAGATAGAGGTGGGCCCTACTCTTAGCTATCCAGAGCAGCCAGTTGAGATTCTGGATCGGAGAGAGAAGGTGCTGAGGAACCAGACTATTCCTTTGGTACGCGTCGCATGGAGGCATCACTCTCCGGGGGAGTCTACCTGGGAGAGAGAGGAGGAAATGCGAGAGCGTTATCCATATCTGTTTGTACCTTGAGGTATGTTATTTTATAGTTATGTTCTGTTCATTAGTTAGTTGTGATTCTTTAGTTCTGTTCTGTGATTTTCTGGGGGTAGTTTTCATCTTTGAATATCGAGGACGAAATTATTTTAAGGAGGGTAGACTTGTCACTACCACATTTTTAGGAAAGGGTATTTTAGTCTTTTTTCCTATTTAATTAAATATTGTGCATCGTAAATAATTATTTATTGTATTATTTAATTGTTGTTAGATGTTATTTAATTATTTTGGACTTATATTAGTGGACCCAAATAGTTTAGTTTGGACCCATGGACCAACATGAATTAATTAGTTAGACTTGGCCCATTTAGAAAGCCCATTGTTAAGGAGATGGATTAAATTAATTAAACCATTAGACTAGAAGCTTCCTTCCTTAATTATTTCTTCATGAGAGGCCCCAAGGGGTACATTGGACATTTCATAATTACTTGAGGGAGAGGTAGGGGCCGGCCTATATTAGAGGGGGGGGGGGGGGATTTCTCTCTCCTCTCATTTCATTTCAAATCTAGATCTAGAATTTCCCACTACCAAATTCCTTTCATTCCCATTCCATTTCCCTACCAAATTCATTTCAATTCCTTCCCAATTCACCATTAGAAAGTGGAGAAGCAAGGATCTAGAAGGAGGAAGCAAGGATCTACAAAGAGGAGCAAGGATCTACAATTTGGAAGCAAGTTCATCTCAATTGGAGGTTTCATTGGGAATCCATCTCCCAATAGGTATAATTCAGTTTTTCCCATTAAAATAGATTCTAAATCTGAGATTTAATCATGTAAAATCAACCCATATGTATGTACTATCCATAGGACTTGGTTTTGTGTTCATAGGAGACCCATGGAGAAAGTTATGGTGCTTTTTGTGTCAATTTTGTGGGAATTCCGAATTGACATTTTGTTGTGTGTGTCAATTGATCCTATAGATCAATTGGGCATGTACTTATGTGTTTGGGGCTAGTGTCGTGTCCACAATTGGGTACGTGTAGGTCGTATCCCAACAATTTGGTGATACGTGTCGTTTTGGGGATTTTCCTCCGACACGGGACTTTGTACATGTCGTATTTTGACACGGACACATAGATCTACATTTGACACTTTGATTTGTTCATAAATAATATTTGTGACTTGTTTGTGTCCTTCGGGGTGCAATTGGTTGTGCGTTGGACTCTTGTCGCATGTGTATCCTAGATCTAGTGGGATACGGTGTGATACTTTCCAATTGTGTGTATTTATGTATAGATCTAATTATTTATGTTTTAATTCTTGAATTATAAATTAGTAAATATATATAGATGTTATATATTTATTTTAGTGTATTTATTATGGTATTTATTGTAGCATAGATCTATATATTTTTATGTGTGCTAATATGATGTATAAATATATATGTAGCTTTCTTTACATGCATTTATATATGTTACCACTAGTTAATACAATAAATTATATATAAATGTTTTATAAAATATATTTATGTGTTTAAATAAGTAATTATATTAATTATAATTATTATGTAATTATTTGTATATTAATGAATGTATTTTTATGTATGCATTTAACCATGTTAAAATATGTACATAGTTGTGTATTGTAGCTTTTAATAATTATCTCTATATATAGGATTATGTATATATAAGTATTTATTTAGTTATTTGTTTTATATATATATATATTGAGTTATATATTTATATATTTTATTTATATATATTTATATATATTAATTGTTTTCAGTAACAGTAGGATTAATGACAGAGAACTGTCATTATTAGAACGGTTACAGCAGCAGCCGCTGTAACAGTGGCGGCGGGTTATTAATGACAGAGCCGCCACTGTCATTAATAACCGCATGCAGCAGCGGGAATTCACAGCAGTTGCGACGCAGACTTTGGTGACAGTTGAAAACTGTCACAAAAGGAGTGATAGCAGTGCAGTTGCACAGCGGTTTAGGCGACGGTGTTTTCAGTAACAGTAGGAACTGTCACTGAAAGCCTGTTTATTGGAAATCTTTGTTTTCCACACAGTTTTTCAGTGACAGTTAGGCAGTTTTAGTTTATATTTTATATATTATATTTATATATATATATGTATATATATATGTGATTATTATGAGATATAATACTAGTATTGTTATTTGTATATATTAGTTTATATATAATATATTATGTATAAGGATAATTAATATATCTATGTATCTTGAACATTACTTTGTGTGGATACCAATTGGGTTCAAAACCTTGATTCCTATTTGTTGCATTTAATATTCTATATTATTATTTAATATATTTAGTATTGTGATGTTGACCTTGGTTTGACCATAGTTGACCATAGTTGACTTTAGAGTTGACCACAGTTGACTTTTGACTTAGAATTGACTTATTGACCTAGAAGTTGACTAGTTTGACTTGTTCTCTTTTCGGGA
Source organism: Iris macrosiphon (assembly GCA_036927795.1). Classification (NCBI taxonomy): domain Eukaryota; kingdom Viridiplantae; phylum Streptophyta; class Magnoliopsida; order Asparagales; family Iridaceae; genus Iris; species Iris macrosiphon. The sequence goes on along the minus strand of JAYESA010000010.1, from coordinate 64,617,425 downwards.
CCTTGTATTGATGTTGTATTCCATATCTAGGTCTTCGAGGCACCGAGTCAGACATCTGTGAGACTATTCATTGGACTTCAGGCGAGTACATTCTCTGATAGTTTCTCATTTATGATATCCTCTATGTTCATTGTATCTAGTGTAGATATCCATGTTCTCTTGACACTATGGTTACACGGATTGGTATATCCGGATCTCGTCATGAGATGTTATTCCTTGGTATATGGTGTATATGGTGCAAGTATTGTTTCATTGGTTACTTGTACATGTACAGACACCGATTTTCGGGAGGAGTCGCTCTCTTCTTGGGGAATCTCGTGCCATAGCATACCGTGGTTGGATCTATTATACCAGTCGGGGGTGGGGAGTATTAGTATAGATATGTGATCAAATCCCTATTGAATAAAGTACTGGTAAATGAATAGTGTTGATCACAAACCGCACTTATGATTAGCCAGGCCGCATTGCATCTTGCCCAAGCCGATCACATGTTAAGCTAGTACTCACACACTTAGTCATTAGTATTCTTGTTTCATTGGCATATTGTTCATTATTGTATTTATTTTCAGTATTTCCTTATTGTACATATATCTCTTATATCTATTGTGCATCTTGGTTATCCATAGCTATTTACTGTTACATAGTTTTTATCATTGTTTGAGAACTGCTGTTAGGGTTGTACTCTGTTCCTTTCCTGACTGGATATATTTTTTCAGATGACACTGAGGAGTGGTACCCTACCTATTATGGACCCCAGGATGTTGTGGGTTTAGATTCTGAGACCCTGGCTCAAGAGGGACTTATCCCAACTGAGACAGTTGACCCTGGAGTTGTTGCCTCGTAGTATTCTTTTGTACTGGATTTGTCTCCAGCTTATCTTGTTACTTCTTCAGACTCATTGATGTATTATTTTAGACTCATGAGTTGTATTGTGACTATTCTATTCTTTATCTGATTCGTGCTCATTTCTATCTTAGTTCTGTGATTGAGTATACCATCATTATTGGTGGTTCATTATATTGTTAGATAGATTATCTAGACAGCGTTCTACTGCCGATTCTGTGGCGTAGGCTGGGCGTTGTTTTCGACTAGTACCCTTACACCGGGTGTCGGTCGTGACATTAGCTACTCCATGAGTCTGTGCGTCTTCCAAAGTCATCGCTGGAGCTTGTTCACATTCTTTCAGTTGATTCCTCTGCTGCTGTTGAGCCTGCTGGAAGATTGTTGTTTGTGGTGCCAAGGGTGGCCTCGGCTGATTCCCTCCTGGGGCTGGTGGTCTGACTCCTTCAACTCTCGTTTGCGGTGCTTCCAATGCTGGAGAGGCTGGCGTTGGTGCTGGTGACATTAGCGCTCTTTCTCGACGTTCGGGGCATTCCTTTAATAAATGCTGACTGGATCCGCAAGCTAAGCATAATTTCCTTTTTCGTCTGCACTCGTTCTCAATATGGCCTCGCCTGCGACAATATGGACAGACAGGTAGTACTTGCGGAGATGCTTCTGGTGGCTGGTGCATGTGAGACTTCTTTGTAACTTCTTCCTGTGGTGCTCCGGTTGGTGCTGATGTGGCTGGTTGATGAATCATTACTGCTTTCTCTCGATGCTGAGCATAGTCCTTAGCGAAGTGTTGACTGGTTTCGCAAATCAAGCATAATCCTAACTTGCGTCTGCATTCTTTTTCAATATGGCCTATCTTGCCACAATAGTAACAAGTAGGAAGGAATGAGGCTCTGGGTGCTGCTCTCGGCGGTGGTTTATCTGCGGTCGCTTTGCAGCTTTTTCCCGTTGTGCTTGGTCCGGTGCTGATGCATACGGCCGCTTCTGGCTGGGCTCTATCCTTGTGTTGCACTCCATGGCCTGTGCTGTAGTAAGAACGTCCGTTGCAACGGAGCTAATTGTCTTTCGTAGCTCAGAGCTAAATCTGTCGATGAACTTCTCGACTTGGATCTGCTGAGCTTCTTCTTGAACCTTCTGATGGGCTTGGATCATCGCGTAGAACATTCGAAACATTTGTTGTTCGTCCATAGCCTGCCCTTGTGGAACGGTAGGCGTCGGTGGAGCCAACTGCGTCGATGGTGGAACGTCATCTTCCTGGATTCTCGAGGCATGCTGACTTGCTTGCTGTGATGATGGACCTTCACTAACTGGTGTCACTTCATCTCCATTGGTTATCACAGCACCTTGTGATGATCTTGCAGGAGTCTCGTCGTTTGCTCGTGGATCCATAACTCTGCAACCAAAATAAACGATAAGAGGCACACAGGAATCAAGGTAGGATGCAAGTCAAGAATTTAATTCGAATCCGATATAGATGTCAAGAACGATTCAGCAAGTGGATGAGATCCTAAAACTTATCCTATTCCTATTGTAGGCTTGCTCGGTCCCTAAGTTGAAATCGAACAATTTAGTCGTAGACCTGCATGGGCCACCACAAAAACCATGTCACGCCCCAGTCCCAAAATATCGAGAGACCGGACTCGTGGCAATGGCCAACAGCACACACAGATGGACAAACCCAATTTAATGGATCCATCGGGGCATGCTTAAGCTATAATATAACAATAAATAGGTCCAATAATACAAGTCACAGTCTATACTAATCTCATCCACAACAGATAATCACAGATCAAATGCCAGAATAAATGTAAGTAAATATAATCTGACATATCTCAATAAAAGTATCTCGGAGAACAATCCGAGAGTGAGTCTGATACATCAATGCAATAGACTGGAAATAGAATAACAAGAAACAGAAATAAATGAGTATCTCACGCCAATACTCAGGAGAGTCCTCTGGTATGATCTCGTCCTCGGCTCCTGGATCTGCTCCAATGTAGGCACCTGCTTCTGCTCCTGCTAATGCTCCTGTACTGTATAACTCTGGGTGGACCTCGTCTGCCAATCCTGGGGACATAATCCGGATCCAGGTCCTCAGGGGACATAGCAAGGTACAAAATAACTCAAGCCAAATAATGCAGTGCAGAGAATAAATGAATAAATATAGGCAAAATATGTAATCATCTGTGTGAAATGCAAGAGAGAGCATCAATAGTACTCAGGCTGAAACAACTACAAGCTCTGTGTAGGGGAACCGGTAGCAGTGATATCATGAGGTGGTCTAGCTCAGCGGGAGACTGAGTAGCCGGCATAATATAGTCAACCTGTAGTCTGTGGGTCTCTCCAGCAATAGATGGAACAATAAGGAAGTACTAAATAACCAGCTAAGTGATATGTAAGATGAGAGCAGCACTAGAACTCAGGCTGAAGCCACTACAAGCTCTGTGTCGGGGAGCCGGTAGCAGCAGTAATAATGAGTAATGGGCCAAGCTCGGGCTTAGAGTCTTGTGCCTCACAATAATAGGGGGTATATATATATGATCAGCCTGTAGCCTGTGTGTCTCTCCCCACCCAATGTAATCACACGTCTCATGTCCATGATGCCTCATGTCCATGTCACGCACAATCATATCTAATGCACAAGTCATATAATAGCTAAGAATATAATGTCTATGTCAAGTCCTGTATCCTATACAGAATCACCATGAATATCTCAGGAAGATCATGTCTGATGAATGGTGTCAAGTGTCCTGGGTTATAGTGTACTTGATAAGACAAGTACGAGAATATAAAGGGGTCACGAATGTCCATCTCTAGATGACAATACACAACACCGCGTACGGTGTTGGCACCCGACTAATAATCGGACGCTGAGTAAGTCACACGGTCCTAGGTTAAGCATTCACAGCAATATAATGAAGCAAGGAAACTATGTAACAATACTGCAGAGTTTGGCAAGGTACACTTGCCTGGGGTTCTAGCTCCAACTGTAGCTCTGGTCTCAGTGTGATCTGCAGGTACTACTCCGGTTGCTGAAATAAACATCACCATTAGATTCAGAAAATATCAAATAGCTAGAAACGTCTGTCCTTGAGTCCAATTTGGACACAAGGGCGAAAATGATAGTTTCCGGTCAAAGCGGGGTCCACATGTGGGCCGCTTTGCACCGAAAACCGTGTCAGGGTCAAAGGTCTCCAAATTCGTCCAATTTAGTGTCAACAAGTCAGGAACGATGATACGAACCAAACGGAACTTCCAGAATTGGATTCCGATGAGCCGATCACAAAATCGCCCGTCAAATGGAGCCTGTGGGGCCCACGACACGCGATTTTGTCAACGTTCTCAGAATCGAACCAAACTTGGGTCACAGGACCAGCGTATTGCTACGAGTCCGATGGCGCAAGTTTCGTCTCGATCCAACGTGTGTACACAAAGTTACAGCGTGTTCCAGAATGGACGGATACGGGGCGTTGTCGGCGGATACGCGTTGATTCTGGTGTGCACGCACATCCGAATCGACTTCTGCGAAATCCCACACGTCCTTATCAACGTCGCGCACGTTTCGGTAAAGACCGCGTGCGACCAAGTCGTCCCGTTTGGCGGGGCGTACTCAGTTCCGGGGTGAAACATGGCGTTGTTTTTCCTGTTTTTGGATCGCGGTTCGTGATCACCACAGGACGCGATGCACCGAACGGGTCACACGGACATCGAGGGGGTTATACAGTCTACGCGACGCAACTGACGGAATTGAAAATGGGTCAACGAGTAGAGAGAACGGGATACCTGAACAGGGCTCCAGAAACGGCATTTTCTCGTGTCCGTGTGTCGAGTTCGAAGTGTCCGGGTCCTGTGTCCACCCTAGGTTTAGGGATTTGGGCTGCCGGAGAGTCGCTGCTGGCCGGGGCGGCTCGCTGGAGGAGGGCGGCTCGACGAGGGCTGCTGTCGGACGGCCGGAGGCGTGCGGCGAGGTGCTGGGAGGAAGTCGCGGCGGAGCTAGGGGGAAGAAGGAAGAAGATGGTGGTGGTGCTCCAGGCGGAGGAGGAAGATGGCTTCGACGGAGGCGGCTAGGGCATCACGACAGAGGAGATGCCGAGGTCGGGGGCGAGTGCTGGAGGGAGACGGCGGGTCAGGCGAGCCGGGTGGAGTCGTCGTCGGGTCTCGGTAGCGGGGAGAACAGGGTGGAGGAGTTAGGGCTGCTGTAGCGGAGCCGCGGCGGGTTTGTGGAGTCGAGCAGAGGGGAACGGGTCGACGTGGGGTCTGAGGGCTGCTCGAGGCGGGGAGTCGAGCGGCGGATGCGGGCGGCGCTCGCAGGAGAAAGAGAAATCGACCGGTGGTCGTCTGGCTGGTCGAGGCAGGAAGTCACGAGGAGAGGGGGCGACGGCCTAGGGTTTCCGACGAAGTAGGTCGAAGGAAGATGACGGCGCGGCGGCTAGGGTTTTCGAGGGCTGGGCACGGATGTCGAGGCGGGAATTTATAGGCTGTGCACAGTAAATCCGGCGGAGGCTAGGGTTCCAATTGGGTTTCGGGTCCGGGTCGGGTTTGGCTCGGATCCGACCCGACCCGACCCGACCCAATATGCGGTTGGTTCAGCCAGATTGGGGTTCGGTTCAGATTTGGGTTTGGTTCGGTTTAATAAGCCAATAGTTTTTAGGGCTTAAAATGCTACTCCGGAGTCCAATAAATTTACAGAAAAATACCCCATTTCCGGTTTTCCATTTTAAACCATAAAATATTATTTCCATAATATTTTAACATGAATTAACCATAATTAAAAATCATTAAATTGCCAAAGGCCTAGGTTTTAAATACAGAGAAATCCTGGAAAATTACAGAAAAATCCAAATTAACAATTCTGAAAATCAGGGGGCTTACACATCGTGCTAGCTGGGGACGGGGAGATATTAGTAGATTATGTGATCATATCCAACCTACATGCATCATAGCTTACCCATACCTCACGTCGGTGCAGCCTGACCATTACATGCCTCATAGCCTGTTACATGTGATTAGCCTGACTATTGCTCGCATCATAGCTATCCGGATGGTTAGCCTGACCTTACATGAATCATAGCTAATCATATGTAACAAGCCTGATCAGTCCCAAGTCGATCACATGATATGCTGATGTTTTACACACTTAGCTAGATAGTCTATACATGTATCTCTAGTTTATTGATCTAGCATTTCCTTATGTTCTAGTTACTGTTCTAGCATTCACATATATTCCAGTTCATCATTCTAGCATGCACTTATACTTCTGTTCATTGCTAGTTGTACCATTGATGATGACTTATGCTCCAGTATTTCTATTTCCAGTATTTTATTATTCCAGTATTGTTTATTGCCAGTATTTGTATCCATCTTATATTTTTTTACACAGTATTATAGTTTTTGTGAATATACATGGAACTGCTGTTAGTGCTTGTACTTCGCTCCAATCCTGACTGGATATTTTTTTTAGAGGAGCTTGAGGATTTCTGTCCCACACATTATGGACCCGGTATAGATGCAAACTACATGCCAGAGAGCTTAGATGAGTCTATTCCATTAGAGGAGACACTACCTGCAGCTATTTAGACAGTATTTATCTTATGCATTTGAGACTTATTTTGAGGTTATTTCAGTTATATTGAGACTAATATGGAGTTTAATTTGAGACTTGTGGAGACTTTTTATGTTGGATAGCTAGACTGTGGTTTACCTCTATTTTGAGACGTTGTGTTTGACTTATGTCATTCTTTCTTATCTTTTATCGTGCCATTTATATTCTTATAGCTATTGTGATTGAGAATACATTATGAGATGTTGAGAGATGTTTATTTCATTGTACTCCTTATGGAGTTGATATCATTGACAGGTTGTGAGTTATGTTTAGTATATTATTGAGACCTAGACAACGTTCTACCGCCGATGCTGCGGCGTAGGCTGGACGTACCTACGTACTCGTGCCCAAATTTCGGGTGTGGGTCGTGACACATTTTTAGTGGTGGCCCATGCAGGTCTAGCTTTGTAAGTTGTGTGATGTCGTGGTAGTGCGGCAACTTAGTTGTACTACTGCGAGCCTGCGATAGGATATAGGAAATAGGATTTAGAATGAGAGTATACTCAATCACAACTAGGAAATTCTGATCTTACAATGCTATTCTGAGTAATTACTTCCTTTGGAATTTTACTGTCCTTCCTTGATGATATCGTATCTATTACCCTGATTGATTCTTTTCGATCTGTCTTCAGGATGCCGCCGAAGACTAGGTCTCTGAGATTGGGAGCAGCAGCTTCAGAGAGGTCTGCCACCTCTGGACTTGACGAACAGACATCTGGAGTTCCTCCTACATCTCCTGTTCATGTGGGAGTATCTGCAGCTTTTAGGATTCCTCCTCCACCTATTCCGAGGGTTGCCCCAGCTGTGACGGACAACCTTCCACCACCATAGGCTCCAATTCCCGGAGGTGTGCCCACTGATGGGGCACAAATATTCACACTGATCCAAGGCATGTTAGAAGCCCAGAGAGTGACAGCAGAAGCTTAGCGTGTTCAAGCTGAGGCTTAGAGGGTGCAAGCAGAGGCACACCAGGCACAGACAGAGCTAATGAGAGAGAGCATGGAGAATGCTCATCAGGTGGCTCTCCAGGCTGTGGAGAGAGTAGCACGACAACAACAGCATCCTGGCCAACAACAACAGAGGCCAGGTACTATAGTGGACTTTAAGAGAATGATGCCTCGAGAGTTCAAAGGCACCGAAGGGATACTCTACGCTGACGAATGGCTAGAAGATATAGAGAGGAACTTGCGTTTAGCTCAGATTCCAGAGATTCTTCAGATCGAGGCCGCTGGCAGTCAAATGTTTGATATCGCGCTGATATGGTATCGTACAGAGCCGAGACTTACTGATGTAGGACTTACTTGGGAGGACTTCAAGGAGCTCTTCAAGGAGAAGTTCTTTCCTGACGTAGCTTTGGGAGCATTGGAAAATCAGTTTCATGACTTGGTCCAAGGAAGCATGTAATACGCCACGGAGTTTTGCCGTTTGAGTCGATTCGCGCCATCGATGATTCGAGACCCAGGAGACAGAGCTCGAAAATTCAGAAAGGGATTGAATAGAGAGATCAAGTCTCATACTTCGGGACGACGCACTGCTACATTTGAGGGTATTCTGATGGATGCCCAGATTGCTGAAGATGACTTGAACCTCAGGCCCATGAGAGGACGCGGCACTTCTGGAGGAACAAGTGGTAACACATGACCGGCCAAGTGCCCACACTTTCAATAATAACATAGGCCGTACCAGCAGCAGCAGCCATAGAGACAGAATCAAACCGTTGCCCAGTGTACGTATTACGGGAAGATGGGACATACCAGAGATATCTGCAGGAAGAGGTTGGGTACATATTTGTCGTGTGGATCGTCAGCACATCAGATGAGGGACTGTCCATCTATTCAGACTCGTCAGGGTGGAACAGCCGCTCAAAGAGGACCAGGAGGCCAGCAGAGGGGACCTCCACTTCCACCACAGCATCAGAGGTTTGCTTAGCACCAGCAGCAAAGAGGAGAACCACAGGGACGTGCATACACCATGACGATTGAGGAGGCCGAGCCAGCTGGAGACGTGATTTTAGGTTCAGTTTCTCTCGATTCTATTCCAGCACTTGCATTATTTGATTCTGGCGCTTCCCATAGTTTCGTATCTGTATCTTATGCTCTTAAGCATAATTTAGAAACGGAACCATTAGATAGGACTTGCAAGATCATGACTGGAGGAGGTATTATCCTAGTCCTTGAATATTGCAAGGATCGAAGAGTATCATTGGGAGGTCGAGAGTTGAGCGTGAGTTTACTCGTTATGCCACTTCCGGGATACGATATTGTACTCGGAATGGACTGGTTGAGTAGACACCATGCTACTATAGATTATCGCGGAGGCAGAGTAATACTTCAACCACCAGGAGAGCCAGAGTTTGAGGTCGCCAGAGGAGCAGCAAAGCAGATCGACAGAGGCCAGGTGGATTGCTTCAACCTTTACCCATTCCAGAATGGAAGTGGGAGCACGTGACTATGGACTTCATTTCAGGGCTTCCACGTTCTCTAGGAGGAAAGGACACAATTTGGGTCATCATAGATAGGTTGACCAAATCAGCCCACTTCTTACCATTCAAAGTGGGTACATCGACAGAGAGGCTAGCAGAGATGTACGTGCGGTAGATTGTCAGATTACATGGAGTTCCTGTGAGTATCGTCTCGGATCGGGATAGTCATTTCACTTCCCATTTCTGGAGGATTTTGCAGGCTAGATTGGGCACTCAGCTCAAGTTCAGTACCACGTATCACCCCCAGACAGACGGGCAGTCTGAAAGGACTATTCAGACTCTTGAAGATATGCTATGCACTTGCGTTTTGGATCTCGGAGATTCTTGGGAGGATCATCTACACCTTGTAGAGTTTGCTTACAACAACAGCTACCAGGCCAGAATTGAGATGTCACCATTCGAGGCTTTATATGGACGAAGGTATCGTACGCCGTTATCTTGGGATGATGTTGGAGAGAGAGCCTTGTTAGGACCAGAAATGGTCGTGGATGCAGCAGAAAAGGTGAAGCTCATCAGAGACAGAATGCGAGTGGCGCAGGACAAACAACGACATTGGGCCGATAGCCACCGTAGACCCCTAGAGTTTCAGGTATAGGTTTTATTATTTTGGTTTGTGATTATTTTGTTTTAGATTGCATGTTAAGATTGTTTGTTCTAGGTTGGCAATTTGGTGTTCCTACGAATTTCTTCGACACGGGGCACGATTCATTTTGGTAGAGGCAGAAAACTTAGTCCACGATACATCGGACCTTTCGGTATTCTTGCAAGGGTCGGTACAGTGGCCTATAGACTGGACTTGCCGCCTGCTCTAGATGGAGTACATGACGTATTCCACGTGTCGCAGCTAAGATGGTACATAGAAGATCCTAGTCATGTACTAGATCACTCGGAGATCGAGGTTGGACCGACTCTCAGCTATCCCGAATAACCCGGAGAGATCTTGGATCATAGAGAGAAAATATTATGGAACCAGACTATTCCTTTGGTTCGTGTTGCATGGAGACATCACTCTCCAGGTGAGTCGACCTGGGAGAGAGAGGACGAAATGCGCGAGTAGTATCCGTATCTCTTCGAGACTTAAGGTATAATTCTTTGTTTGATTGTTTGTTCTTGTGCTAGTTTATTTTAATTTTGAGGACAAAATTCTTTTAAGGAGGGTAGACTTGTCACTACCACATTCCAGAATAGGGGTATTTTAGTATTTTTATCTATTTAATTTAATGTGTTAATATTGCATGATATTTATTTATATTAATTACTATAATTTTTAATTGATTGTTGTACCTTGTCGTTGCTTCGATAATTGGAGCACTACTCTAGCCATTGCCTTCCTACAAATTTTATACCCTTATCCTAGACGTGCCAGCCTTCTATTTGATCCTTGTGTAACTCATAAATATGCTCTCTTGTGCTTTATTTTAGTCACACAATATTCGTCGCAGACATTTATATTTAGTTCTAAATAAATGCAACTTTAAACCCTTCTACGTTCCAATCAAAATTGGAGACACAATCTCGACCTATTTTGAGCAACCCAAATTATGATAGTATTCTACTCCGAGTCTTCCACATCCATGATATTTGTGTCCCACCTAATTTTAATCCCATGTACTTCTAATTAATTTAGAACACCAATTATATTAATTTTAATTAAATTAATCCAAAAACTCTATCTTGTATAATTTTTTAATTGTTGGGCACTTTTATGCAAAAGTGCATTGAGGTGTCTACACCCCATTGGACCAACACATGAAGAAACCCCAATTTTCTTTATGAGATTTTTCTCCATAATTTTTGGAGTGTGTAACACTCAACATCAACCCTCATTAAACCTTAGCCCTCCATTTTGAAACAATGCAATCCTAGCCCTCCAAATATCTACATGTAAGCCAAGGCCCCTTTCCAAGGAGTGTTGACTGGCCCAACTACCTAGGTCAACCTCAAAACCCTATTTCCCACACACATATATATATCTTTTCCTTACTTTTCATCACCCCAATACCAAAACTATTCCTAGCCGAACCCCTCCTTACCTCTCCTGTTCATCATCTCCCCCAGACCCGCCGACCGGAGCAGCCGTGTCCGTCCAACGCAACCCGCCTGTCAGCCCCTTCCTCCCTGCTCGCAAACCCGACCAACTGAATCCCAACCTTGCCATCATCGCCGGAGCCCCGGTGAACTCGACCCCACGACAGCACCGTATCCACCCTCATCCCTTAACCGCTGACAGTGATCCCGCCGATCGCCTGAGCACTTCCCGTCTATGACTGAACCACTGACAGTGATCCCGCCGACCGCCAATACCACCAGACTCCATGACTGGACCGTCGGACCCCGGAACATCCCGACTGGACCGAACAATACCCCGCCAACTTTCCTCGCCTGAGCCGACACCACCACTCCTCGTCGACATCCCTCCTCGACTGAACGCCACGGTAGCCACCTGATCACCCGCCGGACCTCATTGAACGACCCCGTCACGACTGAAATCGACCCCGTCTTCCCTCATGACTCGACGTCGAATACCCCCTCGTGCACTTGTACGCCGAGGCAAAGGTGCGAAGTGTTATCTTGTGATTTTGTTCGTATGTGAATGATGTTAGGATTTAGTGTGTCATTAGATATTGATTGCTAGACGTTATGCAAGTAAAACCAAATTTGTATGCGTATACGTATGCGTATGAGTATTATAGTCAAATTGATACATATATAAAAATATGGATGTATATATATATAAGTAATTAACTACTAATACTAGTTATGAACATATTTGTATATGTACTGTATGCCCCTAGTGTTAATTATGGAGATCCCATATTTACATTGACTATGTGACCCTGATAATTGTGAGTTGACTGCCTTATGTACACTGACGTACTGACGAGACATATGTTAGTGATTGACTGTCTGATTATGCACAGAATTTGAGGACATGACACCCGTGCAGTTAGATGCACATTCAACCCAGCTAGTTGACCAGTATCACCCCTAGCGTAGTCTCTGAGTTCAGTGTATTTATGATGGTGTGTATGCTAGTGTAATGACTGATGCAGTATTATTATTAAATGATGTCTATAGGACTGTTGGATTATTCAGACAAGACCTCGAAAACAGGACATTGGTATTGCCAGCAGAGGACCACAAGCGAGTACATTCTCTGACAGTTTTTATTATGTTGATTATCTCTATGATTCTAGTTGTATAGCGTACATGATTTCGACACTATGTATACACTAGTTGGCATCATTGAGACCAATCACGAGGAGTCGTAATTTGGAATCCATCGTGCTAGCTGGGGATGGGGAGATATTAGTAGATTATGTGATCATACCCAACTCTACATGCATCATAGCTCACCCACACCTCACGTCGGTGCAGCCTGACCATTATATGCCTCATAGACTGTTACATATGATTAGCCTGACTATTGCTCGCATCATAGCTATCCAGATGGTTAGCCTGACCTTATATAAATCATAGCTAATCATATGTAACAAGCCTGATCAGTCCCAAGCCGATCACATGATATGCTGATGTTTCACACACTTAGCTAGATAGTCTATACATGTATCTCTAGTTTTTTGATCTAGCATTTCCTTATGTTCTAGTTACTGTTCTAGCATTCACTTATATTCCAGTTTATTGTTCTAGCATGCACTTATACTTCTGTTCATTGCTAGTTGTACCATTGATGATAACTTATGCTCCAGTATTTCTATTTCCAGTATTTCATTATTCCAGTATTGTTTATTGCCAGTATTTGTATCCATCTTGTATTTCTTTACACTATATTATAGTTTTTGTCAATATACATGGAACTGCTGTTAGTGCTTGTACTTCGCTCCAATCCTGACTGGATATTTTTTCCAGAGGATCTTGAGGATTTCTGTCCTACACATTATGGACCCGGTATAGATGCAGACTACATTCCAGAGAGCTTAGATGAGTCTATTCCATTAGAGGAGACACTACCTGCAGCTATTTAGACAGTATTTATCTTATGCATTTGGGACTTATTTTGCGGTTATTTCAGTTATATTGAGACTTATGTGGAGTTTAATTTGAGACTTGTGGAAACTTTTATGTTGGACAGCTAGACTTTGGTTTACCTCTATTTTGAGACGTTGTGTTTGACTTATGTCATTATTTTTTATCTTTTATCGTGCCATTTATATTCTTATAGCTATTGTGATTGAGTATACATTATGAGATGTTGAGAGATGTTTATTTCATTGTACTCCTTATGGAGTTGATATCATTGACAGGTTGTGAGTTATGTTTAGTATATTATTGAGACCTAGACAGCGTTCTACCGTTGATGCTGCGGCATAGGCTGGACGTACCCACGTACTCGTGCCCAAATTCTGGGTGTGGGTCGTGATAGGCCCCATGTGCATGTTTTATTATTTTGCTTAGTTGGATGTTTTATTGTATTTTATGATTCTATGCGTATTATAAATGATTGTAAATGCATGAGAACTTAGTGACCATGTGTTGTACCTGACTATATGTCTAACCCGACTATGAGTAGAAATAGACTATGCGGCCAAGTGACTTGCTTGTAATATGCACCCCCTTGTCTAGTTACAGCCGTGACCGTCGTACCACATTCTATACCTTGTATGGAGGAGCTGGCCATATCCATCTCCGTATTCCGGTACTGGGGCATGACAAAATCCAACTGTAGTCTAGAATATACAGATCATGTAAGCCATCATGGCAGAAATGTCACGAACAAAATATGAGCTAAACATGTGCTCATTGGCTAAACACCGCAAAAGAATATACATAAGTTAGTGGGTGAATTAGAACAAAATCCACTCAGGCACTTGGCTTGGGGTCCTCCGGGTAGACGTCATCGAGCGGAAGATACGACAGACCCTCTGGTTCGGCTACTAAATTTGGCCATACAAAAACAGTGGAGTCAAAACCCCAAATAACAAAGTACCACAAGGAAGCCATAAAGGTAAACTAAAATCAACATGCAAGCATAATACAGAAAAATAGTAAACAAGGAACATAATGAAAGTAAATATGTGCATCATGATCAGTATAAAGTAAATAGGTACAACGAAACATGTAAAAATAAATAGGAATATAAGCATATAAAGTAAACTGGCAGGAACATAAACATGTTAGGATCAGTATATAGAAGAACATGAAAATAAATATGTATAACATGATAAAGAATAATAAATTAGAATATTATAGGAACAATGAACTGGAGCATAACATAAATAACACTAGACAATAAATTAATTAATCAAGACCAATCATGAAGTACAACTTGCTATCATTAGCTAATAAGGGTTATCACAATCCTGGTTATTAGCACATACAATTTGAGAAACCAAGGTCACATGAGCTATAGTATATCCAAGCTATCCAGGCAAAATTAATGATCATGAACTATGTACCAGAACTGCAACACTCGACTGTGTGCTAGAAGTGTGCCTCTCACATCATAGAGATCTAAATCCAAATGGTGTGGCCGGGATAATGGGACTACATGCAACCTCTAAAGCTCCCCTCATAATGAATCTATGTGATTAATCTAGTTATTAATCCTGAACAGTTTAATCAAGAATTTCCGACCGTGGCATCCGAGGATCCATCTTAGACATGAGATTTCTCCATCAAAAAAAATATAAGACTAGACAATAATATTATCAAGCACAATCAGGAGACAAGATATGAAAGTAATAACATTGCAAACAATCAGGAAATATTAGTGTGTTACTACGAGCCACAATAAGAATAATACAAGAATCTTGAGCTATGAGTGCGCTACGATGGGCTACTATCAAGAATCATGATATGGATCAATACAAAAACATGAGTACGCTACTACGAGCCACTATATGAAAATCAATACAGAAATCATTAGTGCTCTACCATGTGCAACTATATAAAAGTCAATATGGAGATCAGTACATGTGCGTGGCAATACGAGCCACTAAAGGAACAAGATCGTGCAATAACATGATGTCAGTGAAGGACATGTGCTCATATCAAGTATATAGTGTATATAATATCCCTAAACTTGTAAACTCCCTCGACCAAAATTAGGCCTGCTTGGCTTAGATAGAGAAACTAGGGCTAGTTTTGAATCCAACTAGAAATAGAATACGGCATTTTATTTAATTTTACAATATTTATATCACTTAGTGCACCTTACCGTTGCTTTGATAATTGGAGCGCTACACTAGCAATTGCCTTCCTACAAATTTCACACCCTTGTCCTAGACGTGCCCGCCTTCTATTCTGACTTTTGTGTAACTTATAATTATGCTCTCTTGTGCTACATTTTAGTCGCACAATATTCGTCGCAGACGTTTATATTTAATTCTAAATAATTCCAACTTTGTATCCTTGTGCGTTCTAATTGAAATTGGAGACACAATCTTGACCCGTTTTGTGCAACCCAAACTATGATAATATTCTATTTTGAGTCCCCTATGTCCATGACATGTGTCCCACATAATTTTAGCCCCATGTACTTCTAATTAATTCAAGAACACCATTTGCATTAATTTTAATTAATTTAGTCCAATTTCCATCTTTGTGCAATTTTCCAATTGTTGAGCACTTTTATGCAAAAGTGCATTAAGGTGTCCACACCATTGGACACAACACATGAAGAAACCTATTTCTCCTTCATATGAATTTTCCTCATGATTTTTAGAATGTGCAACACATAAAATCACCCCCCATCTAATCCTTGCCTTGCATTTGGAACCATGCAAATCCTAGCCCTCCAAACATCCCCATGTGAAGCCAAGGCCCCTTCCCAAGGATGTTGACCAAGGCCCAACACCCTAGGTCAACACCCAACCCTACTTTTCTACATGTATAAATAATAATTTCCTTACTTTTCACCACATCACAAAACCTAAACTACCCAGCCGTCATCTCCCTCCCTAACCTCCTATTCATCTTCTCCATGACTGAGCCGCCGGAGCAGCCGAGTTCGGCCACCCCAATATCCCGAACCGCTGAACTCGTCGGATCCTTCACCGCCTCCCTTCGTCTACACTGTTCGCAGCCGGAGCCCCGACATCCCGAGCCGCTGAACCCTCTCCTCCATCATCTTCTTCCTGTCCTTTCGCCGAACGGAGCAGTCCCCCCGGAGCCCGATCTTCCTCCGCCCGAGATTCGCCTGAGCTGCTATTCCCGACTCCTCGATAACCTTCCTCCCATCTCAGATCTCTGCCGGAGTCAGCAGCCAGCTGTGCACCGACTTCCTCGTCGACACAGCAACAGTCCCGTCTCCTCCCTTCATCGATCCCGAGCCATCCTCCTCCGCCGGAGCAGCTCCCCTCCACCGAGCCTTCGTCCCCAACCTGCTACCACCCTCTCCCTCTCTTCTCCGGCCAACTGAACTCGCCTGAACGACGCCCCTGAGCACCCCGAGAGCCGGAGCAGCAACAACCGAACCTCCCCGTACCACCACCATCGTTCACCTCCCCCGCCTGAGTCGACCTGCCCTCATCTCCTTCCTCTCACCCTACTCGATGACTCCGGCAGCAGTCGCCTGAGCCCCGACTTCCCTCAGCCCTGCCACGACCACCTCGACTTTATCAATCATCATCATCATCATCATCATCATCATTAACCTAATCATCATCAACACCCTAATCATCATCATCATCATCTCGTCATCACCATCTCATCATCTTATCATCATCATCTCATCACCTCATCATCATTATCTCATCATCATCATCTCATCACCATCATCACCCTAATCATTAACCTAATTATCACCCTAATTACCATCATCGTCGTCATCAAGGACCCGTCACTCGCCGAAGACAACCTGCAGCAGTCACCCCCGATTCTCGTGCCTGTGCAAGCTAACCCTGAGGTTCGAACATGTCCTTCTTATCCTTTTTATGTACGCTTGTGTTTATGGTATTAGGACATTAGTATTACTTATGACAGTTAGTTGACATCAGACCTTGAGTCGGTGAACCCAACATCGTATTCGTATACGTACGCGTATGCGTATATTATTCAATTTGGTATATATATATATATATATATATATATATATATATATATATATATATATTGTTTAGGAATGATAATGCTAAACCTAATTAGGACTATATATATTTAAACTGTACGACCCTAGGACACCGTGGATTTTGCCCGCATATTTTCATTTGACTTTGTCACCTGAATATTAGGGAATTGTCTGCCTTGTTTACACTGACGTACTGGCCTAGATGTGTTAGTGAGTTGACTGTCTGATTGTGCGCATCATTTGAAGACGTGACACCCGCGTAATTAGATGCACAGTTGACCCTGTTAGTTGACCAGTGTCACCCCTAGCGTACCCTCTGAGTCCAGTGTAATTATGGTTGTGTATGTGCTAGTGTAATGGCTGATATTGTATTGTATTATATTATATATATATAGGACCCATTGGATTGTTCTGCGCGACTTCAGGAGCAGGTTATTGGTACTACGCAGCTTTCTTGCCAGGCAAGTATACCTTGCCATTGTACTGTAATTTATATTCTATATGTTGCATGCATCTAATTTCTGCTTATTAGTTCATATATTTTTAACTGCTATATAAACTGCGCGTCCAAGGAAACTTGGGTGCAACAACGGTGTCATCGTGATCTGTTTTTTATTATGTATATGTATTGTCACGCCCCTGTCCCAAAATACCGAGGGACTAGACACGTGGCAATGACCAACAGCACACTCTAATGGGCAAACCCAATTTAATGGACTAATCAAGGTGTACTTAAGATGTAAAACAATAATAAAGGACTACTAAACATGTCACAATCTAATCTCATCCATGGAAGATAAATATGATCACTATCAGCATAATGAAAAAAAAACCAACAATAAGTCTCAATAAAATATATCGAAAAATAACCCGATAATAAGTCTGATACAATGGTTCAACCTACCAGAAATAAAAGAGTCTAATAATAGCAAATACTGAGTATAGATTAAGCAGATACTCAGGAGAAATCCTCGGCCATCACCTCGTCCTCGGGGATCGGTTCAGCTCCAGTGTCTGCTCCTGCTCCTGCTCCTGTCCTGTCCCGTAAACCTCGGGATAGAACTCCTCTGCTATACCTGGGGACATAATCCGGATCCAGGTCCTCAGGGGACATAGCAAGGTACAAGAATAGCTCAAGCCAAATAAGTGCAGTATAATAATAAATGAATCAATAGGGTAAACTATATAACCAACTAAGTGATATGCAAAATGAGAGCATCACTAGAACTCAGGATGAGACTACTACAAGCTCTGTGTCGGGGAGCCGGTAGAAGTAATATCACGTAATGGGCCAAGCTCGAGTTTAGAGTCTTGAGCACCGCAATAATAAGGGTTATATATATATAATCAACCTGTAGCCTGTGTGTCTCTCCCCACCGAATGTAATCACATGTCTCATGTCCATGACGTCTCATGTCCATGTCACGCAAGATCATGACCTCTAACTGATGCAGCGAGTCATAATGATAGCTAAGCATATATAATATCCATGTCACGAATCCTGTAGCCTATACAGAATCACCATGAATATCTCAAGAAGATTCTGTCTCATGAACAGTGTCAAGTATCCTATGGTATGACGTACTTGATAATGCAAGTACGAAAATGTATAGGATCGTGATATCAACTTCTAGGTGACATTACACAACTCCGCGTACGGCGTTGACACCCGAATATTATTCAAAAGTTAAGTAATGTCATACGGTCCTAGGTTGAACAGATACATCATATAAATAAATCAAGAAAATATTATGTAACAAGTACTGCAAGATTGGCAAAGTACACTTGCCTGGGGTTTGAATACCAACAGTCGCTCTGGTATCAATGGGATCTGCAGGTACTCCTCCGGTTGCTGAAATAATTATTACCATCATGTTCAGAAGATATCAAATAGCTAGAATTGACTGTCCATAAGTCCAATTTGGACACAGGGACAAAAGTGACAGTTTCTGGTCAAAGCGGGGTCCACATGTGGCCCGCTTCGCACCAAAAAATGTGCCAGAGACAAAGTTCTCCAAATACGTCAAACTTAGTGTCTACAAGTCCAGAACGATGATACGAACCCAACGGAATATCTAGAACTGGATTTCGATGAGCCGATCACAAAATTGCCCGTCAAGTGGAGCCGTGGGGCCCACGATACGAGATTTTGTCAACGTTCTCAGAATCGAACCAAACTTGAGTCACAAGACCAGCGTATTACTACGAGTCCGATAGTGTAAGTTTTGTTTCGAAACGATAAGCACACACAAAGTTACAATAAGTTTTAGAACATGGTCGATACGGGGGGTTGTCGACGGATACGCATTGATTCCGGTGTGCACGCACATCCAAATCAACTTTTACAAAATTCCACACGTCCGTATTGACGGCGCGCACCTTTCGGTGAAGTTTGCACACGACCAAGTTGTCTCGTTTAGCGGGGCG
Source organism: Iris macrosiphon (assembly GCA_036927795.1). Classification (NCBI taxonomy): domain Eukaryota; kingdom Viridiplantae; phylum Streptophyta; class Magnoliopsida; order Asparagales; family Iridaceae; genus Iris; species Iris macrosiphon. Next base: position 64,598,051 of record JAYESA010000010.1, on the reverse strand, counting down.
CACCCAGTTCCGAGAAAAATTAGGGTTTTAAAAGACCAAGTTTTTGATCATTTTTACCCTCGTATAACATACAATTTACAGCTCAATAAATTAAACTAAAATAGGGTTTTAAAACTAGGTTATACGGTCTAAATTACTGTTCAGGTAAATTTTGAAAATATTTAGCAGGTTGGTCACAAAACGGTCGTGAACCGGGGAGTTCGGGGCAAATTCTGAATTTTCAGAAATTGGAAAGTTTTTTCCTGTTTTTGCGTCGCGGTTTGCGACCGATACAGGATGCGATACCCGGAACGAATTATACGGGTTTCGAGAGGGTCACGAGGTCTATGCGTCATAACAGACCGTTCGGAAAATGAGACAACGAGGAGAGAGAAAATTTCTACCTGAACAGAGGTCAAAAATTACTATTCTGTGTTTACACGCGGTGGCGCGACGCGGCTACGGCGGTGGCGACGGCTGTGGTTGCTGTGCTCGTCGGGGTCGCCGGGGTTCTTCGTCGGAGATCATCGTCGGGGAGCTCGGGGCAGCAGGCTAGTGGAGTAGGTGGCGGAGGCTCGGGGTCGTCAGTCTTCGTCGGAGATCGGTGGTGGAGGTGATTGATGGTGGAGAGGAGTCGAGGTGAAGGGGGTTTTATAGGGAGAAGCCGGGGAGAAGAAGAGGAAGCGGTTGCTGGAGGTGGAGCGACACGTGGAGGCGAGACGGCGCGGGTTAACGGCGGAGGAGGCAGAGCGGCAGGCGGCGGTTACGGGAGAGAAACCGCCGGAGGGGAATCGACGGAGGCGGGGGTTCGTTTGGGGTTATTGTGCAGTTACTGTAGCGGGTCAGGTTCGGGTACAGGTCGGCGGGTACGGATCCGAATTTGACCCGTTACTTTTGGGTTGGGTTCAAGGTTGGTCCGGTTCGATTTAATAGTAAACCGGGTTGGTTCATTTAGGTTTAATTAAAATCTTATTTTTTTAGGTCTTTAAAACTAGTTTTTGGGTCCAATAAATTCCATAAAAATTGTAGTATGTCTAATATTTTATTTTACATCCAAAAATATTATTTTTATAATATTTTAATATTTAATAAAATCACACAATTAATTTAATACCAGAAATCATTTTTAGTTAAAAATTACAGAAAATTCCCAAAAATTCATTTTTAAAAATCTGAAAAATTTGGGAGTTTACAATCTACCCCCCTTAAGAGGATTACGTCCTCACAATCAAGAAAGCATAGCCGGTCAGAAGAGATGACACGGTTGCAAAAAATGTTCGAAGCACGACACAATCAAAGAATCATGATCAAGGAGAATTCGAAGGATGAGGGTTAAACAAAACACATAGGGAAGGAATAAAGTATTTCCCCAAATAATAAAATTTAGGTAATTCAAGAGTGAAGGAAATCTGATTAGAGCAAAGAAAACTACAGCTTAGAAAAAGTAGGTTATCAATTATTAACAAGTTCAAAAATATTAAGTTTGAGGCTAAGGAAATAAAATAACTAGCACGTGCTATGGCATTACTAGGAATAGATTTCTATGAATAACTTAAATCTTACGCGTATTCGCTACTCCACGAGTCTGCACGTCCTCCATGGTCATCGCAAAAGCTTGTCCGCGTCCTTGCGGTGGATTCCTCTGCTGTTATTGGGCCTGCTGGAAGAGTGCTGCCTGGGGTACCAAAGGTGGCCTCGGCTGATACCCTCCTGGAGCTGCTAGTATGACTCCTTCAACTCCCATTTATGGTGCTCCTAATGCTGGATAGGCTGGCCTTGGTGCTGGTAAAGCTTGTAGGTTTAACATTAGTGCTCCCTCTCGATGCTCAGGACATTTCTTGGCTAAATGTTGGTTGGATTCGCAAATCAAGCATAATCCCAACTTGCGTCTGCACTCGTTCTCAATATGTCCTCGCTTGCCACAATATTGACAGGTAGGCAGTACTTGCGGAGATGCTCTGGGTGGCTGGTGCATGTGAGATCTCTTTGTGACTTCTCCCTATGGTGCTCTGGCTGGTGCTGATGTGGCTGGTTGATGAATCATCAATTCTTTCTCTCGACGTTCAGGGCAATCCCTTACCGAATGTTGTTTGGATCCGCAAGCTAAACATAATCCCAATCTGAGTCGGCATTCTTTAGCAAGATGGTCTACCTTGCCACAGTAGTGACAAGTAGGAAGGACTAGTGCTAGTGGAGTAAATACTCTCTATGGTGGATTCATCTGTGGTCGCTTTGCAGCTCTTTCCTGTTGTGCTTGGTCTGGTGCTAATGCATGCAGCCGCTTCTGGCTGGACTCTATCCTGGTGATGCACTCCATGGGTCGTGCTGCAGCAAGAACGTCCGTGTCTAAAGTAGTTGCAACAGAGCTGATTAACTTCTGTAGCTCAGAGCTAAGTCAGTCAAAGAACTTCTCTGCTTGGCTTTGCTGGGCTTCTTGATGAACCTTCTGTTGGGCTTGCATCATCGCGTAGAACATTTGAAATATTTGTTGCCCGTCCATAGCCTGCCCTTGTGGAAAAATAGGCATCAGTGGAGTAAACTGCGGTGGTGGTGGAATGTCATCTTGCTGGATTCTCGAGGCATGCTGATTTGCTTGACTGCTTTGTTGTGCTGATTGACCTCCACCAACTGGTGTCACTTCGTCTTCGTGGGTAACCACAACACCTTATGGTGTTCCTATAGGAGTCTCGTCGCTTGCTGGTGGATCCATTACTCTGCATCAAAAAAAAAACTATGAGAGGCGCACAAAGGAATCAAGGCAGGATGCAAGTCAAGAAATTCAAATCCGATATAGAGATCAAGAATGATTTAATCAAGTAGATGAGATCCTATAACTTATCCTATCCTTGTCGCAAGCTTGCTCGGTCCCTTAGTTGAAACCGAAATAATTTAGTCGTTGACCTACATGGGCCACAAAAAAAACCATGTCACGCCCCAGTCCCAAAATACCGAGGGACTAGACACGTGGCAATGGCCAGCAGCACACTCTAATGGGCAAACCCAATTTAATGGACCCATCAAGGTGTACTTAAGCTGTAAAATCACAATAAAGGTCTACTAAACATGTCACAATCTAATCTCATCCATGGAAGATAAATATGATCACTATCAGCATAATAAAATAAAAACCAACAACAAGTCTCAATAAAATATATCGGAAAACAACCCGATAATAAGTCTGATAGAATGGTTCAACAGACCAGAAATGAAAGAGTCTAACAATAACAAATACTGAGTATAGATTAAGCAGATACTCAAGAGAAATCCTCAGCCATCACCTCGTCCTCGGGGATCGGTTCAGCTCCAGTGTCTGCTCCTGCTCCTGCCCCGTATACCTCGGGATAGAACTCCTCTGCTATACCTGGGGACATAATCTGGATCCAGGTCCTCAGGGGACATAGCAAGGTACAGGATTAAATCAAGCCAAATAAGTACATCATAATAATAAATGAATCAATAGGGTAAACTATATAACCAACTAAGTGATATGCAAAATGAGAGCATCACTAGAACTCAGACTGAGACTACTACAAGCTCTGTGTCAGGGAGCCGGTAGCAGTAATATCACGTAATGGTCCAAGCTCGGCTTTAGAGTCTTGAGCACCGCAATAATAAGGGTTATATATATATAATCAGCATGTGGCTTGTGTGTCTCTCCCCACAAAATGTAATCACACGTCTCATGTCCACGACGTCTCATGTCCATGTCACGCAAGATCATGACCTCTAACTGATGCAGCGAGTCATAATGATAGCTAAGCATATATAATATCTATGTCACGAATCCTGTAGCCTATACAGAATCACCATGAATATCTCAGGAAGATTCTGTCTCATGAACAGTGTCAAGTGTCCTATGGTATGACGTACTTGATAATGCAAGCACAAAAATGTATAGGGTCACGATATCAGCTTCTAGGTGACGTTACACAACTCCGCGTACGGCGTTGACACCCGAATATTATTCGGACGTTAAGTAATATCACACGGTCCTAGGTTGAACAAATACATCATATAAATAAATCAAGAAAATATTATGTAACAAGTACTGCAAGATTGGCAAGTTATACTTGCCTAGGGTTTGAATACCAACAGTCGCTCCGGTATCAGCGGGATCTGCAGGTACTTCTTCGGTTGCTGAAATAATCATTACTATCATGTTCAGAAGATATCAAATAGCTAGAATTGCCTGTCCATAAGTCCAATTTGGACACAGGGGCAAAAGTGACAGTTTCTGGTCAAAGCGGGGTCCACATGTGGCCCGCTTCGCACCAAAAAATGTGCCAGAGACAAAATTCTCCAAATTTATCAAACTTAGTGTCTATAAGTCTAGAACGATGATACAAACCCAACAGAATATCCAGAACTGGATTCCGATGAGCCGATCACAAAATCGCCCGTCAAATGGAGCCATAGGGCCCACGATACGAGATTTTGTCAACGTTCTCAGAATCGAACCAAACTTGGGTCACAGGACCAGCATATTACTACGAGTCCGATAGCGTAAGTTTCATTTCGAAATGACAAGCACAAACAAAGTTATAACGAGTTTTAGAACAGGGTCGATATAGGGTGTTGTCGACGGATACGCATTAATTTCGGTGTGCACACACATCCAAATCAACTTCCACGAAATCTCACACGTCCGTATTGACGGCGCGCACCTTTCGGTGAAGTTTGCACACGACCAAGTTGCCTCGTTTAGCAGGACGCACCCAGTTCCGAGAAAAATTACGGTTTTAAAAGACTAAGTTTTTGGCCATTTTTACCCTCGAATAACATGCAATTTATAGCTCAATAAATTAAACTAAAATAGGTTTTTAAAACTTGGTTATACGGTCTAAATTACTGTTCAGGTAAATTTTGAAAACATTTAGCAGGTTGGTCGCAAAACGGTTGTGAACCGGGGAGTTTGGGGCAAATTCTAAAATTTTAAAAATTGGGAAGTTTTTCTTGTTTTTGCGTCGCGGTTTGCGACCGATACATGATGCGATACCCCGAACAAATTACACGGGTATCGAGAGGGTCACGAGGTCTACACGTCACAATAGACCGTTCAGAAAATGAGACAGTGAGGAGAGAGAAAATTTTTACCTGAACAGAGGTCGAAAATCACTATTCTGCGTTTACACGCGGTGGCGCGACGCGTCTACGGCGGTGGCGACGGCTGTGGTTGTTGTGCTCGTCGGGGTCGCCGGGGTTCTTCGTCGGAGATCATCGTCGGGGGGCTCGGGGCAGTGGGCTGGTGGAGTAGGTGGCGGAGGCTCAGGGTCGTCAGTCTTCGTCGGAGATCGGTGGTGGAGGTAATTGATGGTGGAGAGGAGTCGAGGTTGTCACGCCCCAGTCCCAAAAATACGTAGGACTAGGACACGTAAGCATGCCAGCCGCATGGATATGGCAACTCCAATATATGGAAACCAAATCCATACGTACGCTGTAATATGAATATCAAATCCACAAGTGGTATAAAATGTAATACAAGTCACAGGGTAAAATCTAAATCTCATCCACCAAAATCATATAGAAATAAATAACTAGTATCTATGAAACTAGATCTCAATAAGAAGTATCTAAGGATGATAGTTGGATGGAAACAAATCCACTACCAACTCGAATATAAGAGCAAATACAATATGAGTACAACACAATATAAGAATACCAGCTAGCAATCACGGCTCGAAGAGAAGACATCCTCGAAATATAAGTAATCATCCGAATCTGCGCTCCTGCGAATACTCAAGAACAAATACACCTGGCAGAGGACCAGGTCCTCAGAGGGACATAACAAGATACTTAAACACATGCCAATAAAGTACTGAAATAAATATCCAAAGGGGTCGCCTAACCGTCTAAGTGAATGCAGTTAAGAACAACTTTCCCCACAAAGTTAGCTATCTGGCTGAAAACCTGGGATTTGGAATGGTTCTCTATTGGAGACCCAGGGGCCTACAAAGGCACGACGACTTTCGAACGCCGGAGGCCCGCCTGATAATAATATAATATATAGTGGTCATCACCGCCCGTATCTCCAGCGGAGAATCCGGCCGCACAATAGAAAAAGTGCAAAGGAGCTCAAATACGGTACTTGTTGTTCTCCCCACCCCATGCTCTAAGCATGCCATATCCATGACACGATAACACCTCTAATAACTGCCAAGTCTACTAGCATGCAAAGTTTCTAACAGCAGTTATTCCTAACGCACGGCCCATACGTACAGGAGGCCAGATCTGTCACGCAGTCCGTGATCTATATGAGACTCACACCCGTGTAACAACTGTGTCACGGCCAATGAACCTAAAGATGCTACATGATAATGGGGTAGTCTCATAAACAAGGTCAATGCAATACATAGATAAAAACATATCGCGACGACACCGTCACGTGCATTTTATATCACAGTTAAAATATATGAACTAAAGACAGAAAATAAAGATGCATGCAACATATGGAATATGAATAACAGTACAATGGCAAGGTATACTTGCCTGGCAAGGAAGCTGCAATGTACCAATAACCTGCTCCAGAAATCGCGCAGAACAAATCCAATATCCTATGTACATATAATATAATACAATAAAATCATTAGTCATTACACTAGCACATACACAACCGTATTTACACTGGACTCAGGGGGTACACTAGGGGTGGCATTAATTATCTAACACGGTCAATTATGCGTTGAATTACGCGGTTGTCGGGTCTTTAAGTACTGTACACAATCAGACAATCGACTGACAGGTGTCTAAGCCTGTACGTTAAGGTACGCAAGGCAGGCAATTCGTAAGTTCTTAGGGTCAACATGGTCAAGGTAAGTACGGGACAGTCCACGGTGTCCTAGGGTCATACAGTCTAAATATATATAGTCATAATTATCAATTAGCATTTACTTAATTAGATTTTTCATACAATTATATAATAATATAACCAGCAATTTATTTACATAACTATTTGAATACATATGGTAAATATGTGTATAAATATATATGTACCAACTAATAATATGCTAATGACTAACCAAATATATTTATACTAGATTGAATAATGTCTGCGTACGTATACGTGTACGTGCACGAACGCGAGTTGGGTTTACCGACTCAAGGTCTGCTACTTGCTACTGTAGTAGAGAAATACTAATGTCCTAATAACATATACTCAAGCACACATACGAAATAAGAAGGTGGGGCAGGTTCGAACCTCGGTGTATGCGCATGGGATCGGCTGGACGACGATAAAGAGAGGTTGACGACGATGGTGACGATGGTGACGACTATAACGACGATGACGATGATGAGATGGACGACGAGGGTGATGATGATGTTAGGGTCGATGATGATGATGAAGGCAATGGAGGTGGTGATGATGGTCGAGTTCATAGAGAAGATGACGATGTATATGATGATGAAGATGTTGGTGTTGATCAAGTGATTAGGGTTGGTATTGATGAGGATGATGATGTAAATAGGATGATGATGATGCTGATACTGGGATGGCCTGCTGAACTCCGGCCAGCGGCTCAGGTGGCCGTGAGGGTGTCCCAGGCGAGGGTGGACAGGCCGGAGGGAAGTGGTGGAGGAAATCGGGGAAGGAGATGAGGAGGAGGAGTCGATCAGGAAGAGAATGGCGAGGCTGGTGGTTGTTCTCAGGGAGGCAAGGAGGAGAGGACAGCGGGTGGTTCTGTACGGAGATGAAGTCGGAGAGGGTTGTGGTGTTGGTGTTTGCAGGGAAGAGAGGGGCAGTGCAAGGGGTTGGCCGGGAAGGTCGGCTCCGGCGGGCTTGGGGGTGGCTCGGCTGCTCTGTGCAGTCGGGTCGGAGAGGAGGAGACGACAATGGCGGTGAGGATCCGGTCGAGTTGTAGAGGAAGTCGGCCATGGAGGACGGCCGGAGTTGGCTGCGGGGAAGTCGGGAAGGGGAGATGGTTTGTCGAGTGGAGAAACGGGGTGGAGACGAGGCGGCGAGCGGTGGTCAGCGCTCAGGCGACGGCGGGATGCTCGTCGAGGGACAGGCGGAGGAAGGGAGAGTAATGCTGGTGGAGGACGGCAGTGTCACCGGTGTGTCTCCGGCGAGGTAGACTCGGGAGGAAGAAGGAGGAGAAGAGATGATGATGATGGGAGGAGGCCATGGTGGTTCGTCCGGTGGCTGGGGCAAAGGAAGAGGAGGAAGGAGGGAATATGAGGGGTGAGTGTAGGCGGGGCGAGCTCCGGCGAAGCCAGGGTGGCCGGTCGGGTTCCATGGGAAGGGAAGGATGAATAGTAGAGGGGAGGGTCGGCTGTGTAGTGGTTTGGGGTTTATTTTGGTTTTTAGGTAAAAGAAATTTAAGGTATATTTATATGTGATGTTGGTGTTGACCTAAAATAGGTTTGACTGGTCAACCCCTCTTGGGTTGGGCCTTGGTCTACAATCCTTGGAGTGGGTCTTGGCCTCACATGAAGATGCTGGGCTATAAATTATATTGTCTAAATTGCAAGACTGGAATTAAATAGAGGGCGATGTGCGTTGCACATTCCGAAAAATTACGAAAAAATTCATGTGAAGGGGAAAATAGATTTCTTCATATATTGTCCAATGGTGGGGACACCTAAATGCGTTTTTGCATAAAAGCCCCCCCAACAATTGAAAGAATTGCACAGGGACGAAAATTAGATTTAATTAATTAAATCGAACGCGTACGAGGTTCTAGAATTAATTAGGAGTACATGGGATTAAATCAGGCGGGACACAATTGTCAGGGGCGTAGAGGGGACAGTGTAGAATATTAATAAAATTCGAGATGCACAAGACGGGCAAGATTGTGTCTCCAATTTGGATTGGAACGCACAAGGGTATTGAGTTGAAATTTATTTATAATTAATAAATAACGTCCGCGACGTTTATTGTGCGACTAAAATATAGCACCAGAGAACATGATTATGGGTTACACAAGGTCAGAAGGGTAGGCGGGCATGTCCAGGATAATGTTGTAAAGTTTGTAGAAAGGCAATGGCTAGTGAGGTGCTCCAATTATCGTAGCAACGGTAAGGTGCGCTACGTGTCATAACTATTTCGTAATTAAATCAAATACCGTGTTCTAATTCTAATTGGGTTCAAACTAGCCCTAATTTTACTATCTAAGCCAAGTAGCCCTAATTTTGGGTGAGGGGGTTTACAATCTACCCAACTTAAAACAATTTCGTCCTCGAAATTAAACTAGGGTAGGGTTTCTCTATCTAACCTTACTTGGTTACAGTCTAAAGAATGCTCCTTAAGTCAACATTGCAGTTTCTACCCAACTTAGAATTTACCCATCTATCATCTAAGGCTATACATCTAAGAAGGCTTTGCCCTAAATTATTTAATCATGTTATTGAATCCTCAAAGTTTTTAACACCAAACATAACATCTATGATATGCCCTTAATCATTTATAACAGAGGGTCACCAAGTCATATGATTAGTCTATGGGGTATACCTAGCACTATCAGTGTATCACTTATTTCCAAGCACGAGGTTTCATCTTTCCGAAACAAGGAAAGACGGAAAACAAGGGTAAAGAGTTCAAGGAGAGGTAATATAATGGAAGTATGGGAATCAAAGCGTTTAAAGGACTCAAATGGGAATTGTCAAGGCAGTTGTGGATTGAAATACTATTTGGTAATTCTTTGTTCGCATGCTCGTATTAGTACAGTTATGTAACCGATACGATATGCTCATACACGTCTAAGGGTACGTATATCCGTCTACTAGTCGGCTATATATCTCAATCCACGTAAAGTAGTTATGTGAACGGCGAATCGAGCACACTATGGTTGATCCGACCGTAGTACACTGATTCTGAAATGTATTAGTGTGCGTGCCCAATAATACATATGTAGTGAACAAGCTTGATAAAGAATAAGCTTGCAAAAACTAGGCTATAATAGCAGCATAAGTCAAGATAGTACAACAAATATAACTATGCTGGATTATGATGAAAGAAGGTGCAATTTAATTCAAGTTCGCAAAACAAAACAACATAAGCAACAATAATAAAAAAACTCTACAATCTCTACAGTTATCATACAACCTTCTTGTTTAAGTCGCTAGTCGACCAAATAGGGGCATGGACCTCTAAATTCTATCATCTGAATAAATACTGTCGTCTTATGCTATCATACAATTAATGTTATTCAGTTACACTATCTCGATGGGTCAAGTGGACTATGTGATACTAGGTTGTGAGACCTACTACCCAATTTAGAACAATTAAACTAGTACTGTGACAGTCTTAAGAGGATCCTACTAAATAACCTTGCACATATACATAGAACAAAAACTCTTATTAGGGTATATGAGTAAAGATCTTGGTACTTATTAGGGTCTCATGTTGCATTATATAGGTAAGGGTCACATTAAGTCTTAATCATAGTGCTCATAGAACATGTGTCAATCGTAGGGATAGAAGAGCTACTAGCCGTTTAAGGGGAAAGGGATCTAACTCGTATCGAGGTGAGGTTACAAATTACGTGATTTACACTAAGGGGTAATCATCACAATCTAATTGAACAACTCAACTATCAGGTTCTAGCTACAAGGTACACAATTCAAAATTCAGGATTACAATTATGACTATAGCAAACTATATATCCTATCGTAGAATACAATCACTTGGTCTATGATCAGAGGTGGCAGGTGGCACGAGTTTAAAAGATGAAAAAGAGAAAACATGATTAGTCATCGCACAAATAGCGAGCGCTAGGGTCGCAGAGGAACAACATATGAAATAGAGGGGCTCTAGATATCATCATGGTTTTTGTTTTTTGTTTTTTTTTAGGGGAGTGGGGTATTAGTTGCTATGTTTGAGGTATGATTAGGAAAATATTCTAGGCATTGCTCTTGGCTTTCTAAGGTACTGTCTGCCTATCTCAAGACAAGAATCTAAATTTATAGTTCCTCAATACTTATCTAACTGCAAAGATTAGGTTCAGTCATAATATTCAATTTTGGTTTTCTATTGGTTCCTCAATACTAGGGTCAAACATTATGGTAAACTTCTAACTAACACTAGTAGTATCTATACTACTCTCAAGTCTTCTTAATACATTAAGGGGTAATGGTATACCAATCTAAAGATAAGGAATTCTAGGGTTCACTAGATATTCTAAACTTAGTGGTGTGTCTATATTCTCGTTGTATTCTTAATAGGTGTGCTACTCTAATTATCATCCTAATAACAGGGGTTCCTATATTCCAGCAGAAGGTTATAATCAAAGAACTATTAGGAAAGTACAGGAATCAAGCAGGATACAATTGTTCGAAATAGAACAGATTAGAAGAAAGATGAGTCATAGTCAAATGTGGATGAGATCCTATACTCTAGTCCTAGGTGCAGGCTTGTTCGGTACAGTAATGTAACCGAGACAATATGCTCTTGACCTGCATGGGCCACCACAAAAATATGTCACGCCCCAGTCCCAAAAATACGTAGGACTAGGACACGTAAGCATGCCAGCCGCATGGATATGGCAACTCCAATATATGGAAACCAAATCCATACGTACGCTGTAATATGAATATCAAATCCACAAGTGGTATAAAATGTAATACAAGTCACAGGGTAAAATCTAAATCTCATCCACCAAAATCATATAGAAATAAATAACTAGTATCTATAAAACTAGATCTCAATAAGAAGTATCTAAGGATGATAGTTGGATGGAAACAAATCCACTACCAACTCGAATATAAGAGCAAATACAATATGAGTACAACACAATATAAGAATACCATCTAGCAATCACGGCTCGAAGAGAAGACATCCTCGAAACATAAGTAATCATCCGAATCTGTGCTCCTGCGAATACTCAAGAACAAATACACCTGGCAGAGGACCAGGTCCTCAGAGGGACATAACAAGATACTTAAACACATGCCAATAAAGTACTAAAATAAATATCCAAAGGGGTCGCCTAACCGTCTAAGTGAATGCAGTTAAGAACAACTTTCCCCACATGTGAGCTATCTGGCTGAAAACCTAGGATTTGGCATGGTTCTCTATTGGAGATCCAGGGGCCTACAAAGGCACGACGACTTTCGAACGCCGGAGGCCCGCCTGATAATAATATAATATATAGTGGTCATCACCGCCCGTATCTCCAGCGGAGAATCCGGCCGCACAATAGAAAAAGTGCAAAGGAGCTCAAATGCGGTACTTGTTGTTCTCCCCACCCCATGCTCTAAGCATGCCATATCCATGACACGATAACACCTCTAATAACTGCCAAGTCTACTAGCATGCAAAGTTTCTAACAGCAGTTATTCCTAACGCACGGCCCATACGTACAGGAGGCCAGACCTGTCACGCAGTCCGTGATCTATATGAGACTCACACCCGTATAACAACTGTGTCACGGCCAATGAACCTAAAGATGCTACATGATAATGGGGTAGTCTCATAAACAAGGTCAATGCATTACATAGATAAAAACATATCGCGACGATACCGTCACGTGCATTTTATATCACAGTTAAAATATATGAACTAAAGACAGAAAATAAAGATGCATGCAACATATGGAATATGAATAACAGTACAATGGCAAGGTATACTTGCCTGGCAAGGAAGCTGCAATGTACCAATAACCTGCTCCAGAAATCGCGCAGAACAAATCCAATATCCTATGTACATATAATATAATACAATAAAATCATTAGTCATTACACTAGCACATACACAACCGTATTTACACTGGACTCAGGGGGTACACTAGGGGTGGCATTAATTATCTAACACGGTCAATTATGCGTTGTATTACGCGGTTGTCGGGTCTTTAAGTACTGTACACAATCAGACAATCGACTGACAGGTGTCTAAGCCTGTACGTTAAGGTACGCAAGGCAGGCAATTCGTAAGTTCTTAGGGTCAACATGGTCAAGGTAAGTACGGGACAGTCCACGGTGTCCTAGGGTCATACAGTCTAAATATATATAGTCATAATTATCAATTAGCATTTACTTAATTAGATTTTTCATACAATTATATAATAATATAACCAGCAATTTATTTACATAACTATTTGAATACATATGGTAAATATGTGCATAAATATATATGTACCAACTAATAATATGCTAATGACTAACCAAATATATTTATACTAGATTGAATAATGTCTGCGTACGTATACGTGTACGTGCACGAACGCGAATTGGGTTTACCGACTCAAGGTCTGCTACCTGCTACTGTAGTACAAAAATACTAATGTCCTAATAACATATACTCAAGCACACATACGAAATAAGAAGGTGGGGCAGGTTCGAACCTCGGTGTATGCGCATGGGATCGGCTGGACGACGACGAAGAGAGGTTGACGACGATGGTGACGACTATAACGACGATGACGATGATGAGATGGACGACAAGGGTGATGATGATGTTAGGGTCGATGATGATGATGAAGGCAATGGAGGTGGTGATGATGGTCGAGTTCATAGAGAAGATGACGATGTATATGATGATGAAGATGTTGGTGTTGATCAAGTGATTAGGGTTGGTATTGATGAGGATGATGATGTAAATAGGATGATGATGATGCTGATACTGGGATGGCCTGCTGAACTCCGGCCAGCCGCTCAGGTGGCCGTGAGGGTGTCCCAGGCGAGGGTGGACAGGCCGGAGGGAAGTGGTGGAGGAAATCGGGGAAGGAGATGAGGAGGAGGAGTCGATCAGGAAGAGAATGGCGAGGCTGGTGGTTGTTCTCAGGGAGGCAAGAAGGAGAGGACAGCGGGTGGTTCTGTACGGAGATGAAGTCGGAGAGGGTGGTGGTGTTGGTGTTTGCAGGGAAGAGAGGGGCAGTGCAGGGGGTTGGCCGGGAAGGTCGGCTCCGGCGGGCTTGGGGGTGGCTCGGCTGCTCTGTGCAGTCGGGTCGGAGAGGAAGAGACGACAATGGCGGTGAGGATCCGGTCGAGTTGTAGAGGAAGTCGGCCATGGAGGACGGCCGGAGTTGGCTGCGGGGAAGTCGGGAAGGGGAGATGGTTTGTCGAGTGGAGAAACGGGGTGGAGACGAGGCGGCGAGCGGTGGTCAGCGCTCAGGCGAGGGCGGGATGCTCGTCGAGGGACAGGCGGAGGAAGGGAGAGTAATGCTGGTGGAGGACGGCGGTGTCACCGGTGTGTCTCCGGCGAGGTAGACTCGGGAGGAAGAAGGAGGAGAAGAGATGATGATGATGGGAGGAGGCCATGGTGGTTCGTCCGGTGGCTGGGGCAAAGGAAGAGGAGGAAGGAGGGAATAAGAGGGGTGAGTGTAGGCGGGGTGAGCTCCGGCGAAGCCAGGGTGGCCGGTCGGGTTCCATGGGAAGGGAAGGATGAATAGTAGAGGGGAGGGTCGGTTGTCTAGTGGTTTGGGGTTTATTTTGGTTTTTAGGTAAAAGAAATTTAAGGTATATTTATATGTGATGTTGGTGTTGACCTAAAATAGGTTTGACTGGTCAACCCCTCTTGGGTTGGGCCTTGGTCTACAATCCTTGGAGTGGGTCTTGGCCTCACATGAAGATGCTGGGCTATAAATTATATTGTCTAAATTGCAAGACTGGAATTAAATAGAGGGCGATGTGCGTTGCACATTTCGAAAAATTACGGAAAAATTTATGTGAAGGAGAAAATAGATTTCTTCATATATTGTCCAATGGTGGGGACACCTAAATGCGTTTTTGTATAAAAGCCCCCCAACAATTGAAAGAATTGCACAGGGACGAAAATTAGATTTAATTAATTAAATCGAACGTGCACGAGGTTCTAGAATTAATTAGGAGTACATGGGATTAAATCAGGCGGGACACAATTGTCAGGGGCGTAGAGGGGACAGTGTAGAATATTAATAAAATTCGAGATGCACAAGACGGGCAAGATTGTGTCTCCAATTTCGATTGGAACGCACAAGGGTATTGAGTTGAAATTTATTTATAATTAATAAATAACGTCCGCGACGTTTATTGTGCGACTAAAATATAGCACCAGAGAACATGATTATGGGTTACACAAGGTCAGAAGGGTAGGCGGGCATGTCCAGGATAATGTTGTAAAGTTTGTAGAAAGGCAATGGCTAGTGAGGTGCTCCAATTATCGTAGCAACGGTAAGGTGCGCTACGTGTCATAACTATTTCGTAATTAAATCAAATACCGTGTTCTAATTCTAATTGGGTTCAAACTAGCCCTAATTTTACTATCTAAGCCAAGTAGCCCTAATTTTGGGTGAGGGGGTTTACAGAGGTGAAGGGGGTTTTATAGGGAGAAGCCGGGGAGGAGAAGGGGTGGCAGTTGCTGGAGGTGGAGCGGCACGGGGAGGCGAGGTGGCGCGGGTTAACGGCGGAGGAGGCGGAGTGGCAGGCGGCGGTTACGGGAGAGAAACCGCCGGAGGGGAATCGACGAAGGCGGGGGTTCGTTTGGGGTTACTGTGCAGTTACTGTAGCGGGTTAGGTTCGGGTTCAGGTCGGCGGGTACGGATCTGAATCCGACCCGTTACTATTTGGGTTGGGTTCAGGGTTGGTCCGGTTCGGTTTAATAGTAAACCGGGTTGGTTCAGGTTGGTTCATTTAGGTTTAATTAAAAGCTTAGTTTTTTTAGGTCTTTAAAACTAGTTTTTGGGTCCAATAAATTCCAGAAAAATTGTAGTATGTCTAATATTTTATTTTACACCAAAAAATATTATTTTCATAATATTTTAATATTTAATAAAATTACATAATTAATTTAATACCAGAAATTATTTATTTTAAAAAGATAAAAATCACAAAAAATTCCCGAAAATTCATTTTTAAAAATCTGAAAAATCTGGGGGTTTACATGCATTGACCTAGTTTATGAGACCACCCCATTATCATGAAGCATCATTATGTTTCATTGGCCGTGACATAGACTATTGTAGTACGGTGGTCCAATCCTTGTCCTTGTTTGGTTGTAGGGTTGGGCTATTGTACTAACGATAGGCTATGAACCAAAGTTACGACGCCGATACTTGCACTCCGTCTCGGCGTAGTAGCTAAAACGTGTCATGGATATGACATGCTTAGAGCATGGGGTGGAGAGAACAACAAGTAAGGTATTTGGGCTCCTTTGCACTTTTCTTTTTGTAACCTGTACGCTCCGCCGGAGATACGTGGCGGTGATGACCCCTATATTACTGGCGGCCTCTGGCGTTCAAAAGATGACATGCTTTGTAGGCCCCTGATTCTCCGAGAGAATTATGCCAATCCCATTTATGGCCAGATAGCCCACTTGTTGGAAAGTTGTTCTCAAACTGCATTCACATAGATGGTTAGGCGACCCATTGGATGTTTATTTTACAGTACTTTATTGGCATGCTTCTATGTATCTTGTTATGTCCCTCTAAGGACCTGGTCCCTTTCCAGGTGTAGATGTTTATGAGTATTCGCAGGAGCGCAGATCCGGACTGGTTACTTAGGTTTCGAGGAGGTCTTCCCTTCGAGCCTCATGATTTTTAGTTGATGTACTTATATTGTTTGCTTATCTTATATTCTAGTTTGGTAGTGGATTTATTTCCACCCGGCTATCATCTTTTGATACTTCATATTGAGATTTAGTTACATAGTTATTGGTTATTTATTTATATTGATTTCTGTGGATGAGATTTAGTTATGCCCTGTGACTTATGATAGATATATACCACTTGTGAATTGTTATTCATATTACAGCGTACGCGTGTTATAGTTTCCATATATTGGAGTACAATATACATGCGGCTGGCATGCTTATGTGTTCCTAGTCCTACGTATTTTGGGAGTGGGGCGTGATATACTTTTAGTGGTGGCCCATGCAGGTCGAGAGTATATTATCTCGGTTACGTTACTATACCGAGCAAGCTTGCAAATAGGATTAGAGTATAGGATCTCATCCACAATTGACTATAACTCATATCCCTTTTAATTTGTTCTATTTCAATAAATGCATCATGCTTGATTCATGTGCTTCCCTAATAGTTCCTTGAGTGTAGCCTTCTGCTAGAATATAGGAATCCCTGTTGTTAGGATGATAATTAGGGTAATATTTCTACTAAAGATACAACTAGGATATTAACACATCACTAAGTTAGAATACTTAATGAACCCTAGCACCCCTTACATGTAAGGTTGATTGACCATTATCCCTTGATATATTTATGAAGGACTTGAGAGTAGTATAGACACTACTAGGGTTAGTTAGAAATTTGACCATATTGTTTAACCCTAGTATTGAGGAACCAATAGAAATCCAAGATTTAATATTAGTACTGAACCTAACTTTCATAGTAAGATAGTATTAAAGAACTATAAATTTAGATTCTTGTCTTGATACTAGCAGACAGTACCTTAGGAAGCCAAGAGGAATAGAATATTTTCTTTGATCATACCTCGAACACAGAGATTAGCATACCACCTTCCCCTTAGAAAACTATGATATTATCAAGAGTCTCTCTATTTAATTTCATATCTTGTTCCTCTGAAACTTTAGCGCTCGCTATTTGTGCGACGACTAATTTTGTTTTTCTTTTCTTCATCTTTCAATTTGTGCCACCTAATCCTTCTGATTGTAGGCCAAATAATTTCCTTTTATGTTAGGATATAGTTGCTAGGATTATAGTTGTTAATCTTGAATTTTGAATTATGTGCTTGGTAGTTAGAACCTGATAGTTGAGTTGTTCATTTAGATTACGATGATTATCCTTTAGTTGTAGATCGCGCAATTTGTATCCATAACTCAATACAGGTTATGTCCTCTTTCACTTAAGAGCCAGTAACTTTTTCATTCTTAATATTAACCCTTTGTTCTATAAGCACCATGATTGAGACTTAAGATGACCATTACCTATATAATGCAATAGGATACCCTAATAGATACCAAGATCTTTTCTCGTATACCCTAATAAGAGTTCTACTTTATTCACAAGGACAAGGTCATTTTGTAGAAACCCCTTAAGACAGTTACAGTATTAGTTAATTCTTTTAAGTTGGGTAGTATGTCTCATAACCTAGTATCACATAGTCCTTTTGACTAATTAATGAAGTATAACTGAATGACATTAACTGTATACTAGCATAAGATGATAGTGTTTATTCAGACTGTAGAACTTAGAGGCCCATACCCCTATTTGGTCGACTAGTGACTTAGACAAGGAGTTAGCATGACAACTGTAGAGATTATAGAGTCTTATCTTCTTTGTGAACTTGAATTATTATGTACCTTCTTTCATCATAATCCAGCATATTTATATTTGCTGTACTGCCTTCACTTATGCTGCTATTATAGCCTAGTTTTGCAAGCTTATTCTTTATCGAGCTTGTTCATGACATATGTATTATTAGGGGCCCACACTAATACATCGTCTAAATCAGAATCATTATATTAAGGTCTAACTAACCTTAGTGCGCTTGGTTCGCTCTTCGTATGACTACTTTACGTGGATTGAGATATATAGTTGACTAGTAGACAAATATGCTTGCCCTTAGACATCTTCGAGCATATCATATCAGGTACATAACTGTACTGATATGAGCATATGAATAGGAATTTACCAAAATAGGATTTCAATCCACAATTGCCTTGACAATTCCCTCTTGAATTTTCTAATCGCCTTGATCCCCATACTTGTATTCTATTACCTCCCCCTTAAACTCTTTATTATTGTTCTCCGTCTTCCCCTATTTTTGAAAGACGAACGCCCGTGCTTGTTATAAGTTGATACACAAAGAGTACTAGATATACCCCATAGGCCAACCGCATTATTGGGTGACTACCTTTTGTAATTAAGGACATATCATATGTGATATATTTGGTGTTAAAGTTTTGAGAATTGAATAACAGATTAAATAATTTAAGGAATATCTTTCTTAAACATATAGCCTTATGTGATATATGGGTAAATTCTAAGTTGGGTAGAAATTGTATTGTCAACTTGAGAGGATTTTTTTTTAGATTGTGATCAAGTAAGATTAGATTGAGAGGTTCAAGTCATTTTAATTTTGAGATATTTTAAAAGAAGGATTAAGATGATAAGGATTTAATGAATTTTAAAACCTTGATATGGTGGACCAAATATTTATACTTGAGCATATGATTTAAATTTTGAATATTGAAGGTTGAATCATCAATTTAGATTTTTAGGATAAATATAGAATCTCAGACTTGAATAATTGGTAAATTAGATTTGAAATTTTGTAATTTGATGATTTGAGTTAAAAGTTAAAAATTTGATTGTTGAATCACCTATTTGAAATATTGAGGATGTAAATTGAATTTAAAAATTTGAAGAGTACGGAATTCATAAGTTGAAAATAGGAATAAGATTTGATTAGAATAATTTTCTAAAGGAGATTATGATTGTTGGAGATAGTAGTATAAAATTTGGTATGGGTTATTTAAATCTTGAAGATGTTGTATAGATTGACTTAAATTTGGATGTTGATGATTTGAAAATCGAGAAGTGAATACGATAGAATTAAATCTTGATTTAAACAATGGTTATTTCAAATTTGAAGTAAGTGCGATAGATTTGAATAGATTCTGTTATTTAAAATTTTGGAAGAGATCGCGATTGACTTGCCTTATGTACGAATGTGAATGATTCAGAGAATTATGCCTTATTTTAATTTCCAGGACAAAATTATTTTAAGTTGGGTAGATTGTAAATCCTCTCGACCAAAATTAGGCCTACTTGGCTTAGATAGAGAAACTAGGGCTAGTTTTGAATCAAATTAGAAATAGAACACAACATTTTATTTAATTTTATAATATTTATATCACTTAGTGCACCTTACCGTTGCTTCGATAATTGGAGCGTTACACTAGCCATTGCCTTCCTACAAATTTTACACCCTTGTCCTAGACGTGCCCGCCTTCTATTCTGACATTTATGTAACTTATAATTATGCTCTCTTGTGCTACATTTTAGTCGTAGAATATTCGTCGCAGACATTTATATTTAATTCTAAATAATTCCAACTTTGTATCCTTGTGCGTTCCAATCGAAATTGGAGATACAATCTTGACCCGTTTTGTTTAACCCAAACTCTGATAATATTCTTTTATGAGTCCCCTATGTCCATGATACTTGTGTCCCACCTAATTTTAGCCCCATGTACTTCTAATTAATTCAAGAACACCATTTGCATTAATTTTAATTAATTTAATCTAATTTTCATCTTTGTGCAATTTTCTAATTGTTTGGCACTTTTATACAAAAGCGCATTAAGGTGTCCAAACCATTGGACACAACATATGAAGAAACCTATTTCTTCTTCATATAAATTTTCCCCATAATTTCCAGAATGTGCAACACACAAAATCACCCCCCATCTAATCCTAGCCTTGCATTTGGAACCATGCAAATCCTAGCCCTCCAAACATCCCCATGTGAAGCCAAGGCCCCTTTCCAAGGATGTTGACCAAGGCCTAACACCCTAGGTCAACACCCAACCCTACTTTTCTACATGTATAAATAATAATTTTCTTACTTTTCACCACATCACAAAACCTAAACTACCCAGCCGTCATCTCCCTCCCCAACCTCCTATTCATCTTCTCCATGACTGAGCCGCCAGAGCAGCTGAGTCCGGCCACCCCAACCCGTTGAACTTGTCGGATCCTTCACCGCCTCCCTTTGTCTACACCATTCGTAGCCGGAGCACCGACATCCCGAGCCGCTGAACCCTCTCCTCCATCATCTTCTCTCTGTCCTTCCGTCGGCCAGAGCAGTCCCCCCGGAGCCCGATCTTCCTCCACCCGAGCTTCGCCTGAGCTGCTGTTCTCGATTCCTCGACAACCTTCCTCCTATCTTAGATCTCCGCAGGAGTCACCAGTCCGCTGTGCACCGACTTCCTCGTCGACATAGCAGCAGTCCCGTCTCCTCCCTTCATCGATCCCGAGCCATCCTCCTTCGCCGGAGCAGCTCCCCTCTGCCGAGACTTCGTCCCCAACCTGCTACCACCCTCTCCCTCTCTTCTCCGGCCAACTGAACTCGCCTGAACGACGCCCCTGAGCACCCCGAGCGCCGGAGCAGCAACAACCGGACCTCCCCGCACCACCACTACCGTTCACCTCCCCCGGCTGAATCGACCTGCCCTCATCTCCTTCCTCTCACCCTCCTCGATGACTCCGGCAGCAGTTGCCTGAGCCCCGACTTCCCTCAGCCCTACCACGACCACCTCGACTTCATCAATCATCATCATTATCATTAACCTAATCATCATCAACACCCTAATCATCATCATCATCATCTCGTCATCACCATCTCATTATCTCATCATTATCATCTCATCACCTCATCATCATCATCTCATCATCTCATCATCATCATCTCATCACCATCATCACCCTAATTATTGACCTAATTATCACCCTAATCACCATCATCGTCGTCATCATGGACCCGTCACTCTCGCCAAAAATAACCTGCAGCAGTCACCCCCGATTCTTGTGCCTGTGCACGCTAACCCTGAGGTTCGAACATGTCCCTCTTCTCCTTTTTATGTGCGCTTGTGTGTATGCTATTAGGATATTAGTATTACTAATGAAAGTTAGTTGACATCAGACCCTGAGTCGGTGAACCCAACTCGTATACGTATACGTACGCGTACGCGTATATTGTTCAATTTGGTATATAGATATATATTTAGCATATATGTAAACCCCCAAATTTTTTCAGAATTAAAAAATGAATTTTCCTGAATTTTCTGTAATTTTTAACTAATTAAAATAAATATTTTCTGGTATTAAATAATTTTTGTGATTTTATTAAATATTAAAATATTATGAAAATAATATTTTTTGGTGTAAAATAAAATATTAGACATAGTGTAATTTTTCTAGGAATTTATTGAACCCCAGAACTATTTTTAAATAGCTAAAAACACAAGTTTAAATAAACCAAAACAAACCAAAATAAACCAAACCCTAAATTAAACCAAACCAACCCTAACGGGTCGGATTTGAACCCGACCCGTACCTGCTAACCCGTACCCAACCCAAATAGTAACGGGTCGGGTCGGATCCATACCCGACCCGACGACCCAAAACCCGAACCCGCTACCCATTTACTGCTACAATAAATTCGAAACCCCCGCCGCCCGTTCGACTTCACCTCTCTGCAGCCTCCGCGCCCGATCGCCTCCCTCGCCGGCCGTTTCACAGCCGCCGCCGATGCCTCTCCAACTCCCCACCGGCCGACGGTCCCCCTCCCCTAACCGTCGGTCACCCACTCCCTATATAAACCCCGATGACACCGCCAACACCACCATCATCCACCTCCACCGTCGCTCTCCGGCCACCCGACCACCGCCTCCACTTCTCTGAGCCCTGCCTCCGCCCATAGCTCCACCGGCCACCACTGCCATCACCCTCCGCCGCTTCCTCCGTCGTGAACCCTCACCCCCACTTCGACTTCCCCACTCGACGACGGCCACACCCTGGCGACGACACCCCGACGACGACGAACCGCCGCCACTACAAGCTCCACCAAGACCGGTGACGACCCCAGCAGCCATCGTACCCTGCAGCACCACCGTTGGCAAGCTCCGCCACCCCGCAGTCGTAGCGCAACCTCGCGTGTACGCGTTGAACATTTGATTTTGGCGTCCTATTCCAGTAAGCATTTATCTCTCCTCGTCACCTCATTTTCTGAACCGTCTGTTGTGACGCGTTCCCTGTGTAACCATCTCGAACCCCGCGTAACTCGTTCGGGGTATCGTGTCCTGTGTCGATCGCAAACTGCGAAGCAAAATCAAAAAATAAATCGCCAATTGCTAAAAATCAGAAATTGTCCCGAACTCTCCAGTTCACGACCGTTTTGCGACCAACCTGTTAAATATTTTCAAAATTGGCCTGAACAGTTATTTAGACCACTTAACCAAGTTTTAAACTCAATTTTTAGTTTAATTTATGTTGCTGTAGTTTGTAATTAATTCGAGGGTGAAAATGACCAAAAGATTGGTTATTTAAAATCCTGATTTTCCCAGAACTGGGTGCGCCCAGCTAAACGAGACAACTTGGTCGTGTGCGAACTACACCGAAAGGTGCGCACTGTCAATACGGACGTTTGGGATTTCGTAGAAGTTGATTTGGATGTGCGTGCACACCGGAATCAACGCGTATCCGTCAACAACACCCCGTATCGGCCCTGTTCTGAAACTCGTTGCAACTTCGTGTATGCTCGTCATATCAAAACAAAACTTGCACCATCGGACTCGTAGCAATACGTTGGTCCTGTGACCCAAGTTTGGTTCGATTCTGAGAACGTTGACAAAATCTCGTATCGTGGGCCCCACGGCTCCACTTAACGGGTGATTTTGTGATCGGCTCATCGTAATCCAGTTCTGGACATTCTGTTGGGTTCGTATCGTCGTTCTGGACTTGTAGACACTAAGTTTGAAAATTTTGGAGAATATTGTCTCTGACACGTTTTTCGGTACGAAGTGGGCCACATGTGGACCCCGCTTTGACAAGAAGCTGTCAATTTTGTCCCTGTGTCCAAATTGGACTTATGGACAGGAAATCCTAGCTATTTGATGTCTTCTGAGCATGATGGTAACATTTATTTCAGCAACCGGAGGAGTACCTGCAGATCCCGCTGATACCAGAGCAGCAGTTTGAAATCAAACCCCAGGCAAGTGTAGCTTGCCATACTTGCAGTAATTTGTTTCATATTATTCTCTTGAGCTATTTCTGTGATATATCTATTCAACCTAGGATCTTGTGACATTACTTAACGTCCGAATAATATTCGGGTGTCAACACCGTACACGGAGTTGTGTAACGTCACCTAGAGATTGATATCGCGACCCTATACATTTCCGTGCTTGCATTATCAAGTACGTCATACCACATGACACCTGATACTATTCATGAGACAGAATCTTCCTGAGATATTCATGGTGATTCTGTATAGGTTACAGGATTCGTGACATAGATATTGCATATGCTTAGCTATCATTATGACTCGCTGCATCAGTTAGAGGTCATGATCTTGCGTGACATAGACATGAGACGTCGTGGACATGAGACGTGTGATTACATTGGGTGGGGAGAGACACACATGCTACAGGTTGATTATATTATTACGGTGCCATAGCCACGCCGAGCTAGGCTCCGACATGATATCACTGCTACCGGCTCCCCGACACAGAGCTTGTAGTAGTCTCAGCCTGAGTTCTAGTGATGCTCTCATTTTGTATATCACTTAGCTGGTTATATAGTTTTCCCTATTGATTTATTTCATATACTGCACTTATTTGGCTTGAGTTATTCTTGTACCTTGCTATGTCCCCTGAGGACCTGGAATCCGGATTATGTCCCCAGGTTTAGCAGAGGAGATCTACCCCGAGGTGTACGGGACATGAGCAGTCCTTGGAGCAGTACCAGAACCCGAGGATGAGGTGGCCGCTGAGGATTTCTCCTGAGTATCTACTTTATCTATACTCAGTCTTTGCTGTTGTTATACTCCTTATTTCTTGTCTATTGACTGTTGTACCAGACTTATTATCGGGTTGTTCCCCGAGATATGTTTTATTGAGACTTGATGTTGCTTATTATTTCATATTGACTGTATTTATTTCTGTGGATGAGGTTAGCAGCATAGACCCTTATTATTGTAATACAGCTTAAGTATATCCTGATGGGTCCATTAAATTGGGTTTGCCCATCGGTGTGTGCTGCTGGCCATTGCCACGTGTCTAGTCCCTCGATATTTTGGGACTGGGACGTGACATAGTTTTTGTGGTGGCCTATACAGGTCCACGACTAAATTATTTTGGTTTTAACTTAGGAAATGAGCAAGCCTGCGACAAGGATAGGATAAGTTATAGGATCTCATCCACTTGATTGAATCATTCTTGATATCTATATCGGATTCGAATTAAATTCTTGACATGCATCCTGCCTTGATTCCTCTGTGCGCCTCTTATAGTTTATTTTGGATGCAGAGTAATGGATCCACCAGCAAGCAACGAGACTCCCGCAGGATCACCACATGATGTTGTAGCCACCTACGAAGGAGATAGAGTGATGCCATTAAGTGGAGATCCCTCTACTCACCAAAGTAGTCAAGTAAATCAGCATGCCTCGAGAATCCAGCAAGATGACATTCTGCCACAGTTTACTCCACCAATGCCCGTATTCCCACAAGGGCAGGCTATGGACGGACATCAGATGTTTTAAATGTTCTACGCGATGATGCAAGCCCAACAACAGATTCAACAAGAGGCTCTGCGTCACGAGGTGGAGAACTTAAGGAACAACCTAGTAATCGCACTGGAGCAGGCAAACCTACCAGCTCGATGGCCATCGACGGGATCTATCACCGATTTTCGCCAGCTGAAGCCCCGTACCATTTCAGGGAAGAAGGAGCCTACTGAAGTTCATGAGTGGCTCACAAACACTCAACATCAATTAGAAGCAGCTGAGCTTCCAAGGGAACGTTGGATGACAGCCGTCCGGATGCAGTTGACGGACAATACACATCACTAGTGGCTATCTGAGGAGACATGGCTCGGACCAGACCGATTCACTTGGGAAGAGTTCTTCAGACTCTTTCAGGAGATAAATATTCCATCTATCGCTCGATCGGAACTTCGGGACAAGTTCAATCGCCTTACTCAAGACAATATGACAGTGGAAGAGTACAATACGGAGTTTATTCGTCTGAGTCATTTTGCCCCAACCCTGATCCCGACAGAAGAAGAGAAGGCTGAGAATTTCTTCGACGGACTAAACTTCAAGCTACAGAGACTGATCGGATCCGTTGTACCTACTTCTTACTCGGACGTCCTAGCTGCAGCCCGACGCATGGAGTGCGTCACCAGGAGAGAGACCAGCCTGAAGCGGCCTTTCACATCAGTACCAGCCAGAGCACCATAGAAAGAAGCTGCAAAGAGATCTCACATGCACCATCCACCCAGAGCATCTCCGCAGGCACTGCCTATCTGTCAATATTATGGCAAGCGAGGCCATATTGAGAACGAGTGCAGACGCAAAATGGGATTATATTTAGCTTGCGGATCCAGTCAGCATTCAGTGCGGGAATGCCCTGAGCGTCGAGAAGGAGCACCAATGGTAAACCAACAAGCTCTACCAGCATCAGGAGGATATCATCCGAGGCCAACCTTGGCACCCCAGACAGTACTCTTCCAGCAGGCCCAGCAACAGTAGAGGAATCTACCACAAGGACGCGGACAAGCTTTTGCGATGACCATGGAGGACGCGCAGACTCGTGGAGTAGCAAATGCGCATAAGATTTAAGTTATTCATTGATGTCTATTCTTAGTAATGCTTTAGCACGTGCCTGTTAGTTCATGACCTTATCCCTAAAACTAGTATTTTGAACTTATTAATAATTGATAACCTAGTTTTTCTAAGCTGTAGTTTTCTTTGCTCTAACCAGATTTCCTTCACTCTTGAATTACCTAACTAGGGAAATACTTTATTCCTTCCCTATGTGTTTTGTTTGACCCTCATCCTTCGAATTCTCCTTAATCATGATTCTTTGATGGTGTCGTGATTCGAACATTTCTTGCAACCGTGTCATCTCTTCTGACCGGTTATGTTTCGTTATTCTTTGATTGTGAGGACGCAATCCTCTTAAGGGGGGTAGATTGTAAACCCCCAGATTTTTTCAGAATTTAAAAATGAATTTTCCTGATTTTTTGGTAATTTTTAACTAATTAAAATAAATATTTTCTGGTATTAAATAATTTTTGTGATTTTATTAAATATTAAAATATTATAAAAATAATATTTTTGGGTATCAAATAAAATATTAGACATAGTGTAATTTTTCTAGAAATTTATTGTACCCCAGAACTATTTTTAAATAGCTAAAAACATAAGTTTTAAATAAACCAAAACAAACCAAAATAAACTGAACCCTAAATTAAACCAAACCAACCCTAACGGGTCGGATTTAAACCGACCCGTACCCGCTAACCCGTACCCAACCAAAATAGTAACGGGTCAGGTCAGATCCATACCCAACCCGACGACCCAAAACACGAACCCGCTACCCATTTACTGCTACAGTAAATTTGAAACCGCCGCCCGTTCGACTTCCCCTCTCCGCAGCCGCCGCGCCCGATCGCCTCCCCCGCCGGCCGTTTCGCAGCCGCCACCGTTGCCTTTCGAACTCCCCACCGGCCGATGGTCCCCCTCCCCTAACCGACGGCCACCCACTCCCTATATAAACTTCGACGATACCGCCAACACCATCATCATCCACCTCCACCGTCGCTCTCCGGCCACCCAACCACCGCCTCCACATCCCCGAGCCCTGCCTCCGCCCATAGCTCCACCGGCCACCACTGCCATCACCCTCCGCCGCTTCCTTCGCCGTGAACCCTCACCCCCACTTCGACTTCCCCACTCGACGACGGCCACACCCTGGCGACGACACCCCGGCGATGACGAACCGCCGCCACTACCAGCTCCACCACGTCCGGTGACGACCCCCAGCAGCCGTCATGCCCTGCAGCACCGCCGCCGGCAAGCTTCGCCACCCCGCAGTCGTAGCGCAACCTCGCGTTTACGCGTTGAATATTTGATTTTGGCGTCCTGTTCCCGTAAGCATTTCTCTCTCCTCGTTACCTCATTTTTTGAACCGTCCGTTGTGACGCATTCCCTGTGTAACCCTCTCGAACCCCGCGTAACTCGTTTGTGGTATCGTGTCCTGTATCGTTCGCAAACTGCGACGCCAAATCAGGAAAATAAACCCCCAATTTCTGAAAATAAGAAATTGTCCCGAACTCTCCAGTTCACGACCATTTTACGACCAACCTGTAAAATATTTTCAAAATTGGCCTGAACAGTTATTTAGACCACTTAACCGAGTTTTAAACCCTATTTTTAGTTTAATTTATGCTGCTGTAGTTTGTAATTAATTCGAGGGTGAAAATGACCAAAAGATTGTTATTTAAAATCCTGATTTTCCCGGAACTGGGTGCACTCCGCTAAACGAGGCGACTTGGTCATCTGCGAACTATATCGAAAGGTGCGTACTGTCAATATGGACGTGTGGGATTTCGTGGAAGTTGATTTAGATGTGTGTGCACACCGGAATCAACGCGTATCCGTCGACAACACCCCATATCGTCCCTATTCTGAAACTCGTTGTAACTTCTTGTACGCTTGTCGTATCGAAACAAAACTTGTGCCATCAGACTCGTAGCAATACGCTGGTCCTATGACCCAAGTTTAGTTCTATTCTGAGAACGTTGACAAAATCCCGTATCGTGGGTCCTACGGCTCCACTTGACGGGCGATTTTGTGATCGGCTCATCGGAATCTAGTTCCGGACATTTCGTTGGGTTCGTATCATTTTTCTGGACTTGTAGACACTAAGTTTGACGAATTTGGAGAATATTGTCTCTGGCACATTTTTCGGTGCGAAGTGGGCCATATGTGGACCCCGCTTTGACCAGAAACTATCAATTTTGTCCCTGTGTCCAAATTGGACTTATGGACAGGCAATTCTAGCTATTTGATGTCTTCTGAGCATGATGGTAACGTTTATTTCAGTAACCGGAGGAGTACCTGCAGATCCCGCTGATACCAGAGCAGCAGTTGGAAATCAAACCCCAGGCAAGTGTACCTTGCAATACTTGCAGTAATTTGTTTCATATTATTCTCTTGAGCTATTTTTGTGATATATCTATTTAACCTAGGACCGTGTGACATTACTTAACGTCCGAATAATATTCGGGTGTTAACACCGTACGCGGAGTTGTGTAACATCACCTAGAGATTGATATCGCGACCATATACATTTTTGTGCTTGTATTATCAAGTACGTCATACCACAGGACACCTGACACTATTCATGAGACAGAATCTTTCTGAGATATTCATGGTGATTCTGTATAGGTTACAGGATTCGTGACATATATATTGCATATGCTTGACTATCATTATGACTCGCTGCATCAGTTAGAGGTCATGATATTGCGTGACATGGACATGAGACATCGTGGACATAAGATGTGTGATTAAATTGGGTGGGGAGAGACACACAGGCTATAGGTTGATTATATTATTACGGTGCCGTAGCCACGACGAGCTAGGCTCCGACATGATATCACTGCTACCAGCTCCACGACACAGAGCTTGTAGTAGTCTCAGCCTGAGTTCTAGTGATGGTCTCATTTTGTATATCACTTAGCTGGTTATATAGTTTTCCCTATTGATTCATTTCATATACTGCACTTATTTGGCTTGAGTTATTCTTGTACCTTGCTATGTCCCCTGAGGACCTGGAATCCGGATTATGTCCCCAGGTTTAGCAGAGGAGATCTACCCCGAGGTGTACGGGACATGAGCAGTCATTGGAGCAGTACCAGAACCCGAGGATGAGGTGATCGCTGAGGATTTCTCCTGAGTATCTGATTTATCTATACTCAGTCTTTGCTGTTGTTATACTCCTTATTTCTTGTCTATTGACTGCTGTACCAGACTTATTATCGGATTGTTCCCCGAGATATGTTTTATTGAGACTTGATGTTGCTTATTATTTCATATTGACTGTATTTATTTCTATGGATGAGGTTAGTAGCATAGACCCTTATTGTTGTAATACAGCTTAAGTACACCCTGATGGGTCCATTAAATTGGGTTTGCCCATCGGTGTGTGCTGCTGGCCATTGCCACGTGTCTAGTCCCTCGATATTTTAGGACTGGGGCGTGACAATATATATATATATATATATATATATATATATATTGTATAGGAATGATAATGCTAAACCTATATATATATATATATATATATATATATATATATATTGTATAGGAATGATAATGCTAAACCTAATTAGGACTATATATATTTAAACTGTATGACCCTAGGACACCGTGGATTTTGCCCGCATATTTTTATATGACTTTGTGACCTGAATATTAGGGAATTATCTGCCTTGTGTACACTGACGTACTAGCCTAGATGTGTTAGTGAGTTGACTGTCTGATTGTGCGCAACATTTGAAGACGTGACACCCGTATAATTAGACGCGCAGTTGACCCTGTTAGTTGACCAGTGTCACCCCTAGCGTACCCTCTGAGTCCAGTGTAATTATGGTTGTGTATGTGCTAGTGTAATGGCTGATATTGTATTGTATTATATTATATGTATATAGGACCCATTGGATTATTCTACGCGACTTCAGGAGCAGGTTATTGGTACTACGCAGCTTTCTTGCCAGGCAAGTATACCTTGCCAGGCAAGTATACCTTGCCATTGTACTGTAACTTATATTCCATATGTTGCATGCATCTTATTTCTGCTTATTAGTTCATATATTTTTAACTGCTATATAAACTGCGCGTCCAAGGAAACTTGGGTGCAACGACGGTGTCGTCGTGATATATTTTTATTATGTATATGCATTGACCTAGTTTATGAGACCACCCCATTATCATGAAGCATCATTAGGTTTCATTGGCCGTGACACAGTTGTTACATGAGTGCGATTCTCATATAGAACACGAACTTGCATGACAGACTGGCCTCCTGTACGTATTGGACGTGCGTTAGGGATAACTGCTGATAGAAATTGCATGTTAGAGGACTTAGCAGTTATTAGTAGTCCATGGGCATAGACTATTGTAGTACGGTGGTCCAATCCTTGTCCTTGTTTGGTTGTAGGATTGGGCTATTGTACTAACGATAGGCTATGAACCAAAGTTATGACGCCGATACTTGTACTCCGTCTCGACGTAGAAGCTAAAACGTGTCATGGATGTGACATGCTTAGAGAATGGAGTGGGGAGAGCAACAAATAAGGCATTTGGGCTCCTTTGCACTTTCCTTTCTGTAACCCGTACGCTCCGCCGGAGATACGTGGCGGTGATGACCCCTATATTACTGGCGGCCTCTGGCGTTCAAAAGACGACATGCTTTGTAGGCCCCTGATTCTCCGAGAGAATCATGCCAATCCCATTTATGGCCAGATAGCCCACTTGTTGGAAAGTTGTTCTCAAACTACATTCACATAGATGGTTAGGCGACCCATTGGATGTTTATTTTACAGTACTTTATTGGCATGCTTCTATGTATCTTGTTATGTCCCTCTGAGGACCTGGTCCCTTCCCAGGTATAAATGTTCATGAGTATTCGTAGGAGCGCAGATCCGGACTGGTTACTTAGGTTTCGAGGAGGTCTTCCCTTCGAGCCTCGTGATTGTTAGTTGATGTACTTATATTGTTTTCTTATCTTATATTCTAGTTTGGTAGTGGATTTGTTTTCACCCGGCTATCATCTTTTGATACTTTATATTGAGATTTAGTTACATAGTTATTGGTTATTTATTTATATTGATTTTTGTGGATGAGATTTAGTTATGCCCTGTGACTTGTGATAGATATATACCACTTATCAATTGTTATTCATATTACAGCGTACGTGTGTTATGGTTTCCATATATTGGAGTGCCATATACATGCTGCTGGCATGCTTATGTGTTCCTAGTCCTACGTATTTTGGGACTGGGGCGTGATAAAACTATACATGATCACAAGATTATTATAATGAATCAAAACAGTCCAAAAAAAAAAGGACAAAATAGCTAAAACCGGTCAAAATCAACCAAAATTAGCCAAAAATGATATAATGACGGTATACTCTAGTATATCGGCAGGAAACAACAAGTTTTATAATGGGCCAAACGGTATATCGATGGTATACCGCAGTAACATCGGTTTATTGCTCTGATACATCGGTAAAAAATCTAGAATTTTGTAAAACTTGTATCAGCCATAAAAACTCTATTTTAAATAGGAATTCAACTTTTCAAGGTAAAAATTGTACACAATTAAATTCTCCACAAAATGTAAGCATTAGTTTTCACAAATTTTGAGATTTGAAAGACGATTATCGCAAAATACTCCAAAAATGGGTTCTCGAGAAAATCAAAATGTGTCCCGATACCACCAAACTCAAAACCAATAGGATATAAAGTTAGAGGAGGGTCTCATATAGTATATATAACCAAGATCCATAAAAAAATGAGTATCATACATGATACCAAGATTAAATTTTGTATCTCATTGTTAGATCTAGAAATAGCTATGGGCCATAAACATGACTAAAACTCATAGAAATGTACAATGCCAAGAACTAAACTAGTAGAGAATCATATAGGAAACATTTTTATACAATAAACTTCAAGAAACATTAATATGACAAGAAAATCCAACATTAGTTTATTTAATGACAAGATGTACTTGCCAAGGTCAAAGCTCTAAGACTACCCTCCACTCCCCCATCAAGAGGGGTTTCGAAACCACACTCTAGGCCTCAAGGCCAAGCTCAATCTCTTGCTTGAGGAAGAGGAAGTGAAGAAAGAAAGAAAAAAGAGTGAAAAGAGATAGAAGAGAGAGAAAATAGAGGGTTTATAAAGGAAAGTGGGTTATTGGCTCTGTCCTTAGATCATCCAAGTCATGGATCCAAGACCCCCTTAAAACAAAACCAAGAATCCAATGGTTAAAAGAATGAACCGGGTAAGGACCCATACCCGGTTCATCTCTAGTAGAGCGGTATACTAGTGTTATACTACGGTATAGTGGTAGTATACCGGTCTGACTGTCAAATCTTACTTTTCGGAATTCAAGAATCCGTTCTACGTACAGGTCCTAGCACGGGTCTATGACAATTTCAATGGTTACTCTACAAGTCTTAGACAGTCTGGTGAGCAATATAGTTGCCACAAACATAGGAAATTATTATGTTGCAACAGTCATTAATAGTTTTCTTGAAAACAAGCGTATCACACGATACCTAAAGTATAAGAACCATGAAATCTCTAATACCGAAAAACTATTAATACATGAAATCTAGGAAATTGAGAAATATAATATACAGTATAGGAATACATATCCGTATATAAATACAGATACAATAAGATGAGTCTCACAACTCTCCCCTTCTTAGAAAATTTTGTCCTGGGAGATTCAATAAGGCACAATCAGACATGCTAAAAAAATCCATTAAATTATGCTATTAGGAATCTATATCAAACTCAGGAATACTAAAAATAAATAACAATGTATGCATAATAAAACTAAAAATAACGTAAACTATAGCACACATATAGAAATCCAATCATAGACACAAGCTAAGGATAAGATACGAGGTATATGGAAGAGTATATATCCTGAGCCGAACAAATATAGGTTATGTGCTCGGATATCATCCTCGTACTCCCAAGTCGACTCACCCGGTGAGTGATGCACCCAAGCGACACAGACTAGATGGATAGTCTAGTTCCTGAGAACCCTCTCCATCTGGTCCAAAATAAAAATAAGCCCGTCACTACCACATTCTAAAAATAGGGGTATTTTTGACTTTTTGTTTATTATAAGTATTGTGTGAATTTATTTTTATTAATTGCATGATATGTGTATATATATATTATATACAGTGTTCCTTAATGCGTGAGTTAGTAGACTAGACCTAGAAGCCCACTAGATGAAGCCCTGACCGAATTATAGGATCATGAATTTTAATTAGCATTTTTGGGATTTAATTATTGAGGATTATAATTAATTATCGTGATTTTATTTAATTGTTGTGCCTTGCCGTTGCTTCGATAATTGGAGCACTACCCTAGCTTTTGTCTTCCAACGAATTTTAGACCCTTGTCCTAGACGGGCCAGCCTACTATTCTGACCTTTGTGTAACTTATAATTATGCTCTCTTGTGCTAAATTTTAGTCGCATAATTTTTATCGCAGACATTTATTCTTAATTTCAATAAATTTGACTTTTGCATCTTTGTGCGTTCCAATCGAAATTGGAGACACAATCTTGACCCATTTCGTGCGACCAAAATTATGATAATATTTTATCCTGAGTCCTCTATGTCCATGACACTTGTGTCCCACCTAATTTTAGCCCCATTTACTTCCAATTAATTTGAGAACACCTATTGCATTAATTTTAATTAAATTAATCTCAAAACCCAACTTTGTACAATTTTCCAATTGTTGGACACTTTTATGCAAAAGTGCATTAAGGTGTCCACCCCATTGGACACAATACATGAAGAAACCTATTTCCTTCATGTGAATTTTTCTCCATAATTTTTTGGAGTGTGTAACACTCAACACCCTTCCCCTCATCAAATCCTAGCCATCTATTTCAAACAATGCAATCCTAGCCCTCCAATTTCTACATGTAAAGTCAAAGCCCAAATTCCAAACCTATTTCTTTACATACATATATATATTCTTTTCCTATTTTTTTCTTTTCCCTAAACCAAAACATATTCTAGCCGTAGCCTTCTTCCTCCCCCTACTATTCATCTTCTCCTTCCTCCTGTTCACCCTCATCACCCTCCGCCTCTGCAACTGCTGGAGCCGACGAACAGATCACCCTCCTCCACCGCGACATCTCCCCGAGTCCACCCTCCACTCCTCCGTTCCCCACCACAGAGTCCCCGCCAAGCCCGCTGCCAACCACCATCCATCTCCTTCCATCCCCGGTTCTTCCCTCGACTGTCCACCGACCCGCCGGACCGCTCTGCAATACCACCACGACCAATTTTGTCTCCTTTCCGTCCCGGTCATCTCCCCAAGCCCGACTGAATCACCATCACCGCCGCTCGACTGTCCCGACTCCCTTCGCCTGATCCAAGCAGCCTCGACCCGCTGCTCAACCGCCCGCAGCCGCCTGCCGACCTTTCCGCTGCTCACCACCTCCCTCTTCTTTCCCCCGACATCCCCCGCCCGAAGCCGACCGGAGCAACCCCGTTCCGACCATCCCGTCATTGCCTGAAGCCGACAATACCGCGGTCACCATATTCTTCAACCTGCCGATCGGACCAGCCTCGCCTGAGCGGATCTCGACCCGCTGAACTCGCCTGAACTAAACCCGCCTGCACTTTACCACCGATTGGAGCATACGCCTGCTCACTGCCTCGCCATCGATATCCCGACAGTCCAGCCGAGCCCGCTGCCATTCGCTGAACCTTCTTTCCGCGCTCGACTGAACGCAGGATCCTCCCATCCCTCGACGTCGAACACCTCGTTCACGCGCACAGGTTCGAATTGTACCTTCATGTTGTGTATGCATACGTACGCGTATGCATATATCATTCAATTTGGTGTATATATATATATATATGTTTAGTATGTATATATTCTTTAACTTGGTATATATAGACATATATATTAAGTAGGTGTATATATACTATATGGTAATTAAATACTATGCTAGTTAGGAATATGGACATAATTGTATATATACTGTGAGACCCTAGTGTTAATTACGGATATCCCGTAATTGCTTTGACCATGTGACCTGAGTGATTGTGAGAAGACCGCCTTATGTACACTGACGTACTGGCGAGATCTGTGTTAGTTTGACCGTCTGATTTTGTGCAGCAATCGCAGACTTGACACCCGTGCAGCTAGAGATGCACGCTTGACCCTGTTAGATGACTAGGATCACCCCTAGCGTACCCTCTGAGTTCAGTGTAATTATGGTTGTGTATGTGCTAGTATAATGGCTGATGTTGTATTGTATTATATTATATGTATATAAGACTATTGGATTGTTCTGCGAGACTTCAGGTGCAGGACATTGGTATTGCCAGCTAAGGACCCCAGGCGAGTATATTCTCTGATAATTTTTGTTATTTGATAATTTTTATAATTCAAGTATTTAGAAATATTACATCTGATTCTTGACACTGTGCTACACGGAATAGTATATAGATTGGATCTGCAGTCATGAGATGTTACATTGGTTATCGTATTGACATTGTACACGATATTGATATTACACATTGTACAAGATATATTTGGACATTGATTGTGTATCGTGACGTGTCATGGTTGGATCCATAGTACTAGTTGGGGGCGGGGAAATTGCTAGTGAGAGATGTGATCAAATCTCTATCGTATGAGTGTAAAATATTGTTAAGTGTTAATCATACACCACACGTATGATTAGCCAGGCTATGTAGCTATCAAACAAGTTCCCAAGCTGATCACATTTCGAAACTACGATTTCAAGCACTTAGAATAGTTAAAGTTCTTCATCTCAGTTCATATACTACATCACCCGTATATGATATTGTAGCTCTTTCTCTTCATTTCATATATGCACTGACTGTACCATATTGCCTATATTGTCTGTTCTCTTTATTATGCCACTGCATTTATTTATTGTCTTCTCTCAGTATATATCATCATCTATTTATTGTTTTATAGTCCTTATCAATTAACTGGAACTGTTATTTGGGTTGTACTTCGCTCCATCCTGACTGGAAATATTTTTCCAGACTGCGACTTAGAGGACTGGTGTCTGACATATTATGGACCACAGGGAGAGTAACTGCAGCCTTGGATCTTGTAGTTCAGTTATGATTCCGGGAGGTCTAGCCGGGATCACTATTATTTCAGTTAGTTTCTTTTAGCAGTTTTGGTACCGGATTTGTTTCCGGTATACTTTGAGACTTGGATGTTATTGTTTGAGTTAGAATATTTTGTTTAGACTTGTGTTGCATTTCGTTTATTTTCATTGATATCTTATCGTGCTTTAGTTCTGTGATTTAGTATTCCATATTATATTGTGATATCTGTGTCTCCTTATGGAGTTGGATACTCGTGTGAGATTAATTAGATAGTATTGTGACCCAGACAACGTTCTACCATCGATGCTGCGGGGTAGGCTGAACGTACCCACGTACTCGTGCCCTAAATTCTGGGTGCGGGTCGTGACAAAGCCTTTCCTTATACAAAAGGTCGGTACCTACGACCAGCTTCGTATGATCTAGGATATGGCTCGGATCCGAAACATACTGGAGCAACTGAAATATGTGAAATACAACATATAAATTATGAAGTGGGAGAGAAAAAGTGAGTGTAGAAGCATAAAAAGTCTCTATGCACCAACCAAATAGGCAATACCTGACTACGTTGAAAGGTGCTTTACGCGCCCTACACTCTCTACGCCCCAAGCCAAATAAAAGCCTCCACCCGCTCACTCTGCGCCACTCAAGACCGTATGGCTCCTACTCTACTGTCCTACATGGACGATAGGTCAAATCAAACACTTGTACAACATTAAGTGTAGAGACTGACGGCTGTTCGTGCTTTGTGCCTCTCTGACACGCTATAATCAAGTGAGTGGAGAAAAAAATGCTGATGTAAGCGCCATTATGGTTTCTTCCTACCGAAGGAAGCAACATAGACCGTCACATGTCTCCCTTCTTGGTATATTCCTAACGAGGATGCATCGCATGCTGTTGACTGTTCCATATAAGGACGACACTGTTAGAGACTTCTCATACCCTGTGCCCAACCATTGTAATTTCTACTAATGGGAGTGGCATGGTCTCGACATAGTCTGCCACATGTCCTCTTTTGGTGCGATGCACAACTGCCAGAGTAGTGGCGCAGGCTATCCACTAGCACAACTGTTACAATTGCCAGTGATCATTGTAAGGTGGCCTCGGCGCAGGCCACCACACGTCCCCTCTTTTGGTAGTATGCACAACTGCCAGAATTGTGGCACAGACTGTCAACTGATAAAGTGTACAGTCACCAGAGTCGTGGCACAGGCGGTCAATTGGTCAGAGGCACAACTGCCAGAACCAACCCTATTCCTTGTACTAGGTGACACGCGTCACTCACACTAAAGTCGGCATAGGCAGTGACCCTACAGGCGGAGGCGAAGAGTGGCACAGAGTGGAAAAAACAGTGAGTTTTGCCCGTACCCCGTGCAAAAATTCTAGGCTGACAGTTTTGCCTATAAATACCTCAGGACTTGTCCTATTTTAAAGGATCAAAGGCCGCATATTCGAGAGATCGATAGCTAGTATGCAATCGAAACTTGAGGTTAAGTGATCAAGGTATGCCCTCGAAATCTCGTACCTTCCCGTCGCCCAGACTCTTCTCCATAATGCTTGGAGCTAGAGCCGGGAAGCTTTTTCCCATCTTCATATTGGATCATCAACGGAGTATAGAAGTCGACCGTAGACTTAATCTCCACCGCCTACTTCCCCAGAATCTTTTCTTGCCCTTTCTTGTAATTAAAATTCCTTTTATATCTAGGATTCTTTGTAAGAAAAATAAATAATTATTTTTTTATACCGTTATACGAAATATTATCAAGCTTTTTCCACCGTAGAGAAAATAGGAGAGGAAAAAAAATGGCAACTCTACTGGGGACAACCTACTCCACTAACGAGAAGATGGTGGAGCAATCCGACATCGCGAAGATTGGCACAACACAAAAGATTTTGGTCATACAATTCGACCAACAAGCTTTCGAGGAGATGCTCTTCGGGGGTAGCTCGAGCCCTTCACCAAGATGGCTCGGAAGAGCTGGCTTCCCAAGGCTCCCATAACCTACCCGAATGTCACCATCGATGGAAGAAAAGATCTGTCTACATACAACCCTGTAAAGGTTCAAAACAAAAAGACATTGCCTACGCATCAGGAGAACGACCCGGCTATCGTAGCCATCTTGGCCCAGACCGACGCACACGTGACTGCTTGCCCTGCCAATGAGCATGCCGAGTCATTATGCTCCACGCACGGAGCAAGGTGAGCGAACTAATTGGATCTCGACAAGGGGAAGGCTTTGTCCACGCATGGTCTAGTGAAGACCACATATGTACACCACTCCTCAAGCTGGCTTCCTCTGTACCAGGCAAGAGACCAAGCCACCGCGGTTGCCTCTATCCAAGCTATGGGCTTTGCCAGTGCGTAGGCCCCAAAATCGCAT
Source organism: Iris macrosiphon (assembly GCA_036927795.1). NCBI lineage: Eukaryota > Viridiplantae > Streptophyta > Magnoliopsida > Asparagales > Iridaceae > Iris > Iris macrosiphon. The sequence goes on along the minus strand of JAYESA010000010.1, from coordinate 64,559,368 downwards.
CATATACATGGAAGGAGGGATGCCGACCACTCCTCTAACTCCATATGTACTCAGTGTAGCGCACCCTCCCTCTTCTATAGCTCTGTGGATGATATCCTTGGACCTTCCAGTGTGCTACCCAAGGAAAAAAATTATGACATTATCGCAACAAAGTTATCATGAGTCAGGATGACCTTGGCGAAAGAGAGCAACTTGATACCGAGGGGTCCATGGACAAGTGTTCACTCAAGTCTCTATGCACGTGCCCACACGTCCAGAGCAAACTAAAAGAATGCCTTGACGTTCGACCCGACCTGTGCCAAAGAGCTTACCTGCGCATTGTCAGGGAAGCTGACGCTACCAACAAGGACTTGGGTGCAGAATCCAGAACCCAAAGCAAAAATGCCAAGGTGGAGGACCTGTGTCCAAATCTTTATTACGCCGCACAACATATAAAGCCACGCAGGCCAAGATAAGGCCACGACAAAGCCTCGCTTCAGTACCTAAGCGCAGAAGACGAAGGACCGTGTCAAGCTCCAAGCCTACGTGTAGGGGGTGGCAATCCCATGATCATACTGGCGCAAGCTCAACAATGCAAAGTTCCTTCTCCTCTCCTTGATCTGTGTAATATGATTACTCAGAAGCACTAGGACAAGGGGTTGTCCTCCACAGCGAGGGAGCTTGGCCCATATTGTGCCAAAATCATAATCCTTTGCTGTTGTGTGAGGGAAAGCGAAGCACAACCAAAGTCAGGCTTCCAGCGTCTGGAACCCACCGCATTTACCCGACGATGCTTTGGGAAGCCATCACAAGATGAAGAAGGAGAAGATAAGTGAACCTTCGCCTCGTGCTACATGTCTTGGGGCCCCTCTCGCGGTATTCCCAATCCTCGTAGAGGAATAACCAACCCTCTCATAGCTGCAAGCCGGCGCAGAGGGACTTCCACGAATAGCCAGTGAGCTATTCCTACCGAGCAAGTATTCCGGAATACCCGCTCTTGATCTAACATGCAATCTAGATCTAGGGGTAGCATTCCCTCAGAGTCTAGGCAAGACATGCATCTAACTGAAGCGGCTTGTGCAGCGTCACAAGCAGGGGGTAGCAATCCCCCTAAGTTCCATTTCAACCCAACCTACCTCGTGGAAAGCGAATATCAGGAATTCGAAGGGTACGATAAAGGGGATCTTGCCCGGGGACAGTGCATCTCAGGAGTTCGAGGCCGACTCATATCCTCTGACTATAATATGATGTCAACTACTTCTTCCATCAATCCATGCGTGGCCTCCGTATATGGGATTGGTGATGAATCAAAGGATAATGATCGCACCAATCAGCGGTTGGATGCTCTCGAAAGTGCCATCGTAAGCATCCATGATATGCTAAAAATCCTATTAGCATTTAAAATACTAATAACGCATTAAGAAAATCCTAACCAGAGCGACAATGGTGATTTTATGCCAGATCGCCTTACCCCTCCTCTTGCTGGTAGCGGTTCATTGTCGGGGATGCAATAAACTCCGCTAGTTACCTTACAATTGTTTGTTCCCCCAAGTTGACGATACATTGGAGGCCATCTAAGAACGGCGAACTTGTGTGAAATCCATAAACAACCGAGAGAATATCCATAAGCTTGGGATAAGGCAGCCTTATCCTCCTGAATGGGACAAGGTGGTTTGTCCACGCAAGTATAAATCGCAATAGTTGATATAATTTGACGGAAGAAAATTTCCCTAACAGTTCCTCAACTACATCGAGTCCCACATGGTGCATCTGCCAAAGGACAACACATTGCTCACCAAGCTATTCATCGGAGCTCTAATCGACGTTGCCTTCGAATGGTTCTGTAGTCTCTCGGACGACTGCATCAGATCGTTCGATGATCTGGAAAGATTATTCCTCGCCAGATTCTTCGAGTACGAGATGGACGAAACCATGTCAAATCTCATTGACACCAAGCAAAGAAAAAGAGACTGCGCATGTCTACATCGAGCGCTTCGGACATTTGGCATTAAAGCTATATGCCGGCTACCCCGAAATGGTACTCATGGACACTTATCGGTACAACCTACTACCGACGGTGAGGTTCTGCATGGGCATTGCACAATGCGACCAATGGTCAACCTTCATTACGAAGGCTCCTATTGCCGAGATAAATTCCCGCGACATCGCACTACTTGGGTTTGCGATACCAGGATCTGACGACAAGGGGAAGCGGCCATAAAATATCAAAAATAACAGTCATTTCAGGAATGGGAAGGGTGTCACGCCCCGATCTCCCGCTGGAATCGGCCGTCCCCGCTAGGCGTCAATCACCATGCCAGTGCTCCCGCGGGACGATCATTTTTATTGGGACGTGATACCGCGCGAGCCTGGAGTTGCGACTGCGCAAGGCAAATACCGAAACAGCCGTTGGTAACTAGTTCACCAAGTCAATATAGCGGAAACATAGAATAAACACAAGTATGAATACAAAACAGCTCTTTATTGATAATGAATAAGATTACAAGCGGCTCTAGGCCGAGATTATAAGTCGCTCAAGCTCTCTCTCTTTCAGAATAATGACGTGCCAAACGGCTAAAAACTTGGGATGATACATAGGCTATGTTCCAATATTATGTCCTGTATATGTTTTTCAGTTTCGGATGCAACGATCCATGGCTCCAAAGTGAACTCCACGCCTTAACGTGCACGAAGGAGGCATCTGCACCGAACGAGGTTCTTCTGCACCCTACAAGCAATCTAGTGGGTTATCAGTACATGAATGCACTGGTGGGGTGGCATCTCGCCCGCTCGGCAAATCCAATACGTTAATATTAGTTCCATGCACCAACTATTAAGTCATCTTGCTATTTTTGCCTTAGGATCAATTTTATGCATAAGATACAAAGCTTATCTCGTGTGGCAGTGCGCCATGCGATATATAAGAAATACGACGATACTTACTAACTTACCATTTGTCCTTCCCTGCACAACTATAAAACCAGGTTAAATCCAACATAAATATAGATATATATAGAAATCCCAAGATTGCATAATGAACAGACGTATGCTACGAGCGTGTTTCTAAACCAAGTGCACGATATACACAGTTTATAATACTCTCATCATTTTGTGACTCAGGTTGTGCAGATTACTCAGATGTCCTATACTCATTTTACACTGACATGCTATACTTGTATAGACATGTTTTACTCAGACTACTCAAATGTGTTTCAAACTTTTGGTTACTTTATATCCATTACTTGCCACAAGTTCCTAACGAGCCCATACGCGGGTTGTCGCTATGTAGGCAATATACTAATGACAAACTTGGTCTTATGACCTGACGAGCCGCCATGGACAAGATATAGTCTCGACACAAGAATAGAATGCAACGTAGGTAGCGAGCCTCGCTACACGCCTTCCCGTCGGAAGCAACGACTATCTAAAATATTTCTGACCGGTTCGGATCGGCCCCGGCACGACCGGTGTACCGTCCGCAGGAACCTGAATCCCGTGCACAGGTTGTCCATGACCATTGACGATCAACACTAAACTTTTATTATATGCAACACCTTAAGGCCTTGAATGAACATAGCTAGTTGATATAGTTTTTATATATTTTACTCGTTCATAGATCTCAAGATCTGTTGTGTTCCATTCCATGCATTGTTTACGCTGTCGTCTTACTACTTATTGCAGTTCCCATTTTTGGTAGTTACCTTGGCGACCCAACGGTCCCGAACACTTTTAATATTTCTATTATTTGGCTAGGAATGACTATTTTGATGGTCTTCTGCAACAGGTAAGTTAACCAGAATCTGTGTGATGAGCATTTTAAGACATATGGAGCAATGTACTTCAAGAACATATAAGGAACAAAAGCATCATTACAAGGTAAAATTATAAGAACTGTAAAGCGAGCCTACCATTCCGTTCAACCGATCTACTTCCATATTCTATACAAAGATACATCAGATGGGATTATTCCCTTAGCTAGATGTGTGGTATTCTTTATTAGCATGCAAGGGATGATTCTACTAGTGACTAGCATATATCAACCATATTTTAAGTGTGCTGGCTAGGCAAAGACAAGTTTATCGTAGCCACCCACCTTAACGATGATTCGCCTCAGTCGAGCAATACTCCGAGCGAGCCTCTGAAAGTCTAAGTCTGAACTCCTGAAGGGCCAAATCTGGAATTCCTTTGCCTCAAGCAAGTCTTCTCGTTGAGTAAAGCGGGTCGGGTCATCGAACTTTTGCCGTTTGAATCGGCTATCCGCATATATGTGGAGCGGGTCGTTACATTATACATCACTCAAAACAAGTCTCGTGCTCGATACTTTCTGAGCGCAAATCATTCTATCGCACACTATAGAATCTAACTCAAGCGTATCAATCTGTATTATTTGATCCATTCGAACATAATTTCCTACTCGCTTTACATTCCGTGTTACGTGCATGCGGGGTCTGCCTCATTGAATGACTCTATCATTCAATCCAACTTCTGACTCAGTCTTTACGGTGACTTAGCGCAAAAAATATATCGCTTAACACGGAGTATGTTATAATCTATCACAAATGATGATCTTAGGTTGAGGAAATCTTACTTCAGTTGCTATACTCGTCCATGCGAATCCAAATATTTTTATTTGCAGCTGCATTCGAGTTATGCATATCGCTAAGTCTGGATCGTACCCATATTCAAGGCGTCCCCCAAATATGTGTATTTCAACCAAGCTTAGTGACAGCTAAGTCAGACAAGCTACTCGTAAAAATCTTTCGAATCGCCGATCGCTTTGCTATTTGAATAACCGAAATCTGGTTCATCTTAGTTATCGTCTACTCTAATCTCACCCAAATTCAAGTATTTCATTACTAGCAACGCACCTCTTCCAAGCAACAATTTAACTTGTTATGCCAACTTATCTCGAATATCACCAATTCCAATTTTAAGAGTTCCGTCCGACAATTCTCTAATACCGTCTTATTCCTCACCGTCACATAACTTATCCAACCAGATCAATTATCACTCAAGTCCTATCTTCTATTGCGTTTGTTTCTACGCCAACGTCGCTAGCATACACTTCCAGTTCCAAGTCCTAACTCTAAGTCTTGTTGCCCCAGTTCTAATATTTTTCTGAACGATACTCTGAAGTCAGCCACTCCAGTTCAACTCAAGGCATAGGGTCGTGTGCTTATTCGCTAGGTCAGCTCACAAGGTCATAGGTACATTTTAAGTTCATAATTCTTTATCGAGCAAATTCGTTGTACAATACTCGCCCAAAATTCCTACGGTCAAACCATTGTTCTTTCGTACGGGGTATTCTACCCAAGCTCGTTTTACTCAGATTTCTAAACATCGAGCATAGATCATTCTATCCACATCAACACGTTCGTTTGCACAATATCCATGTTCATTTGGAAAAATCGCTCCTAAGACACATTTGCTCAATCAAATCTATAATATATCCACGTCGCAGGTCCAATCCATCGATTTGCATAGTCTATCTTCTCCCTTACGTTTGATAGAATCTACCCATCCATTCTTTTCTAAGCCTGGACCACCAAGTCATGATCCCATCCTAAAACATTGATGTATATCATAAACTCTAAGTCGTCCTATACGATCTACATATCCATTCATGAAACCATCCAGCATATCTTACTGCACGTTCTAGACTAACTCCTCCTAAAAAATAATTAGATTCATTTGTATCCTGAAACCCATCTCATCGTGTCGAACCACAAGTCAAGACGATCCTGTAATTATCATGCTCCGATCTTCCGCAAGTTCAATCATCCCCGTTGGATGTGAGATCTCCACGCCAATGCTCCCACGGGATAACCATCTTTATCCGGGCGTAACGCATGTACGAGCATAGAGTTACGCTCGCACAAGACAAAAACGTCGGACAATATGGTTATCACCGAAACGATCGAGACACCTTATCATTTTACTTTATTCCATCCAAGTTATATGTACTTATCCATTAAGTCATATCCGTTCATGCCGTGATTATAATTCGTCTAGCAAAATCATCCAACTTCAATGTTTCCATTTGATAAATCCATAGTCTACTTCTAGCATTCCTCAAATAACTAAGTTTTAAATCCCAAACCCAAGTCTATTCACTTTTGATACGTTCCATTTTATCGAGTTCGTTTGTAAAATCTTTGAACATGTCCCTACGAGTTCGATCATCCCCGCTGGACGTAAAATTACCATGCCAGCGCTCCCGCAAAATAATTGATCTCGTTTGGGCCTGATGTCGAGTGTTACCTATGAATTCGACTCAAGATCGTTCGTCCAAGTCAAGATTAAATCCTTTATCGCCTGCCTTAATCATTGAACCAAGATTTTTCTAACTTGCATCAATCCATGATATCTTCCAACCATTGATATAATATAAGATCTCCCAAATTTGAAACCGTAGCATTCGTACTCAGACCGCACTCTATCGAGCGATATCCTACTCAAATCCAAATTTTACATGCGCACTATCATTCGTTTGCGCCATTATTTTTAATAGTACTAACTCCGATCGCATCCCCGATTATTCCATCTCAACTTAAATTTTAATTCATTTGATTTAATTCAAAATCGCTCATAGATCTACTAAGTTTTCCCGACCGTGATATCAATTCCAAGTACTCTTTATTTCTATTTGATTTAAGCCTTATCCCATGTTCAACTCATTCTAACTTGTTCGAATCAAATCATTCATGATTCCTACGAATTTGTTTACTTGCTGGGCATTATTTATACTAAGGCTTCGTACAATTACGTTGTTGCTGCTAGACCCGTTTAATACCCCGAAACCCACAATTCGTTTGAACATTTCTAAGTTGACCAATACACCACTCATGATTCGAGCTATATCTATGAATCTTTATAGATTATTTTTATTCTCAATTCGCTTACTCGATCCTGAGACTATCGAATACACCACTCAAAAATTGAGTCATCTTATTAATTCCTGAATTGTGTTTGCGTCGTTCACTCATATATCCAATTTATTTCTTATAAATCCAGCACGATCCCTATTTGTCGCTTTAACGATCTTAGGCTCATATGCACCTTTATTGATATTCCTCGATACAAACTATGTTCTGAATCATAACTTATCGCTATGATCAACCATCTGAACTATACGTCAAAATCCAGGCATGACTTCCTAAGATTCTCTTTAGCGATAGTCCGATCACGCTTTTATCGATAGCCTTCTAAGTCCAAATTTATTCTTATCCGAACGATATTCAAATCTCGTTCGCCAACTTGCTCGCACCCAAGGATCTTATTGTGCGATATTTAACACAACTTATCTAAAAGGTTGTGTGCATAGGCAACTGTCCGAACGATATTCTGTCTCGCACACTAACCCGCTTGGTGTTCTCGTATAGGCATTCGGGTTTATAAATAACTTACAGATTCTAACATAAGTCCATTCCCATAAAGTCTGACACAGGTTGGCACAAAGGCCTTCGCATCAAAATCCCGATCAAGCAATTATATCATTCACATGTACCTTTCAAAAATATTTAGACTCATTGTATGGAACATCCCGTTGGAACTTTGAGAGAGAGCATCTGTAATATAACCCATGAACGAGCTTCAAAACTGAGATAATCGATAAAAAGTCTAAAGACGTAAAGCTATGCTCTGATACCAATATGTCATGCCCCGATCTCCCACTAAAATCAGGCGTCCCCCCTAGGCGCGAATCACCGCGCCAGCGCTCTCACGGGACGATCGTTTCCAGTAGGACGTGATACCACGCGAGCCTGGAGTTGCGCCCGCACAAGGCAAATACCAAAACGGCCGTTGATAACTAGTTCACTAAGTCGATATAGCAGAAACATAGAATAAACACAAGTATGAATACAAAATAGCTCTTTATTGATAATGAATAAGATTACAAGCGGCTCTAGGCCAAGATTATAAGTCGCTTAAGCTCTCTCTCTTTCAGAATAAAGACATGCCAAACGGTTAAAAACTTGGGATGATACATAGGCGATGTTCCAATATTATGTCCTGTATATGTGCTTCAGTTTTGGATGCAATGCTCCAAGGCTCCAAAGTGAACTCCATGCCTTAGCGCGCACGAAGGAGGCATCCGCAACGAACAAGGTTCTCCTGCACCCTGCAAGCAATCTCGTGGGTTATCAGTACATGAATACACTGGTGGGGAGGCTTCTCGCCCGCTCGACAAATCCAACACGTTAATATTAGTTCCGTGCACCAACTATTAAGTTATATTGCTATTCTTGCCTTAGGATCAATTTTATGCAAAAGATACAAAGCCTATCTCGTGTGGCAGTACGCCACGCGATATACAAGAAATACGGTGATACTTACCAACTTACCATTTGTTCTTCCCTGCCCAAGTATAAAACTAAGTTAAACCCAGTAGGAATATAGATATATATATAAATCCCAAGATCGCATAACGAACACATGTATGCTACGAGTGTTTTTCTAAACCAAGTGCACGATATACACAGTTTATAATACTCATCATTTTGTGACTCAGGTTGTGCAGATTACTCAGATGTCTTATACATATTTTACACCGGCATGCTATACTTGTATAGACATGTTTTACTTAGACTACTCAAATATGTTTCAAACTTCAGGTTACTTTATATCCGTTACTTGCCACAAGTTCCTAACGAGCCCATATGCGGGTTGCCGCCACGTATGCAATATACTAATGACAAACTTGGTCTTATGACCTGACGATCCGCCATGGACAAGGGATAGTCTCAGCACAGGAATAAAATACAACGCAGGTAGCGAGCCTCGCTACACGCCTTCCTGTTGGAAGCAATGACTATCTAAAATATTCCTGACCGGTTAGGATCGGCCCCGGCACGACCGGCGTACCATCCGCAGGAACCTGAATCCTGTTCACAGGTTATCCATAACCATTGACGATCAACACTAAACTTTTATTATATGCAACACCTTAAGACCTTGAATAAACATAGCTGCTTGACACAGTGTTTATACATTTTACTCGTTCAGAGATCTCAAGATCTATTGTATTCTAATCCATGCATTATTTACGCTGTCGTCTTACTACTTATTGCAGTTCCCATTTTTGGGAGTTGCCTTGGAGACCCAAAGGTCCTGAAGACTTTCCATGTTTCTATTGTTTGGCTAGGAAAGACTATTTTGATAGCCTTCTGCCACAGGTAAGTTAACCAGAATCAGTGTGATGAGCATTTCGAGAAATATGGAGCAATGTACTTCAAGAACATATAAGGAACAAAAGCATCATTACAAGGTAAAATTATAAGAACTGTAAAGCGAGCCTACTATTCCGTTCAACCGATCTACTTCTATGTTCTATACAAAGATACATCAGATGAGATTATTTCCTTAGCTAGATGTGTTGTATTCTTTATTAGCATGCAAGGGATGATTCTTCTAGGGACTAGCATATATCAACCGTATTTTAAGTGTGTTGGCTAAGCAAAGACAAGTTTATCATAGCCACCCACCTTAGCGATGATTCGCCTCAGTCGAGCGATACTCCGAGCGAGCCTCTGAAAGTCTGTCTGAAATCCTGAAGGGCCAAGCCTGGAATTACTTTGCCTCAAGCAAGTCTTCTTGCTGAGTAAAGCGGTTCGAGTCATCGCACTTGTGCCGTTTGAATCGGCTATCCGCATAGATGCGGAGCGGGTCGTTACAAAGGGGTCCCTTGCTGTCAACATATCCAAGAGGGTATCCTCGTCTAAATTAACGACTCCGGACACTCCGAAGCCCACAAAAACCTATTCTTTAGACGACAACGATGTCATCAAAAAAATTTATATACTGATAAAAATTAACCAGTTGTAGTTGCCTGACGTCAGAAGACCCGAAGAGGCAGCTTAGACGAATGATCCCAAGTAATGCATGTTCCATCGGTACGTACACCATCCAACCAAGGATGGTTACATCCTGAAGAGAAAAATTCAGTTGTTGATAGATTCATGAGCTATCACCCTTTACTCCAACGAGAAAGAGGTCACAGCCAACATGGTGTCACTACAGTTCGGTGACTTCCCAATAATGGAGGTCCAAGATGGTGTTGTCTCGATACCTAGGGCAACCATGGAGATCACCAATCTTCCACCAACCTGTAATCAACTTGAGGGGCTGGTACCACTCACCACCCTATGTGGGTTCATCCAGACATTGTACAAGACAGGAAACGAGAAGCAGTGTCTTCAACTTCTATGCCGAAGTGAAAGGAGAAGAAGTACAAGCCATGCCACATGACAAGTCCCTTGACCGATTTGGCATTGTCTAGAGAAACAAGGTCCGACAAGGGCTACCTTCGAACATACGTCCCTATTCAGGAAGATACCTGTCACTCCCCAATCTTCCTCAAGTTCGATCATCCCCGCTGAACGTGAATCACCACGTTACAACGCTCCCGCAGAATAATCGTTCTCATCGGGACGTGATGCCGTACGAGCCTGGAGTTACACTCGCACAAGGCGATGACGTCAAACGTCATGGTTATCATCAAAACGACCAAGTTGCAGCAAAAATCAAGTATTGTATACCAAGAACACATCATAGTATACGCAGCGTAGCTCTCGAAGGGTCCAAATAAAAATGCCACAAATATGATGCAACACTCTTGCTCTTTATCTTGCCCACAAAGGTACTTAACATTCTATACATCATGTCTCGTATATCCAAGCTAAGGACTACACCTGTGTACCTGGAAATAATACCCACAAACGTGGGTCAGTACACAGTCGTACTGGTGAGCGGGGTAACCCACTCGTCTAAACCGACACTAAATAGATAGTTAATGCAAACAATTATTTGGTAATCTTTCTACTTGAATCCTAGATTCGTTTCATGGCAGAGGTATGACATATTAAGAAAAACTGTAACGCAGGTTAAGCATGCAAGCATTCAACTAAAGCAAATATACTAGTAGTTATATCCAAATCAAAATAAGACTAAGCATGCAATCCATTCTACTCAAGCCCGAAGAAAAATATGAACCTATCGATACACATCGCACTCCAAGTCTCAAAATCCATCCCCGAACTATGCCATAATCCAAGCCTCGCTAATCCAATCATCGATACGCACATTCTTGCCAGAGGCAAGGTGGCACCGCCGCCTACACAAATGCACAACCTCAAACCGAACCAACTCTTATTTATAGGAAGGTCCCTGGCCAAGCCATAAAGGACTATCCAAGGCAATTCGACCTGATCCAGCGCTGAGTAGCTAGCCCGCTTGGTTGTCTCGAACTGCCTGTACCGTGCCCAAGTTATGTACTATTTGTTTCCTCCATGGCTGAACGGTCCTGGTGCTCCGGATCCTATCCCATTCGAGAAAACCAAATCCTGTACGCAACAGGTTGTCCGTGACGAATGCAATACTCCAACCGGTAGTTACGACGAGAGAATCAAGCCTTCTCACCCCACCAAAAGATACTCGCCTCGGTCCATCCAATGCACCATAAACAATCTCCAATTATAGCCTAAGGCACCATCTCAAGTTATCTCCATTGGACACCATGTCTCTCCTCGTCATAGTGCTCCAATTCTTACAACACCCGTTTCTCCGAAAGCTCCATGGCATAATGCCTTCTTCGATGCAGTTGTCCGATTTTGAACCACAACTGCACGCTTTTCTTGACAAAGCGTTCCAACTAATACTCGTGCACGGATGCATGCTCGCTCACCCGCTCGAAGTTCCTCGATAAAACGTTCCTTTTCTCCAACCAAGATGATCCACTCAAAGCCCCAACTGCCCAACGCACGACCAACTCAAGCCATAAATTCTATCCATCCACACCATAGTGTGGTGATTCCAATATTCCAGTTTCAAGTGTTCAAACCACTACGTGTGTTCCATATTATTAGGCATGAAGGAGTAGAGGAGAAGGGATATTGCCCACTCACCAAGTCTGAATCCGCTAAGCACCCTGCCTTGTCGATACGGATGATTCCTTGAATCTGTGGTCCGATACAAAGCATGATCTACTCAATTGGTATAACCATGCGAGTAGACCGTGCTCTCCAAATCATCCGACCGATCGGACTAAGGAAGACGACATTATCGTTCCAATCCCACTATTCCAGTACTGCTCTAAACGAACACCTGATTCCATCGAACTCCGTACGTGATCTGCACATAAAACCAACTCAAATTAATACTTACTCCCAAATCCAACAAATCAAAATATGACCAACCATTGCTCGTTTAATCTGACTCAACATAATGTATCGTGCGGTTGCGAGACATTACATAATATACCACTAAGCATAAGGTTCATCCTCGAACCAAACCAGTATCTATTCCTTTCTCGTATGCTGCTTGACCATTTCATAACTCTGCTCCATGCAACTCACATTCCCTAGATCCAGACTCAATATCTCTCTTTGCGCTGAATGCTCGCACAAATTCTATATTCTCACATCCTCCTTGCAACTCAATTTGAATTCAACATATCATTTAGTTTGGATCATACACATATTTAAGGCATTCCTGAAATACATGTATTTCAGCCGATCTTAGCGATAGCAAATTTGGACAAGTTACAAGGGTATCTTCATGTTCGAGACATTCATTGCTTTACTCTCGACTGAACCAATCCTGACGTTCATTCATAACACATTCGCACAAGCGATATTCTCAAATACAATAATTCTCCTCTAACGATCTCTCCACCTGACTCTAATCAGTTCATGTTCTGACTCAGTCCATTCGCTAGTAAGATCCAACACACGCTCCAAGTCCTTGCACATCTCAAGCACAATGACTATTCTGTCATGCACTATTATCCAACTATTTTTGAATCCTCACTAGCACCGTCCAAGCTCAACCAACCAAACTCTAGCTTGATTCCAATCATACCATGCTTCGCATGCACCGTCTCCAACTATCATCTCATGCTCCGAACGATCATCGTAACTGATACTACCCCAGCTAGGCGACTTACCCAAACATTGCACTATGCTCTTAGATCAGCTCGGCACAATACCTCTGCCACAATCTTAATATCTCTCTGGATGAACATCTATATTGAGGTTCATATAATCTACGAAGATTTCATCGCCACGTTATGGGGATAGTGTCTCTAATATTTTGACGCGAACACACTCGCCAAAATTCCATATCGCCTTCACTCGTTACCTTTATCCGCCTTAGTACTGCAAGTGTTAAATTTTAATCTAACATAACATCAACTAGACTTGTCTCATGCTCGTTCACGTCTTTCGGAGAATCCGTCCAACATTGTTGCATCATTTTGCCAATTTTGCTTCCGTTAAACTCTGAGTCAAACTCCTCGAACGCCAATATCCAAAATCCTCTAGTTTGTGCGAATCTATCACATTGCTCATCCAAAACCAAATTATGTTCCATCTGCTCAACCAACTACTCCCTTGTGTTGCCAAAATCCATAATCTGTGCTCGATACTCTTTGATACATCCATCGCTTACACAAGTGTGCCCCAACTGTTTGTTCTGTATGCTCTACTATCTCTTTGTATCAATGAATGCTCCACCGAACTTCCAAATCGCATAAGCGAACTCTAATATTCAGCTTTTTGTTTTGATCGATCTCATCTTGTTTCCAATACTTGGTCCGTATCAATCCTTTGAATTCTAAACACTCGTTCCATTGCTTGTTTCGTTCTCGTCCAACGAAACTTCCATTTACACAAGTTCGTTCTTGATCACTCAAATCTAACGTATCGAAGAATACCTGAGTCTATTGCACCAATTTCTGACACGATTTCGTACTAGCCCATCCGTTGCGAGCAAACTTGTAAACTCCCTCGACCAGATTTCAGTAATTTAGGATTAATTTTGACTAATTAGAATTAGTGCAAATTTTTAAAAATTTATTTATTATATATTCTATTGTTTGTACACCTGTTTATTACACAATCAATTAGGGCATCACACTAGCTGTTAAACCCTAAACAAATTTCACATCCCTGCTCTAGATTTGTTAGACTACTTTTTCTGTATTTTGTACAACTCCCAGAAACCTCGTTTGGTGCTTCGTTTTAGTCGCACAAATATCGTTACAAACATACGTATTTATTTCCTATTTAAATTTCTGCTCTTTACCCATCTCTGTACCCCTAGAGATTTGAGGACCAGTAGGCACCTGTTTGCCCAACCAAAAATACGATAATATTCTACTCTAATTATACTTCAATTATTATTTTGACACCGTAGAAAAATTATGACCCTAACAGCCTCAAAATAATTAGTGAACATCGTGCGCAGTATTTATTAATTAATAAATACGAGGATCTGTATCACTCAGAATCAGACCCTGACACTGTCCAGACTCACCCCCACCCTGTCCAAAACATTTCCCCAGCTGATTTCCCTCAATTCTGAACAATTTAGTATTTCGAGAAATCAGTATTTGAAATCAGGTAAATTGCGAAATTACGCAAAATACCAAATTTAGGCTTTTATGCAAATTATGAAAAGTTAGGGTTTTTTATGCAAAATTGCATGAAAGGTGGCTTAATCCTATTGGCTAGACAATAGGTGTGTGGAACCCACCCTAAATATCCAGAGAAATCTTGTAAAAATACCAAAAATACCTAAATACCCCTAAAGTTGCAATTAATTACAACATTGCCATTGCCTACAACCCCTATAAAACCCGACCCCCCCTCTCTTCAAACCCTCACAGCCACCACCTCCGACCACCGCCTCCGGCCAAACCCTGCCCGACCCTTCGCCCTGCCACCCTCTCCCCTCCGGCCAAGTCCCACCCCCAGCCACCGCCTGCTCCGCCGCCCTGAACCCCCGCAAGCCCACTCCTCCAACACCATCACCCACAGCCACCACCACCCGAACCACCTCCCCCGCCGCCTCCGGCCACCGTGCACCGCCACCACCACCCCCACTCGACTCGCCCCGACCTCCCCTACCTACCACCACCACCTCACCTCCCCACGACACCCCCTCCGGCCGCCCTAGCCCCCGCAGCAGCCTCCACCCCCTAACCCTAGCTACCGCCACTCCACCTCCGACGGCCTCCAGCCACCGCCACCGTCGTCGTGGACCCCCGCCACCACCACCAACCTGACCACCACCCTCCCCTCCGTCGAACCCTCCGCCTATACCGCCGCCTCCGCCGCTGCTCCGCCGCCGGCAGCCCCCGCAAGCTGCTGCTGCTGCTGCTGCTACTAGCAGCCACTGCTGCTGTTGCTGCTCCTCCGGCCGCCTCCGGCCGACTCCGCCGCCCTCCACCTGCCGGCGACCAGCCGTGGGCCCCCCCTGCCACCTGTAAGGTATAATATACCTATACTATACGTAAATACGTAAATAATCCCTAATGCATGTATATATGTATATAATATATGTATATATATGTATATAAATTATATATATATATATATTAATATATATATATATTAATATATAGTATTATATGTAATATTATATATAATATAATATTGTAATTATAAAGTATATATATTGTATTTATATTTCCAGCATTTTTTTATACATATATATATATATTATTATTTATATATACATATATATACATATATAATATATACTATGTATATTATACAGAATAATATACGTATATATTATTATTCATTTACATTTTTGTTTTCCTATTTTTATTTTATTTTTATATAGTAATAAATATGTATATATATTTATATATACATATATTACTATATGTTATATATATCATTATTATTGTTATTATTATTATATAGTATGTATATATATATATATATATATGCATTTGTTTTTATTTCTGTCTTATATATATAAATATATATATATATATAAATATATATGTGTATACATATATATTTATGTATATAATTATATGATATAACATATTATTTATATGTTATATATATGATATGTATTAATTATAAATATTGCTGGATAATACAGCATATGTATATATGTATATTATACATTTCTGCACAGTCTTTTTTTTTACATATATATCTCTATATATATAATATTATATATTATACTGTGCTGGATATTACAACCTATTTATATATGCATATTTACAATTATTGCACTTTATTATATATAACAGTGGTCACATATAGACCCTGATAATATTGCTGAATAGTACAGCATTTATTTATGTATTAAATTTCTGCACTGTCTTTTCATTTATCTATATAAATATATACATCAGTGGATATACCCTGATAATATATATGTACATTTACTTCCTGCAATGTCATTTCATTTTATTATATTATATTATACATCAGTGGATATACCCTGATAATATATATGTACATTTACTTCCTGCAATGTTATTTCATTTTATTATATTATATCAGTGGATATACCCTGATAATATTATATTATTATATCAGTGGATATACCCTGACTAATATATTATTATATATCAGTGGATACACCCTGATAATATTATATTATATTATTATATATATAGCAGTGGATATACCCTGCTACTATTTACCTGCATTTTTTTCTGTTCTTTATATACTATATATACTGCTATATATATTATATATATATCTATATATATATACATACTATATATATATCTATATATATATATACTTTATATTACAACCATGATATTCACGAACCCTGTCTGTTTTAACAGAAACCAACTCCAGCACAGCCAGTGACCCCCTGTCACCAACAACCTCAAACCTGACTGTGAGATCAGGTTATCAACACTATCAGGGAGTAGGCAAGTATACCTTGCCAAGTTTAATGTTTAAATTCTCAAATATTGTTATATGCTTCTTGCTTCTGAAATTCATATACCAAGAGTACCTGAGACTGCCTCTGGTACAGACAACTGATACGTTGACAATTAATGTAAATAACTTAGTCTTACTGACTCACCAACACTGTGAGAGTATCCTGATATTCTCCTAGACCCTATCACGGGAACACGCAACATGGTTGCATTACATATATGGATGAGAGCTGCGTATTTGATTAGCTACCAGTACGTGTGACCTGCATCACGGATTAGAATAACTCAGGAATGTACGACTTGACATTTAGTTTCATTGGGATGGGAAAGATAACTAGTAGACGTATGGGACACCCCCTCCATATATGATTTATACCTTCGTACCATGCTCCTCGGAGATGGTCGATTGCAGATCTACCCGTGAGTCCGGGGGCATACGACACATATACTAGCCAGTCACCACGATTGGTGAATTACGTCAGCGTATGTCTAGCCACACATTCCCATGCGTACTACAAGTTCTTTACTTACATTTCACTTAGATGGTTAGCACCCTGTATTTATTTTCTTTATTCAGTATTTACATACATGGCATGTCATTTTCTGTATCTTGTTATGTCCCACTGAGGACCTGGTTCCCTGCCAGATCTAGACGAGGCTTTCTACCCCACTGTGTACGGCCCTGATCAGGAGGCTAGATGTGCTACTGAGGAGGAGCTTGAGGAGACACCCTCAGAGTATGCTTGACCATAGAGGCCTGCCACCTGGAGATGGAGATGTTTTCTCAGATAGACGCTGCTTAGTCTATCTGATTTTTCTGCGCTATTATCAGTTTTTGTAGTAGGCTTGTATTCTCACCAGTTGTGTACTGTATCAGACTCAGTTTTATATATATATTCAGCACTTGCTTTTCTGACATCTTGTTGTGGATGAGATAGATATACCTGTTTGTACTTGTAGTATTTTAGGACAGCGTAGCACGTTCCTTTGGGTCCATCAAAGTGGATTAAGCCCTTAGTGACGTGTCAGCTGGCCAGTGACACGTGGCCTAGTTCCTGACATTTTGGGACTGGGGCGTGACACGGTTTTAGTGGTGGCCCATGCAGGTCTAGTTTTCATTGCTAGTGGTATGATAACATGCCCAGCAAGCCTGCAATAGGATAGGAATATTAGGTCTCATCCACACTGACACCATCTTTAAATATTTTTTTATTATTGCATCTTGCTTGATTATCATCTATTATCTCCTTTGTGTTTTCTAATTATTCTATTTTCCTCAGAAATATGGACATACCCGGGAAACCTACGAATAATGGGGCTGACCAAGCAACAGACCCTTCGCCAAGTGCCCAAGGAACTCCGTCCAATCACCAGAATTCTGGCCAGGAGACAACACCAACACCGCGGGCGGAGACACCTTTGCCTCCACCTCCAGCCTTGCCTATCCTGATGCCACAACTTGAGGGTCAACCTCAAATGTTGCAGTTTCTCCAGACTATGTTGCAGAACCAGTGGCAACAGACTGAGGCCCTGAGACAGTCTCAGTGGCAGCAGACTGAAGCTCTGCGACAGACGTTGATGACGATTTTGGAGAGAGCTACTACTCCGGCACCAGCACCTATCCAACCAGCGGGCACAGTTCGAGGCTTCCGCCAAATGAGCCCGAGAGACTTCAAAGGCAGCGAGACTCCTGAGGAGATCTCCGACTGGATCTCCAACACCGAAATACTGCTAGAAGGATCGCAACTCACCCCCGACCTATGCATGACCGCTGTGAGGGGCCAACTTCTTGGCAACGCCCATCACTGGTGGGAATCCATAGAGCACAGCGTCGGCAAAGACCAAACTTGGCAACAATTCTTGGAGCACTTCAACGCCAAGTACTTCCCAGCGACAGTCCAAAATGCCCTATACTCTCAGTTCCTGCACCTGGAGCAGGGAAACATGACTGTCGATGCTTACGACGCGGAGTTTAGCCGACTGAGTCGTTTCGGTGCTGATCTGATCCCGAACGAGCTGAAGAAGGCTAAAAGATTCCACCATGGCCTTAACTACGAGCTCCAGAGGTACACAACAATGCAGTCAAGAATCTTCTACAATGAGGTTCTTACCGAAGCGAGGGAGCAAGAAGCAATTGGCCGAGGAGCCAGACGCTCAAATTCAACCTTCCCGGCCAAGAATCAGCAAGGAGCAGGAGGACCTATACGTCGTCCCCAATATCAGACTCAGCAGACGACGGGGCCTTACCAGAAGAAGGAGCTCCCGATTTGTCACTTTTGTGGCAAAAAGGGGCATTTTATGAGAGACTGCAGGAAGAAGAACGAATTATGCCTGCTATGTGGAGCTAGCCAACACATGGCCAAAGACTGCCCACAACGCAGAGATGCAGCACCTCAGCAAGGGCAGAAGCCAGGAGCACAAGCCCAGAAGATGCTACCCTCCACATCAGGAGGATATCAGCGAGGAGCACCCTTGCCTACTCAGGAGGCCCAGTTCAAGGCCAGACAACAACCTGGAGGGCAAAGGCACGGACAAGCCTTTGTGTTAGCTGCAGTTACAGAAGAGCCTGAAGGGGAAACTATAACAGGTACCATTTTAGTTGCATCATTACCTGCAACTGTATTATTCGATTCTGGGGCTACTTTGTCTTTCATATCCAGTAGTTTCATAGCCATGCACAAGCTATCCACTTCCCCGCTACCCAAGTGTTGGAAAATACTTACTGGAGGAGGTATTGTTCCAGTTACCAACATTATCGAAACCTGTCCGGTAGTTGTTTGTAGTAGAGGACTAAGAGCGCAATTTTTGGTACTTCCAATGCCAAATTTCGACGTTGTCTTAGGCATGGACTGGCTAAGCCAGAATAATGCTATCCTAGACTGCCGGAAGGGTAGTGTTATCTTTAGACCCCCAGATCACCCGGAGTTCGAATATGTCCGAGGAACCATCGAGCAAGGAGTAGGCCAGACTCCTAGAGCTTACATGGCGATGGAGACAGCACTTCCATCAGTTGTAGCAGAGTTCGCGGACGTATTTCCAGAAGAATTGCCAGGCCTACCGCCTGACAGAGAAGTGGAGTTCATTATTGAGCTAATTCCCGGAGCTGCACCAGTATCCTCCAATGTGTACAGACTGGCGAAGAAGGAGCTTGACGAGCTGAAGCTTCAACTGGAGGAATTACAGATCAAGGGATTTGTTCGTCCTAGTGCATCACCCTGGGGAGCACTAGTGCTGTTTGTACCAAAGAAGGACGGAACATATCGCATGTGTATTGATTACAGAGCCCTCAACGCTCTGACAATAAAAAACAAGTATCCCTTGCTGAGAATTGACGACCTGTTCGATCAACTAACAGGAGCCGTGGTATTCTCGAAGATAGACTTGAGATCAGGCTATCATCAGGTCAAGGTACGGAGAGAAGACATTCCAAAGACAGCATTCAGGACTCGTTATGGTCATTACGAGTTTCTGGTGATGCCATTTGGACTGACTAATGCACCTGCTGTATTCATGAACCTGATGAATCGAGTCTTCCATCAATACCTGGACTAGTTCGTGGTAGTCTTCATCGACGACATTCTGGTGTATTCGAAGAGCCACAAGGAGCATGAAGAGCACTTGAGACTGGTGCTAGAGACGCTGAGACGGGAGAGCCTTTATGCTAAGATAAGCAAGTGTGAATTCTTCCTTGACCGTGTCGCATTTCTTGGACACATTATCACAGGAGAAGGCATCTCGGTGGACCCAGCAAAGATTTCATCTGTGGAGACATGGCCAACCCCGACCAATGTCTCAGAGGTGAGAAGCTTTCTAGGACTTGCCGGATATTACCGGAGGTTCGTAGAAAACTTTGCAAGAATCTCGGAGCCGATTACTCGCCTTACCCGCAAGGAGCAGGAGTTCTTATGGACTGAAGAATGCCAGACAGCTTTTGATGAGTTGAAGAAGCGTCTAACTACAGCCCCCATTTTGACTATACCATCTGGATCCGGAGGTTTCGTCATCTATAGCGATGCATCCGGAAAAGGATTTGGTTGTGTCTTAATGCAACATGGGAAGGTTGTAGCTTATGCCTTAAGACAGCTGAGGACTCATGAGAAGAATTACCCCACTCACGACCTGGAGCTTGCCGCAGTCATCTTCGCCCTGAAGCTATGGAGACACTATCTATATGGCGAACGAGTGGAGATTTTCACCGATCACAAGAGCTTGAAATATGTCTACACTCAGAAAGACTTAAATCTGAGGCAAAGACGATGGCTTGAAGTGATGACGGATTTCGAGATTGATCTGCAATACCATCCGGGGAAAGCTAATGTGGTAGCAGATGCTCTAAGCAGAAGACCCTCGGCATTCTTTATGATCACCCAACCAGATCTGCTGAGAGATCTAGAAAAGTTGGGAATAGAGGTCATTATGTCAGGAATTGATGGCCAATTATCAAACTACCAGCTGCAATCAACCTTGGTGGAAAGAATCAAAGCTGCTCTACCAGCAGATGCAAGATTTCAGAGGCTTCGTCAAAGAACAGAGGCTGGAATCCAGACAGGATGTCGCATACACGAAGATGGAACTTTAAGATGTGGCAATCGTCTTTATGTTCCAAACGGCGAACTTCGTAATGAGCTGATGTCAGAAGCTCATAGCTCAACGTACTCTATACATCCAGGAGGCACAAAGATGTACAGAGATCTGCGGCAATATTACTGGTGGCATGGAATGAAGCGGAAGATAGCACGCTTTGTGGCTAAATGCCTGGTGTGTCAGCAAGTCAAGGCTGAGCATCAAAGATCTGCCGGTCTACTTCAACCCCTCCCAATACTCGAGTGGAAATGGGAACACATTACGATGGACTTTGTTACGGGCTTCCCAAGAAGTCCTAGTGGTCGTAATGCTGTCTGGGTGATTGTAGACAGACTCACTAAGGCTGCTCATTTCCTACCTTTCAGAGTCGGACAATCTACCGAAGTCTTGGCAGAGATGTACATGAAGGAGATAGTGCGTCTGCATGGAGTACCAGTCAGTATAATATCTGACAGGGATACGAGGTTTATATCCTACTTTTGGCGAAGTATGCAAGAGAGTCTTGGTACCCGCCTCAAGTTCAGCACCTCGTATCATCCGCAGACAGATGGCCAGTCAGAGCGCACCATCCAGACTCTAGAAGATATGCTGAGAGCCTGTATGCTTGATTTCAGCAGATCCTGGGAAGATCATCTACACCTGGTGGAATTTTCCTACAACAACAGCTATCAAGCGAGCATTCAAATGGCTCCCTTTGAAGCTTTGTATGGAAGGAAATGTCGTTCCCCAGTATGCTGGAGCGATGTTGGCGAGAGACAGATCTTGGGTCCAGAACTGATCATTCGTACGGTGGAGAAGGTAAAGAAGATCCAGGGACACCTACGAGCTGCACAAGACAGACAGAAGCACTGGGCCAACATTCATCGCCGACCTCTAGAGTTCCAAGTAGGGGAGCATGTGTTCTTGAAGATCTCACCTACCAGAGGAACTATCAGATTTGGAGGAAGAGGGAAGCTAAGTCCAAGGTACATTGGACCCTTCGATGTGCTAGATCGCGTCGGAGAAGTTGCTTACAGGCTAGCTCTACCTCAGACCTTGGAGGGAGTACATGACGTCTTCCACGTATCTCAGCTGAGGAAGTAAATTCCAGACCCGAGTCATGTGCTAGACTACTCAGAGATCACCATCGGGCCGAGCTTATCATATCAGGAGGAGCCTGTAGAGATCCTGGACCGTAGCGAGAAAGTGTTGCGAGGCCAGACTATTCCTCTCGTTCGTGTTGCATGGAGACATCATACACCAGGTGAATCCACCTGGGAACGAGAAGAGGATATTCGTCAGCGTTATCCCCATCTATTTCCAAACCAGGGTATGTCCAATATTTCAAATTCAATTTTCCTTAATCATCTTATGTCCTTAATTAATTTTTCATTCTCATTATATGGTTGTTTTTATTTCAAGGACGAAATATTCTAAGGAGGGTAGATTGTAAACTCCCTCGACCAGATTTCAGTAATTTAGGATTAATTTTGACTAATTAGAATTAGTGCAACTTTTTAAAAATTTATTTATTATATATTCTATTGTTTGTACACCTGTTTATTACACAATCAATTAGGGCATCACACTAGCTGTTAAACCCTAAACAAATTTCACATCCCTGCTCTAGATTTGTTAGACTACTTTTTCTGTATTTTGTACAACTCCCAGAAACCTCGTTTGGTGCTTCGTTTTAGTCGCACAAATATCGTTACAAACATACGTATTTATTTCCTATTAAAATTTTTGCTCTTTACCCATCTATGTACCCCTAGAGATTTGAGGACCAGTAGGCACCTGTTTGCCCAACCAAAAATACGATAATATTCTACTCTAATTATACTTCAATTATCATTTTGACACCGTAGAAAAATTATGACCCTAACAGCCTCAAAGTATTAGTGAACATCGTGCGCAGTATTTATTAATTAATAAATACGAGGATCTGTTTCACTCAGAATCAGACCCTGACACTGTCCAGACTCACCCCCACCCTGTCCAAAACATTTCCCCAGCTGATTTCCCTCAATTCTGAACAATTTAGTATTTCGAGAAATCAGTATTTGAAATCAGGTAAATTGCGAAATTACGCAAAATACCAAATTTAGGCTTTTATGCAAATTATGAAAAGTTAGGGTTTTTTATGCAAAATTGCATGAAAGGTGGCTTAATCCTATTGGCTAGACAATAGGTGTGTGGAACCCACCCTAAATATCCAGAGAAATCCTGTAAAAATACCAAAAATACCTAAATACCCCTAAAGTTGCAATTAATTACAACATTGCCATTGCCTACAACCCCTATAAAACCCGACCCCCCCCCTCTCTTCAAACCCTCACAGCCACCACCTCCGACCACCGCCTCCGGCCAAACCCTGCCCGACCCTTCGCCCTGCCACCCTCTCCCCTCCGGCCAAGTCCCACCCCCAGCCACCGCCTGCTCCGCCGCCCTGAACCCCCGCAAGCCCACTCCTCCAACACCATCACCCACAGCCACCACCACCCGAACCACCTCCCCCGCCGCCTCCGGCCACCGTGCACCGCCACCACCACCCCCACTCGACTCGCCCCGACCTCCCCTACCTACCACCACCACCTCACCTCCCCACGACACCCCCTCCGGCCGCCCTAGCCCCCGCAGCAGCCTCCACCCCCTAACCCTAGCTACCGCCACTCCACCTCGGACGGCCTCCAGCCACCGCCACCGCCGTCGTGGACCCCCGCCACCACCACCAACCTGACCACCACCCTCCCCTCCGTCGAACCCTCCGCCTGCACCGCCGCTGCTCCGCCGCCGGCAGCCCCTGCAAGCTGCTGCTGCTACTAGCAGCCACTGCTGTTGTTGCTGCTCCTCCGGCCGACTCCGCCGCCCTCCACCCGCCGGCGACCAGCCGTGGGCCCCCCCTGCCACCTGTAAGGTATAATATACCTATACTATACGTAAATACGTAAATAATCCCTAATGCATGTATATATGTATATATATGTATATAAATTATATATATATATATATATTAATATATATATATATTAATATATAGTATTATATGTAATATTATATATAATATAATACTGTAATTATACAGTATATATATTGTATTTATATTTCCAGCATTTTTTTATACATATATATATATTATTATTTATATATACATATATAATATATACTATGTATATTATACAGAATAATATATGTATATATTATTATTCATTTACATTTTTCTTTTCCTATTTTTATTTTATTTTTATATAGTAATAAATATGTATATATATTTATATATACATATATTACTATATGTTATATATATCATTATTATTGTTATTATTATTATATAGTATGTATATATATATATATGCATTTGTTTTTATTTCTGTCTTATATATATAAATATATATATATATATAAATATATATGTGTATACATATATATTTATGTATATAATTATATGATATAACATATTATTTATATGTTATATATATGATATGTATTAATTATAAATATTGCTGGATAATACAACATATGTATATATGTATATTATACATTTCTGCACAGTCTTTTTTTTTACATATATATCTCTAAATATATGATATTATATATTATACTGTGCTGGATATTACAGCCTATTTATATATGCATATTTACAATTATTGCGCTTTATTATATATAACAGTGGTCACATATAGACCCTGATAATATTGCTGAATAGTACAACATTTATTTATGTATTAAATTTCTGCACTGTCTTTTCATTTATCTATATAAATATATACATCAGTGGATATACCCTGATAATATATATGTACATTTACTTCCTGCAATGTCATTTCATTTTATTATATTATATTATACATCAGTGGATATACCCTGATAATATATATGTACATTTACTTCCTGCAATGTCATTTCATTTTATTATATTATATCAGTAGATATACCCTGATAATATTATATTATTATATCAGTGGATATACCCTGACTAATATATTATTATATATCAGTGGATACACCCTGATAATATTATATTATATTATTATATATATAGCAGTGGATATACCCTGCTACTATTTACCTGCATTTTTTTCTGTTCTTTATATACTATATATACTGCTATATATATTATATATATATCTATATATATATACATACTATATATATATCTATATATATATATATACTTTATATTACAACCATGATATTCACGAACCCTGTCTGTTTTAACAGAAACCAACTCCAGCACAACCAGTGACCCCCTGTCACCAGCAACCTCAAACCTGACTGTGAGATCAGGTTATCAACACTATCAGGGAGTAGGCAAGTATACCTTGCCAAGTTTAATGTTTAAATTCTCAAATATTGTTATATGCTTCTTGCTTCTGAAATTCATATACCAAGAGTACCTGAGACTGCCTCTGGTACAGACAACTGATACGTTGACAATTAGTGTAAATAACTTAGTCTTACTGACTCACCAACACTGTGAGAGTATCCTGATATTCTCCTAGACCCTATCACGGGAACACGCAACATGGTTGCATTACATATATGGATGTGAGCTGCGTATTTGATTAGCTACCAGTACGTGTGACCCGCATCACGGATTAGAATAACTCAGGAAATGTACGACTTGACATTTAGTTTCATTGGGATGGGAAAGATAACTAGTAGACGTATGGGACACCCCCTCCATATATGATTTATACCTTCGTACCATGCTCCTCGGAGATGGTTGATTGCAGAGCTACCCGTGAGTCCGGGGGCATACGATACATATACTAGCCAGTCACCACGATTGGTGAATTACGTCAGCGTATGTCTAGCCACACATTCCCATGCGTACTACAAGTTCTTTACTTACATTTCACTTAGATGGTTAGCACCCTGTATTTATTTTCTTTATTCAGTATTTACATACATGGCATGTCATTTTCTGTATCTTGTTATGTCCCACTGAGGACCTGGTTCCTTGTGAGATCTAGACGAGGCTTTCTACCCCACTGTGTACGGCCCTGATCAGGAGGCTAGATGTGCTACCGAGGAGGAGCTTGAGGAGACACCCTCAGAGTATGCTTGACCATAGAGGCCTGCCACCTGGAGATGGAGATGTTTTCTCAGATAGACGCTGCTTAGTCTATCTGATTTTTCTGCGCTATTATCAGTTTTTGTAGTAGGCTTGTATTCTCACCAGTTGTGTACTGTATCAGACTCAGTTTTATATATATATTCAGCACTTGCTTTTCTGACATCTTGTTGTGGATGAGATAGATATACCTGTTTGTACTTGTAGTATTTTAGGACAGCGTAGCACGTTCCTTTGGGTCCATCAAAGTGGATTAAGCCCTTAGTGACGTGTCAGTTGGCCAGTGACACGTGGCCTAGTTCCTGACATTTTGGGACTGGGGCGTGACAAAACTTATTGCTTATCTTGTTCTGAACATTTCCAACGGACGCACCACTCCGTAGCATGTATATACCACTTAAAAATAGAGTCGCTCTCACTCCAGAATTACTCTGCGTCGATGAACATCTATTTCGAACCAACTATCCCATGACTATCCTGTCGATCCAAACTTAATATTCGCTTGCTCCATGTTCTGATACATAACTCAGCCGATGTGCACCAACCAACTTACATTCCTGTTACCCATGTCCGTCGTGACAATTCTACTGTTGTCCATCCAAATATTCCAATACCAAGCTCACTATGTGATATACCATATACTGCTTCAAATTAAATAACTTCTCGCATCATACTTCTTTGCACTGATCCAAGATCCATTTGAACCATCTATTCTGCGTGATCCTGCCATTCGTAACTCAAATCATCTGACACTTTCGCTATACGAGCAACCCGTGCAACAATCTCTTTCAAGTAATCCAAGCCAATACCCAACTGTTCCACACATTCGCCATACGAGAAACTCGTCCAACGCTCTCTCTGATATTTCCAGCCAAAACTCAAACTCTGTCCAATACATTCGCTACACGAGCAACTCGTTCAATATTTTATTCTCATCCGTTGTTTCTACTCACATCATGTCACATAACCAATCTCGTCTGATAACCAACTGCTCCATTGATGCAACCAGAATCTCCTCGAACGATAAGCCAAACCTACGTAACGATGCCTCTCAACTTGCTGCACAAATGCAACAATGTCATACAACTTGCTGCACGAATGCAATAATGCCAAACGATGCTCCACGATTCTATCAAAAACCAACAAAACCAATACAACGAAGAACAACATGCACACATACACAACCAACAGATATATAGACTTATTGCATGAAACATCCAATGAGACACCGAGTAGAGCCAAGAGCCAAACGACACGCATAAGCTATTTAGAGTTTGTGATGAACCAAAGGACAAAGTTCGAAAAAATGAACCGGATGCTCTGATACCAATTTGTCATGCTCCAATCTCCTGTAAGTTCGATCGTCCCCGCTGAACGTGAATCACCAAGTTACAGTACTCCCGCAGGACAATCGTTCACATCGAAACGTGATGCCGTGCAAGCCTGGAGTTGCGCTCGTACAAGGCGATGGTGTAAAATGTCATGGTTATCATCAAAATGACCAAGTTACAGCGAAAGTCAAGTATTGTGTACCAAGCACATATCAGAGTATACGCAGCGAAGCTCTCGAAGGGTCCAAATGAAAATGCCACAAATGAGAATACCACAAATGTGATGCGACACTCTTGCTCTTTATCTTGCCCATAAATGTACTTACTGTTCCATATATCATGTCACGTATATCTAAGCTGAGCCACTATACCTGCGTACCTGAAAATAATGCCTACAAACGTGGGTCAGTACATAACCGTACTAGTGAGCGGGGTAACCCACTCGTCTAAACCGATACTAAATAGATAGTGAATGCAAACAGTTATATGGTCATCTTTCTACTTGAATACTAGATTCATTTCAAGGCAGAGGTACGACATGTTAAGAAAAACTATAAAGCATGTTAAGAATGCAAGCATTCAACTCAAGCAAATATACTAGTAGTTATATCCAACTTAAAATAAGATTAAGCATGCAATATGTTCTACTCAAACCCGAAGCAAAGAGTGAACCTATCGATCCATATCGCACTCCAAGTCTCAAAATCCATCCTCAAACCATGCCATAATCCAAGTCTCACTAATCCAATCATCGATGCGCACACTCTTGCCCGAGGCAAGGTGGCACCGCCACCTACCCGAATGCACAAACTCAAACCGAACCAACTCTTATCTATATAAAGGTCACTGGACAAGCCATAAAGGACTATCCAAGGCAATTTGACCAGATCCAGCGCTGAGTAGCTAGCCCGCCTGGTCGTCTTGAACTGCCAGTACCATGCCCAAAGCACGTTAACAATTGTTTTCTCCTTGGACGAATGGTCCCGGTGCCCCAGAGCCTATCCTGTTCAAGGAAACCAAACCTTGTGTGCAACAGGTTGTCCGTGACCAATGCAATACTCCAACCAGTATGTACGACGAGAAAATTGAGCCTTCTTACCCCACCAAACGATACTTGCCTCGATCCATCCATTGCACCATAACCATTCTCCGACTATAGCCCAAGGCACCATCTCAAGTTATCTCCATTAGACACCATGTCGCTCCTCGTCACAGTGATCCAATTGGTGCAACACCCCTTGCTCCGAAAGCTCTGTGGCATAATGCCTTCTCCGATGCAGTTGTCCAGTTTTGAACCACAATTGCACGCTTTTCTTAACAAAGTATTCCAACTGATACTCGTGCACAGATGCACGCTCGCTCATCCACTCAAAATTCCTTGATAAAGTGTTCCGCTTCTCCAACCAAGATGATCCACTCAAAGCCCCAACTGCCCAACGCATGACCAACTCAAGCCATAAAATCTATCCATCCAAATGTTGTATACTCTATGTACGCCACAGTACTATAATTCCAATATTCCAGTTCTAAGTATTCAAACCATTATGTGTGTTCTATATTATTATGCATGAAGGAGTAGAGGAGAAAGAGGAGAGCCCACTCACTAAGTCTGAATCCGCTAAGCACCCTGCCTTGCCGATACGGCCGATTCTTTGAATTCGTAGTCCAATGCGAAGCACTATCTACTCAATTGGTATGACCGTGCGAGCAGGCCGTGCTCTCCATATCATCCGACTGATCGGACTAAGGAAGACGACATTATCGCTCCAATCCAGCTATCCCAGTACTGCTTTGAATGAACACCTGATTCCATCAAACTCCACACACAATCTGCACATGATACCAACTCAAATCAATATTTGCTACAAAATTCAACAAATCAAAATGTAACCAATCATTGCCTCGTTTAATCTGACTCAATGTAATGTACCATACAATTGCGAGACATTACAATACCCCTCTTCCTTACCTATTATCCCCACACCTGCTGCTCAGGCCATCCCAGAGGAAGGACCAATAAAGGCTGTACTGGCCAAAAAAGCCAAGCAAAATGAGGTTCAATTCGACAAGTCTCTGAAGAAGAACTCTCCATAGGGACATAAGAAGTCCTAAAATTTTGACATATTGTCCCAGCTCGCTAATACTCTTACAAAATTGTCTCTCTTTGAGCTACTTCGTCTCTCCAAAGAGACACATGACACACTGAGCGAAGCCTTACTGTATGCCGATGCATATCTGGCCCATGTCATGGAGTCCAGCGAAGATTCTTCCACCTGTCGCCATTATCATAGCATGACAGAGAGGATCCCAAACATAACCTTCTCCCAGGAGGATATGCTACTCAAGAACAACCGCCATGACCGGCCCTTATATTACACCGGCTATGTAGGGGCTATTAAGGTTGATTGCATGCATATCGACCCAGGATCTTCACTTAGCATTATCCCTCGGGGTCTGCTCCAGACCTTAGGGATCCCGATGTATAAACTAGCGGCGACCAACACCACCATCATTGGCTTTAATGCCGGAAGGATCCAACCTCTTGGGAAGATCCGTCTGAAGTGCCAGATCGGTAATGTGATGACCCATTCCGTGCAAGCGGACAACCGATTCAAATGACGCAAGTGCAATGACCTGACCCACTTTGCTCAGCGAGATGACTAATTTGAGGCAAAAGATTTATAGGCTTGGCCCTTCAGGAGTTCAGACTTAGACTTTCAGAGGCTCGCTCGGAGTATCGCTCGACCGAGGCAAATTATCGCTAAGGTGGGTGGCTACGATGAACTTGTCTTTGCTTAGCCAGCACACTTAAAATATGGATGATACATGCTAGTCGATAGGTGAATCACCCCCTGCATGCTAATAAAGAATACAACCCACCTAGCTAAGGGAATAATCCCTACTTGTATTGCTTGTGTTAGAACATGGAAATAAAATTTTGCTTATAAATGGACCCTTGCATGCTACCTTTGCCTTGTGCAACTAGACCCCGCTATGCCTCGAGTAGAATGATATTATACTCTTTTTAGTGCACAGTTCACCTATTTATACCGCACGTCCCTAGATCATGTTGTTCGGTATGTCCCTTTACGGTTTTACTCCTCGCTTTACCCTACCTGTGCAAAACTTAATTGCTTATGTTCAATATAAATACAATATTTACCTGCTTATATGTTAACTTGTACTCGTTGCCTCAATTCAATGCTTGCCACAATGAAATTATGCCACAATCAAGTAATACTATCGCGTATCGTGCATGAATTTAGTTAGCCAGAAGACTATCAAATAGTCCTTCTGTGCATCATGAACCTGAAAGTATTCAGGATTGTTAGGTCGCCAAGGCAGTCCCCGAACCAGGGGAATGCATCAAGGCAAGTTGAACACTGAACGAGAATCCTGCCAAGCAAATCAAGAATCATAGCTCATGGAGCAATGCTCGTTCAGGACAAGAATCATGGATTATCATGTCAAGTTGTGAAAATGGAATGACCCAAGACTTGCATGTCGCGGACAACTTGTTGACAAGTGAGATTTTCAGATCTTTGTTCCAGCGGACGGTCTCCGGGGCACTGGGGCCAATTCGATCTAGACGGAACCCTGTTAGTTTGCCTGTTTCGGACATGATGGCATGTAGCACCTGTGAACTATCCTTCACGCCATTCTCGCTCTCAGACTAAATAGTTGCCTGTTTCGGACAGAATGACCTGCAACGCCCTCATTCTTTGAGTTGCATATTATTTCATTCATGTATTATAACTCATCCTTTATGGCTATGCCAGCAACTCCAGTTCATATAGATAAGTCATCCTCGCTTAGCGGCAACCCACGTGTGAGTCATTGCAACGCATCGAGAAATCGAAAACACCTGAATGGATCATGAGTATAATACACTTGGACATATGGAATACTTCAACATCTTCTGCATCACACCTGATAATCCGTGTAACTCATGCACCCAAAACATAATCTCGTTCATGACACTTGAGTTTGCTCTATTCAATTGCCCCTGAATTTTATTATAAATTCTTTTGCTTAATTTTAGCTTGGTTTGCCTTGGACAGGGAAGGACGGATGGTAAGTTGGTAAGTCTCGCCGTGTTTCCTTTATATCGCACGGTGTACTGCCACACGAGTTAGGCTATTCATCATTGCTATAAAACTGATCCTAAGGGAAGACTAAAAAAACAACTTAATAGATGGTGCACGGAACCTATATAACGTGTTTGGATTTGTTGAGCGGGCGAGAAGCCTCCCCACCAGTGCATTCATGTACTGATAATCCACCAGATTGCTTACAGGGTGCGGAAGAACCTCGTTCGGTGCGGATGCCTCCTTCGTGCGTGCTATGGTGTGGATTTCATTCTGGATCATTGGAACGTTGCGTCCGGAACTGAAGCACATATACAAGACATAATATTGGAACATCGCCTATGTATCATTCCACAAATATAGCCACTTGGCACGCTTTGACTATTTCTGAGAAAGAGGCTTGCGCGACTTGTAATCTTGTCCTAGCACCGCCTGTAACACTTGTTCAATATCAATAAATAGCTTATTTTATTTCTATACTTGTGTTATTCAATGCTTCCGCTATTGACTTCTATATGAACTTGTTACCAATCGCCTGTGCGTTTCATCATTCCGCTGCACTCGGATCGCCTGTTTGGATCATGGCCTTGCATCGGCGCGGCTTACGCTCATGCGGCATCACGCCCAGATAGCTCAAACTATCTTCCCGCAGGAGCGCTGGCATGATGATTCGCGCCCAGCGGGGACGGACGATTGCCTGCGGGAGATCGGAGCGTGACATATTGGTATCAGAGCATGGCTTTACGCCTTTGAACTTCTTATCAATTTTCTCAGTTTCGAAAGCTCGTTCGCGGGTTATGTGCATACACTCTCTCGTTAACCCGATTGGATGTTCCAAACAATGAGTCTAAATACTTTCAAAAATGGATGTAAATGATATGATTGCTTTTACGAAATTGTGATACGAAGGCCTTTATGCCGACCTGCATTAGGCTTGGTTGGAATAGACTCGTGCTATAATTTATAAGTTATGTGCAAACCCAAGTACCTATACATGATTACCCAACTGGTTAGTGTACAAAATAGAATATCGTTCGAACGGTTAGCTATACACACAGCCTTTCGGCTAAGTTGTGTTGAGTATCGCACGCCAAGACCCTTTTGGTGCAAGCTAGTTACAAACGAGATTGGGATATCGTTCAGAAAAAGATAAGTCAGACTGAAAATGACAATCGATAGAAACATTATCAGATTTATCGCTTAGGCGAATATAGAGAATCGTGCTTGGATTTTGGAAAATACCTTAGGCGATATTTTGTGTCGGAAGATACAAATCGAATATGGTTACTTGGATGACTATCAACGGGATATATAAGAGACTAAGATTTATCAGGCGATACCTAAGTATCATAAATGAATTCTAAGGAACGACTTGGTGAATATGCTAATGATTGATGCAAACACCGATTGAGGATTTGATTGGATGACTCAATTCCGAGTGGTGTATAGATCATTTAAAAATGTTCAAACGAATTCATTGGTCTCGTGCGATAGTCGGATTGAACAATTGGAGAATATCTTGAATAAATGATAAGGCTTATATCGAATAGGGATTCGTAGAAATGGAAATCGATATCTTGGTTAAGAAAACTTGTTGGGAACTTGGAGGATCATGCATCAATTTTGGATTAAAATAAATGGACTGATGCTTGAATACAATATCACTCAAATAGAAGTTAGCCGAGAAAGAAATATTATGGTTTGATGAAAAAGATAAGCGATAACAGATTCGACTTGGAGTTTGGAAGAACGATCCTGAAATCTAGTTCGAAAAGTTAACCTTCAAAATTAGTCCCAATGAGAACAATTATCCCGCGGGAGCGCCGAAGTGATGATTTCACGTACGGCGGGGATAATCGAGCTCGCAGGAACATTTTCAGTGATTATTCCAAACGAACTTGATGAATGGAATGTATCAAAAGTGGATAAACTTTGGCTTGGTGTCACGTCCCAGTCCCAAAATATGTAGGATTAGGAATACGTAACATGTCAGCCGTATGTATGTTACAACTCCAATGTATTGGAAGATCATAACACATACGTACGCTGTATATGAATATCAAATCCATAAGTGGTAATATACTATCGAAACAAGTCACACGCAATTTATATCTCATCCACAACATAAATAAAGAAATAGAAAATAAATAACTGAATCTCAAATATGAAGTATCAAAGAATGATAGTCGGTTGGAAACAAATCCACTGCCAATCGACTATACTAAAAACTAAATGAGAGAAGGGATCAAAACTCTAATATAAGATAAATGTCAATAAAAGAATAGCAACTAAAATATCTATCAGCTGCGAAGAATCAGGGGTACTCTGAAGGTAAGACCTCCTCAATCTGGTACAAAATGTCAGGTCTGGGTCCGTACTCTTGTGGATAGTCCTGCCCGTCTACACCTGGAAAAGGACCAGGTCCTCAGAGGGACGTAGCATGATACATAGAAGCATGCCAATAAAGTACTAAAAATAAACATCCAAAGGGTCGCCTAACCATCTATGTGTATGCACTTTGAGAACAACTTTCCAACACGTGGGCTATCTGGCTAAAATAGGATTGGCATGATTCTTTTGGAGAATTAGGGTCCTAAAAATCATGACATCTTTTGAACTTCAGAGGCCGCCTGTAGATATATAATATAAGGGTCATCTGACCACGCATCTCCGACGGAGCGTACGGGTTACATAAGGAAAAGTACAAAGGAACCCAAATGCCTTACTTGTTGTTCTTCGTACCCCATGTCCTATTCATGCTATACCAATGACATGATGACATTTCTAATGACTGCCAAGGTTTCTAATCATGCAATTCTATCATCAGTTATCCCTATCCGTCACACGTCCTATATGCACCGGTGGCCAACCAAATACACAATTTTGTGTCCTTCATGAGACTCACACTCGTGTAACAACTGTGTCATGGCCAATGAAACATAAGAATACCTCATGATAATGGGGTGGTCTCATAAAACAAGGTCAACCTGCATCATATATAAGAAAGACAAAATATGACGCTACCGCCGTTGCACCCAAGTTATTCTTGGACGTGCAGTTTATATAGCAGTTAAAATATATGTACTAAATAACAGAAATAAAATGCATGCACCATATGGAATATAAATTACAGTACAATAGCAAGGTATACTTGCCTAACAGGAAAGCTGCGTAATATAAACGTCCAGGCGTCAAGCATAAAGGATCAGAAACTATGGCCTCCGAATGAACGTCTCTAGATGCTGAAATAAACATCACCAACATTCCCAGAATCAGCGAGAGAGCTAGAAAACACTACCCTTTCCTCCAATTTGGACACATGAACAAAATGGTAATTTTGGGTCAAAGCGGGGTCCATGTGCGTCCCACTTTGCACCGTAATGCGTACCAAAGGTAAAGGTATGCTGCAGGCTTACAAATTAACACGTGCAATCAAGAAGTATGCTGCAGGCTTCCGGCTTAACGCATCTGCTACCACGTTAGCCTTGCCTGGGTGATAATGCAGCTCTATCTTGATGTCCTTCATCAACTCAAGCGACCGACGTTGCCTCATATTTAGCTCCTTCCCCATATAGGTAATGTCTTCATAGCTTCAGAGCAAAAACAACGGCTGCAAGCTCCAAGTCATGAGTTGGTTAATTTTTTTTATGTACTCGCAACTGTCTAGATGCATATGCAATCACCTTGCCGTGCTGCATCAACACACATCCCAAGCCTTTCCCCGATGCGTCACTGTAAATCACATAACCTCCTGATCCTGATGGAATAGTCAATACTGGCACTGTGGTCATTCGCTTCTTCAACTCCTCGAAAATGGCTTGACACTCGTCGGTCCATATGAACTCTTGGTCCTTTCACGTCAACCGAGTCATAGGAGCTGTTATCCTTGAGAAGTTCTCTACGAACCGTAGATAATATCCTGCAAGTCCAAGGAAACTCCTCACCTCCGATGCTGATTTAGGAATGGGCCATGTCTCAATTTCCAAGATTTTCTTTAGATCAACAAAAATACCATCTCCCGTGACGACATGCCCAAGAAATAAGACCATGTCCAAGAAGAACTCACATTTACTGAGCTTCACATATAACTGCTCTCTCCTCAAGGTCTCTAGGACAATCCACAGGTGCTTCTCGTACTCCTCATAGCTTTTTGAATAGACAAGTATGTCATCTATGAAGACAACCATGAACTGGTCCAAATATTAATGTAAGACTTGATTCATTAAGTCAATAAAGACAGCTGGAGCATTGGTCAATCCAAATAGCATGACTAGAAACTCGTAGTGTCCATATCTTGTCCTGAATGCGGTCTTCGAAATGTCCTGCTTCCGCACCTTCACCTTGTGATATTTCGATCTCAAGTCTATCTTTGAGAATACCTTGGCTCCACTAAGCTGATTAAATAAGTCATCAATGTATGGCAATGGGTATTTATTCTTCACAGTCACCGCATTCAAGGCTCTGTAGTTGATGCACATGCGCACTGACCCATCATTCTTTGGTACAAACAACATTGGTGCTCCCGAGGATGATGCACTTGTCCGGATGAAGCCTTTCTCTTCTAATTCTTCTAACTGTACTTTCAGCACATCCATCTCCTTCTTTGCCAATCTATAAACATGCGACACTATGGGCGCTGCTCCCGGTGTCAACTCAATCGAGAATTCTACGTCTCTGTCCGGAGGTAGTCCTGACAATTCCTCAGGAAAGACGTCTTAGAACTCTAAAATGATAGGATGATAAATAATGTCATCCATTGCAAGCTGAACACCATCAAGAACTTCTGTGGATCCCCGTGCAAACTCGAGTTCCGGCTGGCCTGGTACCTTAAAAAGAATGCTTCCTCCAAAATAGTCGAAGAAAGCGTGGTACTTGCTTAGCCAGTCCATCCCAAGTACAATATCAAAGTTTGGCATGGGAAAGACTAAGAGTCGGGCATTCATCTCTCTGCCACGAATCACTCCAGGACAAGATCTACAAACCCGGCTAACAGGTACAACTCCTCATTTGGTGAGAATTCTAACACAACTAGGCAATGGTGTAGTGGCAATATTATGCTTGGCAATAAAACTAGAAGATATGAACGAGTGTGTGGATTCCGTATCAAATAATATAATAGCAAGAAAAATAGAAACAAGAGTAATACCTGCTATAACATCAATTTTTTGATCCATGTCATCCACTTCTAGTACAAAAGCCTGTCCAGTACTTTGTGGTAGTCCATGTCTGGCCCTCACGAACTGGTCCTCCTGAGTAGGTAGCGGTGGTCCTCGCTGAAATCCTCCGGCTGCTGGAGGTCGATATGCTCCTGCTCCAGGTCTAGTCATCTGCTGAGCTGGCTTCGGTGCTGGAAGTGCTGGCCTCTGTATTAGCGGTGGAAGCTTCAATGCCTGCTGCACTGGACAGTCTCTGTCCATATGATGTCCGGAACCATACCTCATACACTTTCCTAAGCGAAGCCGACAGTCTCTCATAATATGCCCGCATTTCCCACAATAACTGCAGTGGGGCTTCTCCAAAATCTGGTACGGTCCTGCTCTGTGCTGCTGCTGATGTGCTGAAGGATGTCTGATGGGCCCTCCTTGCTGTGTCCTTGCTGGTCCCTGCTGGGCCTTCGGTTGAATTCCCTTTTCCTTACTGATGGCCTCTTGTAGCCTAGCCTCTGTCAATAACTTGGCATAAGAGATCTGGGACTGTGAGCTAGTGTAGTGCTGGAGCTCCGGAGTCAGCCCACGGTAAAACCTCTTAGCCTTCTCCAAGTCATTAGGTATTAGGGCAGCACCATATTTACAGAGGCGGATAACTCTGCATCATACTCGTCGACTGTCTTGTTCCCCTGCTCCAGATAGAGGAACTGATCGTACAATTCATCCCTTACGGTGGCCGGGAAGTACTTCCTCTGAAAGCACTCCAAGAACTGTTCCCAAGTTTGATGCGTGCCCAACTGGCGCTCCATTGATTCCCACCAGTGATGAGCGTTATCCCCTAGCTGGGTCCTTATGCCTGTCATCCATAGATCTGTAGGCAGCTGTGATGCTTCTAACAACTTCTTGGTGTTGGTAATCTAGTTTGTGGTCTCCTCTGGACTCTTAATGCCTTTATATGGCTTGGGGTCCATCTGTACAAAGTCCTTGACTGAACCAACTCGAGCTTGCGGTACTGAAACTAGTGCCTCAGCTGGTGCAGGTGATAGGGTAGCCATCCTCTCAAGTATTGCCAAAAATTCTCACCTCTGCTTTACCGCTTGCTGCCTCTACTCTACATCCTGTGCGACTGCTTGATGTCTCTGTTCCTGCATCATCATTTGGAAGAATTGGAATAGCTGTGTCTGGCCATCCTGCGATGCTGATGCAGTTGGAAAAGTCCCATTAGGCGTAGCAGAAGCGTCAGGTGGAACCAGATTGTGAGTCTGACCATCTGGCACCAAAAGTCTAGGGGGTCGTTGAGGCCTCTCCTCAAGTTTGGTTATTGACCCCTGGGGGTGTGTCGCCCCCGGTGGCGGTACATCCACTACATAAATCCATCTCTCTACAAGAGGTGGAAGAAAAGATTAGAAAGAGTACAGCAATCAAGCAGGATGCAAGCATTTAAATAGAAAAAGTTGAAAGAGAAGATGAATTATAGTCAAGCGTGGATGAGATCCTATACTCTATTCTTATACGCAGGCTTGTTCGGTAGAGTAACGTAACCGAGATAATATATTCGGGACCTGCATGGGCCACCACTAAAACATGTCACGCCCGAGTCCCAGAATACGTAGGACTAGGAATACGTAACATGCCCGCCATATGTATACGACTACTCCAATGTGTTAGAAGATCGTAACACATACGTACGCTGTATATGAATATCAAATCCACAAGTGGTAATATACTGTCGACACAAGTCACACGCAATTTATATCTCATCCACGGCATAAATAAAGAAATAAAAAATAAATAACTGAATCTCAAATATGAAGTATCAAAGAATGATAATCGGTTGGAAACAAATCCACTGCCAATCGACTATATTAAAAACTAAATGAGAGAAAAGATTAAAACTCTAATATAAGATAAATGTCAATAAAAGAATAACAACTAAAATATCCATCAGCTACGAAGAATCAGGGGTACTCCGAAGGTAAGACCTCATCAATCTGGTATGAAGTGTCAAGTCCGGGTCCGTACTTCTGTGGATAGTCCTGTCCGTCTACACCTGGAAAGGGACAAGGCCTCAGAGGGACGTAACAAGATACATAAAAGCATGCCAATAAAGTACTGAAATTAAACATCCAAAGGGTCGACTAACCGTCTATGTGAATGCACTTTGAGAACAAATTTCCAACACGTGGGCTATCTGGCTAAAATGGGATTGGCATGATTCTCTCGGAGAATCGGGAGCCTAAAAAGCATGACGTCTTTTGAACGTCAGAGGCCGCCTGTAGATATATAATATAAGGGTCATCTGACCACGAGTCTCCGACGGAGCGTACGGGTTACATAAGGAAAAGTGCAAAGGAGCCCAAATGCCTTACTTGTTGTTCTCCCCACCCCACGCTCTATTTATGCCATATCCATAACACGATGATATCTCTAATGACTGCCAAGGCTTCTAATCATGTAATTCTATCAGCAGTTATCCCTATCCGTCGCACGTCCTATACGTACCGATGGCCAGCCGAATATGCAAGTTCGTATCCTACACGAGACTCACACTCGTGTAACAATTGTGTTATTTCTAATGAAATATAAGAATGCCTCATGATAATGGGGTGGTCTCAAAAAACTAGGTCAACATGCATAATATATAATAAAGACAAAATACGACGCCACCGTCGTTGCACCCAAGTTATTCTTGGACGCGCAGTTTATATAGCAGTTAAAATATATGAACTAAATAACAAAAATAAAATAAATGCACCATATGGAATGTAAATCACAGTACAATGGCAATGTATACTTGCCTGACAGGAAAGGTGCGTAATATAAACGTCTAGGCGTCAAGCAAAATGGATCAGAAACTAAGGCCTCTGAATGAACATCTTCGAATGGTGAAATAAACATCACCAACGTTCCCAGAATCAGCGAGATAGCTATAAAACACTAGCCTTTCGTCCAATTTGGACACATAGGCAAAACGGTAATTTTGGGTCAAAGTGGGGTCCATGTGTGGCCACTTTGCACCAAAATGCGTGCCAGGGATAAAGGTCTCTAAATCGAATAAATTATATATCAAACAAATCCTAAAGATGATGCGAACTCAACGGTATGTCCAATTTTGGATTCCGGTGAGCCGATCACAAATTCGTCCTTCAAGTCAAACCGTAGGGCCCGCAAATAGGCGGTTGGTTCAACGCTCTTGGAATCGCGTGAAATTGGGTCACAGGACCCGCGTGATACCATAAATCCAATGGCACAAGTTTCGTCGTATTCCAACGAGCGTACACAAAGTAGGGTGGTTGTTTATAAAATTTCGATAAGAGAACTTTTTATGGATACGGGTTGATTCCGACGCGCACACACGCCTGAATCAACTTCCGAGAAATCCCACATGCCAGGATATACCCTATACGTCTTTCGGTGTAATTGGTACGCGATGAGGCGGTCACGTTTGACGGAACGCACTCCGTATCACAAAATTTTAGTTTTAAAATACCAAGTTTTTGGTCGTTTTGGAGGCCGAATAATTTAACAAATAAAATAAACTAATAAAAACTAAAAAAACAGTAAAATTCTTGGTTATATTGAGAAAAAAACCTTTCAATTAGATTTTAAAATTATTTAATAGGTTGATGGCAAATTGGGCATGAATACGGGGGTTTGGGTCAAATTTCTGGACTGTTCTTGGTCAGTTTTTTTGCCGACTTTCGGTCAATTTTTCGACCCATCCAGGGGACTAAAACTTGTTTCGCTTGGAGAGAATCCTAGAGGGTTAGGTTGTGAACGTATACGATGAAACCGCTCGAGAAAAGGATCGGAGATAAGAGAGATATTGGACCTTGAAGTAGGGGTCGCTGCCGTTGGGGTGCGACACGCGTGGGCGGCTGATCGATGGTTGTTGTCGATCTGGGCTGCGGTCGCCGACGTCAGGGGGGAGTCGATGGCGCTGAGGGATGACCGCCGAGGACTGGGGTAGGGGTAGGATTTGTAGTACTAGATTTTGGGTTAGGGTTTGATGGTTACATATATATATATATATATATATATATATATATATATATATATATATATATATATATATATATATATATATATATATATATATATATATATATATATATATATATATATCGTGCTGGGGGGGGGGGGGAATCGCGGGTTCTGATGGGGGGTCGGGAATGGTTAGGTTAGGTTTGAAGTAAAATTTTCTTTTCCTTTATTTTCTTTTTCTTATTAATAACTATATATATATATATATATATATATATATATATATATATATATATATATATATATATATATATATATATATATATATGAGGTTATAAAAAAAATCCAAAAAGAACATTTGCACACAAAATAAATTCTAGAAAATCTATCACCCTTTAAGAAGACTCCAAAAATAAAAAAATAGTTTTGTGAAATAATTCTAAATGAGTATTTATATGAGTAATTAAATCAATAAAAATTATTTTCTAATTAACTAAGAAAAATCTAAAGAAATTCAATAATTAAATAAATAAATATAATATTTAAAATTATAATTAAAATTTAAAATTAGGGGATTTTACATTCTACCCAACTTACAAGAATTTTGCCCTCGAAATTAAAACTAAACCACGATAGGGAAACACGAATGGTGTCTGGTAGAAAGGAACAAAGTAAAATCATACCTTGATCTTCGAACATATGCGAAAAATGTTTGCGCATGTCATCCTCGCGCTCCCTTGTGGATTCTCCTGGCGAGCAATGCCTCCATGCAACGCGGACCAAAGGAATAGACTGATTCCTTAAGAATTTCTCTCGACGATCAAGGATCCCCACGGGTTACTCTTGGTATGACAAGCTCGGCCCAATGGTGATCTCGGAGTGGTCTAGAACATGACTGCTATCTGCCATATATTGCCTAAGTTACGACACGTGGAATACATCATGCACTCCCTCAAGTGAGGGTGGTAGTGCCAGTCGATACGCCACTTCTCCCACTCGCTCTAGCACATCAAATGGTTTGATATACCTTGGACTCAACTTGCCACATCCTCCAAAACGAATAGTGCCTCTGGTAGGTGATATCCTCAAGAAGACATGATCGCCTTCTTTAAACTCCAATGGACGACGGTGAAGATCTGCCCACTGCGTATGCCTGTCTTGCGCTGCTCGCAAGTGCCCTAGTATCTTCTTCACTGTCTCTACAGTGTTGACTACAAACTCTGGTCCCAGAATCTGACATTCTCCTACGTCACTCCAACACACGGGAGACCTATACTTTCTTCCATACAATACTTCAAACGGAGCCATATGGATGCTCGCTTGATAGCTATTATTGTAGAAAAACTCCATAAGATGTAGGTGGTCCTTCCATGATCCTCCAAATTCCAACATATAAGCCCTCAATATATCCTCCAATGTCTGAATAGTACGCTCGGACTGCCCATCTGTCTACGGGTGATAAGACGTACTGAACTTTAAACGAGTCCCAAGACTCTCCTGCATGCTTCTCCAAAAGTGAGATATAAAACGCGAGTCCCTGTCTGACACAATGCTGACTGGAATGCCGTACAACCTCACGATCTGCCTCATGTATAAGTCAGCCAAAGCTTCTGTTGACTAGCCTACTCTAAAAGGCAAGAAATGTGCAGACTTGGTGAGTCGATCCACTATTACCCAAACAGCATCTCGCCCACTTGGACTCCTCGGAAATCCCGTGACGAAGTCCATAGTGATGTGCTCCCACTTCCACTTAGAAATCAGAAGTGATTGCAGTAGCCCTGTTGTTCTCTGATGTTCAGCCTTTACATGCTGACATACTAGACATTTGGCCACAAAGCGAGCTATCTTCCTTTTTATCCCATGTCACCAAAAGTGATGTCGCAAGTCACGGTACATCTTGGTGCCTCCAGGATAAATAGAATATATCGAACTATGAGCTTCTGCCATTAGCTCCTACCGAATCTCTCTATTGGGAACATATAGACGATCACCACATCGTAATGTCCCATCACCATGAATGTGCAATCTCGTCAGTTCTCCGGCCTCTGTCCTATCTTTCAACCTCCTGAATCTGGCATCCGTAGGCAAAGCTGTCTTGATCTTCTCTACTAGTGATGAATGTACTTGCAAGTTGGCTAGTGTCTCATCTGCTCCGGGTAATACAACTTCTATACCAAGCTCTTACAAGTCCTCCAGTAACTCCCGCTGTGTCGTCAAGAAGTATGCTGCAGGCTTCCGGCTTAATGCGTCTGCTACCACGTTAGCCTTGCCTGGGTGATAACGCAGCTCTATCTCGAAGTCCTTCATCAACTCAAGCCACTGGCATTGCCTCATATTTAGCTCATTCTGCGTGAAGACATACTTGAGGCTTTTGTGGTCGGTATAGATCTCTACTCGTTCCCCATATAGGTAATGTCTTCATAGCTTCAGAGCAAAAATAATAGATTCAAGCTCCAAGTCATGAGTTGGATAATATTTTTCATGTACTCGCAACTGTCTAGATGCATATGCAATTACCTTGCCATGCTGCATCAACACGCATCCCAAGCCATTCCCTGATGCGTCACTGTAAATCACATAACCTCCTGATCCTGATAGAATAGTCAATACTGGCACTGTGGTCAGTTGCTTCTTCAACTCCACGAAAGCGGCTTGACACTCGTCGGTCCATATGAACTCTTGGTCTTTGCATGTCAATCGAGTCATACGCGCTGCTATCCTTGAGAAGTTCTCCACAAAGCGTCAGTAATATCCCACAAGTCCAAGGA
Organism: Iris macrosiphon; assembly: GCA_036927795.1. Lineage (NCBI taxonomy): Eukaryota > Viridiplantae > Streptophyta > Magnoliopsida > Asparagales > Iridaceae > Iris > Iris macrosiphon. The sequence goes on along the minus strand of JAYESA010000010.1, from coordinate 64,515,729 downwards.
AACTCCTCACCTCCGATGATGATTTAGGAATAGGCATTGTCTCAATTGCCGAGATTGTCTCTGGATCAACAGAAATACCATCTCCCCTGACGGCATACCCAAGAAATGAGACCCTGTCTAAGAAGAACTCATATTTACTGAGCTTCGCATATAACTGCTCTCCCCTCAAGGTCTCTAGGACAATCCACAGGTGCTTCTCGTGCTCCTCGTGGCTCTTCGAATAGACAAGTATGTCATCTATGAAGACGACCATGAACTGGTCCAAATACTGATGGAAGACTCGATTCATTAAGTCCATAAAGACAGTTGGAGCATTGGTCAATCCAAATGTCATGACCAAAAACTCGTAGTGTCCATATCTTGTCCTAAATATGGTCTATCCTACTTCCGCACCTTTACCTGGTGATATTACGATCTCAAGTCTATCTTCGAGAACACCTTGGCCCCACTAAGCTAATCAAATAAGTCATTAATATGTGGCAATGGGTATTTATTCTTCACAGTCATCGCATTCAAGGCTCTGTAGTCGATACACATGTGCACCGACCCACCCTTCTTTGGTACAAAAAATACTGGTGCTCCCCAGGGTGATGCACTTGGCCGGATGAAGCCTTTCTCTTCTAATTCTTCCAACTGTGCTTTCAGCTCATCCATCTCCTTTTTTTCCAATCTATAAACATGCGACGCTATGGGCGCTGCTTCCGGTGTCAACTCAATCGAGAATTCTACATCTCTGTCCGGAGGTAGTCCTGATAATTCCTCTGGAAAGACATCTTGGAACTTTGAAATGATAGGATGATAAATAACGTTGTCCATTGCAAGCTGAACACCATCAAGAACTTCTGTGGATCCCCATGCAAACTCGAGTTCCGGCTGGCCTGGTACCTTTAAAAGAATGCTTCCTCCAAAGCAGTCGAAGAAAGCATGGTACTTTCTTAGCCAGTCCATCCCAAGTACAATATCAAAGTTTGGCATGGGAAAGACTAAGAGTCGGGCATTCATCTCTCTACCACGAATTACTACAGGACAAGATCTATAAACCTGGCTAACAGGTATAACTCCTCCTTTGGTGAGAATTCTAACACAAGTAGGAAATGGTGTAGTGGCAATATTGTGCTTGGCAATAAAACTAAAAGATATGAACTAGTGTGTGGCTCCCGTATCAACTAATGTCATAGTAGGAAAAGTAGAAACAAGAGTAATACCTGCTATAACATCAATCTTCTGATCCATGTCATCCACTTATAGTGCAAAAGCCTATCTAGTCCTTTGTGGTAGTCCATATCTGGCCCTCGCAAACTGGTCCTCCTGAGTAGTTATCGGTGGTCCTCGCTGAAATCCTTCGGCTGCTGGAGGTCGAGGTGCTCCTGCTCCAGGTCTAGTCATCTGTTGAGCTGGCTTCGATGCTGGAAGTGTTGGCCTCTATATTGGCGGTGGAAGCGTCAATGCCTACTGCAATGGACACTCTCTGGCCATATGTTGTCCGGAATCACACCTCATACACTGCCCTAAGCGAAGCCGACAATCTCTCGTAATGTGCCCACGCTTCCCATATTAACTGCAGTGGGGCTTCTCCGAAATCTGGTACGGTCCTGCTGATGTGCCAAAGGACGTCTAATGGGACCTCCTTGCTGTGTCCTTGTTGGTCCCTGCTGGGCCTTCAGTTGACTTCCCTTTCCCTTGCTGATGGCCTCTTGTAGCCTAGCCTCTGTCAATAACTCGGCATAAGACATCCGGGACTGTGAGCTAGTGTAGTGCTGCAGCTCCTGAGTCAGCCCGTGGTGAAACCTCTTAGCCTTCTCCAAGTCATTAGGTATTAGGGCAGCGCCATATTTACTGAGGCAGCTAAACTCTGCATCATACTGTCGACTGTCTTGTTCCCCGGCTCCAGATAGAGGAATTGATCGTACAATGCATCCCTTATGGTGGCCGGGAAGTAATTTCTCTCAAAGCACTCCAAGAACTATTCCCAAGTCAGATGCGTACCCAACTGGCGCTCTATCGATTCCCACCAGTGATGAGCGTTACCCTCTAGCTGGGTCCTTACGCCTGTCATCCATAGATCTGTAGGCAGCAACTTCTTGGTGTTGGTAATCCAGGTTGTGGTCTCCTCTGGACTCTCAATGCCTTTATACGGCTTGGGGCCCATCTGTATAAAGTCCTTGACTGAACCAACTCAAGCTTGCGGTACTGGAACTAGTGCCTGAGCTGGTACAGGTGATAGTGTAGCCATCCTCTCAAGTGCTGCAAGAAATTCTCGTCTCTGCTCCGCCGCTTGCTGCCTTTGCTCTACAGCATGTGCGGCTGCCTGCTGTCTCTGTTCCTGCATCATCATTTAGAAGAATTAGAATAGCTGTGTCTGGCTATCCTGCGTTGCTGATGCAGCTGAAAAAGTCCCATTAGGCACAGTAGAAGGATCAGGTGGAACCGGATTGTGAGTCTGTCCTTCCGGCCCCGAAAGTCTAGAAGTCGTTGAGGCCTCTCCTCGAGTTTGGCCGTTGACCCCTGGAGGTGTGTTGTCCCCGGTGGCGGTACATCCACTACGCAAAATCCATCTATCTACAAGAGGTGGACAAAAATATTAGAAGGAGTACATGAATCAAGCAAGATGCAAGCATTTAAATTGGAAAAGTTGAAAAGGAAGATGAGTTATAGTCAAGCGTGGATGAGATCCTATACGCAGGCTTGTTCGGTACAGTACCGTAACCGAGACAATATATTCGGGACCTGCATGGGCCACCACTAAAATATGTCACGCCCCAGTCCCAGAATACATACGTAGGACTAGGCATACGTAACATGCCAGCCGTATGTATAAGACAACTCCAATGTGTTGGAAGATCGTAACACATACGTACGCTGTGTATGAATATCAAATTCATAAGTGGTAATATACTTTCGACACAAGTCACATACAATTTATATCTCATCCACAGCATAAATAAAGAAATAGAAAATAAATAACTGAATCTCAAATATGAAGTATCAAAGAATGATAGTCGGTTGAAAACATATCCACTGCCAATCGACTATACTAAAAACTAAATAAGAGAAGAGATCAAAACTCTAATATAGATAAATGTCAATAAAAGAATAGCAACTAAAATATCCATTAGCTGCGAAGAATTAGGGGTACTCCGAAGGTAAGACCTCCTCAATCTGGTACGAAGCGTCAGGTCCGGGTTTGTACTCCTGTGGATAGTCCTGCCCATCTACACCTGGAAAGGGACCAGGTCCTCAGAGGGACATAACAAGATACATATAAGCATGCCAATAAATTACTGAAAATAAATATCCAAAGGGTCGCCTAACCGTCTATGTGAATGCACTTTGAGAACAACTTTCCAACACATGGAATATCTGGCTAAAATGGGATTGGCATGATTCTCTCAGAAAATCAGGGCCTAAAAAGCATGACGTCTTTTGAACGTCAAAGGCCTCTTGTAGATATATAATATAAGGGTTATCTGACCACGCATCTCCGGCGGGGCGTACGGGTTACATAAGGAAAAGTGCAAAGGAGCCCAAATGCCTTACTTGTTGGTCTTCCCATCCCATACTCTATTCATGACATATCTATGACACGATGACATCTCTAATAGCTTCCAAGGCTTCTAATCATGCAATTCTATCAACAGTTATCCCTATTCGTCGCGCGTCCTATACGCACTGGTGGCCAGCCGAATATGCAAGTTCGTGTCCTACATGAGACTCACACTTGTGTAACAACTGTGTCACGGCCAATGAAATATAAGAATACCTTATGATAATGGGGTAGTCTTATAAAACTAGGTCAACATGCATAATATATAATAAAGACAAGATACGACGCCACCGTCGTTGCACCCAAGTTATTCTTGGACGCGCAGTTTATATAGCAGTTAAAATATATGAACTAAATTATATAAATAAAATGTATGCACCATATGGAATATAAATCACAGTATAATGGCAAGGTATACTTGCCTGACAGGAAAGCTGCGTAATATAAACGTCCAGGCGTCAAGCACAAGGGATCAGAAACTATGGACTCCGAATTAATGTCTCCGGATGCTGAAATAAACATCACCAAAGTTCCCGGAATTAGCGAGATAGCTAGAAAATACTACCCTTTCGTCCAATTTGGATAAAGGGGCAAAATAGTAATTTAGGTCAAAGCGGGGTCCATGTGTAGCCCACTTTGCACCGAAATACGTGCCAGGGGTAAAGGTCCCTAAATCTGATAAATTATAGGTCAAACAAATCCTAAACGATGATGCGAACTCAACGGTATGTCCAATTTTGGATTTCAGTGAGTCGATCACAAAATCGTCTTTCAAGTCAAACCGTGGGGCCCACGAATAGACGGTTAGTTCAACTGTCTTGGAATCGCGTAAAACTTGGGTCACAGGACCAGCGTGATACCAAGAATTAAATGGCGCAAGTTTCATCGCATTCCAATGAGCGTACACAAAGTAGGGTGGTTGTTTGCAAAAGTTATGTTACTGGAACTTTTTACGGATTCATGTTGATTCCGACGTGCACACACATCCGAATTAACTTTCACGAAATTTCACACGTCAGGATATACCATACGCGCCTTTTGGTACGCGATGAGGCAGTTTCGTTTGGCGGGGCACATTCCGTATCACAAAATTTTAGTTTTGAAATACCAAGTTTTTGTTCGTTTTGGAGGCCGAATAATTTAACAAATAAAATAAACTAATAAAAACTAAAAGAAAAGTATAATTCTTGGTTATATTGAGAATAAAACCTTTCAATTAGATTTTGAAATTATTTAATGGGTTGGTGGCAAATTGGTCATGAACATGGGGGTTTGGGTCAAATTTCTGGACTGTTCTTGGTTAGTTTTTCGACCGATTTTTGGTCTAATTTTTGACCCATCTAGGACACAAAAACTCGTCGCGCTTGGAGAGAATCCTAGAGGGTTAGGTTTTGAACTTAAACGAAGAAATCGCTCGAGAAAAGGATGAGAGATGAGAGAGATATTGGACCTTGAAGTAGGGGTCGCTGCTGTTGGTGTGCGGCGCGCGCGGGTGGCTGATCGGCGGTTGTTGTCGGCCTGGGAGGCGGTTGCCGGCGTCAGGGGGAGGTAGTCGACGGCGCTGAGGGATGGTCGTCGAGGACTGGGGTAAGGTTAGGGTTTGTAGAACTAGATTTTGGGTTAGGGTTTGTTGGTTACATATTTACACACACACACACACACATATATATATATATATATATATATATATATATATATATATATATATATATAGAGAGAGAGAGAGAGAGAGAGAGAGTCAGGGAGAGGGGGAGATCGCGCTGTAGGGGGGGGGTCGCGGGTTCTGATGGGGGGTCGGGAATGATTAGGTTAGGTTTCAAGTAAAATTTTCTTTTCCTTTATTTTCTTTTCTTATTAATAACTATATATTTATATATATATATATATATATATATATATATGTTGTTATAAAATAAATCCAAAAAGAATATTTGCACACAAAATAAATTCTAGAAAATCTATCACCCTTTAACAAGACTCTAAAAATAAAAAAATAGTTTTATGAAATAATTCTAAATGAGTATTTATATAAGTAATTAAATCAATAAAATTTATTTTCTAATTAACTAAGAAATAATCTAAAGAAATTCAATAATTAAATAAATAAATATAATATTTAAAATTATAATTAAAATTTAAAATTAGGGGATTTTACACTTGGATATTTAAACTTAGTTGCTTGAGGAATTATAGAAGTAAGACTATGGATTTACCGAAGGGTAACATTAAAGTTGGATGATTTTGCTAGATGAATTATAATCACTGCATGAATGAACATGACTTGCAGGATATTATAAAACTTGGATGGAGCAAAGTAAAATGATAAGGTATCTCGATCATTTCGAAGATAACCATATTGTTCGACGTTCTTGTCTTGTGCGAGCATAACTCTATGCTCGTACATGCGTCACATCCGGATTAGGACGATTATCCAGCGGGAGCGTTGGCGTGGTGATCTCACGTTCAACAAGGGTGATCGAACTTGCGGAAGATCTGAGAGTGACAACTAATAGATCGTCTTGACTTTTGGTTCGACACGATAAGACAAAATTGGAGATGCAAGTGATCGAAAGTATTTCAGGATAAGTTAGCCTAGAACCTGGAGTAAATCACGCTTGATGGTTTCATTAACAGATACATGAATCATGTTGGATAACTTGGAGTTATAAACAAAAGGTTTAGAATTGAATCTTGGCTTGGTGGTATAGACTTGGAATGGATATATGGATTCTATCAAACATGCTTAAGGAGATAGACTATGCAATCACTAGGCTTGTCCTGCAACTTGGATATATCATGGATTTTACTGAACGAACTCGACCCCTGTTCAAACGAACGTGCTAATGAGAGTAGGATAATTTGTGCTCGATGTTTAGAAGTCTGAGTGAAACGAGCTTGGGTAGAATATCCCGTGCAAATGAACAATGGTTTGACCTTAGGAATTGGGGTGAGCATCGTGCGACAAATATTTATGATGAATCATGTGCTTGAACTTGTACCTATGACCTTGTGAGCTGGCCTAGCAAATAGGCGAAAGAATTTGTGTAACCGACTTTAGAATATTGCTTGAACAAAGCCATATAACTGGGGCAATAAGACTTAGTGTTAGACTTGTAACGATAAGTGTGTGCTATGTTTGACCCGAACGGATGAACGCTAGTCGGTAGAGCAAATAGATCGTGCTTAACGGTAGTACAAAACTTGATTTAAGCTGGAATGGAAAATTTCTTGGATTTTGATTGACCCTGTTTGAAGTATCCTTGTGATTCATAAAAATGAGAACCCTTAAGATTTTTGTAAGTAACTTGTCCCAATTCACTATCACTTAGTTTGGTTGAATGCATGTGTTTGAGGGACGCCTTGAACGTGTGCACGATCCAAGAATCAGTGATATAAAGAACTCGAGTGCAAAGACTTTTCTATCTCTAAGTTGGTTGATATGCATATATTTGAAGGACGCTTTGAATATGTGCACGATCCAGACTTGTGATATGTTGATCTCCAATGCTAATGCAAATGAATATGTTAGATCCGCCCTAGATCGTTATTCAAGTTTTCCTCAGCCCTAGATCGTTATTCAACTTAGATTGAACCGGACCTCCGTGTTAAGCAATATGTTTCGCGCTAAGGCGCAATAGATACCAAGTCAGAACTTAGATTGAATGATAGAGTCATTTAATGAGACCAACCCAGCATACACACGATACGGTATAAGGATCGAGTAGGCGATTGTGTTCGAACAGATATAGTGGTACCGATTTCTATGCTTGGAATAGATTCGATAATGCATTAGAATGACTTGCGCTCAAGAAGTCTCGATGATGAGACTTTTTCTGAGTGGTGTATATTGTGATGACCCGTTCCATGCAACCGGACAACCAATTCAAACGGCGCAAGTGCAACGACCCGACCTGCTTTGCTCTGCGAGATGACTTATTTGAGGCAAAAGATTTCCAGACTTGGCCCTTCAGGAGTTCAGACTTAGACTTTCATAGGCTCGCTCGGAGTATCGCTCGACCGAGGCAAATCGTCGCTAAGGTGGGTGGCTACGATGAACTTGTCTTAGCTTAGCCATCACACTTAAAATATGGACGATACATGCTAGTCGCTAGGTGAATCACCCCCTGCATGCTAATAAAGAATACAATGCACCTAGCTAAAGAAATAATTCCAACTTGTATTGCTTGTGTTAGAACATGGAAATAAAACTTTGCTTATAAATGGACCCTTGATTGCTACCTTTGCCTTGTGAAACTAGACCCCGCTATGCCTCAAGTAGAACGATATTATACTCTTCATAGTGCACTATTCACCTGTTTACACTGCACGTCTCTAGATCATATTGCTCGGTATATCCCTTATGGTTTCACTCATCGCTTTACCCTACCTGTGCTAAACATAATTGCTTATATTCAATATAAATGCAATGCTTGCCTGCTTATATGTTAACTTGTACTCGTTGCCTCGATCCAATACTTGCCATAATGAAATTATGTCACAATCAAGTAATACTATCGCGTATCGTGCATGCATCTAGTTAGCCAGAAGACTATCAAATAGTCCTTCTGTGCAATATGAACCTGAAAGAATTCAGGACCGTTAGGTCACCAAGGCAGTCCCCGAACCAGGGGAATACATCAAGGCAAGTTGAACACTGAACGAGAATCCTGCCAAGCAAATCAAGAATCACAGCTCATGGAGCAATGCTCGTTCAGGACAAGAATCATGGATTATCATGTCAAGTTGTGAAAATGGAATGACCCAAGACTTGCATGTCGCGGACAACTTGTTAACAAGTAAGATTTTTGGATCTATGTTCCTGCGAACGGTCTCCGGGGTACTGGGGCCGATTCGATCTGGGCGAAACCCTGTTAGTTTGTCTGTTTCAGGAAGGATGGCGTGTAGCGCCTTTGAACTATCCTTCACGCTATTCTCCCTCTCAGACTAAATAGTCGCCTATTTTGGACGGAATGACCTACAACGCCCTCATTCCTTGAGTTGCATATTATTTCGTTCATGTACTATAACTCATCCTTTATGGCTATACTAGCGACTTATGTTCATATAGATAAATCATCCTCGCTTAGCGGCAACCCGCGTGCGAGTCATTGCATCACATCGAGAAATCAAAAATACCTGAATGGATCATAAGTATATTACACTTGGACATATAGAATACTTCAACATCTTCTGTAACATACCTGATAATCTGTGTAACTCGTGCACCCGAAACATAATCTCGTTCACGACACTTGAGTTTGCTCGATTCAATTGCCCCTGGATTTCATTATAAATGCTTGTACTTGATTTTAACTTTGTTTACCTTGGACAGGGAAGGACGGATGATAAGTTGGTAAGTCTCGCCGTATTTCTTTTATATCGCACGGTGCACTTCCACACGAGTTAGGCTATTCATCATTGCCATGAAACTGATCCTGAGGGAAGACTAGAACAATAACTTAATAGATGTTGCACGAAACCTATATAATGTATTTGGATTTGTCGAGCTAGCGAGAAGCCTCCCCACCAGTGCATTCATGTACTGATAACCCACCAGATTGCTTGCAGGGTGCAGGAGAACCTCGTTCGGTGCGGATGCCACCTTCGTGCGTGCTAAGGTGTGGAGTTTACTCTGGAGCCTTGGAGCATTGCATCCGAAACTGAAGCACATAGACAAGACATAATATTGGAATATCGCCTATGTATCATTCCACAAATGTAGCCACTTGGCACGCTTTTACTGTTTATGAGAGAGGCTTGAGCGACTTATAATCTCGGCCTATCGCCGCTTGTAACACTTGTTCAATATCAATAAAGAGCTTATTTTATTTCTATACTTGTGTTACTCAATGATTCCTCTATTGACTCAATGAACTTGTTACCAATCGATTGTGCATTTCATTATTCCGCTGTACTCGGACAATCTGTGTGACTCTGTGGCTTAGACCTCTTACCGCCTGTTCGGATCATGACTTCGCATGGGCGCGACTTACACTCGTGCGGCATCAAGCCAAGATGGGTCAAACGATCATCCCGTGGGAGCGTTGGCACGGTGATTCGCGCCCAGCGGGGACGGACGATTGCCTGCTAGAGATCGGGGCATGGCATATAACCTGAGAACATAGTTGACATACTAGATCATAGATGTCGATGTATCCTACAACGTCTTGCTTGGACGCCCCTGGATACACACAAATATGATCATGCCTTCCACTCTCCACCAATATTTCAAATATGTGGATAGTGAAGGAACGATTCAAATCAAGTTTGCCGATGTCGACCCGTTCAAAGGGATCGAGGCATATTACTCCGACTCAGTACTGTAACAACAACAAAAACCCACGGATGAAGGGAATGATGTTGATGACGAGGCTGAAGCTGAAGCTAACTCATCTACCAAAGGCCCTTTAATTATGCGTGTAAAGGGCCGTGTCACCTATAATGGAACCGTCGAACAAGTCAATTCCCAACACAACACTGAAAAGCCCCTTGTGATCTACCTCCGCAAGCCAAACCATAGAGGACAAACCCGCCAAACCCTGGTAACAATCTGTCACCCTAAGGAGCCTCCCTCTGACAAGCAGGCCTCTGAAGTCACCTTGGTCCAAACTGATACTGGAACCAAGACGGATGGCGTACTAGGAGAGTATATGAATACCCAGCCCAATGCTACCTCCCTCGATGATGTCATTCTTGTAGTGCCCCGCTCCACGATGACACTATGTACAAGAGATATCGGTTTACTGACTAAAAAAAAAATTCTTCCTGAAGAGATCCTTGTTGAACCGGAAGACGACTGATCTAGGTGAGTGGGCAGAACTTTATTCTCTGATTCTTGCACGCCTTAATAATGAATCTGAGTTTTTGTAATGCTTGTTTGCTAAGTAGATAATGTTCACATGAGAATGATAGAATGAGAACATGCATGCTTAACTAGAGAACTTGTATGCTTGTCTAAATATAGAACCATTGCATGCTAGTATAGTAAAAAAATGTTGCATGCTTAGAACACTATCACTGCTATTGAATGAAGCACTACCATGCTAATAACTCAAGAGTAAAAAAATGTTCATATATTTTCATCGTATGCTAAAGATAGAGTAGAACTGCATGCTTAGTTAAAGAGATAGAAGAACGGTGCCATGTCTATTTTCATAGAGATTGCTTGCATGTTTTCCTTATCGCTTTAAAATATATAACTATTTGAAATACTTGAACTGAAACAAGAGATAGCGGCCTGTCCGCACAGAGAATATAAGAGAAGAGATAGATGGTCTGCTTGTTCATATCATATGCATCATATAGTTTATCTGATAGAGTAACATGCATTGCATCGGTTTGACAATGGCTATTAGTGAAGTGCTGAACCGTGAGTCCCGGCTGCTAATTTGAACGTATTTTAGTGCAGAGCAACCATGAGTCACAACCGCTATTAGCCAGATAGAGTTAGGACACCTTGAGGCAAAGAAGTTCTCGTTATCAGGCGGGTGTCCTGTCATTAGTTAACTGGTTCATGTGTCAAAGCTGCTAGTATGAGCGTATATTAGTGAGTGTTGGGCCGTGATAACACCGCTACTAATCCTGAGGAACTTAGTCACCATCATATAGATATTTCATCTCTTTCGTGTGATTAGTAGTGGCTTTCAAAGATGTGTTTTTCAAAGAAGTACGTATACAGACTCTTTTTCTGTACTGCATGAAATGAACCTAGGCAAAACTATAAAGATAATTAATAATATAAATTTTATCACATGCTTACTTAGTGTTGGTTTTAGTGAATGTTGCTTCTGTTCGTTATTTTTATACTCACTAGTGCTTTCCCCAAAGTACTGACCCCCCACCAGTTCTGTTCGTAGGTACTAGATCGTCCGATGAAGTGATAGCCAAGCCTCATCCTCAGGAGCCGGAGATCAGGAGTCGATGCCTTGAGATGTATCGAGATATTTTGAGATGTTTTTTTATAGAGGGACATAATGTATGGAACAATGCCATTGTATTCAGAGAAACTCGTGCCTTGAGTTTCGCTTCGTATACTCAGATGGATTGTTATTTTAACACTGCTCCTACGTTGCAAATTCGATCAGTTCGATGATAACCAAGACGACTAACGTTGCCTTGTGCGAGCGCAACTCCAGGCTCGCACGGCATCACGTCCCGATGAGAACAATCGTTCCGCGGGAGCGCTAGCGTGGTAATTTCACGTCCAGCGGGGACGATTGGAACCATGGGAGATCGAAACGTGACAATTCCCGAGGAAAAAAATACTCTACTTTATGAATAAAGGGCTTCCTTTGAACTACCTCGACGATTCTCGATCTGCTACGGGACACGTGGGTACCACACTCCATGGTCTCGGACCACGTCTCTGTATGCTAGTGACAACAGTCTTCATACGAGGTAAAATTTATTCGTACGACGACTGCTACTTCAAAATTCCAGCACGGAAGCGCAATGACAAACCCATCATCTTCGGTAGGGTGGAAGGGCACAAAAATCGTCGAAGAAGGTACCGGTGAAATACAACTTTATCGTTACAGCCAATAGACGAAGAACCTTTTCCAGAAGATGGGGTACAAGCTGAATAGCGATCAGGGGCTCAACTTTGGTAAAGTGCGATGTCTGCCACTACGTCACTTTTCTCCAAAGGGTAAAACTCGAAACCTAATCAATGTACTCGCCACGGTTTGGGGTACGTTACTCCCCCAACGACACTTGAGTGCTCAGAAGCCGAGGTCGAAATGCATTTTTACTCCTCCGAGTCTTCTACTTAGGACTCCGATCGAAGCATCAGAGAATTATTCAAACAAGTTTTGTCTGTCAACATGGTATCGGTAGATCCAGTTGAAGAAGATGACGAGCTACTTGAACCCTTTGAGGTCGAACTATGGGCTCAAAAGATGGAGGCTCAGTGGGAGTTGAGGTTCGAACAGCGAGAACTGTCTATCGAGGACGAAGTCATCCAAATCAACTTGTGTAATTCAACGACGAAATTTTGACAGCGACATTTGTTGTAGCGACGGAAATTTTTAGTTGCTGTTCTGTCGCTATTACAGTTTAGCAACAGAAAATAGCTATTTAGCGACAAATAAGCCTGTTGCTATTTTGTTGTATCCGTCGCTATTTTGCTGTATTTTTGTAGTGCAGTTCCAAATCATTAGTAGAGTAGCGCCTTTTGGCATCATTAAGCTTTTCACTGAAGAGAGCAATTGATGCCCCCTTCGGCTTAGAACAACTCTACTCCAATCTCTCGTAGCTGCAACAATACTTTATTCATCTTTACCCCAAGAGCAGCAAATGGAGTGGCTCACTCTTTGGCTAATCAATTCATGATTAATAATATTTCTGGTTCTACAAAATATTTTGATGAACCTTCCTTATGTACTTTGTGCTATATCTTTGATGATATGGTCATACTGAATTCTGCTTCAACTTAAATGAAGTTATTTTACCCAAAAAAAATTATGAAATATTTCATCTGGCAAACAAGTACGAGATCTTCAGTTAATTTCTTTTTCATTATGTTAGAACTTTCTTGTGCATGTCTTCCTTAAATAAAATTCTTTTCCTTCAAGCATTCAGTTGGAGATGCAATTAGAGAACTAAAGTTCTTTATAAAACGACGATAAAAATGTAGGTAAACCATGAATATCCTTACCTCAATAAATGTATCGTGGTGTTGTCTGGTCACTCAATGGCCTTGAATTTGTCGTTATCAACCGAATTTGTTGTTATCAACCTTCAGGGCATTAGACGAAATAATGTCCCCAAAATACTATGCTATTTTCATAAATGAGTTTTTTTCCTTCTTTTTTAGGTTATAAAAATTATTCCTGGAAATCGTGAATACGGTGATAAATAATTTACTCATAAAACATGTAAATTTCATCCCTTAAGAATATATGAGTATACTTTTTTGTCCGGACAAAAAATAAATTGTGTTATTTTTTCTATATTATTTTTAAATTTTCTTTATGTTGTTATATTTGTTTTTTTTTTTATCATCTACCATTTTTTTTAGTTTTATATCTTTTTCATTTCCTTAAGAATGATTTTTTTTTCCTTTTTTCCTTTTTTCAATTTTTATCATTTTTTGTTGTTTTTGGTTTTTTTTCTCAGATTTTTTTTTATACTTTTTCACTTATAATTTTTTTTTTCTGTTTTTTAATCTTTTAAATTTTTAAGAATGATTTTTGGCTTTATTTTTTAATATTTTTGTTGTTATTTTTTCTTAGTTTTTATCAGTTTTTATTTTCAAAAATTTTAATATATTTTTATTTTTTTCTCAGAATTATTTATATAGTCACTAAACATGATAATATAATTTTTCAGAAAATTTGATTCCATGAATATAGAATTTACAGGTATATATAGTGTTTTGTGTACCAAATGTCTCCTCCAAAATTTGGAGTGCTGTCGTAGGCATCCAAAAATAAAAAATCTTATATTATTGGAAATGTAGCAGTGAGAGTAAGGATCATTTCCACGAAGAGTAATTAGTTAATCTTTATGCTATGTGAAATAGGATGGGAAAGTTTTGAATAAAAAAAATTAACAAGAGCTAAAAATAATTAAAGTATTAAAATCAACATAAAATTTACTATACCGATAATAATTTTATATTAATTAAATATAACAATAGAAAATTTTAAAAAATTAAAATTCCGATACATATTGCCAATCCAGATGGCAAATTTTTGAAGAACTTGATTTTCGCTAACCTAGTTGGCGAAAATCCAAATTTTGGGCGGGAATACACGCATTTTCGCCAACTGAGTTGGCGAAAATATGGTCTCTTCGGTTCATTCAATGGTGGTTGGTCAGGTTCATTCAATGGTGGTTGGTTGTGGTGGTTTAAATGTGTTGGCTCTCCAGTTTAAATGTGGTTGGTATTGGTTTGTGTATTCAGTTTAGTCAATGGTGGTTTAAATGTGGGTTTAAATATGGGTAGTTGGTTTAATAAGTTAGTTGGTTTAATAAGGTTGGTGGGTGTTAGTGTGTTCGTATTATAAGGAGGGGGAGGGAGGAAGAAATGATGCAGGAAGTGAAGAAGAAACAGAGAAGAAGAATAAGCAGAGAAGAGAAGAGAAGAGAAGGAGGAAGTAAGCAGAGAAGAGAAGAGAAGGAGAACACCAAGAAGTGTGTTAGTAATATTTTTAATTATAATTGTAATCATGTAATTCTAGTTACTATTTTAACTATTATAATTGTAATTCTCGTGATAGTAGCCATGCTAACACTAAATATTTGATTACATATTTTGACACTAAGTATTAAATATTGCAGATGGGTACCCAAAACGATGGACGTATTCCGGGAGGGCCTACCACATATATGATTATCCAGTTATGTGAGTCGCACATTTCTAATCTAGTATTTTCTGGACAGGTATATTAAAATTGAATTAGTAAATATAATTTATATTTTTTTACATGTCTAATAATAACATCGTTTATATATGTCATATATAGCAATACGATTATCCTGATACGTTTCGAGCACGAGAGCATGTAGCATGGCGTTATGAGGACGACGTTGGGCACTGCATGTTGACTGGAAAAAAATGGTATGGTGAACGTATTTTATTTTGATCATATTGATCAGATACATTTTCTACGTCACGACCGAGACTTGATCTTCAGTTTAGTTGAGCGGTGGTGGCCCAGAAGAAATACCTTTCAGTTACCGTTCGGAGAAATGACCATTTTGCTAGTAGATGTGGCAAATATCTTAGGATTATGGGTGAACCTATAATATTTGAAAATGATGAATCATTTTGCGCCAAAACTGTGATTAGGAAGTATTTAGGCATGGAACCGCCTACTATATATGGTAAAAGTTTTGTGACGCTTTCGTGGCTCCGCCACAACTTTATGCACCTATATCGTAATGGTGAGGAAGAAATCTTAGTGGATGCAGAACGAGTAAGCATAACATTTAATGTTATTATTTATGTAATATATATATATATATATTTATTTAGTTTAACTGATATCATTTTTTTATTATATGTTCAGGTTACTGCTTGCACCAGGGCCTACTTACTAGGTCTAATCAACAAAATTTTGTTTCCAAACTCCGGATTTAGGGCAAATTTACGTTTTTACCTTTTTTGGAAAATCTGACAAAACCTACCCGTCATGCATGGGGAGCTTCTGTATTGGCATATCTGTACAACTCCATGTCAAATTTTGTGCATTTTACTTTAGTGGATAAAAGACAAAAAAAATTGAATGGATGTATGACATTATTACAGGTATAAAAATTTTATATAATTTTATTTACTAAAGAAATATGTACACTTACATGATATATTTTTCTAGGTTTGTTCCTACGAGCACTTCAGTATCGTTAGGCCAGTCTCCCGTATTGATACCGAAGATGGTGTCTTCCCATAAGCTTTACGCTGGATGACGGCTGCAGCTGATCCAACTCAATGTGCTCGCAAGGATATCGTAGTATATCGGGGTTAATTCGATTCACTAAGGTTTAACGAGGTAAAATTTTTATAGTCTCTTATATATATTTTTTGTATTTCATATAGTCAATATGTTTATTATCTTATAATTTTGTTGACATGAAATAGGTAATTTTTTTACCGTACCGGCTTGGGCAAAATTCTTTTGAGTTACAAACAACAACATTTGGATTGAGTCTACATAGATTTTTCATAATATTCCACGATAACATCATGTATCATCCAGCTGATCGTGTTATGCGACAGTTCTGGATGATACAACACATTCCTGATGAGACACCTTGTTTCAATCGTGGTAAGTGCAATGCAACTACCAGAGCACACAGATTGATTCCTGGGTGAAATTCTAGATTTGACACACATCAGGTCGGACATTTGTCTCAAATGATGTCCTCTATTGATGATGGTAAGTTATTCCA
Organism: Iris macrosiphon; assembly: GCA_036927795.1. Taxonomy (NCBI): domain Eukaryota; kingdom Viridiplantae; phylum Streptophyta; class Magnoliopsida; order Asparagales; family Iridaceae; genus Iris; species Iris macrosiphon. The sequence goes on along the minus strand of JAYESA010000010.1, from coordinate 64,499,291 downwards.
AAAGCTTAACAAAATTTACTTCAAAAAGATAAGAAATCATATACTCATAATTTGTAATGGTGCAGCCTACGGTGATGATGCATATAGATCTTGGTGGGGAGCTTCTCTTATCAACAACAGAGCCTACCAATTCCAAGAGTTTCGATTCCAACATCGAGCCATAGATGATTATAGTCTCCGTGGTATTATGATTATGTAGAAGGGATGATACGTTATTTTTATATAAAAATTTCTATCTCCGTAGTACTTATTTATGTCCTCTATTGAATTCTATTTAATATTTCAGCTTCCAAATTTAAATACCGCATACCAAAATCATCCAGTGGGCGACCCGTTGTGCACAGCGGTTGGCAAATTTTTGGCTGCTATACAACGAGGACCGACTCCTCCGAACCCTCCCTTACTTATTCCAGGAGATTATCCTCAGGGTCTTGTTGCACAACGACAAGCACACCCCCTATGAAGTATACCACAGTTTGGTATCATGATGATAGTCTGCCACTGCAAGATAACGATGTTCCTCAGTGGGCTGGTGAGGGAACTTCTCAGGCGATGGCTGGTGCGGACACTACTTATTGGCCTGACTGGGGAACTTCTCAGGCGACGGCCGGTGTGAGCACTACTCAGTGGTCTGGTACGGGCACTTCTCAGTGGGTTGGCGCGGGCACTTCTCATTGGCCTGACTAGGGCACTTCTCAGGCGATGATCGGTGCGAGCACTACTCAGTGGTCTGGTGCGGGAACTTCTCATTGGCCTGACTGGGGCACTTCTCAGGCGACGGACGGTGCGGGCACTACTGAGTGGGACCCCGAGGGAGATTCTCAATGGCCCCCCGAGGAAGATTCTCAGTGGGATAGCCTATACGCATATCTTGACAACTCCATAAGCACCGATGGAGTTACCAGCTATACGCATATCTTGACAACTCCATCAGCACCGATGCCATCTCAAGTGGAGGACAGTCAAGGAGGTGGTGATGATGCAGTCCCGGAGAATACATGAGAAAAGAGGGACCGACTCAATCTAAGAGAGATTGATCATCCGAACTATCGGGAATTAGCCAAGAGAGGTCGATGAAATTTTTATATCAGTATCAACTTTATTTGAATGTAACTTTCTTCTATTTCGATAAAATTACATATTGTTCTCATAAAATGAAACTATTTAAAAATCTACGGCAATGCCTTCATTCTCTTGGTTGGTTTGTACATCTCCTTCTATTGTATTCTAAACCATTACAGTTACTACATCGAAGATCTTTTGAAGCTTGATCATTCGCTTTGATCCGGTTCTTCTTTGGTCTTTCCGTCTTGCATCGTACATCTTGTACTCCAATGTGTCCTCTAACTAATGTATTTTGGAGGTTGTAGGGGACTGGAATTGGCTCCAGGTGTGGCTCATATACGCTTCTTAATGCTTACTTGGAGAAAATACCTAGATAAAAACTCTCGATGCTAATATTTTTAGACTTACACGCATAACATGTATGAATACATAGAAGCAAAGTATGATACCACTTTAAACATGAACAAGATTTTTCATATAAGTCTACAAAATATGTTCTATTTGTTTTATAATATAATATTTCAAACAAATATCTAACTATATTCAACGTTTGCAGCCGGTGTTTTTCTTTTATGATAAAAGCCATAGTTTGTAACATCTTCGGACAATAATCTGTTTGAATTTTTTTAGTTTTTTGCCTGTTCTTGTCCTGAAGTGTTATAATTTTGGCTCAAATTCCATCAAGTAGTGTCTTTATTGGTTTATCACATAAATTTTTTTACCCAGTTATTGAAGCATTCAGCAAGATTCGACGTATGAATACCTAATCTGGGACAAGGAGAATAAGCTGTTATCCAGTGTGAAAAAAATACGAGTTTCATCATTTACTCCAACGAGCTAGTTGTAATCATCTATGTTTTCAGCTTTAATTTTTTTCTAACAATAGTTCGCATCTGTTTCATTATAGCATCTAGCAAGATAATCTAAACTATGTTGAAAATATGAAAATCTGAAGAGTTTTTTCAAATTTTGTTTAAAATGTTGAACACAAAAAAATGAGGCGATTCTGGAAAGATATCTTGCATAGCCCTTATCAATCATTTTTGTTTTTCTGATATAAAAGAAATTGTATTCTATGCATCAAAATATTTTTCAAAAGATGTTCTCAAACCGTTTAAAAACCAAGTCCAAGAATCAGTATTTTCCTCTCAGCAACGTCATAAGCAATTGGATATAATTGATAATTTGGAATATGAGCACAAATAATAAATAAAATAACTTGATATCTAGAAGAAAGAAAAGTAGCATCAGTACTAATCACAGGTAAACATCCCCTTAAAAATCCATCAATGCATGCCTTAAAATAAATAATTTTTTTAAAAATCTATTGTCTTCTATAGTGTGTATAAAATATTGGCTACCTGGATTTGTCTCAATAATTCTAAAACCATACTCTTCAAGACTACTATATGCATCAATATAACTACCATTTATTTCGGATAGAGCAAGTTCACTAACTTTCCAAGCTTTACAATATTTAATATATATTCCGTGTTCTCTATATATAACATTTATAACATGCGATGGACTATACGACTGATTATCTCAAATTTTATCAATAATCTTATTTTTAACCCATACAGTAGTAGCTAATGGATGAGAACCTGTTGTAAGTCCCCTTAAACAAGAATGTACGTTTTCTAGCGTAGTAATAACAAAACCTTCACCTTTACCACTTGCTTTAGTGTATACTCTCCAATTACAACTTGAATATTTACATTTATATACAATCCCACTAGCATTATTTAAAGTAGCATGACAAGTAAAATTATGTGCAATTGCTATATCACTAATAAAACATCTAACAGAACGATTATCAAATTTTCTTCCAATGATTAATCCTGAAATGCTAACACTATCAACATTGCCATCAAATTCATCATCTAAATTTTTAATTAAATCATCACTGTTTTCATCGTCGTTATTACCATCATATACTATATGTTCTTTTTCAGTAAATGAAATAACTTGATGAGAAGAACTAGGAGCAGTATTAACTTGATTAGAAGCACGTATACTACTTACAATATTATTTCTAGGTGGTGGTGAAGTTAGATAAATATTAATGTATGTTGCTTGTACATTAACTTCTAGAATAAATTTTCATGCTTGTTCACTAACTAACTTTATACAATTAGTTAAATTAACATGAACCAATATAAATTCATAATAAATAGAACATTGTTCAACAATTTGATTACGTAAACTATCAAACAAAATATTTTGATCAATTAAAAAAAATTCAGTTAAACCTCCTTCATAAACTAACCCATTAAGCACACCTCCAACCGAACATAATATTGTTAAACTTTGATCCATCACATGAGAATGAGCATCTAAATACAGAGTGATTGAGCTGAAGTTGCTTCTGTTTAAAAGTATAAGTAAGTTGAGTAAGAAATGAATAGCAGAAGGAATTTATAGATATGAGAAAAAAATAGCCCTTGTAAAAATATGAACGTTACTATGAACGTACCCCGAGTTACTATGAACATACCCAGAAAATAAACCGACAAAACAAAAACAAAAAAAACCAACAAAAAAAATCAACACAAATCAAACCAACACAAAAAATCAAACCAAACCAAATCAAACCCTAAACATAAAACCAAATCAAAAAATCAAAAAAAATTCACCCACCACATTTTCGCCAACTGAGTTGGCGAAAATCCACCCCTCCCGCCCAAAAAAATGACACGTCGGATTCTTATCGAATTTTTGCCAACCCAGTTGGCGAAAATCAAGTTCTCCAAAATTTTGCCATCTGGATTGACGATATGTATCGGAATTTCAAATTTTTTAAAATTTCTATCGTTATATTTAATCAATATAAAATTATTATCGGTACAGTAAATTTTCTGTAAAATCAATCAAAGAAACAAATGTTGGTCTCAGTCAACATCCACCATTGGAATCTTAAAATTGATCATTGATGCAAACATAAATTAACTCATACTTTGAATATTCACCGTTGAAAGTATTTTCTATCTCTCTTAGGTAATTAGAAACAAGCGATCTAATTAGCTTTAATTACTAAATAATCCAAGACAAGTGCTGGAGATTTAATCTAGTAATTTTTTAAAGAACCAAAGAATCGATGAAGCAAAACAACACAACATATAACTCTTATTCTTCTTCTCCAACATTTTTTTTGAAGTTTTCATAAACATGTGCAGCTAAAAGTCTTGTTGGTCGAAGGAAATGGAAGTCTTGGAATCAATAAACTTTTGAGATCTAAATTATTTTTATATGTTTAATTTATGTTTTGAGTTTTGAATGTTTTTCTACGTCCTTTTGACTTTGATTTACAACACTTAATCGAGGAAATCTAGTGGTACGTGTCGTAGCCCAAACTCATTCGAACACCAGAAGAATTTATAAGAGAAGACCCGCTCAGTGGAGGTTATAACATTTTGCCGAGGATCCATTGCAGCAATAGTATGCATATACATGGAAAGAAGAACATGCTTAAGAAGGACAAGCTTACCACCTACTGAATTTTCGGTTTTTTTTTTTTTTTTTTTTTTAATAAGAGGATGAAAAAGACTTGCAAGTCTTCTTCCAAAGAAGATTGGGCACCCCAAGAAACGAAAGATCTTGATTTGTGGACTTACCCTAAACACCTTTTGAGGACCTGTATCCATGATATATGGAAGTGAAAGTTTGTCTTTTGTTTATGGGAAAATGCTAAACAGCCCGCAGTCTGTGATCGCGGGTGTATCCGTACAGACACACGTCCGAAATTCATTGTCCGTCTCCTCCTTTCTATTTGCACGGACCTCTCACCGGATGACCTGTCAATGGAGACGGAACATATGATTTGCGGGCACTGACGGAACATCAGTTGGACTGGTCCGGACTGTAGTATCGACTTATAAAAATACAAATTTATTTTTTGTAGGAACTAAGTATTAGCTCTCAATTGGTAGAGTAGTTGGGGCCTTTGACGGAAGATCCATGGTTCAAGTCGTGTACTATAGGTTTTGTGTATATTCAAATTTTTTTTTATTTTTTTAATTTATTTTTTGAGTTTAATTATCTATGATTTGTTTTTCATATCTGCTTTCAGCTCCTCCTAAATTTTTTTTTCTGGTTTCGCCCTTGCTTGCGGACCACGATCGCGGTCCATGTAGCAACACTCACCAATTGATCTGAAACTCTTTCGTAACCAGAGATCACATCCATCACCCGCCACAAGCGAGAATTTTGTTGCAGAAGTAAAAAAAATATATAAAAAAAATAAATATCACAACATCTACAAAGGCAAGGTGAGTCACATGATGATTATCTTATTTAGAAAATTGCACAAGCTAATTAGCCGACAATATGTAAGTTTTCGAGCAATCTCTCTCATAGGAATCAAAGCCAACATGTGTCTGGTAATGTATGGTGGCCCAGGAAGAAATAACAAAAACAGCTGTGCATCCTTACCCACTTCTCCCAAAGCTTTATAAAAACTAGTAAATTTAGGTGGGTTTCATAAAATAAATTTTTTTCCTAATAATATTGAAAAACAGTTTAATTATTTAAATATAATTGATGTAAGATTTGTTATTATTATATGTTTATTGAAAAATTAGATAGAAAAAGAAATTATCTTATATTATTAAAAAATTCATAAAAAAATAAATTATATTAAAATAGTTTAAATATGATTGGATATATTTTAATTAAAATTTGTTATAGATATGTTTGTAGAACTATAAATACGTGTTTAGATAATACCGTATTTTTATTTTAAATATAATTTAAACATTGAATATATTAATTTGAATTTGTTAAATCTCTTTTTTGAATAAAAAAAAACTCTCGTTATTCTTTAAATTAGATTTTAAATATATATTTTCATAACTTTTCATTGTGCGGAAGGAAACAGAAAAAACTACTTTTAGAATTATTATCTTCCGTAATTTTTGTTTTCTGTTATTTTCCACTGACAACAATGAGAAAAGAGGGAGAAGGACAAAGACATAAATTCCTTCTGTTCATATGATATTGTCTCCCCCTCTTACTAATTGTGTTGGTGAAAAGGGAAGCTATGAGCTAAATCACCATGGATCGAACCTAGGGTTTACGAAATCGATCTGTACTGCTTTTTTGATTGAGTGATTTAATTATCTTAATTTGAGTCGTACTTATAATTTTTTTTTTTTTAAAAGTCATCTCCACCATAGGTGGAACGGGATGAGCTCCAGGCAAAAAAAAAAAAAAAAAAAAAAAAAACCCATATATTATTATTGTTATTATTTTCTATTACCGTTAATTCACATCTAGTCCATCCTAATTCACTTCAGTTTACCAAATATAGTTACTAGTAAACACAATCTTTTCCTCTCCCCGTGAATTTCCAAACAAAAAAGAAGAAAACAGTTTCTATACCAATCTAGGTTAGTGCTGGCAACAAATAATTAAGACAATACCTCGTCACCTTTGGGTACTATATACATCAAGTTTCCCCCTGTAAACATCGTAGATATAAATGTGAACTTCCAATACAGTTAGTGTAGACACAAAAACGTGATTCTTCTTCCTCTTACGAAAGTCATTATAAATCCAAATTACTAGTTAATGTTAATGTGGAGATAAAAAGGACTGTTTCTTCCTCTTTCCTTTTTCAATGCCGCCAGCGGAGAAAAGAAGATGAGCGATTTTATCAACATTCCATAAATAATAACTTGTGTTTCCATTGGCCAACACCACCCGAGTAGTTCAGAATGGATTCTCTGCATATATATAGTAGCTGCCTATATATAGTACCCTCAACACAATGAAGTTGTCATCATGGATCCTAAAGTTAAGATGATGGCTGTGACTCCTCTTCTTCTTCTTCTTGTAGCAGTTTTGTTGTCGGCGACAAGTGGGGCTGCATATTTCATTCCTGCTCCCCCAGTTTGTAATCCGGTTATGTACCGCGACGACGATCCTTACGCCGGATCAGTCTCCCGAGTTCTTGATCTCGTGATAGACGACGCTCAGACCATTCTGGATCGCAATGCCATACAATCGGCCGATGGTACTGTTAGAGCAAAAGCTCAATTTTCTTCTTTTTTTTAGTCCCAGATCGGATGGGCCAACTTCTCCTTGTGTACATATATTAGTTTCTCTTCTTTGCTTTCTTAAAGTTGTTGTGTGGGAAATCCCTTGGACCACACTCGCGTGCTGCCGCCGATTTTCTCTTCTAACAGGTACAGTTCATGCACACGCCATCTGCGAGGGCAGTAGCACGCAAGGGGACTGCGCAGGATGCCTCGGACATGCTCGGCAGGTCTTGGAGGGCGCGTGCGGTAACAGCGTCGGTGCAAGTGTCACTCTTGAACACTGCCGCCTACGCTACGAAAATTATTTCTTCGATTACTAATTGGCACTTGCTCTCTATCCATCGACTCACTCCCTGGAGTTCGAAATCTAGAATGAAGTTTGGAATAAATTGCTTTGCAATATGTACGTGTGAAGGAGAAGGTGACTATGCTGTTATTTCTTAACTCAGTCAGGATGTTTGGAATAAATTGCTTTGCAATATGTTCTGTAATGGAGAAGGTGATTATGTTATTCAATAAAAATAATATCAATGCATCTTAATTTTGTGTAAGGTGTCAAATACTACCATCATGCTACAAACAAAAATGTGTTTTAGTGACACCTGATAAATGTCATTATTTATTTTTCATGACACTTTTTCGAGTGCAGTCTAGATCGGGGTATCATGGAAAGTTTTTCACTTTTGACGACACGACAAAAGTGTCATGTAAAAGAAACTTACAACACCTTTTGAATGTAGTGTAATGCTTATTTCACGGCACAGTACTAGCTAGTGTCATCTTAACGTGGACAACTGAAAATTGTCGTCGCAACATGTGTCATCTAAACGCATTTATTGATAGTTAATAAATGTCATGGATATTTTTCATCGAAGCATGCAAATAATAAATGCCACTCTGATGTCACGATAGTTACTAGTGTCATCTTAGCGTGCTTCAGTGACAATTGATGTGTCTTGGAAATTATGACACTTTAAATGTGTCATCTAAAAACACTCAATGATAGTTAATAAATGTCATGAATATTATTTTATAGCACTTTATATGTATCATTTAAACATGCAAATAATAGATATCATTGATGTTACAATAGTTTATTGGTGTCATCTTAACGTGCTTCAGCGACACATTTTAAATGCCTTTAAAACATCAACATAACATTTTATATATATATATATATATATATATATATATATATATATATAATCAACTAAATCAACTTCACAACCAATTTCCTGAATAATGAAACTTTGATATGCCAAAAAAAAAATCTTAAACACATATAATGTGTCAATAAAAAGTTACAAGACTACTATCCAATTTGTTTTAAGAGTAACAAAGTGAATTACATAATAGGTAAGAGTCATACAAGCACTACTTCTTCCTAGCGTCCAACACTTTTCATTCAAACTCCGAACCTAATCCGGAATCATCATTAGCACTGCACAAAAATAAAAAAATTAAAAATTAAAATTTGGACTTTCTGTTATTTTGGTTGTATACTTTTGGGTTTGGCTGGAGTTGGACTTCTCCCTCTGTGTTTTGCCTTTTGAATTTTTTGCTTAGGTCACTCTTATGACCATCCTAACTTCCTGAGTTGGGTCGCTTTTTAATATATAGCCACCTGGTTTGAATATATATATATATATATATATATATATATATATATATATATAAAAAGAAGATAAATAGTATAGATGAGAAAAGAATGCCACTTAAACTAACCAAGGTCTTGTGACTAGGCCAAGGTATGAACACAAGTCTTATCATCCAAAATAAATAACACCAAAATGCCACCCTTATAACTCTAAGTGAGTCTCCTACGATGATACCCTTTGTAGTGATACGTGAACTAGGAGGACAAGCTGCTAGCATCTTCTTCAGGGTTTCCTCCTTGTCTGGCTTATTTATGAGATTCCTTCTATAGCTTCCATGCTAGATTAACCGTAGCAAGATGACCTTTAATACGCTTGCTGATTAAGTTCTACAACAGGGTCAGTTCCTCCTAGGGGTGAGCATTCGGTTTACTCGGTTTCAACCGAACCAAAATTCTCAAAACCGAATAAACCGAAATTCTAAAAATCTTAAACCAAAACCGAACACAAAATTAGCCAAAACCGAAATCGAACCGAACCGAATAAGCTATTCGGTTATTCGGTTTGGTCGGTTGGACTATTGTTATTGTTTAATGGATCGAACCCAAAGTTGGAATCGTGGTTAAATTATATTAAAAACTATAATTTAATAACACACATTTGTTGTATTTCAAAGTTGTGTCCAAAGTTGGATTTCAAACACACACACACACACACACACATATATATATATATATATATATATATATATATATATATATATATATATATATATATATATATATATATAAAAGAGCTCTTCTATAAATCAGCAGCCTAAAAAAGGCCTAAACGAGCTACAAAGTGTTGCCTTAGCCTAGAGGCAACAGGAAACAAACACAAAAAAAAGAAGACATTAAGCCTGCTCCCATCTTCAACTCTGCACGTACGTACTGTCATATGCAGCTTCTGCACGATCCACACAGTCTTCTGCCTCTCTGACCTCTTGGAATATGTCACCAAAAGCCTTTCTGGTCGCCTTGAGCTTTGCTGCAATCCTAATCGGCAGATTAGCCAGAGAGAGAGATGCCCACGCTCTCCTGACCACTTTCCATAAATCCTTCGTGTTTACACCACAGCGACAAAAATTTAGCAACGTTTAGCGACGCAACGTTGCTAAATTAGCGACGTGTTGTGTGTCGCTATATGTCGCTAAGTTTTTTTCTTTTTAGCGACGTTGCGCGACTCATGTAGCGACGTTATATTGACCTAGCAATACTGCCATGTCAGCAAATTTGCGACGATCAGTGACGTTTTTAGCGACGTTTAAAGCGACATGTATAGCGACTTTTATAGTGACGTTTGTAGCGACGTATATAAATGTCGCTAAACGTCGCTAAACGTCGCTAAACGTCGGTATAAAAGTCGCTAAAGATACAGTAAAAAAATTAAAAAAAGAATATTGAATTATTTCCAAACCATTCTTCCTGAAGTTTATGAATTCACAATTTGTACAAATAGACCAGGAGCAACCCTCCGTTGAATTTGCGTGGTTCGCCGACCCCCTTCGGTTGAACACTCAACACCGATATATTAACATACATTTAATATGAATAATATAGTAAAATTTGAAGAAAATGAAACATTGAGATTACAAACCGAGTCAGGACAAAATCTCGTCATAAAGAATACAACAAATATCCACACAACTGAGTCTGAAAGCCTCATCGTAAAGAATACAAGAAATAAAGTCTGAAAGCCTCAAAAATAAAGAATATTCATAAATGACCAAATATCATAGGTCTGAAACACAAACAATCAATAAACTATCCTAACTAGGAATACTGCGGATCTGCAGGAGGATGACCATCGGCGCGCATTAGGGATAAGAACAGATCATACTGCTCTCGTAAAATTGACACCGATGTCGATGGAGAAGGCAGTGACGTCGGTGGAGTCTGTGTCGATGAAGGCGCACCAGGAGGACGTATCTGCTCCAACTCTGCTAGTCGATGGTTATATGAATCCATGGTAGATAAAAGCCTCGTACTGCTATGAACCATTGAATCATGCATCATCGTCAGCCTCTCGCCCATGGACAGCTGTGATACCTGCAGCTCCGTCATGCTGCGCTCTGTCAACGCTCTAAGATCAGATGTCATATCCCGGAGCTCCAGGATACTGCGCTCAAGCATATCAAATCGTGCGATGAGCGTTGCATAGTCCGCCTGCGGTTGGGACAGGGGCTGCTCCTCCATCCTTCGTAGCAACTCATCACGGAGAGACGTAATCTGACGGTCAACGGTCTCCTGGACTCAGGCCAACGACTGCGAGGGCTGTGGGGAATGCGCACTTGTCATGGAGGCCCTAGATGTCTGCGTCGCAACAAGGGCGCCATATGATCCCGTACCGTAGTACGTACACCTCTGGAGACCACCAGCTGCGATCACCTATAGCTCATCCATCGACGGAGCTGGAGAGGGCTGCGAGGAAGTACCAGCCTCTTTCGCTGTAGGTGTACTAGCAGTCGCCCGCTCACGCAGCCTAAGATACTCGGCCTAGAAAATTTTGGATACTCGATAATTGCCTAAGTAATACTTACATAGGTCTGCGAGGCCCTCTCATCAATGAGATTCCCGCCCTTTCGATGGGTGGCCAGGAAGACGGTCACCATGTTTGCATCCTCACCCCTCTGTACCTGTTAAAAATATATTATTTAGTACTAAAATTAAATATTTTATCCTACTACCATTTTATCGTACTTGCATTAAAATAATATATCTGAAATAAAAAATTTACCAAACGACGAAAATATTTCGTCATCGAAATCGAGCCACCACACTACTTTGTTGCCTTCTGCCTAGTCGCTTTGGCCTTCTCAGACCTTTTCTTGTATCACGGATCGTCGAATCTAGCCCTCATCGCAGTCCACTGCTCAGGCGTGATCCAACCTTGGATCGGTTTTCCTGTGCGATCACGAGCCTTCTGGTCATCCAGAGAATCATGGATCAGCTTAGCGACAACGGCAGGAAACATCTGCTCGATCAACTCGGCCCGGGACGGTGGATAAAAATATGTTTGCTACAAAAAGTAATTTAGTAAGTTATATAATATGCATAAATTAGATGATTGATATAATATATATTTACCTTGAAGTACGCAAACCAGAATACCTTCCTCTCCTCCGGAGCATCAGAGTAGTTGATCCAAGGGTTTCCATAGTTGTACCTCAGAAAGTGGCGCAGGCATCTATGTACCGACGAGCGACGATATCTATACAGAGATAATTATTTTTATCAAAAAAGTCAATATATGATGAATAAATAAATACACGATATATATGATGCAAAACCATCTAATTGACTTACTTTGTACCGTCGGCCCAAATCTCCGTCCCCGTCTCGTCCGGAGGTGCGCATGGAGGATCTAGCTGATGCTGGGATGACGTCGGCTCAACCTCCGCCATATGCTCATTTGTCTCCATGGTTTCGTCAGCAGGAGGAACGCTGGACGAGGGAGTACTATCAGGCCTTGAACTACTCATCCCAGGAGTGCTGCAATGTAACATCGTCACAGTCGGAGATTTGACTGGTCGATATACTAGAGTACTAGGCGTCGGGGATCTAGAACCAACAGTAGGCAGTACTGGAGGAGCACTCCATCTACCTCGGGACCTGCCGAACGCTCCGTGCCGTCCTGTCATACCTGATAACAACATCTGATGAATAAATAAATACACAAATATATAGTACATTCTACAGTCAAAATGTTATGCATATCTCACAGCATTAATAGAATTGCACAGTAAATAACTAGTGGTGTCACAAGTCTAAATGGATAGTACATTCTGCACTCAAAATATAATACATATCTTCATCAAAATAGTATATTCTATAGTCAAAATATAGTACATATCTTCGGGCAAAATATTTTATTTTCAATCATCTTCAGAAAATTCATCTTGTTCGCCTTCCTCGTCCCCCTCTTCCTATTCCTCTTCCTCCTCATATTCACTTTCATCTACTTCATCTTCGTCTTCGTCTTCGTCTTCTTCTTCGGATAATTCTACCTCTTCTACATTATTAGTCGTGTGATGAGTAAGTTTCGTTGAGTCCACATCTACAATATTTGTTACAAGAGGTAGCTCGTTCTCCTGATAAGCTATTTCGTCAACGTCAAAGGTATTTCTAGCTTTAGTCTTATATACTGCCCACCAATCCGACCTCGCCGTCCCTCATCTAGGATAAGTTGTGAAGTACACGAGTTGAGCCTGACTTGATAGGACAAATGGTTCATAGCCTTGATATCTACGCTTGTAGTTTATATCTACAAGACCGTGCTTGTTAATTTTCCAACCTTCATCTTGAATCGGATCGAACCATTCACATTTGAATAGTACGATCTTAGCAGGTTCTATGCCATAATTATATGTCAACTCAACAATCTCTCGTAAGATGCCAAAGAAATCATTGCCTGGATCGATGTCTTTGTAGTTCAAAGATTTGATACACAAATAAATATTTTTCGTGGAATCAAGATCCAGAAAGCTGTCTTTGATCGGAGCATTTGTTGACTTGAACCTAAACACATTCACACAGTAACTTGGCCATATTTTGACGGCAGTAATTGGTCCCTTGGCTAGAGTTCTGTAAACATCCGAATATTTCAGAAATTAAAATATGAATTTATAGAATTTTTCTATAATTTTTAAATAATTAAAATAAATGTTTTCTGGTATTAAATAAATTTTATGATTTTAATAAATATTAAAATATTATAAAAATAAATATTTTTGAGTGTAAAATAAATAATTTGACATAGTGTAATTTTTCTGAAATTAATTGGATCCTAAAACTATTTTTAAATACCTAAAAATATAAGTTTTAATTAAACCAGATTAAACCAATATAAATCCAATTGAACCGAACCCACTAAACCCACCCTAGCGGGTCGGATTCGGATCTGAACCCGCTAACCCAAAACCCGCTAAGACCCGACCCGCTAAATTAATTGCTACAGTAACTGAAACCTAATTTCCCCGAATCTCCGTCTCCGCCGAGGCCGTCTGCCGCCGACCCTTCATTTCCCTAAACCCGTCGCTGCACAGCCGATTCCTCTCCACAGCGCCTCCGCCCCTTTGCCCCCTGCAACCGTCGACCCCTCCGGTCCGCCTCCCCCAAACGGCCTGCCACCCACCCACCTATAAAACCCCGAGCTCGAACCCCCTCTCCGCCATCACCAACCACCAGCACCCTCTCTGCGCATCCGCCGTGACCTCAACCCAGCCGCGATGCCTCCGCCCCAACTCCGGCAAAGACCCTCCGATGGCGATCTCTCCAGCGACGTCGAAAACCCCACCACGACGACCAAGCAGCTTCGCTACCGCTGCGCCGCGCCACCGCGTGTACAATTCGTATAGTCGTTTCCGACCCCTGTTCAGGTGAGAATTTCTCTCTCCTTGTCGTGTCATTTTTCGAACAGACTATTGTGACATGTTCGCTACGTGACCCTCTCGAACCCCGTGCAATTAGAGTAGGGTATCGCATCCTGTGTCGGTCGCAAACCGCGACTCTAAAACAGGAAAAAACTTCCTATTTCTGAAAATCAGAAATTGGTCCCGAACTCACCAGTTCACGAACGTTTTACGTGCAACCTATTTAATAATTCAAAAATTCACTTAAACAATAATTTAGACCATAAAACCAAGTTTCAAACCCTGTATTTAGTTTAATTTATTTTGCTGTAGTTTGTGTTTTATTCTTGGGTAAAATTGACCAAAAACTTGGTTATTTAAAATCCAAAATTTCCCGAACTGAGTGCGCCCCACTAAACGAGGCGACTTGGTCGTGTGCGAATTTCATCGAAAGGTGCGCACCGTCAATACGGACGTGTTGGATTTCGCAAAAGTTAATTTGGATGTGCGTGCACACCGGAATCAATGCGTATCCGTCAAAATCACACTAGGTGTTCTAGGACACTTGTGTAAATAAGCAGTCATGCGTCCAACAAGATGGATACATGCTGTCAGTATGCGGCAAGAGTTCAGGCCGCATAACCCTCTCGGGCCGCATAGCACTCCCAGCCGCATGTGAACTTCGTTTTCTCCAACAGTAGGTTCAACCATTGCAAAAAAACTCCAAAAATTGAAAGCTTGTTTTGTCCATAAAATCTTTATTTTAAGTCCAAATATGGTTAACCAAAAGCCAAAATGCTCTAAATTGAAAGCTCTATCATGTAGCAAAAATTAGTTTTCAAAAATACATGTTTAATAGATCAAAACTTAAAAAAAATCATAAAACCCATAAAAAAAACTTAAGTTAGAAATGTAGATCTACTCAAAACCGTCCATCAAAACAGAAAACTCCAAGAACTAAAAGTGCTAAGAAACATATAGCAAACATAATAAAACAATAATATGGAGGGTTTCTCCATTTCTCATGCAAGTTGTACTTGCCTATGAAAATGGGGAAAGAAAACTAAAGAGAGGGTGAGAAATTAAGAAGTGAAGAGAGAGAGAGAGAGAAATATTGGGTTATATATGGTAGGGTTGAGGGTTGAACCAAGGGTTCTCATGGCTTGAACCAACCCACAAAATAAACCATGAGCAAGGTTAAACCAAAGAATGAGTCTAGTCTCCATGCACATGTAATCATGCTAAAATAAAATATGTTCCAAATACGTATATCGGGAACGGGGAGTGACATATATGCTAGTAACTTATTAGTATAACCTAGAAACCTAGTATTAACTAGTATTGACTAGTTTGACCTACTTAGCACCTATAAATCAAATAGTGGCTTGTTAAGACCTAGTATAACTTTATAAACCTTGTAAATTGGTAAAATCAACCTAGAAACTTGAAAATGACCTAGTTTGACTGTGTTGACCTAGATTTGACCTAGTTTGACTATTGTGACCTAGTTTTGACCTAGAATCCTAGTTTTGAGTTAATTAAATTTATTGTTGACTTTAAAACTCTATTTGACCTTGATACATCATATATAGGTCACTTGGACTCTAGTTCAAACACTATTTGATATTCATTGCTCTAGACCTCAGGCGAG
Organism: Iris macrosiphon; assembly: GCA_036927795.1. NCBI lineage: Eukaryota > Viridiplantae > Streptophyta > Magnoliopsida > Asparagales > Iridaceae > Iris > Iris macrosiphon. The sequence continues at coordinate 64,483,550 of JAYESA010000010.1, read as the reverse complement.
TACATTCTCTGATAATTTCTCGTTTATGATACCTTCTATGTTTCTCGTATTTAGTGTAGATATCCTTGACTTCTTGACACATGGTTATACAGATTGGTATTTTCTGGATGTCGTCATGAGATGTTATTCTTAGTACTTTCTGGCATATTCCTGTGCAAACCCTGTTGTTCTTGTACATGTATGGACACTGATCCATGAGAAGATTAGTGCCCTCCTCATAGAATCATATGTCATACCGTGCCATGGTTGGATCCACTATACCAGTCGGAGGCGGAGAGTGTTAGTGTAGATATATGATCATACCCCGCAGTTTCTGTTTTCATGTATAGTGTTAATCATACACCATACGTATGATTAACCGGACCATGATTCCTTAGCAAGTTCTAAGCCGATCACATGTTGAAGCTAGTATTCACTCACTTAGTTAGTTGTATTTTCTGACTCTTATATATGATGCTTATCTCTCTTGTATGTATTTATTGCATTCCTTATTCATGTATATTTCCTGTCATGCTTTATTTATCTTGTATATTCTCTCTATTTACTGCTATATAGTCTTTATCAATTATTGGAACTACTGTCAGAGGTGTGCTTCGCTCCAATCCTGACTGGATAATATTTTTCAGTGATTGTTTTGATATACATTTTAGAATTTCAGAGTGATGCTATAGACATGACTGATATTACACTATGGACCTTGAGGTAACAATTGTAGAGATCTAGGCTAGTGCTTTTTATTCCATATTATGTCTAGTTTCTTTCCTTTGGTTTATCTTTCTTATTTATTCTGCCTTTAGATTATGGTGATTGAGTATATGATAGAACTAGTTGTATTAGTAAGATTGATAGCTAGATATTGATGACCTAGACAGCGTTCTACTATCGATGATGCGGGTAGGCTAGACGTACCTACGTACTCGTGCTCGATCATCCAGGTGCAGATCGTGATACTATATCTTAACCGGGATAAGAGTACTATATACTTTAGCTTTCTCTGTCCCAATAAGGATATACTGGCTACTAGACTGGGTGTGGCACAAAGTGTGCTTCCAGTTAAATACCTGGGTATCCCATTATCTGTCAACTACGCTAGAGAAGTGGAGTGCCTAAGCATGGTGGGCTTATGCTCAACGCAGAGTGGATGGCAGGCCCAGTGCTTGTCGTTTGGAGGAAGGATAGAGTTGGTGCGATCGGTCATTATGGCGATTGTTGTATTCTAGCTACAGTCTATCTTAGTACCACTGGCAACAGTAAGGAAGGTGGAAAAGTTGTGCGCAGATTTTATCTGGCGCGAAGGGATCCACACTATAGCTTAGAAGGATTTATCTAGACCTCGAAAGGAAGGGGGAGTCGGGTTACGTCCTCTACGCATGATTCGGCAGGTTGCGGGGATAAAATTACTAGGACGACTAATTCAGGGAGAATCCTTGTCCGCGGAATGGATGCGGAGTAGGTACCTTCGGGGGAAGAACTTCTGGGAGTATACTTCAAACAACAATGAGTCTGTGTCCTTCAAGTTGTCACCCTCACTTTTTCACTCAAGGGTAGTTTAGTAATTGACATGAGTAATTTTAATTTTAGGATTGATTGTATTTAATATTTGGACATGTATAATTATTTAATTACTGTATTATTTATTGTTTGCTAGTTGTAGATTTGTTTTAGACTTGTGTAGCAGACCAAATCCATTTATTAGAATGCATGAACCAATATTTTAGATTAGTTAGATTGAGCCCATTGATTCATGCCCATGGATTAGGAGGTTTGATTAATTAGAGAAACCATTAGACTAGAACATTTCCTCCCTAATTAATTTATTCATGAGAGGCCCCAAGGGATATTTGTGACTTTTTACATTGCTTGGAGAGGGGGTTACATGGCCCACCACAAGGAGGAGAGAGGGAGTGCTCTCATTTCATTCATTCCCAAATTCTAGATCTACAATTTTTCTCTTCACAATTTTCCTCCATTCCCTCACCAATTCTTCACCATTTCCTTTCCAAATTCTTCATTAAGGTTTCTACACCAAGGATCTACAAGAAGGAAGCAAGGAGCAAGGAGGAGGAGGCCAAGATCTACAATGAGAGAAGCTACTTGGCAATTGGGGACTTTTCATTGGGAATCCATCTCCCAATAGGTACATTTCAGTTTTCCCCTTCTTTTAAACTTTAGATCTGAGATTTAACCAAGAGAAACTAACCCACATGCATAGGCTACCCATAGAAATTAGTTTTAGTTTCATCGGAGACCTACGGTGGAAGTTATGTCCATTTTGGTGCCAATTTTGGGAGAATTCCGAGATTGGCACATGTAGTGCTTGTCATTGGGTCTAATAGATCTAATTGACATTTGATTGCTTGTTTGTAACTAGTGTCATGTCCATAATTGGATACGTGTAGGCCGTATCTCGTCAATTTGACGAAACGGGTTAATTTTGGGGGTTTTCCTCCGACACAGGGCCTTGTGCATATCACATTATGACACGGACACGTAGATACTCTAATTACTATACGTATTTTTCATAATTAGTATTTTAGACTTGCTCGTGTCCTCCGGGATGCGTTTGGTTGTGTGTTGGAGCCGTATCGCAAGCGTATCATAGAGAAAGTGTGATACGGGTGCGGTGCACTCCACGTGTTTATTGTTTGGTCCTTTTTGCTATACGTGCATGTGTAATTATATGTATATATGATAATTAGGTGATATATATATATATGCATATAATAGTGCATGTATGATTAGTGTATTGTGTGTGTCTATGTATATATATATACTAGTGTATATATATATATATATATATATATATATATATATATATATATATATATATATATATATATATATATATATATATATATATATATATGTATTGGTATATATATATATGTTTGTGTTTATGTATTTAGAGTGATATGTACGAGGGGTGGTAGATGTATCTATGTATATAGATAGCTAGTTATCTATATGTATATATCTATATGTGTTGTGATTGTGTATATATATATACATAGGTGTAGTATTGTGTTAGTATTTGTGTGGCATGTGTATGAAGGTGTGGCTGTGCAAGAGGGGCTTGCATAGCATGTGCAGGGTGCTGTGCACTCGGGCAGCAGGGAAACTACAAGTATATTGTGCAATTCAGCAACTGTGCAAGGGGTGAGCAGCTGTGCAACACAACAAATGGAACAAAAGGGCAGTAGCAACAAGGCTTGGGCTTGCAGTGAAGAGCACTACAACAGGGAGTCTCCAAGTGAAGGGCAGTAGCAGCAAGACTCGGGCTTGTAGTGAAGAGCACTACAGCAGGGAGTCTCCAAGTGAAGGGCAGCAGCAGCAAGACTCGGGCTTACAGTGAAGAGCACTACAGCAGGGAGTCTCCAAGTGAAGGGCAGCAACATCAAGGCTCGGGCTTGCAGTGAAGAGCACTGCAGCAGGGAGTCTCCAAGTGAAGAAAGGGTTCAGCAGTTTGTGGTTTCAGTACTGTGCAATGCTGCACACTATCTGTTCACACAGGTAAGTGCAGGTATCAGCAGTTTGGTTGCAGTCACTGTGCCCGTTTGAGGTTGGGTGACTGCAACCAAACATATGTATCAGTTTGAGGTTTTAACTTGGGTTGGGTTTTGGTATTTAGATTAGTTAGTTGTTAGGGTGTAGTATTTTCATCTAGTTAGTTGGTTGTGTTTTGGTATAGTTAATTGATTTCACATATGTATACTTGGTTAGTTATATAGTTAGTATTAGATGGATTATATATCTGTATTAGTTATGTTAGTGTTGGGTTACCTTGGAATACCAAGATATTACCAAGGTATTTGGTCGATACCCAAGGTATTGAGTTTGGGTATCGAGATAGGTGTGATACGCGTTGGTGCAAGGCCAAGGTATCCTATTTCAATTGATTTGTTATAGTATGATAATAATTGACTTGAATATATATATATATAAACCATTATTTTTATATATTAAACTTGCGTATCTTAGAATACAGTTTTTTTGAATGCCTTTTAGTATCTTAACTTGGATTGTATAACATAGTTTCATAGTGTATCGATTTAGTGACTTAGCATTAGACTCTTGCAACTAGATTCCATTGGTTTGACTTAGAAATGACGTATCGACCTAGAATTGCATCAACTTTACTTATTTTCATTTTTGAACCTTGTATTAATGCAACATACCATATATAGGTTGTGTGACACCAGCTTAGGCAACGAGAGACACACCTTGCTCAGGACTTCAGGCGAGTATATTTCTCTGATTGTTTTCAATCCATAATATTGTATATATGCATGTTCTAGAATTGTATATATTGATCCTGACACAGTGATTTCACGGACTGGTACTATATGGATTTCGTCAGGAGATGTTATCCCCTACCGTGTTCAGCGGGTACTCGTGTACATTGTATCTTATCGTGTATATTGGGTATTGATTATATTTTGTGTTCACACATTGCTCGTATTCAGTGTGCTTATTCGTGTACACCCACCGCTCGTGTTCGGTGGTTATGATATTCGTGTACACCTACTACTCGTGTTCAGTGGTTATATTTTGTGTTCGTAGCGTGTCGTGATTGGATCCATCGGTATTAGTTGGGGGTGGGAGAGTAGGAGTTGATTATGTGATCAAAGCCATTGTTACATCGTGTACATTCTTGTTACATACCTCACTTGTAATCCGTCTTACCTGATCATGTTCACCCAACCCGATCACATAATGAACTTGTATTCTGAGGCACATTAGTTAGTTTAGATTGCAGTTATTTTATCATATTGTGATATTCATATTGATTGATCTATATTCTCGTACATTACATGTATATCTTGTTTATTCATTCATTTGTTTAGTGATCTTGTATTTCATTTCTATTATTTGTTTTATATGCTCGATTATGCTATTGAAACTGCTTTCAGAGGTATATACTTCGCTCCAATCCTGACTGGATATATTTTTCCAACTGACTGGCTTATAGAGCAGTGTCCCACATTATACGGGCCGCAGGACGGTGTACCTTTAGAGGATACTCCTATAGACCAGGAGGACTTAGTTGCAGAGCCCGAGGAGGTCTAGTTTATTTGTATTGGATTGTATTAGACTATTCTTTTGTTGAGATTCACATCTTGTATATTATTTCAGATTGTGGATTGTATCTTTATCCTTTCCTTCGCTATTCCATTCATGCATTATTCTTCCTTAGTTTGTTTTGTGATTGAGATTAGTTATTCATGTGAGACACCATTTTGCTCCTCCGTTTGGAGTTGAGATGATTGATAGGTACCATATTATATTATTGAGATGTTAGATAGTTAGAAATGACCCAAACAACGTTCTACCGCCGATATTGCGGCGTAGGCTGGATGTAATCACGTACTCGTGCCCGAATATCCGGGTGCGGGTCGTGACACAAGCACATCCTAAAACACAGAAGGTATGTCAAACCAGTGATATCGCGTGCATTCAGGGATGGAACTACTACAGACTTGTGGTTGGATCCTTGGATCCAACACAAGAGTTTGCTGGAGATGGTCGATGGGCACATGGCGGGCGCATCTTACATGAGAGAGGCGGCTAGCACATTGATTGCATGGAGAGAATGGCGGGTAGAGGGTCACTTGTATGCTCCGGAGTTCGGGAATGCTATACGAACTGCCATCATCGATGGAAACCTTCCGAGGGATATTTGGACTTGGGATGAGGCTCCACAGGGTAAGTTTATGTGCTCCATATTGTACAATCAGATCCCTACTACACATGAGGAGATGGTGAATGCGGATATGGTGTGGATGAAGGGGGTGGCCAGGAAGATGCAACTGTGCTTGTACAAACTGAACTTGGACAGATTGCTAACAAGGGGTAGATTGGCTCTGTTTGGGATTTGCGGAAGGGAGCAGACTTGTGTGTTGTGTGGGCAGGCCGGTGAGTCTATGTCACACTTATTCTTTCGTTGCTTGGAGTCTAGACGTATTTAGTGTCACCAAGAGGAGGCCTCTGACTATATAGGGAGGGGAACCATTGAGTTTTGATAGTGTGGTTCAGTCCATCAGAGCGGAGAGGAGAAGGGGAGAAACATGGTTCCGGGAAGCATGTACCAAATTGGCATCGGTAGTTTGGCACATTTGGAAGGAACGGAATAGACGCATATTGATGGCACTGGCACTGTTATAATTGGGATTATTCATAATATTGAGTTTGATGTATGTGGGATGGGAGCATTGTGGGGCAATTATTGAGCTGTGGTGTATGTAACTTTACTTCATTAATGGAATTACCATTTTCCAATATATATATATATATATATAGTCTTGACGAAACATCTCTAGCTCAAGTGTCGTGAGAGTTATCCCGCCAAGAGGTCTTGGGTTCAAGTCTTGGGAGAAGCACTTTAATTCCTAAGTAGTGGAGAATTAAAGTGCGCAATTGGATGGGAGTAGAGGGCTAGGCGAGCTGGGTTGTGGGTCAGGCGGGCTAAAGTGTGGACCAAGAGGGCCAGGTAGTGGACCCTCGGGCCAGGTTATAGGCCTTCAGGCTTAGGTATGGGCCATTCTATAATACAATTACCGTTTCCATATATATCATTTCCATACAACATACTACATTAGGTTTTTTTTTTAAAATATAGGCCGTAAGTATTCACATATTTGTACACAGGTATTTGGTAGGGAATAATGACATATATAAGTCAAATCATAGAAAAAAATTCGAAATTACACTTTACAAGTGACTTTTTGTATACTTGAAAATCATATAGAAGTCGAATCATGGGGCGATTTACAAGGATACTTGAAAATAGTATAGAAGTCGAATCATATAAAGATTTTGAAATTACGTGTTAGAAGGGAAGTTTCGAAACATAATATAGAAAGATACATGAAAATCGTACAAAAGTCGAATCTTAAAAAGATTACAAAATTATGCTTTAAGTGAAGATTTGGAAATGTAATCTAGAATGATAGTTGAGAATCATATAGCTACAAATCATAGAATGATTTCGAAGTTTAAATTTAAAAGTGCAATTTCAGGACATAATATAGAATGATACTTTAAAAATCAAGTATAGAACTAGTATAAACAAAAAATTCAAAATTTCGCTTTGGAAGTGATGTTTTGGAACATAATATGGAAAGATACTTGAAAATCATGTAGAAGTCAAATTATAGAAATATTTTGAAATTTCGTTTTAGAAGTGAAGTTTGAAACATAATGTATATGTATAGTTAAAAATCACATTAAAGCCAAAGCATAGAAAGATTTCGTAATTACACTTTAGAGGTGAAGACGTATCGGAACATAATATACCTCGGTATAGAAGTCAGACCATAGAAAGATTTTAAATTTTTGTTATAGAAATGACGTTTTGAAACATAATATAGAAGAATAAAAATCGTACAAAAATTATAGGAAAACTTCAAATCAAAACTAAGAAATGAAGTTTTGGAACATAACATAGAAGGATACTTAAAAAACACTTAAAAATCATATACAACTCAAATCATTAAAAGATTTCTAAATTACACTTTAGAAATGAAGCTTCAGAACATAGCATAGAATGATATTTGAAAATTGTATAGAAGTCAAATCAAATAAAGACTTTGAGATTATTCTATAGAAGTGAAGTTTTGGAATATAATGTATATAAATGAGAAGCAAATTTAAAAAACAAATTATCAAGGAGTGTTAGAGGCACCTGAACAACTAGTATATACATTTTATACATACTTTGTTTTCCATTCGGGAGCATTGAAGTGCAGAAAGCAGAAACAGGCATATTTCAATAACCAAAAGAGACGGGTCAAATGGCATTTACAAACCAAGCATGACAGAAAATATAGTTTACTCTCCCAAGAAAAGAAAAAAAAGAGCAATTCTTTCTTTCTTTCCAATTTCCTTGCTCGAACAACAATTTAACAGATCCTCCGAAGCAAACCGACTTTATCAAGAAGGAAACTGAACAAATGTACAGGAAAATTAGCGCCATTAGGTGAGTAGTCTTGCTGGAAAAAAAAACTACCAAAAGCTGATTCGCTCCAAGCTCTACTAATAACTGTTGAATGTTTAATGACTCAATATAAACCAGCCAAATAAACCTAGATGAGCGGACATATGCCCTAAAAGAAATATCATATGCTGTAAACGGAGTCTCAGTAAGTAAGACGAACACCATCTCAAAATCAGGACTCGCCGCAGTTAAAAGACTGACCCACAGATGTCCCAGGCGAAAGATCATACTTGATATCGACTCTTGGCAAATCTGTCATGCTTCTTAGCATCTTTCTGAGATGGAAAATATGACCACTATGAATATATATGCAGTAGATCATTACTATACGATGGAAGCAGTTCAATTTTTTTTTTTTAAATACAGTAACTTACATGAAGTATGAAGCCAATGGTGTCATTGCAATCTAGAAACTCCTTCCATTGCTTCCCAATACTCACCTGTAAGTGATATGTGAAAAATATAAGAAGGCATTGCTAACTATCATCCACTATTAATTTGCAGTCTATAAAATAAATACAGCAACAACAACAAAGCAGTCAGCTGTTTGAATCATTTTTCCATTTAGCACTATAGAGCGCCATGTCCCCAGAATTCAAAAAAGTTACGGATGGATATGATGGATATGGGGTTGGTGTCATATGTTGGGGGGTTGGTGTGTCATATGTTGGGGGCTTGGTTCGAAGGGAATAATAGAGCATTTAACAATAAACATAGAAGCACACAAAAATTCTCTCTAATTTTGTCTAATGTCATGTCTAGGGCAAGGGAGGCTCAAGGTGGAGGCAAAAAGAGATGGCCTCTCTACTCAGAAATTGAGACAGCATCGCAAGAAAGGGAGGACAACCAAACAGAAAAGAAAACGTAGATGTCTGTGAAGATTGGTTCGCGTGATATGTATTGTATTGTGGTTTTGGCTCTCGTTGTATGTTGGCTCTAGCAAGTTGTAGATTGTTCTGTTAAATATTTCTTTATGAAACAGGGATGGGGGAGTGGAGAAGTTTCTCCCACCGATTCTCTCAAAAACATATCTTTCGTTACATCCTCAATCCATGAACTTGCAATCTGCAAATGATATGTAAACAGATGGTCCACTGTTTACCTGCGAGGCTTCATTTTTGCCATCTTTCGTCCATATGGAAATCTTTTCCTGTTTTGCACGTACACTGACTACTGCCCCACATATATCTTCACCATGGTCAAACTGCTCGCCAAGCATGGCCAACAACTGGCACAACAAAGGAGAAAAAGTTGCAGACATGAAATTAAGGAAATATAAATAAAATATTGATTTGACAAGATCAGGGCATAGGACATACAGTATATAACCAGAAAGTATCAACCTTCGCTCTAGAACAGGTAATTGTCCACTTCCCTCCATCTTCACACACGGGATCCTCCCACTTCGGCTCAACCCCATATTTGAAACAATGGAGATCTGCTCCGATAGCCAACTTGCTTGGATGGTGTATGTTATTATAAAGCCTGAAAGGGAGATAGTTTAGTAGAAGATTGCTAATTCAGGCAGTGCTTGAATGACTAGAAGAGTAGCAGTAGATGACAATAGCAATTGTAAGGTATTTTGAGACTGTTTCTTTCTCTGAGTTGCCTCAAGGAGAGTAAATCTCTGAGTTGTCTCAAGGAGAGTAAATATGAGAGTTTCAAGTAAGTAGTTGAAAGAAAGAAAGATCACACTTATACTACAGGAACATGACTCAAATGTAAAACACAGTTCTAATAACATCATGGATGAAGATTCAAATATGTATCACGAATTTCCAATAATATATAAGTCTTTGTGACTCCAAGGCAAATACCACATTAACTACCAAAGGTTGGCCAGTAAAGCGGACACCTAAGAACCTAGGCGAAGTCAAGATTGTGGATACACATAATATCATGTCCAGAAAAACGAAGTTATTCAAGTTCTTTTTACCAAAGAAGTCCCACTCTGATGGCCCCACGAGTGGTCTATTAAAAAGGACCTTATTTTCACGTGATGGCCTTGGTTTCACTCGATGACGTGGTTTGCTTTCTGGAGAAGCAAAAACCCCTTCCTTGGTTTGGGGAATCAAAAGGAGACTGAAGGAAGGAATCACAAATCTTAATGAGTCTGTTGGCGACTTCAAATCCGCGTCTAATTATGCTTCAAAGTCCAATTCAATGGAATGGAATAGAAATCCGCTTCTAAAACTTGTGCCCTATTTGAGAGTCGGAGACCAGGGCAAGTTTTCTCCCTCCCTACCGGGTCCTGTCTAGCTCCCTTCTCACTGCATTCGTCTCACTTCGATTATTCAGTTTTAAACTGACACCGATAATCATCCCGATGACAGCACATTTCAAACTTCTAAATCGTAAATAACCATTTATAACTTATTTTCAAACACTCAAGAAGTATGATGTTGTAATAATCATAAAACCATCATTCTTCTCAAATTATTCAGAACAAAATAGAACTAGAGGATTAAAACCAGTGTTGCCTAATTCGCCAAACCCCCCTACGTCCCATGAATTGGGACGAACGACTCCGAACGGGGTGCGTTCGCGACCCAGGTCGTCAAATTTAGGGACCCCAAATATTTTTTGAGAATATTGTCTACGATTTCCTTCACTTGGATTTTGATGGCTTTGGTTATGAACTTATGATATTTGGTTTAGTTACAAGAAATATGTTTTTAAATTTTATTTTGTGTGGGGGGTATTAATACAAAATGTTGACTTTTGTGGAGTTGTTGCCATATATTTTCAATATTTGTTGGTTAATTAATCATTTTTATTTTATTTTTATATAGTGTATACTTCTATATAATTGTATATGGTACAAAAGACGACCCAAATAAAAACGAACAATGACCCCAAATAACGTACCGAATAAGCCTACCCCCACCGCACTGCGTACCGGCTGAGACACCGTACCACGTACCCGTACCACGTACCAAAGCGACCCACGATCCTGATAACATTGATTAAAATAACAAAAATTTCGGTTTGCTATTTGAACAATGACCAAATAAAGACTTTATTGGATAATGGGTTTGGAAAAGCCATAAAAAGGCTTTGTTGTTAATATAATTTTGCAATTACAACATATATATCAAAATACATGAGAAGGAAAATTAAAAGGAATGAAGTTTAGTATTGTCCTTACAACGATATAATTTGTAAAGTTGAAACAACTTATAGGTCCTATACATCAAAACAATTCATGCATAATTTTATGATTTTACCCTCCTTACACTTTAACTGCATTTCTAGTTCTCCACATAATTCCTACAACTGTAGACTCCTAAATTTTGTTATCCATGTCTGACTAGCAGCCATATATACAAATCTGCACTAAAAACATTAAATTTTGCTAGTAGTTCATATATATCTAATAGTCCACAATTGAAACCTTCATGCTCCATAGATAAAACTGCCGGACACTCTATATACAATGCACATATTATGAAAGCGACAACATCAACAAGAAAGCTTTCATCCCTTGCACCTTTTGATGCAAAGTGAAGGAACAGTAACAACTGGAGTTGCGAAAGAGTCCTATAAATTTAACATGGAAACAAAAGAAAGGATGGCACTTCTCCATCTTGGTGTTTTTGTCGGTTGGATAGAAGAGCAACTAGTTTGGATTGGGAGGGAATTGGTCTGAATTGATGATGATAATGGCATTTGCTAATGCACTTGCCATGAAGGTCATTGTCGCCCTGTACGTCGTCAGGCAATGGAGAGTTTTTGGTAATGAGGGGTTGTCGTTGAAATTGCCAACACAAGTCGGGTACTGGTGAGTGCGACAATTCGTCCATAAAGGGGGTATTTTGTCTTTTTAGTGGTTTGCCTTTGTTCCCAATTGTCCATCTTGGGGATGAGAATAGTCAGCAATGACAGTGAAAATGGCTGATGAAGGAAATTTAGGTGAACCACTGACATGGAGCCATAAAACTCTTGGATATCGCAGAAAGCATTTTCCAAGGTAACCTTTAACTAGGGGGTGGAATATTTGACTAGGGGGTGGAATAGCTTTGAATCGATGAGGGACCACAACACTCAGGAGCAATGTTACCAGGATCGTGGGTCGCTTTGGTACGTGGTACGAGTACGGATACTCGGTACGGTACCTCAGCCGGTACGCGGTGCGGTGGGGGTAGGCTTATTCGGTACTCTATTTGGGGGTCGCTGTTCGTTTTTATTTGGGTCGTCTTTTGCACCATATACAATTATATAGAAGTATACACTATATAAAAATAAAATAAAAATAATTAATTAACCAATAAATATTGAAAATATATGGCAACAACTCCATAAAAGTCAACATTTTGTATTAATACCGCCAAATTTAAAAACATATTTCTTGTAACTAAACCAAATATCATAAGTTCATAACCAAATCCATCAAAATCCAAGTGAAGGAAAGCATAGACAATATTCTAAAAAAATATTTAGGGTCGCTAAATTTGACGACCTAGGTCGCGAACGCACCCTTTCGGAGTCGTTCGTCCCAATTCGTGGGACGTAGGGGGGTTGGCGAATTTGGCAACACTGCTCAGGAGTGACGAAGTCCACGTCATAGTAATGTCGTTTCCATTAATAGTTAACACAATGGTAGGGGTGCTACATTATAAGGTATTTTGCACATGTTGCATTCGACAAGGTGTCCAGAATGGTGATCTAGTGTAGTACCATATCTCCCAAGGTAACAAAGTGGTGGAGACCACGTCACAACAATAGGGATTCAGAGTTTGATGATTAGGATGGGACAAATCAAACCTTGAAGTAACAATTGGAGTTCAATCGGATGTCTACTTGATCTTCTTCTTAATCTTAATGGTCTTTTCTCCCCTATATGAACATTTGGACACAGGGTCTTGCTAGTGATAAAGGAAACTTTAGGTACTTGATTTGTAACTAGTCCACGACTTTCACAAATTATAAATGCGACAAGCTTACAACTCATCGGGAGAGTTATTAGTTAGAGTCTTGTTAAAAAAATTAACGCGTGTTTTTATCATTCATCATGTTATTGGAGTAATTTCCTTTGTATTTGGGACTTTGCTTCAGTAATTATCTTTAATGATAGGTGGGGGATCTATTACCAACATTTCTTTCTCGAGAAAGAAAAAAAGGAAGCTATTGGGTTTGGTTACATGAAAGCTTCTCTATCCATTGAAGTTTGTTAAGGTTATCCAGAACATTTCTATGGAACCAAATGTTTCTGTTGAAGTGATGAAATCATTCATAATCTCACGTAAATCGAATTTTTTTTATTGTTCCTCGATATGGTCCGTTCAAAAAAGGATCATATATTCTCTCTCACATCACATGCTTCCCTAGGTTCAAGCATAGCTCTAGCATCTCTTTTAACCAATAGTCTTTATTCTAACATGTGCCTTTATAAGTCGCCATTGCACGTGTCGAAACCATCTCAAACAATTTTCCCTCTTATCCTCAATCAATTGAACAGCACATCACAAACTTCCCAAAAACGCACTTATTTCTTATGCAATCTTTTTACCATTTTGTCACTTGTAAATCTTAACATTCTCATTCAAACTAGGCTCTTTTTTTGACATATTTCTTAGTTGCCAACACTCCAACCCATATAAACACGCCAGTCTTTATAGAAAATTTCGCACTTCCGCTCAGCTATAAGGGTATCTACAGCTCAGAGCATCCACGATAGATGGAGCTGAACAATGCATCTTGAGGCCCAAGTTTACAATAAAAAAAAAATGGAATGGGTTAGGTCTGTATGAGAATAGTAGAAAATGATCCATCAACATAAAATAACCTTTGATGGCAAAGGTCAAAAAATTATGTGGTAAAAAAATAATATAAAATACAAAATCTAGAAATTGGGGCTCCAAATTTACTCTTATTATTCTACAAAATAAGTTCTATGGATTCTGAATGTAAAAATTCTCAGGACCAGACTATAGCTGATGTGGCTGAGATGGGAGTATCATGGGGCTCCAATTGAACATTACTATCAGACAAAATGAGCTCCTACATTTTGAATCTAGAATCTATAAAATTGGGATGAGGCTTAATATTGATGCTCTAATACCCTTGCATAGCTCCCTATGTTGAATGGACACGGATACGGCACAACACGGTAAGGACGCGACAACACGAACACGCAACCTATTTTGGTGCGCCCTAGTGTATTTTGGAGTGTCAAGGTCATGTCCAATATGTGTCCAGCGTGACCAGCCCACATTTTTTGGAGTATCCGTGCTTCCTAGATAGCACCTAATGTTCGCAGGTGTGTAGAAGCGGACACATATCGGACACGCCGAAATCCACGCATCAGTTGTCCGCATCACCGTGTCCGTGTCGTTAATGAAAATCAACATACAAAATTGTAAGATACTGTGAAAGAAATAATTTAAGGGTTTGTTACGAACCCCCAGAAGTCCTGGACGGAGGAGAAGGTGTGGACCGGGGTGAGGGACGAGCCCCAGGCGGCCTGCTTCGACCGGGCGGACGGGTTGTCGAACCACAGGGTCCACGAATGTTCTAGAAGGTTCTTCTTCTCTTCCTCCTCCTCCCTCTCCATCGTCACTTCCGCCTCCACTTCCTCCCTTCCGGCATCCGATGTAGCTCGGTCACGGATCACTTCCGCATTGTTTTCCGCTGAATCCCCCATTCTCTCTCTCTCTCTCTCTCTCTCTCTCTCTCTCTCTCCCTCCCACACACACACACTATAGAACTCGAAAATTTGAAGCGTTTTGTTTTTTGAGGAAGAGGAAGAGGAAGAGGAAGTGGTGGTAACTTTTTAAAATTGTTGGATCCGAATATTATGGAACAGTTACGGTGATATTTTGTACTTATCGCTAATAAATGGATGAAAAAAAAGGTTTATTATTATACACTTTTGAATGCTGAAAATATAAATAAATTTTAATTTTATACCAAGCACTGCATTTCACATTTTTTTATGTAAGTCAAAAATTAAATACATATGACAAAATTTTATACCTAGTACTGCTGATCTGTTCGCTAAAATTCTCCGCTCCTTTCTCTGTAGGGGGCGATTTCTCCATCCCAGTGAATGTGATTGCTTCCTTCTTCATCCTTCGGCTCTCCATCTTCATGCTTAAGATCTCCCTGCCAAATCCTCTCTCACTCCCGCCATAATCTCCGGCTTCCACTTAATCCAGACAATCCCTCTTTCCTCTCCATACAACTCCAAATTCCCTCGTTCCAGCCATGTCCTCCTGTAGAGATTTGATTGAAAAAATGACAAATCTCTTGACTGACCATTCCATTAGTAGAGCAGTACATCTTTCATCCAGAGATTCTAGCAATTCAATGGATTGGAAGTGCACTCTAGCCATTAAACCTTTTTCTTCACAAGTGTATACTGCAAGATCCTTATTCTCTATTCTACCTAAGATATGGCGATAACTAATCCTATTCAGGTATCAGACTTTGACTTGAATGCTAAATCCGTTTTTGTTAAATTTGACATGGATGCACCTTGGAGTTTCAACGATGATCTTCTAGCGTTCGAAAGAATCCAGCCGGATAGACTTTATAAGTTCAATGTGGCTGATTTCTGGATTCAGATGCACAATATCCCTCCAAAGTTCCTAACATCTACGGCTGTTAGTCGCCTTGCAGACAAGATCGGTATCCTCAAACCAATAATACAGCCATGTTCCCCAAGTTTTGTTTCTACTGCGCCAGAGTAGGCCATCTACTGAACAGTTGCAAAGAGAAAAACCGAGTGCTCGATCTTCTAAAGCCAAAGTTCTCAAATGAAGACTATAAAGTTATGACTTCCAATTCCTCTGTTAATATTCTGACAAAGAATGGCCGGTCGTCTTCACCAGACCCATCACTCGGCACCATTCCCCTCTATCCTCATTGGATACCAAGAAAAAAAGACCCGCATCCTCCATTGAGAGTCGTCTCCTCTAAAAGGCAAGCTATCACAGTATTCTCTTTCACGTCTCCTACAATTCAACAGGTCGTGGCGGCTGACCTCAATCAGTGGCATGGGCCATGTTAATTCTATCTTGGAACTTTCGGGGTGCGAAAAATGACCCAACAGTCCAGACTCTTCACTCATTTCTCAGGGCTACAAAGCCATCCATTTTCTTTATCTCAGAAACATGTTCTTCCCAACAACATTCTCATCTAGTTTTATCAAAGTTTGGCTACCAAAATCTTCTTCTCCGTCTCAGCTATTGGATGCTCTGGTCGTCTGTGGTTAGCCTGGGACAGTACTGTCAATGCTAACGTTTCATACTTCTCTCAAAATCTTATTCAACTGGACATTCAAGCTACCCACACAATGCCTCGATGGGCCCTCCTTGGTGTCTATGGTCATCCTAGAAATTGTGATAGACCAAAGATCTGGAATCATATTAAAACAATCTCTGATACTCTCTCTGTCCCATGGGTGTGCATTGGAGACTTTAATGCTATATCCAAGGCTTCTAAAAAGCAAGGCATAAATGGATTTGATGAGCGAGCGGCATTGGCTTTCAATAACATGATTGATCATTGCGATTTACTGGATTTGGGTTTCATTGGACCTTCGTACACATGTAGTAGTAACAGGAGAAGGCCTTAACATTACATAAGAGAACGGCTGGATTGGGCATTTGCCAACCCACACTGGTGCTTATCTTTCCCAAATGCTACTGTGTCTATTCTTTCGTGTCTTAATAGCGACCATGTACCTATTCTTCTCAACACCAATAATGAACTACCCAAGTTAAGACGACCTCTACGTTTTGAAGCTTATTGGTTACATAACTCTGATATCCAGACCTTCGTTGCAGACTCCTGGGGCAGCTTGTCTCGCAAATCATTGATTGGTAATTTGAAGTCCACTATGACGAAGCTTCATTCGTTGGGTAGGGAAACTTTTGGTAATGTGAAAGGAAAGATTTCTAACCTCAAGAAGGAGTTACTCAGTGTACAAGATCTGGAACCAACTTTAGATGTTTTGGAGGAAGAAAAAAGGATCACAAATGAACTCAATGGACTGCTGCAATTGGAAGAGTCATATTGGAAACAGAAATCTGTTGGTATATTAGAATATATTATGGGGTTTTATGTAAGATGGAGGATTGTGTATATATATATAGCCAAGAGATGAGTAATAAAAAATATATAGAACTCCAAAATATTCTACATGGTATCAGAGCACAAACCCTAGCCGCCAAAACCTAGCCACCACCACCGCTGCCACGCCACCACCACCGTCGTCCACCACCACGTCGCCACCGCCGCCACCACACTTCCGCCACCACCGCGAAGCCGGGACTCCTGCGGAGCCCGCAGGAGCCTTCTATCGCGGTTCCCGGTGTCTCCCGCCGGTAGTTCCGGACGTTGACATCGAAGGTCTAGATCCGATGGGGGAGAGGCATGATCGGGTCTAGGAGAGGACGAAGAGTACGAACGTGAATCGTGAGACGGGTGTGAGGTGATCGGAGAAGAGGAGGATCGATGGAGGAGATCATCAAGAAGTTGGACCCTGCGGAGGTCGCAACATTGATGAAGCTGATGAAACTGTTGGCTGGTGAGAGCGCGACACGGACACTGGCGAAGTTGGAGCTTCCCTCCGTCGATCTGAAGCTTGATGGACCAGCCACCTACCTAAGTTGGTCATGAAAGGTGAGGAGAACCCTCGCAGGGAAGAACCTGGAGGGTTTCTTGTCAGGAGAGAAGACAGAGCCGGATGAGGGCTCGGTAGGACGCGACGAGTGGAAGTCCACTCATATGACAGGTACATTATATATTGTGTGAGATATTTATATAGTATTGTTGACCTTGACAACGTTCTACCTCCGATGCTGCAGCGTAGGCTGGACGTACTCACGTACTCGTGCCCTCACTATGGGTGCGGGTCGTGACAAATTTTTGTGGTGGTCCATGTAGGTCCTGGGTCGCAACTAGTGCAATATCGTAGTACTGCTCAGTCCTAGAGTACTGTTACGAGCCTGCTATAGGATATATGATATAGAATGAGAGTATACTCAATTACAACTAGGAACACTTCTAATCTATTAATTTTTTTATCTTATCATTCTGCATAATTTGCCTTCTTTGAATATTTATGTCCTTCTTTGATGATATCGTATGTGCCTTATCGATTCCTTTATTTTGATCCGTCTTCAGGATGCCGCCGAAGGCTCGATCACAGCGCTCTTGAGCAGTTTCTGCGAGGTTGGTGACTTCTACACCTCCGAGGCGGGCAACAGCAACTACTGCTCTACCTTCTCCAGTTTAGAGGGTTGCCTCACCGGTTTAGGTGGGGACTTCAGCCGCTTTCGGGGGTGCTCCTCCTCCAGTTCAGAGGGTTGTCCCAGTAATTTCTGAGGAGCTTCCACCACCTCCAGCACCAGTCGATGCCACGCAAATGTTTGCGCTCTTCCAGGAGATGATGGAGGCCCAGAGGGCCCATGCGGAGACACAGCATCGCCAGTCAGACGTGATGAGGTAGGGTATCGAGAATGCCCACCAGCAGACGTGGAGAGAGTAGCGCTTGTTCAACCATAGGTTGTACCACCTCATCCTGCCCTACAGCAGCAGAAGCCAAGGACTATAATGGATTTCAAGAGGATGCTGACCAAGGACTTCAAGGATACGGAAGGGATATTGTACGCAAATGACTAGATAGAGGATATCGAGAGGATCCTACAGTTGGCATAGATCCCAGAGAGTTTACAGGTTGAGGCGACCTGCAGCCAGATGTTCGACATAGCCATTACATGGTTTCGTACGGAGTAGAGGATTGCGGCACTTGGATTGACTTGGGGAGCTTTCAAAGAGCTTTTTAAGAAAAAGTTCTTCCCTGATGTGGCTCTGAGTGCCCCGGAGAGCCAGTTTTAGAACCTTGTCCAGGGGAGTATGTCGGTGGATAAGTATGTCGCCGAGTTTTATCGATTGGGAAGATTCACGGAGGTATAGAACCCATTGGTGAGAACAAGAAAGTTCAGGAAGGGTTTGATTATGGAAATCAAATCGCACACCAGGGGTCACCGCTGTCACGCCCCGATCTCCCGCAGGCTAAATCAGCCGTCCCCGCTAGGCGAGAATTACCTCGTCAGCGCTCCCGCGGAACGATCGCTTTGACCCATCCAGGCGTGATGCCGCACGAGCGTGAGCCACGCCCGTGCAAGGCCATGGTTCATTGGCTGGCGGTAAGAGTTCTAAGCCACAGAGTCACACAGATTGTCCGAGTGCAGCAGAGTCATAAACGCATAGCGATTTGGTAATGTCACGCCCCAGTCCCAAATTACCGAGAGACCAGACACGTGGCAATGGCCAGCAGCACACACTGATGGACAAACCCAATTTAATGGATCCATCAGGGCGTACTTAAGCTGTAATACAACAATATATGGTCTAGATATACTAATCTCATCCACAGATATGAATACAATAATATCAGAATCATAAATCAAGATCAATCTCAATAAAATATAAACTGGGGAAATAACCCGATAATGAGTCTGATACATCTGTCAAGATACAAAAATAAACATAACTACATCAGATACTGAGTATGGAAACAGTATATACTCAGAAGATAACCTCGGTGATCACTCGTCTACTGAATCTGGTACTGCTCCAGTGTCTGCTCCTGCTCCTGCTAATGCTCCTGTCCTGTATACCTCGGGGTCGATCTCATCTGCTAATCCTGGGGACATAATCCGGATCCAGGTCCTCAGGGGACATAGCAAGGTACAAGAAAGCTCATGCCAAAATAAATGCAGTGCAGCAATAAATGAAACAATAGGGTAAATAAATAACCAGCTAAGTGATATGCAAGTGAGAGTTTTAGTCATACTCGGGCTGAGACTACTACAGGATCAGTGTCGGAGAAACCCATAGCAGTATTTTCTCGAAGGGCCAGAACTGGTGCCATAGCTCTGTGTCAGAGACTAAGACACATCCAGATGTCAATATATATAATATAATCAGCCTTTGATATGGTAATACTCTTCTCACCCAATGTAACCACGCATCTCATGTCCATAACGTCTCATGTCCATGTCAAGCGGGATCATAGCTAATGCAACAAGTCATATAATATCTAAGAATATAATGTCTATGTCAATCCTGTATCCTACACAGAATCACCATGAATATCTCAGGAAGATCCTGTCTCATGAATAGTGTCAAGTGTCCTGGGTCATGATGTACTTGATAAGGCAAGTACGAGAATGTAAAGTGTCACGAATGTCCATCTCTATATGACAATACACAACACCGCGTACGGTGTTGGCACCCGACTGATAATCGGACGCTAAGTACGCCACACGGTCCTAGGTTAAGCATGCACAGCAATAAAATAAAGCAAGGAAAATATGTAACAATACTGCAGAGTTTGGCAAGGTACACTTGCCTGAGGTTCTGGCTCCAACTGTAGCTCTGGTCTCATTGTGATTTGCAGGTACTACTCCGGTTGCTGAAATAAAGATCACCATTAGATTCAGAAAATATCAAATAAGTAGAAACGCCTGTCCTTGAGTCCAATTTGGACACAAGGGCAAAAACGACATTTCCGGCCCAAAGCGGGGTCTACATGTGGGCCACTTTGCACCGAAAAATGTGCCAGGGTCAAAGGTCTCCAAATTCGTCCAACTCAGTGTCTATAAGTCAGGAACGATGATACGAACCCAACAAAACTTCCAGAATTGGATTCCGATGAGCCGATCACAAAATCGTCCGTCAAGTAGAGCCGGTGGGGCCCACGATACGCGATTCTGTCAACGTTCTCAGAATCGAACCAAACTTGGGTCACAGGACCAGCGTATTGCTACGAGTCCGATGGCGCAAGTTTCGTCTCGATCCGACGTGTGTACATAAAGTTACAACGTGTTCCAGAACCGACGGATACGGGGCGGTGTCGGCGGATACGCGTTGATTCCGGTGTGCACGGACATCCGAATCGACTTTTGCGAAATCCCACACGTCCGTATCAACGACGCGCACGTTTCGGTAAAGACCGCGCACGACCAAGTCGTCCCGTTTGGCGGGGCGCACTCAGTTCCGGGGTGAAATGGGGTGTTGATTTTTCTATTTTTGGATCGCGGCTCGCGATCGCCACAAGACGCGATGCACCGAGCGGGTTGCACGGGCACCGAGATGGTCATACAGTCTACGCGACGCAACTGACGGAATCAAAAACGGAGTTACGAGGTGAGAGGAAATGTTACCTGAACAGGGCTCCATAAATCAAATTTTCTCGTGTCCGACACGTGTCCGAGTCGTGTCAGGGTGCTGTTCACCCTAGGGTTAGGGTTAGGGCTGTTGTTCGTGTCCGGTTAGGGGATGCTTGTCTGATCAGGGGATGCTCGACGGACACGGCGGAGGCGGCGAGGCCAGGGGGTTGCACGGTGGCTGCTCCGGTGATGGCGCCGGTGGAAAGAATCGAGGAAGGAGTGGCGGTCGGCTTTGGAGGTGGTGTTGGTGCTCGTCGGGGATGGGTGGAGCAAGGAGGTGGACGACGACTGCGGGTCGGGGACGGGGGAGAGGCGGAGGATTGGTGGAGGTCGTGGCGGCGGAGAGAGGCTGGGGACAGTGGGGGATGGCCGGAGGAGATGGGCCTGGCGGCGCTCGGGTTCGACAGTGGAGGGCTGGAGTCGGCGGCGAGGGGCTCGAGGAAGGCGGCGGCGATGGAGAACTAATTAGGGTTGTGGCTGGGCACAAGGTTCGAGGTGACTTTATAGGTTGCGTCGCCGGGTCGGAACAGTGATTCCGACCCGGAATAGAATTAGGGTTCGGGTTTTTGGGTCGGGTCTGGGTTTTGGGCCCGGATCCGACCCAATAAAGAGTTGGGTTGGGTTTACTAGACCGGCCGGTCGGATTTGGTTCAGATCGGTTTATTTGGAATAACCCGGTTTATTTCTAGGTTTAAATTGGTTTATTTATTTAATAGTTTTTAGGGCTTTAAACGGGTTTTCGGAGTCCAATAAATTTCCAGAAAATTACCCTATGTCCGGTTTTCCATTTTACACCATAAAATATTATTTCTATAATATTTTAAGATTATATAACAACAATTAAAAATCATTTAACTACCAATACCTAGGGTTTAATTACAGAAAAAAATTACCGGAAAATCCAAATTAAAATTCTGAAAATTAGGGGGCTTACAGGTAACAAGTTTACTGAGTCAACAATATAGTGAAAGCATTGAATAACACAAGTTAAAGTAAAGCAACTCTTTATTGATATAAACAAGTGTTACAGGCGGCGCTTGGCCGAGATTACAAGTCGCTCAAGCCTCTCTCTCTGAAACAATAAAAGTGTGCCAAGTGGCTACAATCGTGGAATGATTGTACAGGCGATGTTGTAAGCCCCCTGATTTTCAGTAATTTTTAATTTGGATTTTCCGTAATTTTCCGAGAATTTTTTTGTAATTAAAACCTAGGCCTTTGGCAATTTAATAATTTTTAATTGCTGTTAATTCATATTAAATATTATGGAAATAATATTTTATGGTGTAAAATGGAAAACTGGACATAGGGTAATTTTCCGGGAATTTATTGGACTCCGAAAGCATTTTTAAAGCCCTAGAAACCAAAGTACATTTTACCCGAATTAAACCCGTGCCAACGCCGACATCCCCATGAGAGCCGAAGCCAAGCCCAAGGAGCGTTGACCCAGCCCAAATCCTAGGTCAAACCCTAGTCCAATTTCGGTATGTATAAATGCATAATTTTCCTAAGTTTTTCTCCACAAATAAAAAGAAAAAAAAATCCTAATAAATCCCTAAACCCTAACCCTAACCCTAACCCTAAGCCGCCGCCCCTAGCCCAGCCACTTCCTCTGCCGCCCCGTCCGGCCACGCGCCGCTGCCGCCAGGCCGCCGCGCGAACCCCCGTCGACATCCCCTTCCTCCACCGACCCGAACTCTCCGTCCAAAGCCCCCATCTCCACCGTTCCCCTTTGCTCGACTCCGCCGCCCCTCTGCTCGACTCCGCCAGGCCCGTCGACCGCCCAGCCCGATTCCCCCATCTCCGCCATGCCGTCGACCTCCCCCGCCAAGCCGGCTCACCCTCACCCGAGACGACCCCGCCGCTGCTCCGCCCTCTGCAACCATCTCCTCCACCCTGTTCTCCCCGCTGCCGGGACCCTAGACGAGCCGCCGACCCGACTCCGGTCATCCCCGAGGCCGCCCAGCATCGACAGCCTCCCTCCCCCGATCGGCCAATTCAACCGATCCCCTCCGGCCGTGCGTGTATTCCCAGCGGCGGTGCGTTCTCCGACCCCATCGGAGCAGCGATCCCCTCCGGCCGACCACAGCAAGCTCTAGCCACCTCCGGCCGCCCGCTGTATCAGACACAATTCGAAACCCTAGCCTGGACGCACAGGAGACACCGGACACGAGCAGGACACGAGCAGGACACGTGAAATTCAGACTTCTCGGAGCCTTGTTCAGGTACCGTTTTCTCTCACCTCGTGATTCCGTTTTCGATTTCGTCAGTTGCGTCGCGTAGACTTTATGACCCTCTCGGTGCCCGTGCGACCCGCTCGGTGCATCGCGTCCTGTGGTGATCGCGACCGGCGATCCAAAAACAGGAAAAACAATGTCCTGTTTTACCCCGGAACTGAGTGCGCCCCGCCAAACGGGACGACTTGGTCGCGCGCGGTCTTCACCGAAACGTGCGCGTCGTCGATACGGACGTGTGGGATTTCGCAGAAGTTGATTTGGATGTGCGTGCACACCGGATTCAACGCGTATCCACCGACACCGCCCCGTATCCGTAGGTTCTGGAACACGCTGTAACTTTGTGTACACACGTCGGATCGAGACGAAACTTATGCCATCGGACTAGTAGCAATACGCTGGTCCTGTGACCCAAGTTTGGTTCGATTCTGAGGACGTTAACAGAATCGCGTATCGTGGGCCCCACCGGCTCCACTTGACGGGCGATTTTGTGATCGGCTCATCGGAATCCAATTCTGGAAGTTCTGTTGGGTTCGTATCATCGTTCCTGACTTGTTGACACTAAGTTGGACGAATTTGGAGACCTTTGACCCTGACACGCTTTTTGGTGCAAAGTGGGCCACATGTGGACCCCACTTTGGCCCAGAAATGTCATTTTTGCCCTTGTGTCCAAATTGGACTCAAGGACAGGCGTTTTTAGCTATTTGATATTTTCTGAATCTAATGGTAATATTTATTTCAGCAACCGGAGTAGTACCTGCAGATCACATTGAGACCAGAGCTACAGTTGGAGCCAGAACCCCAGGCAAGTGTACCTTGCCAAACTCTGCAGTATTGTTACATATTTTCCTTGCTTCATTATATTGTTGTGCATGCTTAACCTAGGACCGTGTGACTTACTTAGCGTCCGATTATTAGTCGGGTGCCAACATCGTACGCGGCGTTGGGTACTGTCATCTAGAGATGGACATCCGTGACACTTTACATTCTCGTATTTGTCTTATCAAGTACACTATGACCCAGGACACTTGACACCATTCATGAGATAGGATCTTCCTGAGATATTCATGGTGATTCTGTATAGGATACAGGACTTGACATTGATATTATACTCCTAGACATTATATGACTTGTGCATTAGATATGATTGTGCGTGACATGGACATGAGGCATCGTGGACATGAGACGTGTGATTACATTGGGTGGGGAGAGACACACATGCTACAGGCTATTTTATATATATATACTACTATTGTGAGGCCTCAGACTCTCCAGCAGAGCTAGGCACATTACGTGTTATTACTGCTACCGGCTCCCCGACACAGAGCTGGTAGTAGCTTCAGCCTGAGTACTAGTGATGCTCTCACTTGCATTTCACATAGATGGTTACATACTTACCTTATTTATTTCATTATTTGCTGCACTGTATTTATTTTGGCTTGTATTATCTTGTACCTTGCTATGTCCCCTGAGGACCTGGATCCGGATTCTGTCCCCAGGATTGGCAGACGAGATCCACCCAGAGTTATATAGTACATGAGAATTAGCAGGAGCAGAAGCAGAAGCAGGTGCCTACATTGGAGCAGAACCAGGACCCGAGGACGAGATTGTGCCAGAGGACTTCTCCTGAGTATTGGCTTTGGATACTCATTTATTTCTGTTTCTATTTACTTTATTTCCAGTCCATTGTATTGATGTATCAGACTTATTCTCGGATTGTTCTCCGAGACACTTTTATTGAGATATGTCAGATTATATTTATTTTCATTTATTATGGCATTTGATCTGTGATTATCTATTGTGGATGAGATTAGTATAGACTGTGACATGTATCATTGGACCTATTTATTGTTATACTACAGCTTAAGTATGCCCTGATGGATCCATTAAATTGGGTTTGTCCATCGGTGCGTACTGCTGCCATTATCACGTGTCCAGTCCCTCGGCATTTTGGGACTGGGGCGTGACATGGTTTTTGTGGTGGCCCATGCAGGTTTACGACTAAATTGTTCGGTTTCAACTTAGGGACCGAGCAAGCCTGCAATAAGAATAGGATAAGTTTTTAGGATCTCATCCACTTGTTTGAAACGTTCTTGATATCTATATCGAACTCAAATTTAATTCTTGACTTGCATCATGCTTTGATTTTTGTGTGCCTCTTATAGTTTATTTTGATGCAGAAGAATGGATTCACAAGCACGCGACGAGACTCATCCAGAAACACCACAAGGTGCTGTGATAACCAATGGAGATGAAGTGACACCAGTTAGTGAAGGTCCATCATCACAGCAAGCAAGTCAGCATGCCTCGAGAATCTAGGAAGATGACGTTCCACCATCGACGCAGTTTGCTCCACCGATGCCTACCGTTCCACAAGGGCAGGCTATGGACGAACAACAAATGTTTCGAATATTCTACGCGATGATGCAAGCTCATCAGAAGGTTCAAGAAGAAGCTCAGCAAGACCAAGCAGAGAAGTTCATCGACAGATTCAGCTCAGAGTTACGGAAGTTAATCAGCTCCGCTGCAACTACCTTAGACGAGGACGTTCTTACTATGGCACAGGCCATGGAGTGCAACACATGGATAGGGTCCAGCCAGAAGCGGCCGTATGCATCAGCACCGGACCAAGCACAACAGGAAAGAGTTGCAAAGCGACCACAGATGAATCCACCACCGAGAGCAGCATCAAGAGCCTTAGTTCTTCCTACTTGTCACTACTGTGGCAAAGTAGGCCATTTCGCTAAAGAATGCCGACGCAAATTGGGACTATGTTTATCCTACGGATCCAAAAAGCATTCGGTAAGGGATTGCCCTGGATGTCAAGAGAAAGCAGTGATGAATCATCAACCAGCCACATCAGCACCTGCCGGAGCACCACAGGAAGAAGTTACAAAGAAGTCTCACATGCACCAGCCACCAGAAGCATCTCCGCAAGTACTACCTGTCTGTCCATATTGTCGCAGGCGAGGCCATATAGAGAATGAGTGCAGACGCAAAAGTAAATTATGTTTAGCTTGCGGATCCATTCAGCATTTATTAAAGGAATGCCCCGACCGTCGAGGAAGAGCGCTAGCGTTACCAGCACCAAGGCCAGCCTCTCCAGCATTGGAAATACTGCAAACGGAAGTTGAAGGAGTTCTACCACATGCGCCAGGAGAATATTAGCCGAGGCCACCCTTGGCACCACAAACAACACTCTTCCAGCAGGCTCAACAGCAGCAGAGGAATCAACTGCAAGAACGTGAACAAGTTCCATCGATGACTTTAGAGGACGCGCAGACCTATGGAGTAGCTAATGCGCATAATTTTTCGTAGTTATCTGTTTATAGATTTGTTCTATCTCGTGCCTATTGGTTCGTGACCTCAGCCTTAACCTATGTAATTTTGAACTTGCTTATAATTGATAACCGTAGAGATTGTAGAGTCTTTTATTAATTGCTTATTTTGTTTTGTCTTTGTGAACTTGAATTAAGTTGTACCTTCTTTCATCATCATCTAGCGTACTTATATTTGTACTACCTTGACTTATGCTGCTAATATAGCCTAGCTTTGCAAGCCCATTCTTTATCAAGCTTGTTCATGACATATGTATTATTGGGTCGACACACTAATACAATTGTCTATTCAGAATCAGTGTATTACGGTCTGATCAACCTCAGTGCATTTTGGTTCGCTCTTCGCACGACTACTTCACGTGGATTGAGATATATAGTTGACTAGTATACTTGCCCTCTAGATATGACTGAGCATATCGTATCAGTTACATAACTGTACTAATACGAGCATGCGAACAAAGGATTACCAGAATAGGATTTCCATCCACAATTGTCTTGACAAATCTCATTTGAATTCGTTAAATGCCTTGATCCTGATACTTCTATTCTATTACCTCGCCCTTGAACTCTTTATTATTGATCTTCGTCTTCCCTTATTTCGGAAAGACGAAACCTCGTGTTTGGTATAAGTTTGATATATAGACAGTACTAGATGCACCCCACAGGCCGGTCGCATTGTTGATGACCCTTTTATATATGATTAAGGGAATAGCATAGGTGATATGTTTGGTGTTAAAAACTTGAGGATTCAATAACATGATTAAATAAGTTGGGGCATAGCTTTATTAGATGTATAGCCTTAGATGATAGATGGGTAAATTCTAAGTTGGGTAGAGACCGCAATGTTCATTTGAGAGGAATCCTTTAGACTGTAATCAAGTGAAATTGGATAGAGAGAACCCTACCATATTTTAATTTCGAGGACTAAATTTTTATAAGTTGGATAGATTGTAAGTCCCCTGATTTTCAGTAATTTTTAATTTAGATTTTCCGTAATTTTCCGAGAATTTTTCTGTAATTAAAACCTAGGCCTTTGGCAATTTAATGATTTTTAATTGTGGTTAATTCATATTAAATATTATGAAAATAATATTTTATGGTGTAAAATGGAAAACTGGACATAGATAATTTTTCGGGAATTTATTGGACTCTGGAAGCATTTTTAAAGCCCTAGAAACCAAAGTACATTTAACCCGAATTAAACCCATGCCAACGCCGACATCCCCATGAGAGCCGAAGCCAAGCCCAATGAGCGTTGACCCAGCCCAAATCCTAGGTCAACCCTAGTCCAATTTCGGTATGTATAAATGCATAATTTTCCGAAGTTTTTCTCCACAAATAAAAAGAAAAAGGAAAATCCTAATAAATCCCTAAAACCTAACCCTAACCCTAACCCTAAGCCGCCGCCCCTAGCCCAGCCACTTCCTCCGCCGCCCCGTCCGGCCACGCGCCGCTGCCGCCAGGCCGCCGCGTGAACCCCCGTCGACATCCCCTTCCTCCACCGACCCGAACTCTCCGTCCAAAGCCCCCATCTCCGCCGTTCCCCTTTGCTCGACTCCGCCGCCCCTCTGCTCGACTCCGCCAGGCCCGTCGACCGCCCAGCCCGATTCCCCCATCTCCGCCAGGCCGTCGACCTCCCCCGCCAAGCCGGCTCACCCTCATCCGAGACGACCCCGCCGCTGCTCCGCCCTCTGCAACCATATCCTCCACCCTGTTCTCCCCGCTGCCGGGACCCTAGACGAGCCGCCGACCCGACTCCGGTCATCCCCGAGGCCGCCCAGCATCGACAGCCTCCCTCCCCCGACCGGCCAGTTAAACCGATCCCCTCCGGCCGTGCGTGTCTTCCCAGCGGAGGTGCGTTCTCCGACCCAGTCGGAGCAGCGATCCCCTCCGGCCGACCACAGCAAGCTCTAGCCACCTCCGGCCGCCCGCTGTATCGGACACAATCCGAAACCCTAGCCTGGATACACAGGAGACACCGGACACGAGCAGGACACGTGAAATTCAGACTTCTCGGAGCCTTGTTCAGGTACCGTTTTCTTTCACCTCGTCATTCCGTTTTCGATTCCGTCAGTTGCGTCGCGTAGACTGTATGACCCTCTCGGTGCCCGTGCGACCCGCTCAGTGCATCGCGTCCTGTGGTGATCGCGAACCGCAATCCAAAAACAGGAAAAACAGCGCCCTGTTTCACCCCGAAACTGAGTGCTCCCCGCCAAACGGGACTACTTGGTCGCGCGCGGTCTTCACCGAAACGTGCGCGCCGTTGATACGAACGTGTGGGATTTCACAGAAGTTGATTTAGATGTGCGTGCACACCGGAATCAACGCGTATCCGCCGACACCGCCCCGTATCCGTAGGTTCTGGAATATGCTGTAACTTTGTGTACATACGTCGGATCGAGACGAAACTTGCGCCATCGGACTCGTAGCAATACGCTGGTCCTGTGACCCAAGTTTGGTTCGATTCTGAGGACGTTAACAGAATCGCGTATTGTGGGCCCCACTGGCTCCACTTGACGGGCAATTTTGTGATCGGCTCATCGGAATCCAATTCTGGAAGTTCCGTTCGGTTCGTATCATCGTTCCTGACTTGTTGACACTAAGTTGGACGAATTTGGAGACCTTTGACCCCAACACGCTTTTCGATGCAAAGTGGGCCACATGTGGACCCCGCTTTGGCCCGGAAATGTCATTTTTGCCCTTGTGTCCAAATTGGACTCAAGGACAGGCGTTTTTAGCTATTTGATATTTTCTGAATCTAATGGTAATGTTTATTTCAGCAACCAGAGTAGTACCTGCAAATCACATTGAGACCAGAGCTACAGTTGGAGCCAGAACCCCAGGCAAGTGTACCTTGCCAAACTCTGCAGTATTGTTACATATTTTTCTTGCTTCATTATATTGTTGTGCATGCTTAACCTAGGACCGTGTGACTTACTTAGCGTCCGATTATTAGTCGGGTGCCAAAACCGTACGCGATGTTGGGTACTGTCATCTAGAGATGGACATCCGTGACACTTTACATTCTCGTACTTGTCTTATCAAGTACACTACGACCCAGGACACTTGACACCATTCATGAGACAGGATCTTCCTGAGATATTCATGGTGATTCTGTATAGGATACATGACTTGACATTGATATTATACTCCTAGACATTATATGACTTATGCATTAGATATGATTGTGCGTGACATGGACATGAGACATCGTGGACATGAGACGTGTGATTACATTGGGTGGGGAGAGACACACATGCTACAGGCTGTTTTATATATATATAATACTATTGTGAGGCCTCAGACTCTCCAGCAGAGCTAGGCATATTACGTGTTATTACTGCTACCGGCTCCCCGACACAGAGCTGGTAGTAGCTTCAGCCCGAGTACTAGTGATGCTCTCACTTGCATTTCACATAGATGGTTACATACTTACCTTATTTATTTTATTATTTGCTGTACTGCATTTATTTTGGCTTGTATTATCTTGTACCTTGCTATGTCCCCTGAGGACCTGGATCCGGATTCTGTCCCCAGGATTGGCAGATGAGATCCACCCAGAGTTATACAGTACAGGAGCATTAGCAAGAGCAGAAGCAGGTGCCTACATTGGAGCAGAACCAGGACCCGAGGACGAGATTGTGCCAGAGGACTTCTCCTGAGTATTGGCTTTGGATACTTATTTATTTCTGTTTCTATTTACTTTATTTCCAGTCCATTGCATTGATGTATCAGACTTATTCTCGGATTGTTCTCCGAGACACTTTTATTGAGATATGTCAGATTATATTTATTTTCATTTATTCTGGCATTTGATCTGTGATTATCTATTGTGGATGAGATTAGTATAGACTGTGACATATATCATTGGACCTATTTATTGTTATACTACATCTTAAGTATGCCCTGATGGATCCATTAAATTGGGTTTGTCCATCGGTGAGTACTGCTGGCCATTATCACGTGTCCAGTCCCTCGGCTTTTTGGGACTGGGGCGTGACAATGTTCAGGCGATGTTCACAACATTGTCTTGTATATGTGCTTCAGTTCCGGATGCAGCGCCCCAAGGCTTCAGAGTGATCTCTTGGCCTTAGCACGCACGAAGGAGGCATCCGCACCGAACGAGGTTCTCCCGCACCCTGCATACAATCTGGTGGATTATCAGTACATTGAATGCACTGGTGGGGAAGCTACTCGTCCGCTCGACAAATCCAAATACGTAATATAGGTTCCGTGCACCAACTATTAAGTTGTCTTTCTAGTTGCCTTAGGATCAGTTTCATGCAAAGATTGAATAGCCTAACTCGTGTGGCAGTGTGTCGTGCGACATGAGAGAAAACACGGCGCGCGAGACTTACCAACTTACCATTTATCCTTCCCTGCCCAAGGCAAACATTGTTAATTCAAGCACGGGCAAGTATAAACATTCAGGAGGCATAGCATATGCAAACACGAGAGTCGTTATAACATAATCGTTCAGGTGTTCAGTTGTTCATTTGATGCGATGCAATGACTCGCACGCGGATAGCCGCTAAGCGAGGATGACTTATCTATATGAACATTGGGTCGCTGGCATAGCCATAAAGGATATTAGTCATAAACGAGAATGATTTACAGCAAAAAGTACAATGGGTGCCACAAGCCATCTCGTCCAGTATAGTAGACTATACAATAGAGTTCAGCCGTGGAGAGAATGGTATGCAGCGAAAGAAAAATGAGCGCTACACACCATCTCGTCCAGTACAGTAGGCTGAACAATGGAGTTCCATCCAGATCAGATCGGTCTCAGTGCCCCGACGACCGTCCGTGGAACTATACCTCGTTTCCGAGTTGTCTACGACATGCAGGTCTCTGGGGCTTTCCAATTTCACATCCTTCACAATACAATCAATAACACGAGTACAGTCATGAATTTCCGCTATGAACGAGCTTGGACAGGATTCTTGTTCAAAGGTAAACTTGATGTGATCCCAGTTGTAAACCCCCTCGATTAATTCTATAGATAGTCAGTTTTGGATTTGGAAAATTTTATCGGATTTAGCAGCAGATGTTGAGGTTTATAGTAGTGGTCTGTTATTTTATTTAATTAAACCCTTGGCGCGCCCTAGCATTGTTTAATTATTCGGAGCCCAATATCAGCCCATAAATTCCATCGGACTATTGTACTTCTGACTTGACTCGCCAATTTAGGCACTGGACTTTTCCGTCACTCAAAATCAAATCCGTTGTGGCCTAAATTAATTGCACAACTTCCCGTATCCTAAAATTCATATTTAATTCCGTGTCGGACACCTGTGTCGTTACCCTCAATTTTGAGATACCAACTTAACCCGTTGAGCCGGACCAACTAAAGGGTCCAAGACTGACTCCAAGCTCCCACCATTTTTGACCTTTGTGTCATTTCCGAATTTTGACCCCAAGTGCCCCCATTTAATTTAAAAGCGCGGGACACTTAAAATCCTATTTAAATCGTGGATACCGATTTTGCCTAATCCTATTTTAATCCCCAATTAATCCCGATGGCCATTAAATTAAACCCGTGCCAAACACCCAACACCCCCTCACCTTGCAAATCACCAAAAACAATTTTCTCCACAATTTTTGCATCATTTTATGTGTTCGTGCAATTTCCCGAATTTAAGGGGCTTAATTGCAATTTATTAATTTAGGTGTCCTCACCCTATTGGCCATGACCAAATGGAGAGCTTACCTTATGTTGACCGTAGTCAACATTTCCCCCCTTCCTTTGCATGAAGAAACCAAGTCTTCATATTAAATCTTAGCCCTCTATTTTAAATGGGAACATCTCCACCCTCCATCCAATGCACCCCTCCCTATAAAACCATCACCATCACCCTCACAACAAACCAAGCAGGCCCTAATCCCAAGGAGCCTAGAAACCCCCCCCTCTCTCTCGCCTCCCTCCATTTTATTCTCCATACAAACTCCTCCTTCAAAATTTCTTCTTCTTCATTTCTTCTTCTTCCTCCTTCTTCTTCCTGAAGACCCGACCGGCCGGCCGACTAACTCGGCTCCGGCCAGTCGAGCACCCCGGCGGCTCTGGCCTACTGTCGGCGGCTCCAACGCAGCTTCCCCGACTCCGACGCCTGTGCGGTCCCCTCGACTCTACGGCGCTGTCTTCCCCGCCGCTCCGATCCAGTTCCACCCCGCCGACTCACAGTTTCTTCCCCCGCGGCTGACCCTGCACCCCGCTCCGGCCGTGCCCGACGGTGCAGCTTCCCCCCCGCCTGCTGCCAACACAGCAGCTCCCACTCCGACTTCAGACTTCCCCCCGACCCAACTGTGCAGACTCCGGCCGCTGTGCAGACTCCGACCCAGCTGTGCAGACTCCGGCCAACTGTGCAGACTCCTGCCACAGACTCCGGCCAACTGTGCAGACTTTGACCTATTCGCTCCGGCCGACTCCCACGCCGGCCTACTCCTCTCCGTCCGACTTCATCATCATCACCACCATTACACCTTCATCATCATCACCCCTACCGCCACTCGGCACCACCCAGCGGCCACCCTCCACCGGCCGTGCTCCGTCATCAACAACCTCGTCGAGGTCGACTCTCCCCCTCTCTTGATTTTATTCCAGATTTCCATATTGTTTTAATAGGGATTTATTTACATATATTCATGTGTTAATACTAGCTAGAGTTTAGGTTTCAATGTGGTATATGATGTAGTGTTTTGAGCATATATGTAGATATAGTTGTTAGGGTTTAATGGTTATGTATTGTTGGAATATATATGGTTAGTGTAGTATAGTACTTGAACAATGTTAATAAGGTGAATGTGATTTAGGTTAATGATGACTAAGGCAAATGATGATTAAGGTGAATGTGGAATATAATGACTTGAGATTAAGGTTTAATGGTGAACTTGGGGATTTATTCGTCATCAGTATATTAAAATATATTTGAATGATGGACATTGAGATTTAGGGTTTAATATATTTATTTATGTGCATGGAAATCTGTATGGACGAACAGTAATTATGGGTGAAATGATACTGAGGGTTGAGGAAGACCTAATATTTAATAAGTAAATACTGTCAGGGATTGAGCATATCTGGACTACTAAACCATGTGATGAATATGGTAAGAATGAGGATTGGTCGAGGAGAGTGTACAGATGACTAGTTGATTGTTGTATCGTACCGATAGTCAACTGTGGTCAACCCCCTAGCGACTTGTCCCTGTGAGTCATAGCTGAGACTGAGTCTAGGTGTAGATGTGTGTTGCATCCCTGCTTGATGTAGAATAGATTATTGATTTTGGTTTGTATCTATCTCTAGGTACTACGGGACCTGAGAACTTGGATGTGGTACCGGATCCCCGTCATCAGCAGCCGCATGCAGGCAAGTGTACCTTGCCACCCTGTATTTCAGTTTACAGATATTTATTGTTTCGTTATGTACATTGTGCACGTATTTATGTTGACGTTTGATACTTCACGTCCGGTTCACAACCGGGTGAAGACGTACGTCGTAACGTCTTAGAATAATTGTTTGATGCTTCGTAGCATCTCGATGTACGTACCTGAGTATATCGACACTCTAGGACACACTCATACATTGTGATCGTGCCAGATTCCTGTATCCTGATACTGACATCATGACCAGAGACTGGGACGACCTTAGGCTCGCGTCTGTTGAGTTATTTCTGTGTGTCGAGACTGTAGATAGAGGTTCAGGTTCAGCGCATAATCATTGACCGCTTGGGAAGGGAAAGACAGTTACTAGACGTTTGGGCTCCTCTGCACGTGCTTATATATTTATATAGTATCTATGTAGTGATCCTGTATCTAGTGTAGTGGTATCACCCATGTGACTCTTTGCCCGGAGCTGCGGTACGTCCCATGTGTTTTCGTGTCCGGAGCTACGATTTTATTTGGATAGCTCACGCGTCGAATATTGTCTTTAAACTGTGTCACACTTGTTTGGTTATGATAGAGTACCCTGTCGTTGCACTTGTACTTTCTGTTTACTTGGCATGCTGTATTTTTGTACCTTGTTACGTCCCTCTGAGGACCTGGTTCCCTGCCAGTTTTGCAGTATAGACGATTACAGAGAACTTGGAGATACTGATGGAGTGGCATATCTTGCGGGCACTGTACCAGGTACTCATATCATTTCTACCGGCATTATGGTTACTTATTTCATATTGATTATTCATCTGCTGTTGTAGCCTAGTTTTTGTAGACTCATCTCTTCTCGAGTCTATTCGAGTTTGTGTGTTATTGGACAGCCGACTTTAGCACATATAGCTCTTTCTTGTATACTGATGTACATTGTGGATTGAGACATAGAGGTTTACATTTATGGGATATCTAGCTAGTGCCCTTTATATTTTACAGCTTATATGTATTCGAGTTAGACCAGAGTCTGGTCGAATGAGTAGCTGGCGTGTCACGTATTCCTGGTCCTACGTATTTTAGGACTGGGGTGTGACACCAGTACAGTATTCACTTGCCTTGATGCCCCCTGGTTCGGGGATGCCTTAGCGACCTAACGGTCCCGGATACTTGCAGGTTCATTCAGGCACGGAACGAATCCTTAGTAGTCTCCCGGGGTTTGGATGAAAATAAGGCAATGTACAAGCAGACAAGCATGCATTTGTATAAACACAAACATTCACGTTAGCTCGGGCCCGAAGGTAAGCCGAGAGGTAAAACTGGTAGGGGACCTCCCGAGCGACACGTTCTAGGGAAGCATGCGAGGGTCTGAACATAAGCAATGTTTCATTTACATGTTCTAGCAAAAGCAATACAAGTTGGGATTAATCCCTTAGCTATGTGCGTTTTATTCTTATTAGCATGCAGGGGGTGATTCACCTAGCGACTAGCATAAAACATTCCAGATTTTATGCGTGCTGGTAAGCAAAGGCAAGTTCACCGTAGCCACCCAACTTAGCAATAATTTGCCTCGGTCGAGCGATACGTCAAGCGAGCCTCTGAAAGCCTAAGCTGAAATCCTGTAGGGACAAGTCTGGGTATCCTTTGCCTCAAACGAGTATTCTCATCTGAGCAAAGCGGGTCGGGATATTGCACTTTTGCCGTTTGAATCGGCAGTCCGCTTGAGCGGAACGGGGTGTTACAACCGCACTGCGACATTCAAGGAGATTTTGGCGGATGCCTAGGTAGCAGAGGATGACTTGGAGCTCAGGTCCAAGAGGGGAAGAGA
The DNA here is from genome assembly GCA_036927795.1 of Iris macrosiphon. Taxonomy (NCBI): domain Eukaryota; kingdom Viridiplantae; phylum Streptophyta; class Magnoliopsida; order Asparagales; family Iridaceae; genus Iris; species Iris macrosiphon. The sequence continues at coordinate 64,447,614 of JAYESA010000010.1, read as the reverse complement.
TGTAACGGGGGAAGCTAGCAGTAGCGCGGGTCCAGCTAAGCGACCCTACTTCCAGCAGCAGAGGGCTTTTCAGCCATAAAGACAACATTTTTTTGTACCATTTCGGGCACTAGTTCAACAGGCACACCAGGCCCAGAGACCAGCACAGTAGGCCCCGCAGTGTACTCATTGTGGGAAGATTGGGCATACGCAGAATGTTTGCAGGAAGAGGCTTAGAGTGTGCCTCTATTATGGAGAAGTAGGGCACCAGTTGAGGGAGTGTCTATTGTCTCCGGTTCGAGTAGCTCAGGGTACAGCACCGGAGCAGAGAGCACCAGCGAGGCCACCTGCAGTACAGTAGAGGGGACCTCCATTACCTACTCAGTAGTAGAGATTCGCCCAGCAAAAGCAGCAACAGAGAGGTGCATGTAGGAACCCTAGAGGGGGTGAATAGGTTCAAGCTAATAAAATCAAGCACAAATAATTTATAATAGACAATTTTAAAATTAAGTGTGCAAGAAGTAAAGCAATAAGAATACTGACACCTGATGTATCCTGGTATCCTCCTCGAGGCACTCATGTCCCAAAAATTCTTATCCGGCTTGAATCCACTATTAGCAAAATAGTCACACCACGAACTTTGATCCGAAGGCCTGTTGACTTCTTACACAAGGGCTTTGATCTGAAGGCTCTCTAACTTCACAAAAGCTTTGATCCGAAGGCTTGTACACTTCAACCTCTTACAAGATGGTTTTGATCTTCTTACAATACATATAAAGATCTAACTTTTACAACTCAAGAATACACTAACACAATTTGTGGATAGGCAAATGAAAGCTTTGGTAGAGTGTTTGTGGATGGCCTTTGGTAGATTAAAAATTTTAGGCTTAAAGGGATCAAACTTGAAAGAAGGGTTCAAGGCTTTATATAGGCCACCACAAAGAAAGAGCAAAAATATAACTTTTAGTCCGTGAACGGTATATCGCCGGTATACTAAAGTATATCATCGGTATACCGGTCTACATTAGCAACGACTATAAATATGACCGTTGGGATCATTTAATGCACAGAATTCGACCGTTTGATTGCCAACTGTGATGAACCTACCGTCGGTATAGACCAGTATATCGTCGGTATGCCAGTCTAAACGACAAAGAGCAATATTTATATAAAATTGGCATATCGTCGGTATACTCTAGTATACCATCAGTATGCCAGTTTTTAGGCCAAAAATGATTCTCGGTTATTTTCTACCCTAGATTTCAATTTTGCCATCTATTTATTATATTTAGAATTATTCCTAAGACTTATTATAGACTCTAGACAGACTATAGCATGTGCAGGCTTTTTCAGAGTCAAGAAATGATGATGGAATAGCTTGGCTTCTTCTCTTGATAGATGATGGCTTTTTTTCTTGACGACAGTTGTCCTGAGATACTTAGATTATAAAATCTGAATACCTTTCGGGGGCTTCGCACCCGAACCCCCACGGGGGGAGGAGGCGTTGCCCCCTTGACCCCCGTCCGCTAACCGGGCAGCGGAACCTCCGGGTGCGTGGCTTCGGAGATGTCGTAGGCGGTTTAGAGAAATCTTGTGAGATGACGTCGTCTTTGGCCCATCATAATTTCTTTATTGCATATATCCATGTTTGATCTTGCTTATTGCTTTTCTATAAATACAAGTTAGGCAAACAAAGCAATATACATAGTAGCAAGTATGATAACATTTAATGCATATTTGGACTATGCTAAGTTTAAGTATTCAAAGTAGTGATAGAATGAAGATTAGTGATATCATAATGTTAAATAGAATAGATTAACCATATTCAAAAATATAATTAGATCATTGGGCTAACAGTGCACAGCAGGGGCGATCATTCGCTATGATAGTTGAGGAGGCAGAGCCAATAAGAGACATGATTTCAAGTTCAGTTCTTCTTGATTCTATTCTAGCATTTGCTTTATTTAATTTCAGCGCTTTCTATAGTTTTGTACATGTATCTTTTTCTCTTAAGCATCATCTAGAGGCTGAACCTTTGGCTAGGACTTGCAAGATCACGACTAGGGGTGGCATTTTCCTGGTTAGTAATGTTTGCAAGGACCAGAGCGTTATACTGGGAGGCCGAGAGTTGAGCGCGTGCTTACTCGTAATGCCACTTCCGAGCTACGACATAGTACTCGGGATGGATTGGTTGAGTAGATACCATGCTAGTATAGATTGTCCTTGAGGCATGGTATTATTTTGACCGCTAGGAGAGCTAGAGTTTGAGATTGCCAGAGGAGCAGCAGAGTAGAGCGAGGATGTCATCTGTGGAGCCATGGTGGAAGAGAAGGAATTGCCACATCTGTTGATAGCAGAGTTTATGGATGTTTTTCCGGAGGAGTTGTCGGGCTTGCCGCTAGACCGAGACGTTGGGTTCTATATAGACTTGGTACATGGCACAAAGCCGATATCTCAGCACATATATAGGGTCAACAATAATGAACTGGAAGATTTAAAGAAGCAGGTGTATGAGTTATTGGATAAAGGCTTCATCAGATTCAGTTCTTTACTGTGGGATGTAATGGTATTGTTTGTACTGAAGAAGGATGGGTCGGTACACATGTATATTGACTATAGGGCTCTGAACAACCTCATTATTAAGAATAAATACCCGTTGTTGAGGATAGATGATCTCTTTGATCAGTTGAGCAGAGCGAAGGTATTCTCGAAGATAGACTTGAGGTCAGGCTACCACCAGGTGAAAGTGAAGAAGAAAGATATTTTGAAGACAGCTTTTCGGACTCGGTATGGCCAGTTTGAGTTTATGGTGATGCCGTTTGGGTTGACCAATGCTCTGGCAGTATTCATGAATATAATGAACAAGGTGTTCCACCAGTACCTTGATAAGTTCATAGTGGTATTCATCGATGATTTTTTTGTGTATTCGAAGACCCCAAAGGAGCATAAGGAGCACCTGAGGATAGTTCTGGAGACTCTCAGAAAGGAGAAGCTTTATGGGAAGCTTTTAAAGTGTGAGTTCTTCCTTGATAAGGTTGAATTCCTTGGTTATGTGATGATAGGAGATGGGATCTCAGTTGACCCAAAGAAGATCGTGGCAGTGGAGTCATGGGCTACTCCGAGTTCAGTGGAAGAGATCAGGATTTTTCTGAGACTGGCAGGTTATTACAGGAGATTTGTACGGGACTTCTCCAGGATTGCAGAGCCAATGACTAGGCTAACCATGATAAATGTAGAATTTGTCTGGACAGAGGAGTGTCAGGCCACTTTTGATGAGCTGAAGAGGAGATTGACGATAGCTCCAGTGTTGACGTTACCATCAGGATCAGGTGAATTCACTATCTATAGTGATGCTTAAGGAAAGGGTTTGGGTTGCGTTCTGCAACAGAATGTGAAGGTGATTGCCTATGCTTCCAGGCAATTATGTCTTCATGAGAAGAACTAACCTACCCACAATTTAGAGTTGGCAGCGGTCATCTTTACTCTAAAGCTGTGGAAACACTATCAGTACGGAGAGCTTGTGGAGATCTTTATAGACCACAAGAGCTTGAAGTACGTGTTTACACAGAAATAGCTAAACATGAGACATTGATGGTAGTTAGAGCTGATAAAGGACTTCGACATATCAATACAGTACCATCCAAGGAGGGCCAATGTAGTCGCTAATGCCTTGAGCAAGTGTCTAATGGCTATGTATTTGATGACGGACAGACAATTGTTGGCCGATCTCGAAAGCTTGGACATTGAGGTGTTAGTTCCTGGTGTAGAGATATAGATGTGGGAATTAAAGATATAGTCTGAGCTGATAGACAGGATCAGGACTACGCAGTATGATGATGATACTCTGAGGAGTATCAGGACACAGGTTCGGATGGGATTATCAGAGGACTTCACTATTGTTGATGATGGATCATTGGGGCACAGTACCAGATTGTGTGTGCCGAGTGGGGATTTACGTGAGAAGGTTCTTCAGGAGGCGCATCGATCTCAGTACTCTACACAACAAGGTGCTAACAAGATATATAGAGATCTGAAGGAGCATGTATGATGGTATGGTATGGTATGGTATGAAGTAGAAGGTGGCACGCTTCGTATCTAGGTATTTAGTGTGCTAGCAGGTAAAGGCTGAGAGGCAGAGGCCAGTTGGTTTACTTCAGCCTTTACCCATTCCAGAGTGGAAGTGGGAGCATGTTACCATAGATTTTTTTTGGGGCTTCCGCGTTCTCTAGGAGGGAAAGACATGATTTGGATTATCGTAGACAGGTTGACAAAATTGGCCCACTTCTTGCCATTCAAAGTGGGTATGTCTATGGAGAAGCTGGCAGAGATGTATGTGCGATAGATTTTCATATTACATGGAGTTCCTGTAAGCATCATCTCAGATCGGAATAGTCGCTCCACATCCTACTTTTGGACGAGTCTGTAGGCTAGCTTGGGCACCCAGCTCAAGTTCAGTACCGCATATCACTCCCAAACGGACGGGTAGTCGGAAAGGACGATTCAGACTCTCGAGGATATGCTTTGCACTTGTGTTTTAGATTCTGGAGGCTCTTGGGAGGATCACCTTCTCCTGGTAGAGTTTGCTTACAACAACAGTTACTAGGCCAGTATTGAGATGTCACCATTTGAGGCTTTATATTGACGGAGATGTGCACTCCCTTATCTTGGGATGATGTTTGTGAGAGAGCCTTGTTGGGACCAGAGATAATTATGGATGCAGCTGAGAAGGTAAAACTTATTAGAGATAGACTTCGAGTGGCGTAGGACAGATAGCGGCATTAGGCCGACAGCCATCGGAGACCCTTGAAGTTTGAGGTCTTTCTCTTCTTCATAATTAATTCCAAAATTAGATCCCTAATTATGTTTTTTCCAAAATTAATTCATCCCTCCACCAAATTTACCTTAAATCACCCTTATTCTTTTTCATTCTTATCACCTAAGGAGCTTAGGATCTTGGATTACAATGAGCACTTGGAGAAGAAGGAATTAGCTAGGAGCCTGTGTCCTAATTATGTCCATTGAGCATTTTATTAGAAATTCATCTTCCAATAGGTATAATTCTAAAATTTTCCTTTAATTAGATTCTAATTATTGCATTTGAGCATTAGGAACCCTTCTATTGCTTAGGGCTACCCATAGGAAGAAGAACTAGGTTCATATGACCCCTATTGTGACTTCTACATTAAGATTTGTGTCCAATTTAGGAAAATTCTGAGATTGGTGCATCAAGTATTTTTTATTAGGCCAATTAGGTCTAATTAGACATAGATTGAGTGTGTGAGGCTATCTACGTATCCACAATTGGATACGAATATGACGTATCATAGCACTTTGTGATACAGTATGATATAAAGGTTCATTTTGGGGGGATTTTGTGCATATTAGTGCATTTTACTACAATCTCTATTGTAACTAATTATTTTAGCCATATAATAATGTAATTAATATGTACAATTACTTTTTGTTAAGCATTGAGGGTTTTGGTAATTTGTTGGGTGTGTATCATGAGTATCCTACTAGTGCACTCAAGGTGTATGAGAAAATTACTATTACTGTGAGTATTGTATTCACTTAACATCTTTTGTGTGTGTGTGTGTGTGTATATATATATATATATATATATATATACTTATATTATAAATTCAATTGTGTGATTGTGTGTTGGTGGTAGTGTAACTGAGACCAGGAGGGGGGAGTTATGACTGCTTGTTGAGCATCTACCAGGGCTATTTCTTCTTCTTCTTGTTGTTGTTGTGATGTATCAGTTGGGAGATACTACTTGTACAACAAGGTGTTGGTGGTGCTCGAGAAGGAGCAGCTGCAACTGCTGGGGTGTTGGGTTAATACATCAACAATATGAGCACGAGGAGAAAAAAGTATCAGTGCACTATATGCACTGATTAGAGGGAGCTCGTGTTCCAGTCGAATATTGGATACAGAAGATAGGAAGTGAGCCTTGTATAAACTAAAGAATTTAGATAAGTTAGGATGGAGGATTAATTTGATACAGCAGTAATAATAGTAGGTGCAGCAGCACTTAGAGTCTACTGTAGAGGACTGTAAAGGGCAAGTAGTGAGTATGACTGATATGTGTGTGTGTGTGTGTGTGTGTGTGTGTGAGTGAGTGTGTGTGTGTATATGTGAATTAAGGGTATAACAGCTGATACTGCTATTGTTGAATCAGGCAACATGGAGACTTGAGTGGCTCGAGTAGGGTATCAGTGAGGAACTAATACACTGTATATCAGGTAACTGGGTGAATGGTTGCTGTGAAGTTCAGTACAGGGGTGGAGACTTGAGTATTCAGGTGTTAGGATAGGGTTATCAGTTGTACCAGTGTGAGGGTTGTGAGGTTAGTTCAAGTGTAGGATTTAGAAGGTGTTATGCCCCAGTCACAAAATACCGAGGGACTAGCCACGTGGCAATGACCAGCAGCACAATCCAATGGGCAAACCCAATTTAATGGACCCGTTAGAGTGTACTTAAGCTGTAAAACAAATATAATGGTCTACAATACATGTCACAGTCTAATTCCAATCTCATCCACAGAAGGTAAACATAAATATCAATTGTCAAACTTATCAAAGAGAAATATAATTCAACAAGTCTCAACAAAATGTCTCGGGGAATAACCCGAATATAAGTTTAATACAATAATCCAAGAGACAGAAAATAGAGTATCTAGAAACAAAAATGACTGAGTATATAACAAAATACTCAGGAGAAATCCACTGGCATCATCTCGTCCTCTGGTGCTGGTACTACTCCAATGTCTGCTCTTGTCCCGTATACCTCGGGATAGATCTCCTCTGCTAAACCTAGGGACATAATCCGGATCCAGGTCCTCAGGGAACATAGCAAGGTACAAGAATAACTCAAGCCAAATAAAATACAGTACATAAAACTATATCAACCGAGCAAACTATGTAACCATCTATGTAAAATGCAAATAAGAGCGTTAATCATACTCAGGCTGAAACTACTATAGGCTTTGTGTCGGGGAAACCCATAGCAGCATTTATTATCTCGAAGATCTAGTACGTGTGCCAAAGTTCTGCTCAGAGTCAAAGGCACTCCCAGAATATCTATATATATATAACATAATCAGCCTTTAGTATGGTAAAACTCTCCCCACCCAATATAACCTCACGTCACATGTCCATAACATGCAAGATCATGACCTCTAGCTAGTACAACGAGTCATAATAATATCTATATATATGCAAGATCTATGTCACGAATCCTGTAAGCCTATATAGAATCACCATGAATAACTCAAAAAAGATTCGGTTACATGAATAGTGTCAAGTGTCCTATGGTATGACGTACTTGATAAAGCAAGAATAAAAATATAGGATCGTAATATCAACTCTCTAAGTGATGTTACACGACTCCGCGTACGGCGTCGACACCCGAATATTATTCGGACGTTAAGCAACATCTCACGGTCCTAGGTTGAATATGTACAACTCAAGAGTATATATATATATATATATATATATATATATATATATATATATATATATATATATATATAAAGAACTCAAGCAAATAATATAACAAGAACTACTGCAAGTTGGCAAGGTACACTTGCCTTGGGTTTGAATTCCAACAGTTGCTCCGGTGTATGTGGAATCTTTAGGTACACCTCCAGATGCTGAAACAAATATTACCATCACTCTCAGAAGACATGAAATAGCTAGAATTGACTACCCATAATTTTAATTTGGATACAGGAGCAAAATTGACAGTTTTTGGTCAAAGCGGGGTCCACATATGGCCCACTTCGCACCCTAAAAATGTGCCAAAGACAAAGTCCTCCAAATTTGTCAAACTTAGTGTTTACAAGTCCAGAACGATGATATGAATCCAACGGAATGTCCAGAACTTGATTCCGATGAGCCGATCACAAAATCTTCCGTCAAGTGGAGCCGTAGGGCCCACGATACGGGGTTTCATCAACATTCTCAGAATTAAACCAAACTTGGGTCACAGCACCAGCGTAATGCTATGAATCCAATGGCGCAAGTTTTATTACGAAATGATAAGCACACACAATGTTACAACGAGTGTCAGAATAGGCCCGATACGGGATTTTTTGACGGATACTCGTTGCTTTCGGTGTGCACGCACATCCAAATCAACTTCCGCAAAATCTCACACGTCCGCGTTGACGATACGCACCTTTCGATGCAATTCGCACACGATGAATTCGCCTCGTTTAGCAGGACGTACCCAATTTCGAAAAAAATTCGGGTTTTGAAAACCAAGTTTTTGGTCGACTTTACCCGCGAATAAAACACAACATACAATAAATTAAAATAAACTAACTATAGGATTTAAAACTCGGTTATGTTGTCTAATTTACTGTTCAAATAGAATCTAAAAATATTAACCAGGTTGGGAGTAAATCAGCCATGAACATAGGGGTTGGGTCAGTTTCTGAACTCCAAAATTGGGTTATTTTTCCTATTTTCGCATTGCAGTTTACGATCGACACAGGACACGATAACCTAAACTAATTGCACATGGTTCGAGAGGGTTACACAGCGAACATGACGCAATAAGCCGTTCGAGAATCGACACAGCGAGGAGGAAGAAAAACTCACTGGAACAGGGGTCGGCCGCGCTGTGCTACACGTGGACGAGGCGACGCGGCGGTGCACGTCGGCGGTGCAGGCGGCAGGTTACTGCGCCTGCTCGATCGTCGGCGGATTATCGGTAGGTCGTCGACACCGTCGTCGTCGTCGGGGTGGCCGGAGTTGGCGGGGTCATCGAGTCCCCTGAGAAGATGAAGATGGTGATGGCAGTAGGGGTGGCGGATGATGGTGGTGGTCGGGTTTTATAGGGGAAGGGGAGGCAGTTTCGGGGAGGGGCTGGAGCGAGGGTGTCGCGACGGAGTCGTCGGGAACGGGGGTCGTGGGTGTACGAGGGTTTCGGAGACGAGGGCGGGGTCGTTCGGCGCTGTGGGGGAGTGGGTTATCGGGTCGGGTCAGGTCGGGTCGGGTAGGGTAGGATCTAGATTCATTAGGATGGGGTTGGTTCGGTTGGGTTCAGTTTGGGTTGGTTTGGTTCGGTTCAAGTCTGGTTCGGTCTGGTTTATCTAAACACAATACTTTTTAGCTATTTAAAAATAGTTTTTGAGCCCAATAAATTCCAAAAAAATTACACAACATATTATTAATTATACACTCAAAAATATAATTTTTACAATATTTTAATATTTAATTTAATACCCAAAATATTAATCCCTAGAGGATATTTATTTATAATTAATAAAAAATACAGAAAAATCTTGAAAAATTATTTTTAAAATTTAAAAATATTTCGGTGTTTACAATCTACCCACCTTAAAAGAATTGTGCCCTCGCAATTAAGAAAATGAACCATAACCGGTTAGAAGAGATGACGCGATTGTAAGACATGTTTATTGAAGCACGACACAAAGAATAAGAAATCATGAACAAGAAAAAATCGAAAGGAAGGGTGAGGGTTAAGCAGAACACATAGGGAAGGAATAAAAACTTTTTCCTAGGCAATGAGAGATAAGTAACTCAAGAGTAAAATAGTCTGGTTAGAACGAAGATCAACTACAGCTTATGAAAACTTGGGTACAAGTGACATCTTAATAAGTTTATATTAATCATAATACTAGGCTTAGGCTAGGAAAATGATCTAACAGGCACGTGCTAAAGCATTACTATGAATAGATAGCTATGATAAAACTTAAATCTTACTTGTATTCGCTACTCCTCGAGTATGTGCGTCCTCCACTGTCATCGCAAAAGCCTGTCCATGTCCTTGTGATGGTGTCCTCTGCTGTTGTTGAGCTTGCTGGAAGAGTGTTGCCTGGGGTGCCAAGGGTGGCCTTGGCTGATATCCTTCCGGTGCTGGTAAAGCTTGTCGGTTTACTATCGGTGCTCCTTCTCGACGCTCAGGGTAATCCCTTACTGAATGATGACTGGATCCGCAAGCTAAACATAATCCCAATCTGCGTCGGCATTCCTTGGCGAGATGGCCTACCTTGCCACAGTACTGACAAGTAGGAAGGACTAGTACTAGTGGTGTAAATGCTCTCTGTGGTGGATTCATCTGTGGTTGCTTTGTAGCTCCCTGTTGTGCTCGGTCTGCTGCTAATGCATGCGGCCGCTTCTGGCTGGACTCTCTCCTGGTGACGCACTTCATGGGTCATGCTGCAGCAAGGAAGTCCGTGTATGAAGTAGTTGAAACGGAGCTGATTAATTTTTGTAGCTCAGAGCTAAGTCCATTAAAGAAATTCTCCGCCTGGCTTTGCTGGGCCTCTTGATGAACCTGTTGTTGGGCTTGTATCGTTGCGTAGAATATTTGGAACATCTATTATCCGTCCATAGGTTGTCCTGGTGGAAAAATGAACATTGGTGGAGTAAACTACGACGATGGTGGAATATTGTCTCGCCGAAATCTTGAGGCATGTTGACCTGCTTGATTGCTTTGTTGAGCTGATTGACCTCCACCTACTGGTGTCACTTCATCGTCGTAGGTAAAAACTATAACTTGTGGTGTTCCTGCGGGAGTCTCTTCGCTTGCTTGTGAATCCATTACTCTGCATCCAAAATAAACTATAAGAGGCGCACAGAGGAATCAAGGCAGGATGCAAGTCAAGAAATTATTTAAAGTCGATATAGAGGTCAAGAACGAATCAATCAAGTGGATGAGATCCTATAGTTTATCCTATCATTAAATGCAGGCTTGCTCGGTTCCTTCATTGAAACCAAAGCAATATAGTCGTAGACCTGCGTGGGCCACCACAAAAACTATGCCATGCCCTAGTCCTAAAATACCTAGGGACTAGTCACGTGGCAATGGCTAGCAGCACACTCCAATGGGCAAACCTAATTTAATGGACCCGTTAGAGTGTACTTAAGCTATAAAACAAATATAATGGTCTATGATACATGTCACAGTCTAATTCTAATCTCATCTATAGAAGGTAAACATAAATATCAATTGTCAAACTTATCAAAAAGAAATATAATCCAACAAGTCTCAACAAAATGTCTCGGGGAACAACCCGAATATAAGTTTAGTACAATAATCCAAGAGACAGGAAATAGAGTATCTAGAAACAGAAATGATTGAATATATAACAAAATACTCAGAAGAAATCCACTGGCATAACCTCGTCCTCTGGTGCTGGTACTTCTCCAATGTCTGCTCTTGTCCTGTATACCTCGGGGTAGATCTCCTCTGCTAAACCTAGGGACATAACCGGATCCAAGTCCTCAGGGAACATAGCAAGGTACAAGAATAACTCAAGCCAAATAAAATGCAGTATATAAAAATATATCAACCGGACAAACTATGTAACCATCTATGTGAAATGCAAATGAGAGCTTTAATCATACTCAGGCTGAAACTACTATAGGCTCTGTGTCGGGGAAATCCATAGCAGCATTTATTATCTCGAAGGGCCAGTACGTATGCCAAAGCTCTGGTTAGAGTCTAAGGCACTCCCAGAATATCTATATATATATAACATAATCAGCCTTTAATATGGTAAAACTCTTCCCATCCAATGTAACCTCACGTCTCATGTCCATAATACGCAAGATCATGACCTCTAGCTAGTATAGCGAGTCATAATAATAACTATGTATATGAAAGATCTATGTCACGAATCCTATAAGCCTATACAGAATTACTATGAATATCTCAGAAAAGATTCTGTTAAATGAATAGTGTCAAGTGTCCTATGGTATGACGTACTTGATAAAGCAAGCATGAAAATATAGGATCGTAATATCAACTCTCTAAGTGACGTTACACGACTCCGCGTACGGCGTCGACACCCGAATATTATTCGGACGTTAAGCAACGTCTCACGGTCCTAGGTTGAATATGTATAACTCAAGAGTATATATATATATATATATATATATATATATATATATATATATATATATATATATATATATATATAAAGAACTCAAGCAAATAATATAACAGGAACTACTGCAAGTTGGCAAGGTACACTTGCCTGGGGTTTGAATTTCAACAGTTGCTCCGGTGTATGTGGAATCTTCAGGTACGTATCCGGATACTGAAACAAACATTACCATCACTCTCAGAAGACATAAAATAGCTAGGATTGACTACTCATAAGTATAATTTGGACACAGGGGCAAAATTGACAGTTTCTGGTCAAAGTAGGGTCCACATGTGGCCCACTTCGCACAAAAAAATGTGCCAGAGACAAAGTACTCCAAATTCATCAAACTTAGTGTCTACAAGTCCAGAACGATGATACAAACCCAACAGAATGTCCAAAACTTGATTTTGATGAGCCGATCATAAAATTGTCTGTCAAATAGAGCCGTGGGGCCCACGATACTGGATTTTGTCAACATTCTCAGAATTGAACCAAACTTGGGTCACAGGACCAGCATAACGCTACGAATCCAATGGCGCAAGTTTCTTTGTGAAATAATAAGTATACCTAAAGTTACAATGAGTGTCAGAACAGGCCCGATATGGGATTTTTCGACGGATACGCGTTGATTCCGTTGTGCACGCAGATCTAAATCAACTTCCACAAAATCTTACATGTCCGCGTTGACGATACACACCTTTCAATGCAATTCGCACATGACAAAGTTGCCTCGTTTAGCAGGACCCACCCAGTTTCGGGAAAAACTTCGGGTTTTGAAAACCAAGTTTTTGGTCGACTTTACCCGGGAATAAAATACAAGATACAGCAAATTAAAATAAACTAACTATAGAGTTTAAAACTCGGTTATGTTGTCTAATTTACTGTTCAAACAAAATCTAAAAATATTAACCAGGTTGGGAGTAAATCGGCCATGAACATAGGGGTTCGGAATAGTTTTTGAACTCCAAAATTGGATTATTTTTCCTGTTTTCACGTCGCGGTTTACGACCGACACAGGACACGATACCCCAATCTAATTGCACAGGGTTCGAGAGGGTCATACATCAAACATGACGTAATAAGCGTTCGAGAATCGACACAGCGAGGAGGAAGAAAAACTCACCGGAATAGGGGTCGGCCGCGGTGTGCTATGCGTGGACGGGGCGGCGCGGCGGTGCCCGTCGGCAGGTTGCTGCGGCTGCTCGGTCGTCGGCGCCGTCGTCGGGGTGGCCGGAGTTGGCGGGGTCGTCGAGTCGCCGGAGAAGATGAAGATGGTGATGGCGGTGGGGGTGGCGGATGATGGTGGTGGTCGGGTTTTATAGGGGAAGGGGAGGCGGTTAAGGGGAGAGGCCGGAGCGGGGGTGTCGCGGTAGAGTCGTCGGGAACGGGGGTCGTGGGTGTACGGGGGTTTCGAAGACGGGAGCGGGGTCGTGTGGCGCTGTGGGGGAGTGGATTATCGGGTCGGGTCGGGTCAGGTCGGGTAGGGTAGGATCTAGATCCATTAGGATGGGGTTGGTTCGGTTGGGTTCAGTTTGGGTTGGTTTGGTTCGGTTTAAGTCTGGTTCGGTCTGGTTTATCTAAACACAATGTTTTTTAGCTATTTAAAAATAGTTTTTGAGCCCAATAAATTTCAAAAAAATTATACATCATCATATTATTAATTATACACTCAAAAATATAATTTTACAATATTTTAATATTTAATTTAATATCCAAAATATTAATCCCTGAAGGATATTTATTTATAATTAATAAAAAAATAGAAAAATCTCGAAAAATTATTTTTAAAATTTAAAAAAATTTGGGTATTTACAGAAGGGGATGTGTGTGTATCAGACATACCATTCCTGGTTGATATAGGAATTGTATAACATGTAGAGGTGAATATGAGTTGGGATATCAAGTGTGTAGTTAGGTATCATAAGTGTGGGTATGAATGTCAGAAAGGGTGTTGGTGTTGGAAGTTAGCTTGTGAGTGAGGTAATTGGGGGTTTAAGGGTGTGTAGGGTTATTAAGTCTTGGTGTTGAGTTAGTATCAATATATTAGGAGTGGCAATGAATCAAGTATAAGATAAGGTTGACCCTATACCAAGGTGATATTAAATTGTAAGTATAACTAGAATGTATATGTATAAGTGATATACATGATACTTAGTATACTATCTGGTATAGCTAATATCTTTAAGATATTGATCTAGAATTCTATGTATGACCTAGTATCAACTAGTTTACCTTTGTGATAAACCTAGGAGCTATGTATGGACGTAAAACCAAAGTAACAACCTAGTTTGACTAGTATGACCTAAGAATGGCCTAGAAAATCATATTTAGTGCATTTTAGCTCATTTATCACTTCTTTACACCCAATTGACATGATATTTCATATATAGGGTTGTGTGACAACAGCTCGGACACCGAGTTATACATTTTGCTCAAGACCTCAGGCGAGTACATTCTCTGATAGTTTTCTTATTTGTTAGTCTCTATGTTTCATGTATTTAATATTGAGATATTTGATTCTTCACACATTGTTACACAGATTGGTATATGTGGATCCCCGTCATGAGATGTTATTATCATGATTATTCAATGATTGTCGTATCGTTTCTCGTGATTACTCAGTGATTACCAATAATATCTTCGTGATTATTTAGGCCGTGATCATAGTGCATGATATTATAAATAGTGCATCGTGGTATACGTGTTGTAATTTGGATCTGTGTACTAGTCGAGGGAAGGGAGAAGTATTAGTGGATATGTGATCATACCTTATTGCCCATGTTGTAGTGTAGACCATGATAGCTAGCAGATAATGCAACTCACGTGTGGTCAAGCTAGCTCCCCTTTTATTTATAGACCATGTTAGGCCCAAGCCGATCATATATCCTACTAATATTTTAAGGCACTTATTATTATTATTATATTTCCTTCATTCCAGTTCATTACAGTGAGGTTCCTAACCATATTGCTCTTAGTTATTCCATTACTTGTCCTGATATTCCTTTTCGTAATATTTATTATTCCAGTTGCTTCCATCATTTATTTTTATTGCTATTACTGTTTCATAGTTTTTGTCAATTATTAGAACTGTTATTGGGTTATACTTTGCTCTAATCCTGACTGGATATATTTTTCAAACGATTCTTTAGAGGACTGTGTCCTACACACTATCGACCATATGATGGCGAGTCAGTTGAGATAGCACCACTAGAGCATGTTGAGCTAGTGCCAGTTGTTGAGGAGACTTAGTTATTTCTTTATTATACTGGATATGTTCCCAGTTAGACATTTTGGCATGTATATATATGTTGAGACTATTGTGTTGTGGCTAGACTATTAGACTTGATTTTGGATTGGATTGTGACTTTGTGACTTTATTTTTTCTATTCCATATCGTGCCATTATCTTTCTCTAGTTTTATATTGTGATTGAATATTGATTATCATTATAGTATCATATTTTTCTCCATTTGGAGATGAGATATCATGACAAGTATATTATATATATTGTATGAGATGTTTAGATAGTATTATTGACCTAGACAGCGTTCTACCGCCGATGCTGCGGCGTAGGCTGGACGTACCTACGTACTCGTGCCCTCACTCTGGTTGTGGGTCATGACAAAATCCAAGTACGTATTGAAGACCTGTCCCTCGTAGACAAAGTTTGCGCCTGTCTCGAAGGTTTGCGGCAGATTCACACTCTTCCAGGTAAGTCGTACAAGTTATTTTCAAAACCAACAACAATAATTAGCCCTCCTTCCACCAGTTTTTGTTTAATCATTACAAAGAAATTGCTCACTAGTTAAATCTCCTACAAACCCTAATTTTAAATTTGGATTAGTCGAGCTAAATTTCTCATCCCGTGTCAGATTTGGTATCAGAGCGTAGGTTTAGGATTATTGATGCATTTACGCAGCGAAAGAATTTTTAGTCCGAATATGGAAAAATAGTGAGATGTTTGATAAATTGTCTTCATTGATTTTAGACTCTAAAAAAGAAATATTAGCTGAACTGAATCCTAGGTTTAATGCACTTGATGCTAGGATAGAGACTTTAAATGCTAGAGTCAACCAAATGGAAGCAATATATGCTCTTGAACAATCCCACCAAATAATCATACGAGATCCATCTCATGCGAGAGTAACAACAACCGTCCGTGGACCAAATGCATATACAACACAACAAGCTAGGGAGGATCCTAGAAATGTCATACACCCCACCAAAAGGCATAACCCCGCTAATCCTGCTCCACCTAGGAGAGAAGAACTTAGAGCTAGGATTCCCTATGATATCCATGATGATTCCGACGAGGAATATCGTACAAGAGACCAGATCTATAGATTTTGAGATGATGACATCACTAAGAAAGTAAAGATAGAAGCACCATCCTTTGATGGTCGCCATGATCCTAAGGCCTTTAGTGATTAGTTGTCTAACATGGACGAATATTTTGAGTGGTATGACATGTGTGATGAGAGATGTATCCGATTTACCAAAATAAAACTAACTGGTTCTGCTAGGATATATTGGCCTTCAATTGAAAATGCCAAAGAACGCTTAGGTAGAGTCGCTATAGGCACATTGATCGAGATAAAAGAGATCCTTCACAAAAAATATCTTCCACGATCCTATAGATACCATCTTATGGACCAAATGGCAATATTTTGTCAGGGCAACCTATTAGTATATGATTACGTAACTAGGTTCGACGAATTGATGTCTCATTGTAATATCGTTGAGGACCCTAAGTCATGCTCTCACAATTTTGATCTGGCTTGAGATCTAAATTTAGACATAAAATTGGACCTTTGAAGGTGACTACTATAGAAGATGCCTACCAAATAGCGTTCGAATTTGAGCAACATTAAAAGGTCTTCAACTATAATAGGTCTTACCAACAAAAGGACCAACCTAAATGATAGTACGAACAACCCATTAAGCCACGTACAACTGACGATAAGGAAAATGAAAAACCTCTATGGTTGAGGGTAAGGGGCCCAAGTTCTACAATTGTCAAGGTATTGGACACTTTTCTTATCAATGTCCATCTAGGAACTTGTACTTGGGTAGGGAGTCACATGACTTAAGGGATGACACATATTCTGAACTTGAAGAAGACCCCAATATATTGAGGAAGGAGCTAGTGATTGTGAACTTGACTTAACCTCCTCAACTGCACCCTTACATGTGGTTAGATGCATGCTCGCTAAACCTGCAGGCGAGGTAGACTGGAAACTCACTCACATTTTCCACACTTTCATCAAAATTAACAACAAATTTTGTAAACTGATAATTTATGGGGGGAGTTGCGTTAACGGTATTGCCAAGACGACCTTAGGGAAGATATAACTTAAGGTCGAGAAACACTGTCACTATCCCATTTCCAGAGCCGGGTATTTTTTTATTTTAATTTGGTTAATTGTGTATTTATTATAAATATTTATATTAATTGTTGGTTGTATTATTTTTTATTGGTTGTTTTAGTATTTTGGCTAGCCTGGACCCATGTCAGACCCCAGTAGACCCATGCCAGACCCAACCAACACCCTTGTTAGACTTATTTCTTGGCTTAGAATAGTTATTTATATTTTATTTTGTTAGTTGGAGTGATTGGGAGTTAGTTTGAGTGCTTTTGGAACCCCAAACCCAAAACCCAATTTGCATGACTTGAGGAGAGGGCATTTTGGTCATTTGGACATTATGTAAACCTATTTTACTTGCTTGGCAGCCCCCCCTCCTTCCAGACCAGATCTGAACCCCTTATTCTTCCTTTCCTTCACTTCTTCTTCTTCTTCTTCTTCTCCACTACTTCTTCCTTGCTTCTTTCCACTTTCTATTCCAAGTAAGTTCTCCATTTCTTCTCTTTCTTCTTCTATTCTTCATGAATGTGAACCCTAACCCTATACTTTTCCCTAACCTAGATGTGTAGAGCCTAGACTTAGTGTGGAGGCTTGATTTGGAGGCTTGGAGCTTGAGGGAGATAATTTCAAGTGTTTTGGAGACTTTGGCCTTGGGATTCCAACTCCCAAGAGGTAAATCCTAGATTTTCTCTTACTAATTGCTCTAATATAGTGTAATTAGTGGTTTAGAACCTTCATAGACCCTAAGGCTACCCGTGGAAGGAAGTTGGAACTAGTTTGGTTGTGTTTGGAGACTTTAACACTAGGTTTTGTGTCAATTTCGGGTGAAATCCGAGATTGGCCCAATTTTGGGTTATGCCTTAGGTTAGACGGACCTAGGTAGATGTGCTCGGGTGTCTTTAGGGTTAGTACGTGTCTCCGTTCGGACACGTGAGGTCGTGTCACGGAGAAATGGGCGTTTCGGGCGATTTGGGGGTTTTAGTCGTCGTAGGTTCTATGTGCGTGCGCATTTTTGCCACGGACCTAGAATCGGTGAGTTAGCATTTTTTTTCTAGGATCTAGGCATCGTTTAGAACCCATGGGTAAATTTTGGGCCGATTTCGAGTAGATTTGGTGTGCGTTTCAAGAGGTTTTACGAACCGCACACCACGTGTTCGTCGAAATGACCGAACGGCCATTTCGACTTAGTTTCTTGGTTTTGGGCTTGTGCGCACGTTGGGTTAGCTTCGGGGAGTGTGTGCTAGAGTTCTTGGGTTATATTTTATATATTGATAGTTATTTATAGGTGTAGGGGTCGTTAGGCATGCGTTGGTGGGGTGTTGTGTGTTGTGTTGTGTGTTGTGTGTTGTGTGTGTTGTGTTTATGTATGTATATATATGAGTATATATAAATGTGTGTATATTTCTATATATAGATATGTGTGTGTGTATATATATATGTTTGTGTGTGTGTAGTTGTTTGTGTGTTAGTGTGTGTGAGAGTGTGTGTGTGAGGGTGTGTGAGAGTGAGTGTGTGTTTGTGAGCGTGTGTGTGTTTGTGAGCGTGTGTGTGAGTGTGTGGTTATATATATATATATATATATATATATATATATATATATATATATATATATATATATATGTATGAGTGTGTGTGTGTGTGTGTTTGTATATATATATATATATATATATATATATATATATATATATATATATATATATATATATATATTTGTGTGTGTGAGTATGAGTGAGTGTTTGTGTATAGGTGTGAGTGTGTAGTGTAGTGTAGTGTAGTGTGAGTGTTTGTGTGTGTTTGTGTGTGTTTGAGAGGTGTGTGAGTGTGTTTGTGTATATGTATATATATATATATATATGAGTATGTGTATATAAATATGTGTGTTTATATATATAGATATGTGTTTGTATATACATGTGTTGTGATTATAGATATGTATGTGTGTGTGTTTCTATATATAGATATGTGTGTGTGTATATATATATATGTATATGTGTGTGTGTGTGTATATATATATATATATATATATATATATATATATATATATATATATATATATATATATGTGTGCGTGTTTGTGTGTGTGAGTGGTGTGTCAAGGGCAGGTAGCGAGGCAGCGAGGGGGGAGTGTTGAAGAGGGCAGCAGCGCAGCAGTGCACTGGCAGCAGCAGCTGCAAGCAGCGGCGCGTTCGCGACGCGGCGTTCGCGACGCGGTTAACTTCCCCCTCCCCTTTCTTTATATATGTGTATATATATATATAGAGATGTATATATATAGATAGATAGATAGATAGATACATAGAGATATTAGTATAGATACATGTATATGTAGGTGAATATATATATATATGATATGTGAGATGTGTGGATATATGTATATGTGTATGTGTATGTATGGATATATATATATATATAGATATGTAGGTAGATTTATATGTGTGTTATATATATATATATATGTTTGCTTAGATATATAGCTAGGTATATGTATATATAGATAGTTATCTAGTTAGTTAGTGGGGAGTAAGGTTGGGTATCTCATGTAAACCCCCGATTCTGCAAGAATTTTTAAATTGGGATTTTTTCACAATTTTCTGGAATTTTCTGGGAATTTTCTGTAATTAAAATCAGGGTTTTAATTATTAAATAAATTTTAATTGTTAATAAATAATATTGAAATAACATTTTTGGGTGTAAAATAGAAAACTAGACTTAGGGTAATTTTTCTGGATTTTTTTGGGCCTCAGACCTATTTTTAAATGCCTAAAAACAATTTTTATTAATTAATTAACTGTTTTAATTATTATTATTATTATTATTAAATATTATTTTTATTATTAATATTTCATCCTCGGCCCAGCCCGCCCTGGCCCATTGGGCCGCGGCCCAGCCCGCTATTTCGGCCCAGACCCGAACCCTATCGGGTCGGGTCGGGTTTAGCCGAACCCGACCCGCCGTCAGCCCGACCCTCCAGCCCGCAGCGACCCAGCCCCCACGACGCCCCGACTTCTCCGCCGCCCTCCGCGCGCTGCGCCGCTCTCCGCGGCCACGTCGCCCTCGCCTCCGCCGTGCTCGGCCTCCCCCAACCGCCGCCTTCCCCTATTTAAACCGCCCCTTCGTCGTCCTCCTCCAGCCTCCTCCCTCTCGAAACCCTAGCCTCGCCGACCGCCTCGCCGACCGCCCAGCTCCGCCCCGCACCGCCAGCGCCGCCCTCCTCCCTCGGCGCCGCCTCCTCCTCCTTCCTCCTCCGTCCCCGACCGCAACAGCCACCAGCAGCAACAGCACCCAGCCGCAGCGCCGCCTCCGCCGCCTCCCAGCGCGCCGCCGTGCTGCGCCGCCCTCCGCCGCAGCACCCCCAGCCGCCCTCCGCCTCCCCGCCGCCTTGCCGATCACCGGACGCCGACACAGGAGTCGGACACAGTAAACCCTAGCCCCCTTTACTGTGCAGTGGACACAGTAACAGTGTCGTGTCGGACACGAGTCGGACACGACTCGACCCTAATTTTCGGGTCCCCTTCAGGTACGTGTAACTTTTTGTTCGTAGCTCCGTTTTCAATTCCGCAAATTGCGTTGCGAAGCCTGTGTGACCCTCTCGGTGCCCGGACAAACCGCTCGGGGCATCGCGTCCTGTGGTGATCGCACACCGCGATCCAAAAACAGGAAAAATCAGACCCCGTTTTGGCCCGAAACTGCCGTTTTGCCCTTGTCTCCAAATTGGACCCAAGGACAGGCGTTTCTAGCTATTTGATATCTTCTGAGCATGATGGTAATGTCTATTTCAGCTTTTGGACACATTCCTGGAAAATTCCCCGAGAACAATTAATCGGATCCAAACAGGAGGCAAGTACCTGCACTTCAAGTTTATTCTTTATATTGTGATAATTAATTCCTTGCTCTACTAGTACCATTGGGTGTTTACACGTAGTGTTAGAATCTGGATTTCATGTCTTAAATACTGGATTTCATGTCTTGTTTTCGTGTCGGGTGGGAGAATACTGAAAGGCATGTAGTTTACCCTGACCCTTGCCGCTGTTGGTACAAGACTGTCCATCAGCCGGATCTCGATTATTCCTGTTTAATAGCCGTCTATGACGGCCGGTTTAACCCTATAAACCCCTACATGCCAACTAGGTATTCTAAATACACAAGTTCACACACATAGTTTCTTGTCTTGTTGCAGTTCCTGTTGTCTTGTTGCAGTTTTATTTACTTGTCTCATTTATTCCTGTTTTACTCATATCCCTATTTATATCTTTTAACTCTTGGCTATTGTTGCTCCTTTTATGCATATTCTCAATATGATACTTAGTCAGTTTCTTTTCTAATTGTCATAAGTATTTAGTTTAAATCTTGTTGTGCATTGTGTACTTTGCTCCTTTTCTGACTGGATCCGTTGATTTAGGCGATGATGAGGATTATGCCCCCACCTTTTATGGCCCCTATGAGGCAGCAGGTGATACATCTGAGGAGCCTGTTCCTACTCAGGAGACTACCTTTGAGGAGTAGCAGCCAGTTAGCTAGTATTTTCTTTCAGCACAGTAATCGGGTTTGTCCCCGATTTATCCTCTGGATTCTGTATTAAACCATGGATTTGTAGATCACAATTTGTCTTATGAAAATCTTATCATTTCTATTTCCCTGTCATTTTCCTTGTCTATTTACTTTATTGTAGATGAGCTATATTTATTTACCTGTGATTATGACCCAGACAGCGTACTACCGCCGACACTGCGGCGTAGGCTGGACGTACCCACGTACTCGTGCCCGAATATCCGGGTGCGGGTCGTGACATCTCAATACCTCGAGATACCCAAGGTATTGAAGTATTAGGGGTAAGGTATTGAGGTAACATAATACTAAGTTATATATATATATATATATATATATATATATATATATATATATATATATTGATGTTATATATATAGGTATATATATATAGATAGATAGCTAGTTAGTTAGAGTTAGAGGGTAAGGTATCCGGGTAAGGTATCTCAATACCTTGAGATACCAAGGTA
The DNA here is from genome assembly GCA_036927795.1 of Iris macrosiphon. Lineage (NCBI taxonomy): Eukaryota > Viridiplantae > Streptophyta > Magnoliopsida > Asparagales > Iridaceae > Iris > Iris macrosiphon. Next base: position 64,425,350 of record JAYESA010000010.1, on the reverse strand, counting down.
TTGAGCAAGGTATTGAGGTGTTTTGTCACGCCCCAGTCCCAAAATATACGGGACCAGGCCACGTGGCAATGGCTAGCTGACACGTCTCCGAGGATATCCCAATTTAATGGATCCACGAAGAGTGCTACGCTGTCCTATAATACTATCATGTCCAATATCAATCAATAACAGGTAATCTAATCTCATCCACAATATAAATAGCAAGAAACACTAAATAAACTGCTGGTTGATAAATACCAGTCTCAATATATCATAGTACAACCAGTGATGTCTGGTGGGAACAAACCCACTACTATGATGAAATAAAGTACTGAAATAAGATATAAAAGATAATGACTAGGGCATCGGCTGACTAGATAATGATGCCCTCCAACTAGGCTAAAGGCCTACCAACTGGTCACGGAAACTCTGACGGCTGCACCTCCAACTCCTCAACTGTAGCAAATCTCGTCTCCTGTCCTGGGCCGTATACGGTGGGGTAGTAAGCCTCGTCTAAATCTGGAAAGGTACCAGGTCCTCAGAGGGACGTAAAAAGATACAAGAAAATAATATGCCATATATGAAATACTGAATAAAATAAATACAATAAGGGTGTGCTAGCCATCTAAGTGAATGCAATGTGAGGACAACGATGGTGCGTATGAGTAGGTGTAGGCATAACGTCCATGCTCCGAAGAGAGTGGCATCAGTACAGTATATCGTCCATATCGCTCCGAAGAACGTGGCATCAGTATAAAGGGAAAGTCATTGGATCCGAGGCTCCTCCGAAACTACGGCTCCAATGTGTGTACCCCATACGCCTACTAGTTGTCCTCCCCGCCCAATGTAGATACGCAAGTCGACTACTCGACGTGCATACCCTGTATCTATATGCCAAGTCTCTAAATTATATCCTGACTACATACTAACCGTGATGTAGGTGATACGCAATGATAGCTAGTCGAGTGCGCAAACCCGCATCCCAATATGAAGATGTCTCAGTGACCGTGTAAGGTGTCAGGTCTCAGACAATAACAGGGTATCATCCAATGGGTGGAGTCGGCTAAGAGCTAAGTCCATATATACTAATCTTCGACGTATCCGTCGAATGCACCCGAGACAACTCGGACGCGCACAGTTGTATAAATTACAAGCAACAAGAATACAATACAACATATGCATATTTAAATTAGACAGTAAATATAGCAAGGTATCTTGCCTGTGTCCTGAAGCTGGGAATGCCAGAAGCCGGTTCCTGCAGTGTCTCCTGGCTGATCCAAAGGTCCTAAACACAATATAATATAACAATCTAATATCAGACGCTAAACATTAAATGTACACGACTATGATGCGACGTTTGAATATTATCGCAAGTTCACGTCTGTTCGAATACAGCTTCACATGTGCGCGTAGCTAAGGTGCACACGTGTTCTGTACTCGATCATACTGGCCCTTGAGACAATAATTTCAAGTTACGGGTTGACCACGATCGCTGTTCTGTGCGAACACATGCTCATTGGTTTCTATGTTCATTTGTAAAACCCCTATTTCTAAAAACCGTATTTATTATTTTTTTATTAATTAATAATTTAATTATGGTAATTATGTGCTAAATAGGAGAAATATATTTTTAATAATTTTTATTTTAGGTGTTCGGGCACTTAGAGGACTTATGGGACCATCAGGAATTTTTCGGAATTTATTTCATGTAGGAGACCCCTTGAGCAATTGCTAGCCTAATGGTGTGCATTATTCTAATCCATGAATTTTCTTATGAATATATATAATATATATGTATACACAAATATATATATGTATATATATATTTAGAAAGGAAAAGGAAAAGGAAAAGGAAAGAAAGAAAAAGAATTAATTAAATAAGATTTACTAATAATAATAATAATAATAATACTACTACTATTCCTATTCCATAACATACTTGCTCCATCCCTTGCAATATGTTCCCAGACCCACTTCAGCGACTAAGTCCAGAGACCCGCCCCCCTTAAACCTTCAGCCATTCAGCAACTTAGCCAATGCAACTCCTTAGCATTTGCTTGCTGTGACCCGACCCCCCCCCCCCTTTTTGGCCGAACCAAACAACCACCCTCTCTCTTCCTATCTTAAATATATATATATATATATATATATATATATTTATCTCTCAAAAACCCTAACCTAAATCTCCAGACCCCCTCTTCCCATCTAGAGCCGTCACCGCAGCCAGAGAAGCCCCGCCAAGCCATCCAAACCATCCCGACGACCCCGACCTCGCGCACTGCAGATTCCCACACGAGGCACCTTCGCTCCGGAGTTGTTTCCCGTCGACTCGCTCAACCAAACACCGTTTCGTCTTCACCGGTATGCTCACCCCTTAACCCTCTTCCATATTTGTATTATAGCCAACCTCGGAAAACGTGTACCCCTAGGCGAAAAAACAGCGTCCAAAGTGGGCGAGAGCAGACCAATTCTGGGATCGCAGAAAACTGCGGTGACCACCCATATTGCCGAGTTCGTATCTCCCACCACAGAGATCCGAATTCGGTGATTCTTCTTGATACATGTAGAACACTTGACCTAGTTTATTTTCTGTTAAATAACCCTATGCTATTAGTTGCTGTGGACATAGTTAAATTCGTCAAAAAACTGCGCGGACCCACTTTTTCCAGATTTCCAAAAGTTGGAAAACGGAGCGCGCCCCGCCAAACGGGACCGCCCCGCCGTGTACCAAGTGTACCGAATGGTGCACGCAGCGTAACCGGACACGTGAAAATTCGTGAAGACTGATTCGGACGCGTGTGCGCGCCGGAATCAGGCCGTATCCGCGGACACACCCCGTGTCGCAACTTTTGTGGAACTCGCGCATATTTTGTGCATGCTTGTCAGAATGCGACGAAACTTGCGCCACTGGACTCGTGGTAACGCGCTGGTCCTGTGACCCAATTTTCACGCAATTCTGAGACGGTTGACCAAATCGCCAATTGGCGGGCCCCACAGTTGACTTTTTGGACAAAATTTTGTTCGGCTCATCGGAATCCACATTTGGACATACCGTTGGGTTCGTATTGACATCTAGAGTTGTTTGAACTATAGTTTGTCCCATTTAGAGACTATTATCCTTGGCACGCTTTTCGGTGCAAAGTGGGCCACCCGTGGACCCCACTTTTAACCAAAATTACCGTTTTGCCCCTGTGTCCAAATTGGACGAAAGGGAAGTGCTTTTTAGCTATTTTGCTTATTCTGGGAACGTTGGTGATGTTATTTCAGCATCCGGATACATTTGTTCTGCGGCCATAGCTCTTGATCCTGTACGTTTGACTTCTGGACAGTACACCTTGCAGCTTTCTTGCCAGGCAAGATACCTTGCCAAATTGTTTACATTACTTTGCATGCTATTTATATTTCTGTTTATTTATTTCATTTCTGTATAGTTCTTGCATGTGTAGTTTTTCTCCAGTCATTATTATGTATTCGATATGTTGACACACACATGGCACCTAGTATCATAGAGGACAATCATTAGGCGTATGGGCTTTTAACCACTCTGGTAAACCGTAGTATATAGCTCGCACTACGGGCGTGTGTCGTGCTGGTCGCTACCCCCGTGGTATGTCGATTTCTGGAGTCTCGCTGGTCGCTACCCCCGCGGTATGTCGATTTCTGATGTCCATTGACGTGTGTGTGAGTTGTGAGGTAGATCGAGTAGCCTACCCTTGCCCATACGTCGAAAAGTTGTCCTCATTTGCATTCATATAGATTGTCTTGTACAGCGTACTTACTTATTTTCAAATTATATGCATGTTTACTGTATTCAAGTTGGCTCGTATTTTCTGTATCTTATTACGTCCCTCTGAGGACCTGGTCCTCTGCCAGGTGTATCTGCTCTTGAGTATTTGCAGGAGTACGGGCCTGGACCTGACGCATTATTTTCTGTCGAGGAGGTCTTACCTTCTGAGCATCGTTGATTAGCTAGCGATGGATTCTTTTACCTGATACACTTCTGTCTTCACATTATTTTATATTGGAGACTTTATACTCCTCTCTCATTTTAGTTTTGGTTATAGTCATTGGTAGTGGATTTGTCTCCACCCGACTATTATTTTCTGGATATTTCAGACTCCTTATTCTAGTTTAGTATTTCTTTTCTATGACTTGTTGTGTGGATGAGATTAGCATATCGGTGACTTGTGACATTATATATACCACATGTGAGTTTATATTCATATTACAGCGTACGTATGGGTTATGGTTTCCATATATTGGAGTTGCCATATCCATGCGGCTGGCATGCTTACGTGTTATATTCCTACGTATTATTGGGACTGGGGCGTGACATGTTTTTGTGGTGGCCCATGCAGGTCGAGTTAGCCGTTTCGGTTACGTCACTGTACCGAGCGGGCCTGCACCTAGGATTAGAATTTTAGATCTCATCCACACTTGACTATAACTTACCTTCCTTCCAACATGTCCTACTTAAGTTCTTGCATCCTGCTTGATTCATGTACTCTTCTTAATCCTTCGTCCATCTCTTACAGAGAGATGAATTTGCATAACGGGCATGCCGCCACCGGGGACAACACGTCTCCAGGGGACGACGACCAACCACTAGGACTGACCTCAACGACACCTCTTCTTCCCGGACCGGATGGACTGACTAACAATCAAGTTCCATCAACTCCTTCCATGATACCTAATGGGACTTTTCCAGCTCCACTAGCACCGCAAGATGGCCAAGCGCAGCTGTTCCAATTCTTCCAGATGATAATGCAAGAACAAAGGCAGCAAACAGCAGAGCAGAGGCTAGAATTTCTGGCAGCACTTGAGAGAATGGCTGCACTAGCCCCTGTACCAACCCAGGCACTAGCTTCAGTACCACAAGCTCCGGTCGGTTCAGTCAAGGACTTTGTGCAAATGGGCCCTAAACCATATAAGGGCAATGAGAGTCCAGAGGAGACCACGAACTGGATTGCCAATACCAAAAAGTTGTTAGAGGCATCACAACTACCTACTGACCTATGGATGATAGGCGTGAGGACTCAGTTAGAAGGCAACGCGCATCACTGGTGGGAATCAATGGAGCGCCAGTTAGGTACGCGTCAGACTTGGGAACAATTCTTGGAATGCTTTGAGAGGAAGTACTTTCCGGATACTGTAAGGGACGCATTGTACGATCAGTTCCTCCATCTAGAGCAAGGGGACAAGACGGTTGATGAGTATGACGCAGAGTTTAGCCATCTCAGTAAGTATGGCACAGTCCTAATACCTAATGACTTGGAGAAGGCAAAAAGGTTTCACCGCGGGCTGACTCAGGAGCTCCAGCACTATACTAGCTCACAGTCCCGGATCTCTTATGCTGAGTTATTGACAGAGGCCAGGATCCAGGAGGCCATCAGCAAGGGAAACGGAATTCAACAGAGAAGTCACCAAGGACCAGTAAAGACACAGCAAGGAGGACCCATTAGACACCCTTTGATACGCTAGCAACCAGATAGTACTGCACCATATCCAACCAAGGACTCCCGTACTTGTCACTTTTGTGGTAAGATAGGTCATATTCATAGAGACTGTCACCGTCGATTGGGGCTGTGCATGATATATGGATCAAGTCACCATCAAACCCGAAGATGTCCTCAGCAGAACCAGAGGTCTATGGCATTAGAATCAGGAACACCGCATACACCCTCAAGTATAGAAGACCAAAGTGACCCACCACTGCTTCTACAGTCTGCACAAATGGAGGGGACTAGACCCCAGTTGATCAATCAAGGACAAGGCCAAGCACTCATTATGACAAGTATGGGAGAGCAGACACAGGAAGCCGTAGATACAGGTACGACCTTTTAGTTATAATTGTCTTTGCATACTCATGACCCCATTGTGACACAAGATCTTAGATGTACAAATAGATATAGAATTATATATATGGTAGTTTAGCAGTTATAAGGATATATTTCTATTCTACCCAGATGGCATACACGCGATGCTAATGGATGACGTGAGTAGCAGTAGTAGTATTCTTCCCCTATCCTTATCTCGCCCTCTTGGGGTGACTCATCTTCTCCTTTTATATTCGTTTCTTATCTCGTGCTTAACTCTTCCTATCATAGTCGTATCTTTCGTGCCATTATGAATTGTTGATATCAATCTCACCACTATTTTGTTAGTAAAATGTAAATGTGTTAGTAATGCTTGATAGCTAAGGATGAGTTCTTAATATGTATATGCACTATAGCAATATCTGTATTCTTTATTAGTTTAACCCTTAAGTAGCTCCATGTAGCCTAGTAGAAATTGTTAGATTATTTGAGATAGATCCTACCCCTAATAGTTAGTCGAGACCTTAAGTGTTTCCCTAAAACTTAGACTATGCCTAGGAAAGAGTTGAAGGCACTTGTTACGAACTGATGACTATGACAAATCGCCGGCGAGGTAGCGACAGTTACCGCCAGACGATTTTGGTAGAGTAGTCGAATTACTTGCAGCCATACTGGCCAGGTGGCGTGGCAGTATTAGACTATGATACTTGACGGTTATGGGAAAAGTCATAGTTATGAGATTCTAGACAGGTATCCCAAGATTCTCGACCCAATAAATATAATTGCCTTACAATCTAGACAATAGCTTCAAAGAATGTGACTACTAGTAGAATCTTGTAAGTTGGGTAGTGTAGACGAGTTAGAGAATGATAGAATAGTGGATGGACAATAGATGAGAAAGTGTTAGAATGGCAGACCATGAGCTTTAGGAGTCCTACTAGATACCAATGTAGTGTAATAGTTATAGTTATCATTATGAATATGGGTTAGTGTCAATTTCGAGGACGAAATTTTTGTAAGTTGGGTAGAATGTAAAACCCCTATTTCTAAAAACCGTATTTATTATTTTTTTATTAATTAATAATTTAATTATGGTAATTATGTGCTAAATAGGAGAAATATATTTTTAATAATTTTTATTTTAGGTGTTCGGGCACTTAGAGGACTTATGGGACCATCAGGAATTTTTCGGAATTTATTTCATGTAGGAGACCCCTTGAGCAGTTGCTAGCCTGATGGTGTGCATTATTCTAATCCATGAATTTTCTTATGAATATATATAATATATATGTATACACAAATATATATATGTATATATATATTTAGAAAGGAAAAGGAAAGAAAGAAAAAGAATTAATTAAATAAGATTTACTAATAATAATAATAATAATAATAATAATAATAATAATACTATTCCTATTCCATAACATACTTGCTCCATCCCTTGCAATATGTTCCCAGACCCACTTCAGCGACTAAGTCCAGAGACCCGCCCCCCTTAAACCTTCAGCCATTCAGCAACTTAGCCAATGCAACTCCTTAGCATTTGCTTGCTGTGACCCGACCCCCCCCCTTTTTGGCCGAACCAAACAACCACCCTCTCTCTTCCTATCTTAAATATATATATATATATATTTATCTCTCAAAAACCCTAACCTAAATCTCCAGACCCCCTCTTCCCATCTAGAGCCGTCACCGCAGCCAGAGAAGCCCCGCCAAGCCATCCAAACCATCCCGACGACCCCGACCTCGCGCACTGCAGATTCCCACACGAGGCACCTTCGCTCCGGAGTTGTTTCCCGTCGACTCGCTCAACCAAACGCCGTTTTGTCTTCACCGGTATGCTCACCCCTTAACCCTCTTCCATATTTGTATTATAGCCAACCTCGGAAAATGTGTACCCCTAGGCGAAAAAACAGAGTCCAAAGTGGGCGAGAGCAGACCAATTCTGGGATCGCAGAAAACTACGGTGACCACCCATATTGTCGAGTTCGTATCTCCCACCACAGAGATCCGAATTCGGTGATTCTTTTTGATACATGTAGAACACTTGACCTAGTTTATTTTCTATTAAATAACCCTATGCTATTAGTTGCTGTGGACATAGTTAAATTTGTCACAAAACTGCGCGCACCCACTTTTTCCAGATTTCCAAAAGTTGGAAAACGGAGCGCGCCCCGCCAAACGGGACCGCCACGCCGTGTACCAAGTGTACCGAATGGTGCACGCAGCGTAACCGGACACGTGAAAATTCGTGGGGACTGATTCGGACGCGTATGCGCGCCGGAATCAGGCCGTATCCGCGGACACACCCCGTGTCGTAACTTTTGTGAAACTCGCGCGTATTTTGTGCACGCTTGTCAGAATGTGACGAAACTTGCGCCACTGGACTCGTGGTAACGCGCTGGTCCTGTGACCCAATTTTCACGCAATTCTGAGACGGTTGACCAAATCGCCAATTGGCGGGCCCCACAGTTGACTTTTTGGACAAAATTTTGTTCGGCTCATCGGAATTCACATTTGGACATACCGTTGGGTTCGTATTGACATCTAGAGTTGTTTGACCTATAGTTTGTCCCATTTAGAGACTGTTACCCTTGGCACGCTTTTCGGTGCAAAGTGGGCCACCCGTGGACCCCACTTTTAACCGAAATTACCGTTTTGCCCCTGTGTCCAAATTGGACGAAAGGGAAGTGCTTTTTAGCTATTTTGCTTCTTCTGGGAACGTTGGTGATGTTATTTCAGCATCCGGATACATTTATTCTGCGGCCATAGCTCTTGATCCTGTGCGTTTGACTTCTGGACAGTACACCTTGCAGCTTTCTTGCCAGGCAAGATACCTTGCCAATTTTTTTACAGTACTTTGCATGCTATTTATATTTCTGTTTATTTATTTCATTTCTGTATAGTTCTTGCATGTGTAGTTTTTCTCCAGTCATTACTATGTATTAGATATGTTGACACACACATGGCACCTAGTATCATAGAGGACAATCATTAGGCGTATGGGCTTTTAACCACTCTGGTAAACCGTAGTATATAGCTCGCACTACGGGCGTGTGTCGCGTTGGTCGCTACCCCCGTGGTATGTCGATTTCTGGAGTCTCGCTGGTCGCTACCCCCGCGGTATGTCGATTTCTGATGTCCATTGACGTGTGTGTGAGTTGTGAGGTAGATCGAGTAGCCTACCCTTGCCCATACGTCGAAAAGTTGTCCTCATTTGCATTCATATAGATTGTCTTGTACAGCGTACTTACTTATTTTCAAATTATATGCATGTTTACTGTATTCAAGTTGGCTCGTATTTTCTGTATCTTGTTACGTCCCTCTGAGGACCTGGTCCTCTGCCAGGTGTATCTGCTCTTGAGTATTTGCAGGAGTACGGGCCTGGACCTGATGCATTATTTTCTGTCGAGGAGGTCTTACCTTCTGAGCATTGTTGATTAGCTAGCGATGGATTCTTTTAGCTGATACACTTCTGTCTTCACATTATTTTATATTGGAGACTTTATACTCCTCTCTCATTTTAGTTTTGGTTATAGTCATTGGTAGTGGATTTGTCTCCACCCGACTATTATTTTCTGGATATTTCAGACTCCTTATTCTAGTTTAGTATTTCTTTTCTATGACTTGTTGTGTGGATGAGATTAGCATATCGGTGACTTGTGACATTATATATACCACATGTGAGTTTATATTCATATTACAGCGTACGTATGGGTTATGGTTTCCATATATTGGAGTTGCCATATCCATGCGGCTGGCATGCTTACGTGTTATAGTCCTACGTATTATTGGGACTGGGGCGTGACATACTACCCGTGGTTTATGTACAAGTTTTAGGGTAAAAACGTTAGTCCTTGGTGTTATGCTAGGCAATATACAGATTCTAAACCTTATTATTCATTAATCCAATTTACACATAACTAGGGTTGTGTCCGATATCAAAATTCTCGACACGATGATACGACGCTACAATATTAACATGAAGAAGCGAAGGTTTAATGTGGTTACCTCTACGTGGCTTGTTCGGACAGGGTCTGCTCTCGTCGAGGCGTACACCGGCGAGGTGGCAACGGCTCCGGCGATACTGCAGCAGCGGCGGTGGCACTGCAGCAGGCGCGGCAGCGGCGGCAGCACTGCAGCAGGCGCGGCAGCGGCAGCAACGCACAGGGGGTCGGGTTGGCTCCGCGGTGGCTCGTCGCTCGGCGTGCGGCTGTGTCGGTTGAAGGGGCAGCGGCAGCGGATGTAGGGACTGAAGGGCAGTCGGTTGGGGGTGTAAGGCGGCAGCAGTCGGGGTGTAAGGCGGCAGTGGTCGGGGTGTTTGGCGGCAGCAGTCGGGGTGTAAGGCGGCAGCAGTCGGGGTATTTGGCGGCAGCAGTCGGGGTGTAAGGCGGCAGTGGTCGGGGTGTTTGGCGGCACCGGTGAGGATGATGGGTTGGCGCAAGGGAGAGGGGAAGTATGCGGCTAGGGTTAGGGTTTGTGAGGGATTGGTTGGTTTAGGGTTTTACATGGAGGAAGTTGAGTATTTATATAGGGAATGACTTCGGGCTTGGTCTTGGGGTTGGGCTGGCTAGGGTCCAAGGGTCTGGTTTGGTCAGGCCTAGTTGAGGTGAATTTAGCTATAAACAATTAACTAATTTATATAATTAACTGCGCGCAGCGACGTTAATTCACATCGCGTAGCTATGGCTGCAATATAGTCAGAGGGTACCTAAAAATCGTCTCCCGTAATTTAATTATCTCGGTTTGTCCCTAGTCTCAGTTTTAAAAATTACAAATAATACCTAAATTGGTTGAGGGGGTTTACATGTTTACCTATACACTAGGTTTTATATATATATATATATATATATATATATATATATATATATATATATATATATAGTTAGATATATGTTATATATATATATTAGTATATGGTAGTGTATATATATAGATAGATAGTTAGTTAGCTAGTGTTAGTGAGGGGTAAGGCTTGAGTATCTCAATACCTTGAGATACTCAAGGTATTGAGCGTCGGGGCAAGGTATTGAGTTTTAGCCTAGGATTAAGGTTAGAGTTGCTTATATATATATAGTTATATATATTTATGCATGCTAGTATATATTATATGGGGTATAGACGGGGCGTATAGCTTAGGTCGAGGTATCGGATACCGAGGGTATCCCGGTATCTCAAGGAGGCGAGTTTGAGGGTTTATTAGCTTAATGACCTAGTTTTGACCTAGAATTTTAGGGGCACCCTAGTTTGACCTAGAGTTGACCGTAGTTGACCCAGTTGACCACCAAACAACTTTGACCTAGATTTGACCCAGAGTTGACTTTTTGGACCCATAGTTGACTTTTTGACCCAGATTGCACTGGTTTGACCCGTTTGACCTAGAACGGCCCTAGAAGCTTATTTTTAGTTATTTTATATCTGTTTAACTCATTCGAACCATATTTAACCTTGCTTTTCGCAATAGGTCCTTGCGACACCAGTTCGGATCGCCAGTTGCTCAGGACGTCAGGCGAGTACATTCTCTGATAGTTTTCATTATCTGATGATTATTATGATTCAGCTTCTAGTATAGTATCATCTGATTTTTCTGGCACAACACGGACTGGTATTTCTGGATTCATTTACTTGCGACACGTATATTTCATGTTTCTGGCCTCTATTCTGGAATCACCTACTGGCATCACCCACAGGCATCACTACAGGCATCACTCATGTTTCTAGCTGGACTCATACTTGATTTACGTGTCGGGTCTTGGATTCACTTGTACTAGTCGGGACGGAGAAATACTTGAGTAGACATGTAAACATTCCCAACTGGAATCACTAGAATCACCCCCTCTGGTCTAATCTGGAATGATAGCAGCTTCGCACCCAGTGCGCGATGAGCCGTACTTACCCCTAGCCGTTTACATGTCGAAACATGTATTTCAAAGACACGAGTTCATTCTTTCTAGTCTGGACTCTCTTGCATTTCTTGCTAGTCTCACTTATAGTTTCTGGACTTGACTCATTACATGTATTTCTTGCTGGACTCACTATACGTTCTTGTGCACATACTTGATCTTAGTTTAGATTTCTTGTATCTTGCAGTCATTACTATCTTGTTTCTGAAATTCATGCATCTTTACCTTTATGCACCAGTGATACATGTATATATCCTTGTTCATACTTTATTTCCTTTTTCTTGCTACTTGCTACAACTGCTTTATAGTTTTTATCATTTAACTGGAACTGCTGTTAGAGGTGTACTTGCTCCAGTCCTGACTGGACATATTTTTTCTAGAGTATCCGGAGGATTGGTGTCCGACGTTTTATGGAGCTCATCCTGTCGATGGTGCAGACAGGGACCCCCTAGTTTAGGAGTGATTTCCGGGTTGGTAGCCGGGATCACTAGGACCTCAGTTATTATTTTTATTACCTTTTGGTATCGGATTTGTCTCCGGTTTTGGATTGAGACCTTGTATTGTATATGATTTTGGTTATTGTTGTATTATTATTATTGTTGTGGTGTTTTAGCAGCAGTTGTTTAGACTTTGTAGCTGTTAGTCTTCTGTATTATCTTATCGTGCTTAGATTCGTGATTGAGTACTTGAGATTATCATTATGATATTGCTCCTCCATTTGGAGTTGAGATCTTGACAGGTATATATATTGATTGCGTGTGATTGTTAGCTAGATAGTAGACCTAGACAGCGTTCTACCGCCGATGTTGCGGCGTAGGCTGGACGTACCCACGACTCATGCCCGATTTTCTGGGTGCGGGTCATGATAAACACCTCGAGCCCTACAATGTTACTTGGGTTGACAAGGCTGCACACTCTATCACTCAAAGATGCCTGGTTCCCATACACTTTTCTTCATCTTATGAAGATATCATATAGTGCAACGTCCTTCCTATGAACGTTGCACACATTTTATTGGGAAGACCGTGGCTTTATGACCTAGAAGTTACTAATTTTAGGAAAAACAACATGTATATGTTTACTCATAACAATAAAAATGTTGTGTTGTATTCTTCTAAACCCAATGAGCTCCCAATTGGGCCCAAGTCCAAACTAGAAACGTCTAAAGCGAGCAGGAGAGCGGTTCACCTGGTGAACAAGAGAGAGCTTATCCATGAGAGCAAGGAGGAGGGACTTGTATACGCTATTGTCGCCACTAGTCTTGCACCTACTAGTGATATTGTAGACCACCCTTCCAAGATTCGTCAGGTCTTAGTCGATTATTGTGATATTATGCCAGAAGACCTACATGATGAACTTCCTCCTTTGAGAGATATCCAATATGCCATAGACTTAGTGCCAGGGTCCACCTTACCCAACTTACCTTATTATAAAATGAACTCCACAGAACACGCAGAGCTTAGACGCCAAGTGGATGAGTTGTTATGTAAGGGCTTTATTCGTGAGAGTCTGAGTCCTTGTACCGTTCCTTTACTACTCACTCCCAAAAAAGATGGCAGTTGGAGGATGTGCGTAGATAGTCGTATCATTAATAAGATAACCATCAAGTATAGGTTCCCTATTCCTCGACTTAATAACCTTTTTGACATGATAGCAGGTACTAGTACCTTTTTCAAGCTAGATCTACGTAGTGGTTATCACCATATTTGCCCTCGTGAAGGTGACGAGTGAAAGAGCGTGTTTAAGATTAAGGATGGATTATATGAGTGGATGGTCGTGCCCTTTTGGTTGTTCAATGCCCCTAGCACGTTTATGAGCGTTATGAGCCAGATTTTGTGCCCCTTCTTAGGACTCTTCAAGGTCGTCTACTTTGACGATATTCTCGTGTTTAGTTGAACCCAAGAGGAACATCTCTTCATTTGACACAAGTTTTGGATGTGCTCCGTAAGGAGAAGTTATTTGTCAACTTGAAAAATGTTCCTTTATGACCTCATATATACAATTCTTAGGGTTCGTCGTGTCTAGTGAGGGTGTTTCAGCGGACCCTGATAAGGTTAAGGCTATTAGGGATTGGCCTGCTCCTGCAACTATATACGAGGCCATAAGCTTTCATGGACTAGCCACATTTTATAGGAGATTTGTCATGAGATTTAGTACTATTATGACTCACATTATCAATTTCCTTAAGAAAGGGGAGTTTGTATGGACTAAAGCCGCTGAGAGAGCATTCACAAAAATCAAAGAGAAGTTGACATCTGCCCTGGTCCTTCGTCTTCTTGATTTCTCAAAAGTGTTTGAAGTAGCTTGTGACGCTTCGGGCTTAGGAATATGTGGTGAGTTCAGCCAAGAGGTCCATCTAATCGCTTACTTTAGCGAAAAGTTGAATAAGGCCAAATAACGCTACTCAAACTATGACCGTGAGTTATATGATGTCGTACAGAGTTTATGATATTGGCTTCACTACCTGCTCCTAAAAGACTTTGTCTTATTTTTGGACCATCAGGCCCTACGCTATTTGATCTCTCAAAAGAAGCTAGGACCTCGATATGCTATGTGGGTGAAATTCATTCAAGAGTACACATTTTCTCTCAAGAACTATGCAGGTGCTGAGAACAAACCTGCTGATGCATTTAATAGGAAATTGTATACATTACGGTCAATGGGTACTCAAGTCATTGGATTTGACCATATCGTTGGTGAGTATCCTACTTATCGAGAGTTTAGTGAAATCTATGCTAAATTGTGTAAATATCCCTCTACTTCTATTGATGGTTTCACTATAGTTGATAGTTTCTTGTTTAGGGGCAACCAGCTATGCATTCCCTCTACTTCCCTAGGAGACTTTTTGTCTTGGCAAATGGATGCTGGCGGCACTGATGGACATTTCGGACGAAATAAGACCATCTTTTTGGTTGAGGATAGATTTTATTGGCTGAGCCTTAAGCGCGATGTCGCTAGAGTAGTTGCACACTGTCGTACTTGTCAGATGGTGAAGGGTAGAAAGAACAATATGGGCTTATATACTCCTTTACCTATTCCTTTTGCCCCATGCCAGGATATTAGCATGGACTTTGTATTAGGTTTGCCACATACCTTACAGAAGCATGATTGCATTTTTGTTATAGTGAACTATTTTTCTAAGATGGCACATTTTATTCCTTGTAGTAAACTGAGTGATGCATCACATATAGCGAGCCTATTCTTCAGGGATGTTTGGAGGTAACGCGGGTTCCCTAAGACTATCATTTCTGATAGGGACATTAGATTCATGAGCTATTTCTGGAAGACACTTTGAAAAAAGCTCAATACGATACTTCAGTTCTCAACTGCTTACCACCTGCAGATGGATGATCAGACTGAAGTGGTCAATAGGGGTCTAGGCAATTTGTTGAGGTGTTTAGTTGGTGAGTACCTAGCTACTTCGGACCATATATTACCTATGGCGGAGTTTGCGTACAATAGTTCAGTCAATAGGTCTACGAGATTGAGTCCATTTAAAGCTGTCAATGGAGTCAAACCTAGAAAACCTATAGATCTTTTATCATACCCCTAGGATCCTTGTCTAGTGCGTTTGTCAAGACTTTTGCGTAATATATCCATGATTTACATATTGATATTTGTAGAAGATTAGACATGAGCAATAATTTGTATAAATTAGCAGCTGATGGTCATAGAAGATTACAGGATTTGATATTAGTGATGAGGTACTTGTGCGAGTGAGACCGGAGAGGTTCCCTTGTGGAACTGTGAAGAAGTTGTATGCCAGCCAGACAGGTCCTTATCGAGTTTAGTGGAGGATTGGTTCGAATTTATATGAGTTATAAATTCCACAGGATATAGGAATCAGCCCCGTGTTCAAGGTGGAGGACCTAACGCTGTTTCATGAGCCTATGGTATATTCTTTCTATGATTCTGATCTTGCAGGTTCTTCAGGTTTACTTTCAGCAGGTGGACATTCAGATATCGTATCTGGACTGTAACACCACCCCCACCATTGTTACCGCATTGGAGACTTGAGATTAAGGATGTTATTAATGACGAGATAGTCTTCACTACAGAAGGAGACTACCATCGCTTCTTAGTCGTTGGCATGGAAGACCAGAGTCAGATTATTCGTGGCTGACTATGGATGAGCTCCAGAAGCTAGACCCAAATTTTTTGACAGAGTATCTTCACCATCATTCACCAGGTAGTGAATCTTCTAAGTTGGGGAGAGTTGATGGGGGTCAGACTCGACCAAGATGCTGTATGAGACAGAGACGATCCTGAGTTTTGGACTAGCTAGCTTGCAAAATCTAGAAAGGTATTTTGGTTGAGGAGTTTAGATTTTTTTTTAATCTTTATTGTTATTTATTTGTTATTGGGAGGTTAGTTTGGATGATATTTTAGTTGAGAAGTTGGGATTCTTTTATCTTTATTATTATTTGTTGGAAGGTTAGTTTAGATAGGAAGCTTATCTTCCTTAGGATTATTTTCCGGCGGGCTTCCCAACCCCCCTTGATTGTAGTACTTGATTCTTATCTTTTGGTTGAATGAATGGCTATAAATAATACCAAAAGCCTGTAGAAGAAACACAAAATGAATGAGAATAAAATCCACTATTAAACCTATTAGTTGAGTAAGTTTTCTTCTATTCTATTCTATTCTACTAAATTCTTGCTGACGTCTTCACCGAAGGATCTGCTGCCCTGCTTGGAGAAACACTCAAACAATCTTCCTCAACTAGGGACTCTTCGATCACGAGCAATCGACGACGACAATGAATCGACTCTCCGAACCCAAGTCAAATTCGGATCAAATATTCTGTTCGCAAGTGGCACATGCAATCTTCTTCCTCGACCAGGATTTGTGCACCATATCCTAAGAAGTCCAAGTACGTATTGAAGACCTGTCCCTCGTAGACGAAGTTTGCGCCTGTCTCGAAGGTTTACGGCAGATTCGTACTCTTCCGGGTAAGTCGTGCAAATTATTTTCAAAACCAATAACAATAACTAGCCCTCCTTCCACCAGTTTCTGTTTAATCATTACAAAAAAATTGATCACTAGTTAAATCTTCTACAAATCCTAATTTTAAATTTAGATTAGTTGAGCTGAAGTCCATGTTCCGCATCTACATTGGAAAGTAGCGGGTTTGGTGCCAAAAATTGCCTTCTTCGTCTGTAGGCTTATCAATGAAGCTCTGCCTCTGAGAACGTCTATAGGAAGATTCCTGGAACACTTTGATAAAGCTTGTCCTCTATGTGGTCTGGTGGAAGAAAGCTACAACCATATTTTCCTCTATTGCCCAGTTGTCAAAGCCACCTGGTTTGCATCTTATTTGGGGGCATGCGGATTAGTGACATGCTCAGTTCATGGCTTACTAACTCGGAGTCACAAGATGCTTATCGGATGGGAGCCACTCTTGTTTGGTCAATTTGGAAAGCACGTTGTGATCGTATATTCAAACGCCTCAATTTCAATATCCACAAGGTCCTGAGGGCTGCTTCAAATTTGTTCCATTCCTATGGCGATGGAGAAGCGGGGGAACTCTTACAGCTGCAGGCCTTCACAGCCAAAGTCGCTGAAAACAACACTCGACAAGCTCCTCCTTCGGGTACGATTAAGATTAACGTCGATGGTGCGACCTCTTTTTATGTTTATGCAGCTGCAACAGTAGCCAGGGACCACACGAGGAGATTATTCCGTGGCAATTGCATCACCTCGTCCTGGAAACTAGATCCACAATCCCTGCTGACATGAAGATTAGCTTCTCATTTATAAATCGAAGTGGGAATTTCTTTGCAGATACCCTTGCAAAAGAAGCTCTTGAATCCTCTCTAGATGATAATTTAAATTTCCCGCTATTGTGTATACATCAACGGATATTGGCTGAAGCTGCAAACTACTTCCTACCCGTGCTGATTCCATCAGCAGCATATGAATGAATGGCAGCATTGATTTTAAAAAAAAAATTGTTCTAGAAGAGGAAATGAGCTGAACCAACTGCACCAACTTTTGGAATCTAAGTTATAGCTTAGATCATCCAGTGTCGGTATACTCCAAACACATACTCTAAATTATTGAAAATTGTGTAAATACTACTTCTGGAACGTCTTCTTGATATTGGCACACAATGGTACACTCCAAACAATTACTCCAAATCAACCCCTTCCACTTTTTCCTATATTTTTCTTTCTTGTTTGGTAATATTGTTCCTCCCTTTTTTTTTCTTTTTTTTCCATCCATGTTTGGTAAGAGAGGTTAATTTTGGTGGGCCCACGAATTAATGTAGAGAATGTAGGGCCGTTCCAAATCTGAAGCGTCTCTTGACTTTCAAGGGCAAGGAGGAGCCTTGGCTCACTAACATCCAGCATCAATTGGAAGCAGCTGGATTTCCGAGGAAGCGTTGGATAACTGCTGTCAGGATGCAGCTGACAGGCAATATACATCACTGGTGGCTCACTGAAGAGAAACGATTCGGACGAGTCCGAGTTACTTGGGAGGAGTTCTCTAGACTCTTCCAAGAGATATACATTCCATCTATTGCTAGAGCGGAACTTCGAGATAAGTTCAATGGCCTTACTCAGGGTAGTATGACAATAGAGAACTACAATGTTGAGTTCATCCGTTTGAGCCGCTTTGTCCGTACACTAATCCCGACAGAAGAAGAAAAGACAGAGAAATTCTTTGACGGACTGAGTTTTGAGTTACAGAGACAGATTGGATCCATTGCACCTACTTCTTATACGGACGTCCTTGCCGCAACTCGACGCATAGAACGTGTCATCAGGAGAGAGTCCGGCCAAAATTGACCGCATGCATTTGTACCAGCCCGAGCACAACAAGGTGGAGTTACAAAAAGACGTCATATGTACCAGCCACCAAGAGCAGCCACACCGATACTCCCTACTTACCAATATTGTGTCAAGTAGGGCTATTTCGTGAGAAATTGTAGACATAGACTGGGACTCTGCTTGATCTGCATATCGGGACAGCACTCGGTCCAAGACTGTACGGAGCCACGGAGAGGAGCACAGATGATTCACTGACCAGCCCTACCAGCACCGAGACCAGCCCAACAACACCTAGGCCAGCTTATACAGCACTAAGAGCACCACAAGCGGGAGTTGGAGGAGTCAGATCTCTAGCTTCAGAAGGGTATCAACCGAGGCCACCCTTGGCACCACAGGCCGTACTCTTCCAGTAGGCACAGCAGCAACAGAGAGTACCAGATCAAGTACGAGATCAGGCTTTCTTTATGACTTTTGAGGAGAAAGAGACTGCAGGAGAGATCATCGCAGGTACTATATTAGTAGCTTCATTACCTGCTGTAGCATTATTCGATTCAGGAGCATCTCATTCTTTTATGGCTGCTAATTTTGTAGACATGTATAGAGTAGCTACAGCTCTTCCGAAGACAATGAGAATTCTTGTGGGAGGAGGTATTATCCCAGTTAGTGGCACCTGTAGATCTTGTTCGGTAGTAGTTTGTGTCGAGAGATGCGAGCTCAATTCTTGATCTTCTCCATGCCGGATTACGACGTTGTACTTGTTATGGACTGGTTGAGTCAGTACCAAGCGACTCTAGATTATCGGCGTGGGTGTGTTATCTTTAGACCGTCTGGTCATCTGGAGTTTAAGTTTCTTCGGGGAGCCAGAGAGCAGGGTGCCCAGCCTACCCTTAAGGCACTCACTACAGAAGGGGAACCAAAATAGCTGAAGATTGTATCAGAATTTGTGGATGTGTTTTTCGACGATCTTCCAAGCTTACCACCTGATCGGGAAATAGAATTCACCATCGATTTGACTCCAGGAGCAGAGCCTATTACTTCATCTATTTACCAGTTAGCACCAAAGGAGTTAATGGAACTGAAAAAGCAAGTTGATGATCTTCTAGAGAAGGGCTTTATTCGAGCTAGTATTTTACCTTGGGGAGCACCTATCTTATTTGTACCCAAAAAGGATGGGATGGTATGCCTGTGTATTTATTACAGAGCACTGAATGCTGTAACAATCAAGAAAAGGTATCCTTTGCCGCGCATTGTTGATCTGTTCGATCAGTTGAGTGGTGCTTGTGTATTCTCAAAGATCGATCTCAGATCCGACTATCATCAGATAAAACTGCGGAAGGAAGATATACCGAAGACAACTTTTATGACCAAGTACAGCCATTATGAGTTCTTAGTTATGTCATTTGGTTTAACCAACGTGCCAGCTATATTTATGAGTTTGATGAACAAGGTATTCCATCAATACTTGGACAAGTTCGTAGTTGTATTTATTTATGACATCTTGGTATACTCTAAGAGACATGAAGAGCAAGAGGAGCATCTTAGAATCGTGTTAGAGACGATGAGAAATGAGAGGATGTACGCCAAGATAAGCAAATATGAGTTCTTCTTGGACATAGTATCTTTTCCTGGACACATAATTTTAGGAGAAAGACCTTCAGTTGATCCGGAGAAGGTTGCTGCAATTGAGACATAGCCTACACCTACATCAGTTGCAGAGGTCAGGAGTTTTCTCGGACTTGCCGGATATTATCGAAGGTTCGTACAAAACTTCTCAAGGATTGCAGAGCCTATGACGTGGTTGACGCATAAGGACCAGGAGTTTGTATGGTCAGAGGAATCTCAGAAGGCCTTTGAGGAGTTGAAGAAACGGTTGACAACAACACCGATCTTGACTCTTCCTTTCGGATTAGGAGAATTTATAGTATATAGTGATGCGTCTGGAAATGGATTGGGATGTTTTTTGATGAAACATGGAAAAAGTTATCACTTATGCATTGAGGAAGTTGAAGGTTCATAAGAAAAACTATCCCACACACGATTTTGAGCTAGCAACAGTAATATTTGCACTGAGAATATGGTTGCACTATCTTTACGGAGAGCGAGTAGAGATTTTTACTGATCACAAGAGTTTGAAGTATGTCTACACTCAGAAGGAGCTCAACTTGAGGCAGAGGCGCTGATTAGAGTTGATGGTCGATTATGATATAGATTTGTAATACCATCCTGGCAAGGCTAACGTCGTAGAAGATGCACTAAGTAGGAAGCTCACAACTTATTTC
This sequence comes from Iris macrosiphon, assembly GCA_036927795.1. Taxonomy (NCBI): domain Eukaryota; kingdom Viridiplantae; phylum Streptophyta; class Magnoliopsida; order Asparagales; family Iridaceae; genus Iris; species Iris macrosiphon. The sequence continues at coordinate 64,404,597 of JAYESA010000010.1, read as the reverse complement.
TTGACGATGCAACCCCAATTATTAAAGGACCTTCAGAAGCTTGAGATAGAGGTTATTCTGCCAGGACAGAGTGGACAGTTAGCTAACCTTGAGGTTCATTCTTCACTTGTTGGAAGGATCAAGGCGATATTGCTGACAGATGCTCAATTTTGGAGACATAGAGAGAGGATGGAAGCCGTTATGCAGAGGGACTTCGGATCTACGAGGACGGGACGTTAAGGTACGAAAATTGCCTATATGTTCTGAATGGAGATTGAGACATGAGTTAATGACTGAGGCATATAGCTCAATTTTCTCTATTCATCTGGAAGGTACGAAGATGTATCGAGATTTGAGGCAATATTATTGGTGGAATAAAAAAAGAGAGAGATTGCGTTGTTTGTGGCAAGATATTTGGTCTATCAGTAAGTTAAGGCTGAGCATCAGAGGACCACAGGTATGTTACAGCCACTTCCTATCCCTGAATGAAAGTGGGAACATATTACCAAGGATTTTATTATAGGATTTTCAAGGAGCCCCAGCGGGAAGGACGCAGTTTGGGTGATTGTGGATCGACTCACAAAGTTGGCACACTTCTTGCCGTTCAGAGTTGGATAGTCCATCGATATTCTAGCTGACATGTATATGCGGCAGATAGTGAGGTTACATGGAGTACCAGTTAGTATTATGTTGGATCGAGACTCTAGATTCATATCCCACTTTTGGTAGAGTATGAAAGAGAGTCTAGGCACTCGACTCAAATTCAGCACTCCTTACCATCCACAGACAGATGGCCAGTCAGAGCACATGATCCAGATTCTAGAGGACATGTTGCGATCTTGTATGTTAGACTTCGAAGGGTCTTGAAAAGACCACTTGCATCTGGTAGAGTTCTCCTACAACAACAGCTTCCAAGCGAGCATCCAGATGGCACCTTATGAGGCATTGTACGGTAGAAAGTGCATATCTCATATATGTTGGAGTGACATGGGCGAGCATCAGATACTCGATTCAGAGTTGGTGATGCAGTCAGTTGAGAAGGTAAATCAAATTCAGATTCATCTTCGTTCAGCTCAGGACAGACAGAAGCATTGGACTGACATGCACCGTTGACCTTTGGAGTTCAAGGAAGGCAAACATGTATTTTTGAGCATCTCACCTACTCGGGGCACTATTCTATTCGGGAGCAGAGGCAAGCTGATTCCAAGGTAGATTTGACCTTTTGATATTTTGGAGCATATTGATGAGGTGGCTATTCGTCTCGCATTAGGAGTGCATGATGTATTCCATGTCTCACAGATGAGGAGGTATGTGACTGATCCTTGTCATGTAGTTGATCATTCCGAGATTGCGGTAGGTCCGAGCTTGACTTATGAGGAGCAGCCAGTTGGGATACAGATACTAGTGAGAAGAACCTGCGGGGTTAGACGATTAGACTGGTCCGGGTAGCTTGGAAGCATCATTCTCCAAGAGAATCCACTTGGGAGCGAGAGAATGTCATACGACAATGCTATCCTCACTTATTCGAGGATGCAGGTATGACCTTAGAACTGCCTTTAGTTATCATGTCTTTATAGAATCCTAAAGTAGCTTTATTCTTAATTTCGATGACAAAATTTTCTAAGGTGAATAGATTGTAAGCCCCCTTATTTTAGAATAGGGTTAATTTGGTATTTTTAATTTATTTATTTTATTTATTCTATTTAATTAAATAGTTAAAGAATTATTTTATAAAATTCGTTTATATATAAATGATACTTTGCTATGGCTTGGATATTTTGAGCAATGCACGACCTTTTTTCTTCCAACGAAATTTACATTATTGATCTTGATTGTACCTACTACACTTGGAACATGGTTGTTGCATTAATTTCATCTCCCCCATGCTCCAGAAATATTAGCAAACATCATGAATCATTGACATTGTAAAATTACCTTCATTTGGCTAGTTGAACCCAACCGAGCCCAAACACCCTACTCTGACTCTCAACCCAATTTCTATGAGACATATAGATGACCCAACACTCATCCCCTATTCAAATATATATATTTTTTATACTTAAACCCTTGCACGTGCACAACAAATCGATAACAAAATAAATGACCTATTTGAAGTACCGTTAGGGAACCTTCTTGACACTTGCACTCACACCCAACCAAGATCCAAACAATTAGACCTAAGTGCACCCAAAGCCTCACCAAGGGCTAAACCAAACCCCTAGGTCTGAACCAAATCTTAAATCTCATTACAAATCCAACCAAAAGGGCACAACAACCAACACTATATATATCAAGCAACCCCCTTCACAAACCCTAACCCTAATATACTTCCCCTCTTGGGCGACCCTTTGGACGCCCCATCCTCCTTCCTCACGACCCCCAAAACCTTCATCCCCCTCTTTACTTCAGTTCTCCATCATCCCCAAGCTGCCACACAAGCCCCAAGGGCCGACCAACCCCTAGAAGCATTCAGCCACCCCCTTTATGGTCGAAACTTACTGCTATTTGCAGCAGCAGTTTGGGCACCACCACAGTCCTAAAAACCCCTAAAAATCCTAGATTTACATGTTACTTGAAGGCTCCAAGATTCCCCTCAAGTTTCATGGAGTTTGGCGTCCGGTTGGCGCTCCAAAAGGTTCGTATCGCAAGAAAAGCCTCCGCCATAATCACGATCACGTACGTTTCGTAACTTTTATTTATATTTATTTTCCCAAGTGAGAACCCTTGTATGAACCCATAAACATGTTAGATGAAAAATAATAAAACCTTCATGCATGCAAAACCCTAATTTTTTATGCAAAACTACTCTTTGTTGACACGAAACCAATGCATGGCAATGTGGTAACCATAATAACCTAGTTTTGATGTTATTATTTTATTATTAAAATATGAATTTCTAGAAATTAAATAATAATTTTCAGAATATTAATTAATATATTTTATATATTAAATAATTTTTTATGCAAGTTGGCAAACTTGCATGCACAAACTTGTGTCAATATTGCTAGAACACCTAATCGACGCGCAATGAAACTTTGTGCATGCAACGACGACTATTCCAGTATTTTTGTACTAAATAAATAATAATTCCAGAATTTAATTCATATATAATCCAGTAGTATTCGATGTCGACATGCGTATTTGATTGGCTACATGCATGTTCAAAGTATAGTTAGTGTTATTGCGAGTCTTGGGATATCATGTCATATCTACGTGCGCATAAGACTATACGTATCTAAACTCATATAATTGCCTAAACGTACGTTTGATAACCCGATGTCCGAGACCCATGCGACGTAAGAGACAGTATAATGGTACGTGTTTATTAGAACGCTATCCTATGCCATGTGACTGCTTGATTGTTGGCACGAACGTCACGGTAATAGTTGACATTGTGTAACGATCATGTTCCCCTATATGATCAATTAGATTAGATTGTATGTGTAAACCCCCTCAAATATTTTTATAGATAGTCTGGTATGGGTTAGAAAATTTTGGTTTAGCAGCAGTTGTTTGAGGTTTAGAGTAAGGTTGCTTATGTCTGATTATTTTAATTAAACCCTTGGCGCGCCCTACCATGGTTGAATTATTCGGATCCCAACATCGGCCCATAAATTCTAACAGATTGTTGCACTTATGACTTGACCCGCCAATTTAGGCGCTGGACTTTTCCGTCACTCAAAATCAAATCCGTTGTGCCCTAAAATTAATTGCACAACTTCCCGTATCCAAATCCCATATTTAAATCCCGTGTCGGACACCTGTGTCGTTGCCATCAATTTTGAGACACCAACTTAACCCGTTGAGCCGGACCAACTAAAGGGTCCAAGACTGACACTAAGCCTATACCATTTTTGACCTTTGTGTCACTCCTAAATTGAGACCCCAAGTGCCCTCATTTAATTTAAAAGCGCGGGACATATTTATTCTAATTAAATCGGGGATACCAACTTTGACTAATCCCATTTTAATCCCCATTTAATTCCAATGCCCATCTAATTAAGCCCATGCCAAACACACAAAAACCCCTCACCCTACAAAATACCAAACACCAATTCCCCCATAATTTTTCCATCATTTTATGTGATTGTGCAATTACCAAAACTTAAGGGGCTAAATTGCAAATGTTGTGACATGTGGCACACCCTCATTGGTCAAGGCCAAATGGAGAGGCCACCCTCTTCTTTAACCGTGGTCAACATCCCTCCTCCCCTTCTTTTTCATGAAGAAACTAATTCTCTTCATGTGAGATCTCAACCCACATTTGAAATGGGAAAATCTCCACCCTCCAATCATCACACCCCTTCCTATAAAATGCCTCCATCACATCCCTCTTCCCCATGCCGGCCCTAATCCCCAAAAACCTAGGAAACCTCATCCCCCTCTCTCTCTCCTCCCTCCTCTACATTGAAAACCGAGACGCCTCCCTCCTTTATTCTCATTACCATCACCATACTAAAACCTTTACCTCTCACCGGCATTGAAGAGCGACTGAGACTAGCACCTCCCACTCCTGGAGACGTCATCGAGGAGCATTCAACTCCGGCCAGCCGAGCGACCAACGGCCTGACGCACGTTTGACCACGCCATTCCCGTACAAACTACCACCGCTTCATTATTCACTGCTGGGCCAAGCAGTCCGAGTATCATTGACGTTCTCGCAACAACTCCTTCTTCGTTTGTGTTTATTTATGTTTCCCTGTTAGCCTCCATATTCAAGGTTATAGATGCATAGGAAGTATATAGTTTCATTGGCATAGATGGAGTGTGGTTCGATTTGAGCGTCGAATATACGAATATGGTTCTCTCCTCTCGGTACTAGGTGTTGATGTGTTGTGGCTAGGGACTTCTCATTCTGCTGCTATGTAGGAATGTGTGAAGAGCACCCTTGTGGCATGAACGCGAGGATTTGACAATGGTAGAGGTGAAAAAAAATATATAAATGATATATACTTGTGTGTTTTAGTTTGGAAGAGAAGCATTACATATACATCATATATAGGAAGCATTACATATACATCCTATATAGGAATGTTAGCATGGGTTGTGGTTGAATTCACCATTAAGGAATGATGTTAGATCGTGTGTGTGTATACACAAGAAGATAGAGAACTGTACTAACTGGAGTGTGTATATTATATTGTGGTCGGAATGGTATGAGTATGTGATCCAATGAACAATGAATGTTTATGTAGGGGAAACTTGTCCATGTAGTATGTGTGGATACAAATGCCAAATTTAACATGAGGGAGAGTAACCAACGTGTTTTTGAGTGAGCTTAGGGAATTTCAATGATCTTATAATAACAATAACCACTAGGTTTATGTTGCATTTATTTTCTACCACCTGTGGGCATGGCTTGAGGATGTAGAGTAAAATGCTCAAGTTAAATATATATTTAGTGAAAATAGTAGTGAATGTTTGATTGAGACATGGGAGATATTGTGTACTGAACAATCAGGTATGGTCATACTAGGAAGCTTTAAGGAAAGGACCTGTGTGTGTATGGGTGTAATCTTTAGTGCATACCAAATTATCAACTGCCAATATTTTTAGTGTATAGACACTTATCTACACTAAGGAGAGGCTGTTGAGCTCATGTGCATTTGAGGAAATAAAAATAGCCATGTTGGAAATAAAAGTGGATATGAGGATATGTAGTCGTACTATCAGACTTATTATTATAACCAACCGTGTGTTAGATCAAAGCATAATTATTATTATTAATATTTTATATAAGTATATTACTAGCCAAATAATTAATTAATTTCTAATTTATTTTTAGGTACCCTTGGTTCTTTGGACTCGGGCTCTAAACCTTCTTCTCATTCCTTACAGCTTACGGACTCAGGTACTACGGGACCTGAGGACTTGGACGTGGTACCGGATCCCCGTCATCAGCAGCCGGACGCAGGCAAGTGTACCTTGCCACCCTGTATTTCAGTTACAGATATTTTATTCTTTCTTTATGTACATTGTGCGCGTATTTTGTTTACGATCGATACTTCGCGTCCGGATCACAACCGGGTGCAGACGTTCGTCTTAAAATTTTGGAATGAATCTTAGATGTTCGTAACACCTCGATGTACGTACCTGAATATATCGTCACCCTAGGACACACTTATACACTGTGATCGTGCCAGATTCCTGTATCCTGATACTGACATCATGACCAGAGACTGGGACGACCTTAGGGTCGCGTCTATTGAGTTATTTCTGTGTGTCGAGACTGTTAGATAGAGGTTCAGGTTTAGCGCACCATCATTGACCGCTCGGGAAGGGGAAGACAGTTACTAGACGTTTGGGCTCCTCTGCACGCGCTTAAATATATATATGTAGTGATCCTGTATTCTAGAGTAGTTGTATCACCCGTGTGACTCTTTGCTCGGAGCTACGGTACGCCCCGTGTGTCTCTGTGTTCGGAGCTACGGTTTTATTTTGGACAGCCCACGCGTCGAACATTGTCTTCAAACTGTGTCACACTTAGTTGGTTATGCTAGACTACACCGTCGTTGCACTTGTACTTTCTGTTGTACTTTGGCATACTGTATTTTTGTACCTTGTTACGTTCCTCTGAGGACCTGGTCCCCTGCCAGTTTTGCAGCATAGACGATTACGGAGTATTTGGAGTTGTTATTGGAGTTGTACGTCTTGCGGGCATTGTACCAGGTACTCATATCATTTCCACCGGCATTATGGTTACTTTATTCTCATTGATTATTCATCTGCTGTTGTAGCCCAGTTTTTGTAGACTCATCTCTTCTCGAGTCTATTCGAGTTTGTGTGTTATTGGACGGCCGACTTTAGCACATATAGCTCTTTCTTGTATACTGCTGTACATTGTGGATTGAGACATAGAGGTTTACATTTATGGGATATCTAGATAGTGCCCTTTATATTTTACAGCTTATACGTATTCGAGTCAGACCAGAGTCTGGTCGATTGCGTAGCTGGCGTGTCACGTATTCCTGGTCCTATGTATTTTGGGACTGGGGCATGACATATTTTTGTGGTGGCCCATGCAGGTCAGATTTAAATCGTCTTGGTCACCTGACTGTGCCAAGCGAGCCTGCAAATTAGGAATAGATATTATGATTGTTGAATTGGATCTCAATCCATAATCGATTTTAAAAACTCACTTTGTATGTGGTTATCACCCTTGGACCTCCAATTTGTATTCGTTCAATTTCTGTCAATATCGTTATCATTGTTTCTCATCCCCTATTATTCGGGAAGGCGAACGCTTGTGCCTGATGATTCCCTCCAGAAGAAGATCATAGTTCAGACGACAGAAGGCAGATTCCGTGTACTAATCCCTGAGAAGATTGTTACCCTGAGTAGGATAGATCGATAGGTTTTTTTGGATTCTAGAACTAGTATGGAAGGGTAGCAAGAGAATTGGAACCAGTAGTACCATATTCGTACTCGAGATAGCAGTGATCTTGGAAGTACTGGGAGCTGGAAGGATTATTGATCATAACCTAGAATAATTAATGGAAATGCATAACCTGATGATGGAAACTAGTGGTTGTATATGATAGCAATACTAGGAACGAAGATTATGAGCTAGAGAAGATAAAAGATTTAGGATCTCACTTGGAAGATGATGATCTAATACCAGAAATTTTAGTATGTGCTTGGGTGACATCATTATTATAATTGCACTATGTGACCCGGAACAATAAATAACGGGAAGAAGAAATTTAAGGAATAAATTTTTTTTGGGAAAATTTTGAGGAGGAGAGAAATTATACTTTAGGCAGGGAAGAAATTTTCTTTGGGAGGATTAGTGTGGTAAACAGAACAGGAGAATTTATTTTGAGGTTAAGTCTGGACGATGACACCGTCCTAACATGAGTTGATTGAGCCAATACCACGCGACACTAGATTGTCGACGTAGTTGCATTATATTTTTAGGCCACCAGGTTACCCTGAGTTGAGTTTCTTCAGGGAGCCCAAGAGTATGGTGCCCATCTACCTTAGGGGTATACAATGCAGGAGGTGAACCAGTGTACCACCATATTATATCAGAGTTTGAGGATGTGTTTCTAGAGAATCTTCTAGGCCTGCCACCTGACAGAGAGATAGAGTTGTTATAGGGTTGACTCCAAGAGCCAAGCCAGTTATTTTTCCCGTGCACCGATAGAGTTGGTTGAGTTAAAGTTCCACAGTAGAGGATCTCTTAGACAAGGGTTTCAGTCGGGCTAGTATTTCTCCATGGGGAGTACCCATCTTATTGTACCAAAGAAGGACGGGACGGTACGTTGCATAACGATTACAGGGCGTTAAGGGCTGTAACGATAAAGAACAAGTACCCTATGCCGCGCATCGATGATTTATTTGATTAGCTTAGCGGCGCATATGTGTTCTCGAAGATCGATCTCAGATCAGGCTTTCATCAGATCAAGGTACAGAGAGAGAACATTCTGAAGATGGCTTTTCGGACGAAGTATGGATGTTTTTGTGGATGCTATAAGTTTCTAGTCATGTCATTTGGTTTAACCAACGCGCTAGCAGTATTTATGAGCTTGATGAACAGTATTTTCCACCAATACTTAGATAAGTTAGTGGTGGTATTTATCGACGACATCTTGGTATATTCCAAGAGCCAGGAGGAGCACGAGAGACATCTCAAGATCGTGTTGAAGACGCTGAGAAATGAGAGGTTGTATGCCAAGCTCAGCAAATATGAGTTATGTTCAGATAGAATAGATAGTCTACGCATCAGGACAGCTGAGAGTTCATGAGAAGAACTATCCGACGCATGATCTAGAGCTAGCTGCAGTGATATTTGCACTAAAGCTATGGAGACACTACCTTTATGGTGAGCGTGTTGAGATTTACATAGATCATAAAAGCCTGAAGTATGTCTACACGCAGAAGGAGCTCAACATGGGACAGAGACGCTGGCTAGAAATTATGATAGATTATAATATCGAGTTGCAGTACCACCCTGGCAAGGCGAATGTAGTAGCAGATGCCTTGAGCAGGAAGCCTATGGCATATTTTTACGACTCATCGCCAGTTGTTAGAGGATTTTCAGGAACTCAGGATTGAGATTGTATTGCCAGGCATGGATGGACAGATGGCCAGTCTCGAGGATTCAGTCCACATTTATTGAGAGGATCAAGGCAGCCTTGCCTACAGATACGAGATTTAGACGACTGCGAGAAAGGACAGAGGCCGACATGCAGATGGAACTCAGGATTCATGAAGACGGAACATTGAGGTATGGAGATCGCCTATACGTTTCGAGTGGCGAGCTACGCCAGGAGTTGATGACCGAGGCTCATAGCTCGATTTATTCTATTCATCCCGGGGGTACGAAGATGTACCGAGATTTGAGATAACATTTCTGGTGACATGGGATGAAGAGAGAGATTGCAAGATTCGTGGCAAGATGTTTAGTTTGTCAGCAAGTTAAGGCTGAACATCAGAGGACTGCAGGACTATTGCAGTCGCTTCCCATTCCCGAGTAGAAGTGGAAACATATTACCATGGACTTCGTCACAGGATTCCCGTGGAGCCCTAGCGGGAAGGATGTAGTTTGGGTTATCGTAGACAGACTCACCAAGTCTGCACGTTTATTGCCCTTCAGAGTTGGGCAGTCCACAGAGATATTAGCTGACATGTATATGAGGCAGATAGTACGACTACATGGAGTGCCTATTAGCATCGTATCGGATCGTGATTCCAAATTCATGTCATATTTTTGGCGGAGTATGCAGGAGAGTCTAGGAACTCGTCTCAAGTTTAGCACTGCATATCATCCATAGACTGATGGCCAGTCAGAGCGCACGATACAGATATTAGAGGATATGTTGAGAGTGTGCATGATTGATTTTGGAGGATCTTGGGAGGACTATCTATACTTGGCGGAATTCTCCTACAATAATAGCTACCAGGCTAGCATACAGATGGCACCTTATGAGGCACTGTACGACAGGAAGTGTAGGTCACCGGTATGTTGGAGTGACGTGAGAGAGCGTCAGATACTTGGTCCAGAGTTGGTGACACAGACAGTGGAGAAAGTCAAGCAGATTCAAAGCCACCTGCGTGCAACACAGGACAGACAGAAACATTGGGCAGAAGCGCACCGCAGACCTTTGGAGTTTAAGGAAGGTGACCATGTATTTTTGAAGATATCGCCTACTCGTGGTACCATCAGATTCGGAGGCAGAGGCAAGCTGAGTCCGAGGTACATCGGACCTTTTGACATCTTGGAACGAGTTGGCGAAGTGGCTTACCGTCTTGAATTGCCTCCATCATTAGAAGGAGTGCATGACGTATTTCACGTATCTCAGTTGAGGAGATACGTGGCAGACCCTAGCTACGTGCTTGATCATTCAGAGATAACAGTCGGGCCCAGTTTATCTTACGTGGAGCGGCCAGTGGAGATACTCGATCACAGTGAGAAAACTTTGAGAGGTCAGATTATTCGACTGGTCAGAGTTGCATGGAAGCATCATTCGCTAGGCGAGTCTAACTGGGAGTGCGATGATTCTATTCGGCAGCGTTTCCCATATTTATTTGAGGACCGAGGTACGAATTTACGTACCGCATTTGATTACCAGTTTGCTTTTAAAATTCTCTTAGCTATTATCGTGCTTTACTTTTAATTTCGGGGTCGAAATTTTTCTAAGATGGGAAGGATGTAAATCCCCTCAAATATTTCTATAGATAGTCTGGTATGGGTTAGAAAATTTTGGTTTAGCAGCAGATGTTTGAGGTTTAGAGTAAGGTTGCTTATGTCTGATTATTTTAATTAAACCCTTGGTGCGCCCTACCATGGTTGAATTATTCGGATCCCAACATCGGCCCATAAATTCTAACAGATTGTTGCACTTATGACTTGACCCGCCAATTTAGGCGCTGGACTTTTCCGTCACTCAAAATCAAATCCGTTGTGCCCTAAAATTAATTGCACAACTTCCCGTATCCAAATCCCATATTTAAATCCCGTGTCGGACACCTGTGTCGTTGCCATCAATTTTGAGACACCAACTTAACCCGTTGAGCCGGACCAACTAAAGGGTCCAAGACTGACACCAAGCCTATACCATTTTTGACCTTTGTGTCACTCCCAAATTGAGACCCCAAGTGCCCTCATTTAATTTAAAAGCGCGGGACATATTTATTCTAATTAAATCGGGGATACCAACTTTGACTAATCACATTTTAATCCCCATTTAATTCCAATGCCCATCTAATTAAGCCCATGCCAAACACACAACACCCCCTCACCCTACAAAACACCAAACACCAATTCCCCCATAATTTTTCCATCATTTTATGTGATTGTGCAATTACCAAAACTTAAGGGGCTAAATTGCAAATGTTGTGACATGTGGCACACCCTCATTGGTCAAGGCAAAATGGAGAGGCCACCCTCTTCTTTAACCGTGGTCAACATCCCTCCTCCCCTTCTTTTTCATGAAGAAACTAATTCTCTTCATGTGAGATCTCAACCCACATTTGAAATGGGTAAATCTCCACCCTCCAATCATCACACCCCTTCCTATAAAATGCCTCCATCACATCCCTCTTCCCCATGCCGGCCCTAATCCCCAAAAACCTAGGAAACCTCATCCCCCTCTCTCTCTCCTCCCTCCTCTACATTGAAAACCGAGACGCCTCCCTCCTTTATTCTCATTACCATCACCATACTAAAACCTTTACCTCTCACCGGCATTGAAGAGCGACTGAGACTAGCACCTCCCACTCCTGGAGACGTCATCGAGGAGCATTCAACTCCGGCCAGCCGAGCGACCAACGGCCTGACGCACGTTTGACCACGCCATTCCCGTACAAACTACCACCGCTTTATTATTCACTGCTGGGCCAAGCAGTCCGAGTATCATTGACGTTCTCGCAACAACTCCTTCTTTGTTTGTGTTTATTTATGTTTCCCTGTTAGCCTCCATATTCAAGGTTATAGATGCATAGTAAGTATATAGTTTCATTAGCATAGATGGAGTGTGGTTTGATTTGAGCTTCGAATATACGAATATGGTTCTCTCCTCTCGGTACTAGGTGTTGATGTGTTGTGGTTAGGGACTTCTCGTTCTGCTGCTATGTAGGAATGTGTGAAGAGCACCCTTGTGGCATGAACGCGAGGATTTGACAATGGTAGAGGTGAAAAAAATATATAAATGATATATACTTGTGTGTTTTAGTTTGGAAGAGAAGCATTACATATACATCATATATAGGAAGCATTACATATACATCATATATAGGAATGTTAGCATGGGTTGTGGTTGAATTCACCATTAAGGAATGATGTTAGATCGTGTGTGTGTATACACAAGAAGATAGAGAACTGTATTAACTGGAGTGTGTATATTATATTATGGTCGGACTGGTATGATTATGTGATCCAATAAACAATGAATGTTCATGTAGGGGAAACTTGTCCATGTAGTATGTGTGGATACAAATGCCAAATTTAACATGAGGGAGAGTAACCAACGTGTTTTTGAGTGAGCTTAGGGAATTTCAATGATCTTATAATAACAAGAACCACTAGGTTTGTGTTGCATTTATTTTCTACCACCTGTGGGCATGGCTAGAGGATGTAGAGTAAAATGCTCAAGTTAAATATATATTTAGTGAAAATAGTAGGTGAATGTTTGATTGAGACATGGGAGATATTGTGTACTGAACAATCAGGTAAGGTCATACTAGGAAGCTTTAAGGAAAGGACCTGTGTGTGTATGGGTGTAATCTTTAGTGCATACCAAATTATCAACTACCAATATTTTTAGTGTATAGACACTTATCTACACTAAGGAGAGGCTGTTGAGCTCATGTGCATTTAAGGAAATAAAAATGGCCATGTTGGAAATAAAAGTGGATATGAGGATATGTAGTCGTACTATCAGACTTATTATTATAACCAACCGTGTGTTAGATCAAAGCATAATTATTATTATTAATATTTTATATAAGTATATTACTAGCCAAATAATTAATTAATTTCTAATTTATTTTTAGGTACCCTTGGTTCTTTGGACTCGGGCTCTAAACCTTCTTCTCATTCCTTACAGCTTACGGACTCAGGTACTACGGGACCTGAGGACTTGGACGTGGTACCAGATCCCCGTCATCAGCAGCCGGACGCAAGCAAGTGTACCTTGCCACCTTGTATTTCAGTTACAGATATTTTATTGTTTCTTTATGTACATTGTGCGCGTATTTTATTTACGATCGATACTTTGCGTCCGGATCACAACCGGGTGCAGACGTTCGTCGTAACATTTTGGAATGAATCTTAGATGTTCGTAATACCTCGATGTACGTACCTGAGTATATCGTTACCCCAGGACACACTTATACACTGTGATCATGCCAGATTCCTGTATCCTGATACTGACATCATGACCAGAGACTGGGACGACCTTAGGGTCGCGTCTGTTGAGTTATTTATGTGTGTCGAGACTGTTAGATAGAGGTTCAGGTTTAGCGCACCATCGTTGACCGCTCGGAAAGGGGAAGACAGTTACTAGACGTTTGGGTTCCTATGCACGCGCTTATATATGTATATGTAGTGATCATGTATTCTAGAGTAGTTGTATCACCCATGTGACTCTGTGCTCGGAGCTACGGTACGCCCCGTGTGTCTCTGTGTTCGGAGCTACGGTTTTATTTTGGACAGCCCACGCGTCAAACATTGTCTTCAAACTGTGTCACACTTAGTTGGTTATGCTAGACTACACCGTCGTTGTACTTGTACTTTCTGTTGTACTTTGGCATGCTGTATTTTTGTACCTTGTTATGTCCCTCTGAGGACCTGGTCCCCTGCCAGTTTTGCAGCATAGACGATTACGGAGCATTTGGAGTTGCTGTTGGAGTTGCACGTCTTGCGGGCATTGTACCAGGTACTCATATCATTTTCATCGGTATTATGGTTACTTTATTCTTATTGATTATTCATCTGCTGTTGTAGCCTAGTTTTTGTAGACTCATCTCTTCTCGAGTCTATTCGAGTTTGTGTGTTATTGGGCGGCCGACTTTAGCACATATAGCTCTTTCTTGTATACTGCTGTACATTGTGGATTGAGACATAGAGGTTTATATTTATGGGATATCTAGATAGTGCCCTTTATATTTTACAGCTTATACGTATTCGAGTCAGACCAGAGTCTGGTCGATTGTGTAGCTGGCGTGTCACGTATTCCTGGTCCTACGTATTTTGGGACTGGGGCGTGACAGTATGTATTGATCATAATATGTTATAATAGGAAAATTTGGATCCGTTGCACCTCCGGTTGAGGACACCAGTCAGACAGGACCGCAGTAGCAGGCAAGTGTACCTTGTCTTTGTTCCAGTATTTTATGCTTTATGACTTTACTAGTTCTTGATTATATTTCTATTTTTTTGTATGTTGTTTATTGTGACCCAAGGAACGTTACATACTTAGCGTCCGAATTATATTCAAGTACTTTCGTATGCGGAATCGAGTATCGTTAGATTGCATTGTCATCATATTTTCTTGTTCGTGCTGACTATTGCACGATATACCCTAGGACACTGTACACAACTTTACAAAAGCCTTACTTGAGACATTCGAGATTTTTGGCTTTGGTGTTAGGACATGACTCGAGATATGTGATAGTGGACATGTTTATATTTATACCTTGACTTGAGACATAATTAGAGATTATCTTGCGTGTTGTGGACATGAGACGTGAGATACATGGGGATTGGGGAGAATATACCTGTACCGTTGTGCTACCATTTATTTCTTGTTACCGATGCCTGCGCTTCGGTCACTTATAGTACTGAGGGTACCTGTAATGGTTCATGTACACTCCTTCCACATTCCTTAGTAACGGTTGTGTCTATTGAGACCTACCGTCATTTGTGGTTTAGCGGACGAGGGTATTCTCAGAGGCATTCACTTAGCTGGATATGATAGTTACCCTTGAGCACACTGATTATTATTTACTTTTACTTTGGCATGTTGTTTCTTGTACCTTGCTATGTCCACTGAGGACCTGGATCGGATTATGACCCCAGGTATAGACAAGAGTTACCCAGAAGTTTACAGTTCAGGAGCTGATATTGGAGACACACATGCACTAGAGGACGAGATTGTGCTAGAGGACTTCTCTTGAGCACGTAGCTATTTTCTCTATTTACTATGCTTAGTGATTCTTAAAAATTTGGACTTGTCTTAGTGACTATTGACAGTTGTATTAGTTATTTTCTCTTTCCATTATTTTGATAACATGTTGTTCCCCGCGATATTACTTTGACTACATTATTGATGGACAGTTTTATTTTTATTATTATTGTGACTGGACTATCCTTTTGTGATCTTGACTCTTATTTGTGGTTGAGATTAGATATACAAACTATGAAAGGTGTAGAGTAGACCTTTATTTATATATATTACAGCTTAAGTGCACTCTAACGGGTCCACTAAATTGGGATTGCCCATTGGAGTTGTGTTGTTGGCCATTGTCACGTAGCTAGTCCCTTGGTATTTTGGGACTGGGACGTGACATAATTTTTTTGGTGGCCCATGCAGGTCTACGAATATATTATTTCGGTTACATTTACACAACCGAGCAAGTCTGCAATTAGGATAGGATAAATTATAGGATCCCATCCACATGTTGACACATTCTTGACCTCTATATTGAACTCGAATTAATTCCTTGACTTGCATCATGCCTTGATTCCTCTTTACGATTCTCACAGTTTATTTTGGTGTACAAAGTAATGGATCAATGAACTAGCAAAAATAGCTACATATACCTCAAGGTTGTTACTTACGACGATGGGTTGATGCCATTCGGTGAAGATCCATCCACTCAATAAACCAACCCAGCATATCAGCGCACCATTCCGGAAAGACGATATTCTACCTCTACCGTAATTCACTCCACTGATACCACTGATGCCTGTTTTTCAACCAGGGCAGCCTATGGACGGGAAATAGTTATTTTATTTGTTTTATGTAATGATGCAAGCCCAGCAGCAGATTCAATAAGAGGCCTAGCAATGCCACGCAGAGAACCTGAGGGACAGTATAGTAACAGCATTAGAACAGACGACTCCACCAGCTAGACATCCATTGACGGTATCTATTACCGACTTTTGCCAACTGAATCCACATACATTTTTGGGCAAGGAGGAGCCCACAAAGGTTCACGAGTGGCTCACTAACATCCAGCATCAGTTGGAAGCAGCTGGGCTTCGAAGGGAGCGTTATATGACTGTTGTCAGGATGCAGCTGACAGGCAATGCACATCACTGGTGGTCACAGAAGAGAAATGACTCGGACCAGACCGAGATACTTGGGAGGAGTTCTCTAGACTCTTCCAGGAGATGTACATTCCATCTATTGCTAGAGCAAAACTTCGAGATAAGTTCAATCACCTTACTCAGGACAATATGAAAGTAGAAGAGTACACTGTTGAGTTCATCCGTTTCAGCCGCTTTGCCCCTACACTAATCCCGACAGAAGAAGAAAAGGCGGAGAAATTCTTTGACGGACTGAGCTTTGAGTTACAGAGACAGATTGGCTCCGTTGTACCTACTTTCTGTACGGACGTCCTTGACGTAGCTCGACGCATGGAACATGTCATCAGAAGAGAGTCCAGCCAGAAGAGGTTGCATGCACTAGTACTAGCCCGAGCATCACAAGGAGGAGTGATAAAAAGACCTCATATGCACCAGCCACCCAGAGCAACCGCACCGAGACTCTCTACTTGCCAATATTATGGCAAGTAGGGCCATTTCGTGAGTGATTGTAAATGTAGACGGGGACTATGCTTGATTTTCGGATCGGGATAGCACTCGGCCTGTAAATACCACTTTTTACCATAGGGATATTTTAATAATTTTGTATATTGTTAATGGAACATTCCAGAAGCTTATAGAGACCGGTGCCTAGGTACGGCAGTTGAGGTTGCTCTTGCTATAATTTTTTTATATATATTATTTTATATTAGTGATTGTCTAGAATTATATTAGTGATAGTTAGTAGCTAGCTAATTAGAATTTACAAGTGTTAGTTAGTACTAATTATTGTTAGTCATGACTTTAGCAATTAGAATTAATTAAGTTTAGTGTCATGAGAGAAACATTCTTTTTAATTGTAAAGATTCCTTCTTTTAGATAAATTAGATTTCATTTATGAGAAATGGAGAAGGACTATTTCTAAACCTAACCCTAACCCTAAGAGAGAGTTATATAAGCCTTCATTATTCATTATAGCCTCCATTGCTTTCCTAATTAGTTTATCCCCAAATTGAGAAGAAAACCCTAATCCACCCATTCTCAAATCTTATTCCTCTCATTTTTATTCCAAGGAGACTAAGGAGCTTGTCATTGCTAGAGGAGCACCAGAGGAGGGAAGCATTGGCTTGAGGCTTGTGTCCATTTTGTGTCCACTTGAGAAATTTATTGAGAATCCATCTCCCAATAGGTAAAATCTCTATTTCTTAGTCATTTATATTCTAATTAGTGTATTAGACCTATATGAACCTTTCCTTGGCTAAGGACTACCTATAGGAGGAAGTACTAGGTTCATATGATGCCTATTGTGAAAGTTAAATTGTCTTTTATGGCCAAATTGGGGAAAATCCGAATTTGGGCCACTAGGTGCTTGTAGAAATATCTCATATATGATTTTGGAGTGTGAGGAATGATTTGAGAGGGTATACATGTCCACAATTGGATACGGAGAGCCGTATCATGATACGCCATGATACGGGGAGATATATTCGGGTATTTCTATGTATTGGTGTCCTAGTGTATCGTTTCCTTTTATTGCATTATAATTAGTTATTTTATATATATATATATATATATATATATATATATATCATAATTTTTTATATTATATTTTGTTTTATGTGATTTTGTGGGTTGTATCATGGTGGTTGTAAGAGTATCTCATGTTTATTATGGGTATTTTGAGAGTATTGGTGTGGGGACACTTGAGTGCCAAGTATTTGATACTTGGTATTGTGTTAGTTTTGGGTTATGCATCATATAGTGTGTGTGTGTGTGTGTGTGTGTGTGTGTGTGTGTGTGTGTGTTTGATGATGTGTGAGAGCTGGTATCCTAGTGTGGTGATTAGTGAGATTGGGTTGTGTGGTACAATAGAGTTGTGCTCGAGTGTTATGTTCATTGGGTTGGAGAGTGTATGAGTGTGTTAGCAGTGGTTGGCAAAACAGTGAGGAGATAATGACTAATACTTGTATAAGCTAGTATGTGCGAGTGAGCTGTAGGGGAAACTGTGACTAAGTGTGAGTGTGTTTCAGTTGTTTTCATACAATTGATTATGTATCATGTGGTTGAGGGTTAAGCAGTGGCTAAAGGGAGATTATCTTATGCAAATTATAGAGAGAGTACATGAGATTACAGTATGTAATAAGGAGAAACCATTGTATAGGTGAGTGTTGTGGTGGTCGTTTGACTGTGTTGCAGTGTGTGTTTGAGGTTTAGTGTAGTATTAAGTTCAGTTGCAAGAGGGAGGTACCTGTGTGTCACAGAAGTTAGATGTGTGTGTGTGTGTTAGTGTGCGTATAGTATATGAGTGTTTACGTGTAGGAATATGGGGGTTGTGTGTTGCAGTGTGAGGGGGACTCGGGTTGCTCCTTATGTGAGGTACAGTGCTTAGCTCAACCATTGGCAATGTGGGGTAGTGCACACTTGTGCACTAATTCTAGAGTATACAAAAGGGTACTAGTTGGACAATGCCAGGCAGAGCAACAATAGTAGGGAACTACTGCTTATAGCAGCAGTGTTGGTCGGGTTGCAGAGGCATTGCTACAAAGTTTGGCAGCAGCAGAGTTGAGGGAAGGTGGTTAGATGCAGTGAAGAGGGGGATGTGGATAGGCCTATAGGTGAAGCTTATATGAGTCTGCGGTGTTGGAGTTTGATGCAGTGCTTGTGCACTGATTGCACTCGATACAATATTGCAGCAGGTTAATCGAGCAGTAGTGGTCTCGGGACTGGAAAGTAAAGTGGGGAAGGCTAGGTACAAGTGTAGGAGTTGAAGGAGTGTATTGAAGTTGGAGTAATATGTAGGTAAGTGCAGCAGCTATTGTGTAGAGTTGTAGGCAGGGCAGTGTGTCAGTATAGTTGGTGTGTGCATAGTGCACACAAGTGCAGGGAACTACTAGGGGGTATAGTTCACAAGGGCACATGGGTGTATATGAAGTTTGGATTATTTGGAATGTTAGCATCAAGGTAGGTACCTAGTGTAGTGTTGAGTGTATCAAGGTAGGTAATTAGAGTATGTGTTGCGCTTATGTGAAGGTGTGTGTCTGTGAGTGTGTGTATGTGAGGCTATTGGTGTGAGGTTATGGTGTTAGTGTGGGAGATGTGAGGGTATTAAGTGAGGGATAGTGAGTGAGGTATTAGGATATTGTGATACCCTAGCTAGATATTGAGATTAAGGTAATATTAAGTAGTGGGTATTTAGTTAAGGTATTAACACTAGTAGGTTATTGGACTAGGTATTGGGATTTTGGTTAAGGTATTGGTAAGTTATAGGGTTAAGCCCAAGTAATGGGTTTATATTAAGATAATGGGTAGATACTATGATATATGTTAAGATACTAGGATACGGGGTAAGATTTTGGCTCAAAGCCAATATAATGATCCTATAACTAAGGTATAGACCTATAGTTAAGGTATTTGTGATACGTCTAAGATATTGGCTAGGATACCAAGGTAAATACCTATAGGCCAAGGTATTCGTATATATATATAGTAGATATTAATATAAATATTAGTGTATTAAGCTAGTAAACTACCAAAATGACCTAGAAACCTAGAGTTAACCCAAAAACCCCTAGTGTTAGCTAGTATGAGAAATGACATAGAAATCATATTTTAACTCATTTTAGATTATTTATTATTCCAATACACCAAATGATATAGAATTTTATATATAGGTCTGTGTGACACCAGTTTGGATATCGAGTCGCATTATTTGCTCATTACGACAGGCGAGTACATTCTCTGATAGTTTCTATTATTTGATAATTACTATATTTTAAGTATTTAGAAATGTTACATCTGATTCTTGACACGATGGTACACGGATTGATATTTACATTGGATCTTCAGTCATGGGATGTTACATTGACTCATAGCAATGATATCAAATACTGTTTATCGTTTGGTATTGGATAACATTGGATCATATTGGTTACCATTGGTTACATTGGCTAGTAATATGTCATGGTTGGATCCATCATATTAGTCGGGACAGGGGAAGTACTAGCTAGATATGTGATGAAGAACTATTTGCAAGTAGTATAAATCATCGGCTACTAGCTAATCATACACTTCACGTATGGTTGAGCTAGCTTATCCTTAGTGTAAATCATTGAATCTTCCAAGCCAGTCACATATCTATTTAGTATTTCAAAACATATTATATGTTGTAATTTTCATATTCAGTTCATAAATTACATTGCCTTGTACCTGATATTGTAGTTTCTTCTCTTTTATTTCATATATGCACTGGCTATACTCTATTGCTTACATTACCTGTTTCTCTTTACTATTTGCCATTGTATCAGTTTATTGTTTCCTTATCGTATATAGCATCCTCTATTTACTATTTTATAGTCTTTGTCAATTAATTGGAACTGTCATTGGGTTGTATTCGCTCCATCACGACTGGATATATTTTTCAGACGATGACTTAGAGGACTAGTGTCCCACGTACTATGGACCACAAGAGGGGATAGCAACCATGGGCCCTAACACTCAGGAGTGATTGCCGGGAGGTTTAGTTAGAGTCACTAGTTATCCTAATTAGTTTTTATTAGTATTTTTGGTTCCGGTTGGATATTGTTGTTGTTATTGGATGTTGTTGATGTTTAGACTTTATGGTTATGTTAGACTTCTTTATTTTATCATATCATGCCACTTATCCTCCTTACAGATTTTATTGTGATTGAGTATTTATTTTCATATCATCATCATCATCTTGTCCTCCATATGGACTTGAGATATTATTGACAGGTTTATACATTATTGTGTCAGATGATTAGATAGTATAGTTGACCTAAACAATATTCTACGACCGATGCTGTGACGTAAGATGGACGTACCCACATACTCGTGCCCTTTCATCGGGTGTGGGTCGTGACACATTTTTGTGGTGGCCTATGCAGGTCAGGCTTGGCAATTAGTGTGACATCGTGGTAATGCAACTGCTTAGTTATACTACTGTGAGCTTGCGATAGGATCTTGGATATATGATACTAGGATGAGAGAGAATACTCAATCACAACTAGAAATATTTTTAATCCATTGATTTTACTATCGCTATTCATTCTGAATATTGGTTCTTTGAATATTATTGTCCTTTTTTGATGATATCATATCTTGTGCCTTATTGATTCCTTGTTTCGATCTATCTTCAGGATGCCGCCAAAGACTAGATCCCAGCGTTCTGGAGCAGCTTCTGTGAGGTCAGTTACTTCTCCACCTCCGATGCGAGCATCAGCTGATATTTTCCCCATTATCCAGTTCAGAGGGTTGCCTCACTGGTCTAGGTGGGGGCCTCAGCCACTTTTGGGAGTCCTCCTCCACCAGTTCAGATGGTTGTACCGGTTGTTTCAAAGGAGCTTCCACCACCTCCAGCACCAGTCGATGTCACACAGATGTTTGCGCTTTTTCAGAAGATGATGGAAGCCCAAAGGGCCCAGGCAGAGGCTCAGCACCGCTAGTCAGACGTGATGAGACAGGGTATCGAGAATGCCCACCAGTTAGCACTCGCAGCCGTTGATAGGGTGGCACTAGTTCATCCGCAGATTGTTCCACCCTATTCTGTCCTGCAGCAGCTAAGGCCAGGCACTATTGTTAATTTCAAGAGGATGTTGCCCAAGGACTTCAAGGGCATAGAGGGAATATTGTACGCAGACGACTGTATAGAAGACATCGAGAGGATCTTATGATAGGCGCAGATCCCAGAGAGTTTACAGATAGAGGCGACTCGTAGTCAGATGTTCGATATAACCCTTACATGGTTTCGTACAGATCCGAGGATTTTGGCACCTGGATTGACTTGGGGAGATTTCAAAGCTCTCTTCAAAGAAAAATTCTTCCCAGATGTGGCTCTGAGTGCCCTAGATAGCCAGTTTCAGAACCTTGGCCAGGGGAGTATGTCGGTGTATGAGTATGCTGCCGAGTTTTGTCGATTGGGCAGATTCGCGGAGGTGTAGCCCATTAGGGAAAGCGAGGAAGTTCCGGAAGGATTTGATTATGGAAATCAAATTGCACACCAGGGGTCACCGCACTACGACAATCGAGGAGATTTTTGCGGATGCCCAGGTAGCAGAGGATGACTTGGAGCTTAAGTCTAAGAGGGGGAGATATGTATCAGGGAGAGCTAACAGCAGTGTGGATCCAGCTATGGGACCCCAATTTCTGCAGCAGAGGGTATTTCAGCCACAACAGTTTCAAGCACTGATTCATGCTCCAGTTCAAGCTCTGGTACAACAGATGCCACAACAGCCTCAGTGGTAGGTGTAGCGGGCTCCTCAATCCACCTATTGTAGGAGGACTGGGTACACTTGGGAGGTGTGCAGGAAGAGGGTAAGAGCGTGCTGGCATTATGGATCAACGGAGCATCTAGTGAGGATTATCTATTAACCCTTCATCGTCCAGGCCAGTGTGCAGACCAAGGGCAGAGAGGTGGAGTTAGGCCGCCTGGGACGTCGCAGATTGCCTAGCACCCGTAGAGGGAGCCACCCCAGCATGACGGGACATTTGTAATAACGGTCGAGGAGACCGATGCTATAGGTGATGGGTTAGCAAGTTCTTTCCTTTCTTCTTTTTCTTGTCCCATCTATTTGATTTGATTGCTTCCTTAGTGCCTTACAGTTGCTTGTGTTATATAGCTAGTGTAATTAGTAGTATACCCTGACAGAGACTGCAATATCATGACAGACATAAGCCATAACTATGTATGAGATGATATTTAGTGATTTCTTTAAATTGTAAGCTTGTATGATTTAGATTGTATTCGGAGTTTAACCTAGAAGAGTGTATAACTATCTTTAACTTTCGAAAAAAAAAAATTCTAAGGGGGTAGGATTATAACTACCACTTTCCACCATAGGATATTTTACTAATTTTGCATGTTGTTAAATTTTTTTTATATATATTTTTATATTAGTTATTGTCTAGAATTATATTAGTGATAGTTAGTGGCTAGCCAATTAGAATTTACAAGTGTTAGTTAGTGCTAATTATTATTAGTCATGACTTTAGCAATTAGAATTAATTAAGTTTAGTGTCATGAGAGGAATATTATTTTTAGTTGTAGAGATTTCTTCCTTTAGTTAAATTAGATTCCATTCATGACAAATGGAAAGGGGATTTTGAGTCATATCAAACTATTCCTAAACCTAAGCCTAACCCTAAGAGGGAGCTTATATAAGCCTTCATTATTCATTATAGCCTCCATTGCTTTCCTAATTAGTTCACCCCCAAATTGAGAAAAAAAATCTTAATCCACCCATTCCTAAATCTTATCCAAATCATTTTCATTCCAATGAGGCTAAGGATCTTGTCATTGCTAGAGGAGCACTTGAGGAGAGAAGCATTGGCTTGAGACTTGTGTCCATTTTGTGTCCACTTGAGAAATTCATTAGGAATCCATCTCCCAATAGGTAAAATCTCTATTTTTTAGTCAGTTCTATTCTAATTAGTGTATTAACCTAGAAAAACCTTTCATTGGCTAAGGACTATCCATCGGAGGAAGAACCAGGTTCATATGATACCTAATGTGAAAGTTACATTGACTTTTATGGCCAAATTGGAGAAAATCCGAATTTAGACTACTAAGTGTTTGTAAAAATATCTCATAGGTGATTTTGGAGTGTGAGACATGATTTGGGCGGGTATACGTGTCCATAATTGGATATGGAGAGCCGTATCATAATACGCCATGATATGGGGAGATAGATTTGGGTATTTCTATGTATTGTTGTCCTAGTGTGTCGTTTCCTTTTATTGCATTATAATTAGTTTTATATATATATATATATATATATATATATATATATATATATATATATATATATATATATATATATATATATATATATATATATATATATATATATATATATATATATATCATAATTTGTATATATTATATTGTGTGTTTTATGTGATTTAGTGGGTTGTATCATGGTGGTTGTGAGAGTATCTCTTGTGTATTATGGGTAATTTGAGATCATTGGTGTGGTGACACTTGAGTGCACACCAAGTTTTTGATACTTGGTATTGTGTTGTGTTAGTTTTGGGTTGTGCATCATATAGTGTGTGTGTTTGATGGGGTATGTGAGAGATGGTGTCCTAGTGTGGTGATTAGTGAGATTGGGTGGTGTGGTACAATAGAGTTTTGTTCGAGTGTTGTGTTCATTAGGTTGGAGAGTGTTTGTGTATATATATATATATGTAAGTGTGTTAGCAATGGTTGGAAAAACTGTGAGGAGAGGATGACTGATACTCGTATAAGCTTGTATGTGTGAGTGAGCTGTGGGGGGAACTGTGACCAAGTGTTAGTGTGTTTCAGTTGTGTTCATACAATTGATGATGTATCATGATGTTGAGGGTTCAGTAGTGGCTAAAGGGAGATTAGCTTGTGCAAATTTTAGAGAGAGTACCTGAGATTACAATATGTAGTTAGGAGTAACCAGTGTAGGTGAGTGTTGTGGTGGTCGTTTAACTGTGTTGCAGTGTGTGTTTGAGGTTTAGTGTAGTGTTAAGTTCAGTTGCAAGAGGGAGGTACCTCTATGTGTCACAGTAGTTAGATGTGTGTGTGTTTGTGTGTTAGTGTGTGTATAGTAGATGAGTGTTTATGTGCAGGAATATGGGGGTTGTGTGTTGCAGAGTGAGGGAGGCTTGGGTTGCTCCTTATGTGGGGTGCAGTTCTTGGCTCAAGCATTGGCAATGTGGGGTAGTGCACTGTCACGTCCCAATACCGGAATACGGAGACGGACATGGCCAGCTACCCCGTACAAGGTACTATACGTCGTACGGCGATCACGGTTGTATAAGACAAAATTTGAAATATTGTATTAAATTTTGAATAGCAGATCAAATTTTAAATTAAACTAATTTTGAATTAGAAGATTAGGTTAAACTAGATAAATTTTATCTAACTTATATTCAATTATCTTTAAATTAAATTTTAAGTTAGAGAAAATATACAGTAAAAAAATGAGAGTCTGCTATCTACTTTTGTGAGAAAAAAAATCTCCACGAGGAGTAAAACAATTATGATCCCCTATCAGAAAAAATTGAATAATTCAGTTGGATTCTTGGTTTATTATGATAAAGGTTCACTAATTTAAACTAAACATAATGATGACATGACACTAAAGTGTGTTATTTTGTTAAATAAAATTTTCACCAAACTATTTTGCCAAATAAAATTTTGGAGTCTTCAAAAATAATGCAACTATATAATAAAACAACATATATATAATAAAACAGAGTAATCCTTCGCTGCAAAAGACAAAAAGATAAGAACGGAACATTCAGGATTGAAGATAGAAGGTATATCTAATAGCTTATATATGACAAAAGAGAGAACATAATTGTTTGTTTTTGTCACTAAAAATATTATTAAAGATATATAAAAATATTATGAAAAAAAATTATAGAGGAGTGCAGGAGAGACAAGAAAAAACTAATAATAAATAGAATAAATAGAGTTCCAATTACCAAACTTAAGGTTCTAAAATCGTATGGCATAATCTTTCTTTTTCTAATATATCAATATTTTGAAAGCAAGTTGAATAAGTTTGGCTGGATACTATTTTGCTACTTAAGATGTTTTCAACATTTCTAAAATGTGTTGCACACGCAATGCATGTGTCCCAACGCTAGTACACTAGTACTAAAATTCGAGTTTCATATCTTGTATCTTGTTGTATTATATTTTTACTCGTGTAGTGTTGATCATCATAGTTTTTGTATTTCTTCTAATCCGGACTATTCATTCTACCGCTAAAAAAAGAAAGAAAGAAGAAATACAAAAAGCACTAGGAACCAAATATTTGTACGTTTGGCCCTAAAGAGTAAAAGACCAAGAGCCTGAAACATCACTTCCATGAGCCATTTCTCTTTTATTTTCTTAGAATCAATGGATTCTCGGAGCTAGTTTCTTCATCGTGAGTATTTTGGGCTCGTTGCAGGTTTTGGATTCTTTTATCAATCTGTAATTTTGTGAATAATTTTGAGGTATTACTCCACTCAAGAAGCTTATGCAAACTATAACTTCAAATAACACAGTCAGCACCATATTGCCCTTTACAGAATGCAGATTAATATATGAACTCAGAACGTTCGTCTCCACTAAATAATGAGTAAAAGTCTCTTTGTAACAAAAGATGTAGAGTACAAGAATCTAGTATTTTACACAACATTAATCAGGATATGTTCATTGAAAAAGAACAGAAGAAACTATGATATATCAGAGCATTTCATAGGACAATATGTGATCTTCCATAGCTCCACATTGTTTCCCCTCTCATATTCTCTTATGTATTGGGGTATGTGAGCAAGATCCAACCGTTTGCCAATAAAACTCGGCAGTTCTTCAGCTCCAAGCTTCTCGTGTTCTGCCAAAATTTAAAATGTCTAAGAAATTGAGAAAGAAGTGAAAATTAGTTGAAGAAAAAAAACATTTTATGTACGACAATACCTTCTTCATCCTTCAAAAAGCTCCGAAAATGAGCATAACCATTAGCGACAACTTCAAGGTCATCCAGGCTGAAATTGTATCGTTTTTCCAATGCCAAGTATAAGATCTAGTACAAGAGCTCATAGAACATCTACATAAGTACTTTTTATAAACCAAGATTCAATCTCATTCATTTGTTGGTATCATTATCTTGTATTATCACCTTTTCAGAACCTCGTGACATTAGTCTCTCCAGAACGGAAAAGAAAGAATCTGTCAGCTCATCGCTGTAAATTACATCCGCGGCTAAGAGAATTGTTGCTCCCTCAGCTTCCTCGATCTCTGAAGAGGTCCACGAGTATCTTGCCCTGGATGTTAGTCAATAAGTAGGATCAACCCTATTTACACAATTGAGAGCAAAAAAGTAGTCTCAATGAAGCAAGAAATAGGACTAGACAATCACCTTTGAGATGGCGAAGTACATGTTTGCACTCTAGGAGGCCATGGCTCTTGCCAGTTGAGCTCTCTCACACGAACATCAGTAGTGTGGTCATTTAGCAATCTAGCATTAAGCTGAACATTCGCCGCACAGTTGTCTAGGATATCAGCACCTCTATCTGTCGATTATAGTGCAGAACAAAGCTCGATAGTATAAAAGTTTGAAACATGAGAACTGCAGCAGAATACAATTGTATGATGACAGCAAAGTGCCCTTTCCAATTTAGGAAAAATCTGTAATCTACGACTTTTGGTGCTTCTTTGAAAGAATTATATTTAGACTCCCACGCCTCCCAGTCGAATAGATCATTGGCCACGAGTAAATTTACAGAAAAATTGTTGAACAGAAAATATTTTTAAATAAATTAACTAAAACGAAACTATTTTGGAAAAAAATGAATTCACGAAAGCTTTCGTCATCTGGGATGACTAAAATATGAAAAAATAATTTTTTTTTATATTTGCCAAATTTTCGCCAACTGGGTTGGCGCAAGTTGGCGAAAATCTGACAATGGTTTTTTTTTGGGTTTTTTCTTTTTGATTTGTTTTGATTTATTTTTAGGTTTTTTTGTGTTGGTTTTTTGGGATAGTTGGGTTTAGTTTTTTTCTTGTTGGTTTTATAAAAAAAATTAACAAATAGATTTTCTAAAGACAATTTAAAATTAAATAAAATATTTTTTCAAATATTAGATACCACATCTATTATCAATCAAAATATCATTTTAGAAATAGCAACAGTTTGATTATTATCTATACTAATTTGTTATTATGTATACTAATATAATTTTCAAATTATAATTATTATCTATACTAATTTGTTAAATAGCAACTGTTTTGATTAAATCAAAATCTATTATTAGTTAAATTTTTATTATCTATACTAATTTGTTATTATCTATACTAATATAAATGATAACCGCTTGATTAAATCAAAATATAATTTGTTATCAAAATATACTAATATGAATGATAATCGTTTGTAATTATCTATACTAATTTTTTTATTATCTATACTAATTTTTGAAATAGCAACCGTTTGATTAAATCAAAATATAATTTTCGAAATATAATTTCAATATATAATTATTATCTATACTAATTTTCGAAATAGCAATCGTTTGATTAAATCAAAATCTATTATTAGTTATTTTTTTATTATCTATACTAATTTGTTATTATTATACTAATATGAATGATAACAAAATCTATTGATTAATATTATTATCAATATTATATTTTTCTTTCATATCACTAAAAGATAATTTATTATTATTTGTACACAAAATGTATTTAAAATAATTATTAGATAACAAATAATTAGTTTGTTATTTGTTAAATTGTGAATATCTATTTTAATTATGATTTCTCAGAAATATATATTTTAAATTTTGAATATGTGTTTAGTTAACTCGTTACTCATTCATAACCGCTACTTAAAATCACTCAAAACCGGATCACTCATAACCGGTACTCTAAAAATACCTCATAACCGCTACTCTCACAATTTTCAGGCAGACCCTTAAAGTTTCTACTGTAATCGAAAGTTAAATCGATTTTATTACAATTAGTAAATTATTTATAAATATATAATTTTATCGTAAAAAAATAAAATATATATTCTTGTCCCATTTTTAATCATCTTCACACTGATATATTATATTATAATGTTTGAGGGTCTGAAGACACTAATTTTTACTCGTTAACATCGAAATACCGAAAAAAAATCAGAAAATAAAATTACCGAAAGTAAAATTTTGAGGTCGAAATATCATTTTTTTGCAATTCTAAATTTTTCGAAGTACGTCAAACGGTGAAACGGTTTATCCCATAGTAATTTTCGTTACGGTCATTTTAGCACAAGTTGGACCTTGTTCAATCTCTCAGTCAAAAGTTATGATACTTTAAAGTTTTAAATTTTATACTTTTTTCTGTAACATGTGCGTTTTGTTTCAGATGAAAATTATTTCTACACGAATTGTGTTACTCTCGTCGAAAACATACAAATCGACCTATTGTTTGACGAAAAACGATTTCCAAACAAATAGTTATGGCCGCTCGAAATCTGCTCGACGACAGACGTAATTTTCTTACGGCAGATTTTTTTTTTTAATTTTTGGATGTTCAATGATAACATATTTTATTTTGGATGTTAAATTTCATTTTTTTCTAATTTATTTAAAAAAATTATTGCTATAACATTTTTTTTAAAAGAACTAAACCTAAATAAAACTAAACAAAAGCACTCTTTTTTCCAAAAAAACAAAAAAAAAACCGATCCCAACTATCCCAAAAAAAAAAAAAAAAAAAAACAAACAAACAAACCAAAAAAAAACCACTGTCAGATTTTCGCCAACATGGTTGGCGAGCCAAATTTTCGCCAACCCAATTGGCGAAAATTTGGCAAATATAAAAAAAAAAAATCATATTTTCGACATCCCAGATGGCAAAAGCTGTCGTGACTTCAAATTTTTCCAAAATAGTTTCATTTTAGTTAATTTAATTAAAAAAAATTATGTACAGCAAATTCTGGTAAATTTATCATCACGGACTGAACAAGTCCAAAGGTACAGAACAAAGTGCCAAACAACTACAGAAACAGATGCACATCAACCAAATCTAAGACCCATCTTGTAACATGCTGACCATTACGCCTTCATCAAAGTATTTCATTTACGGTCATGTTCGCATAGGTTTAGAGTCTTTAGACAATATTCTGGTTTCTGCAAGTGATTACATTTAAAGTCGCTTTCATCCTTGGCTGTCAGTGACTGGAGTATTTCATTTTGCCTACTACTATAAGCATAGAGCGATAAGAGTTGTTTCTTATTTAATAATGTCGTGCAAGGAGGCAGAAACCATTACACTGCTGAGCATATATTAAGTCAAGCTATGTAATGGAGGAAGCTATGTTTGAATATTTAAGATTCCCAATGCCTGAATTTCTAGTATTACTCCGGTTCACAGTGAATTCCTAAAGAATGGCAACTGGACAAGGTATTCTTTTCTCCAGTCTTCTACATGTCAAATTTTACTTGCTATACAATCAAGAAAGGAAGCACAGGCAATCAGTTACAAGTGTAACCAAGATTTGTAAAGTGTTTTGTTCGTCCACCAGATGTGTTTTGAGGGGAAGACAGGAAGAGAGACTGTATCTAACAGGAAGGTAAGGTAGAGATGAATGCCATGTTAATTTCCATTTACTCCCACAATAAGTCAGTATGGAGTTAGTACATTTCTAGATGACTGAGGCAAGGGACTACCCTCTATGCTAGCTTCTGAAATAGCTGACTCTCCTACTATTTGTTTTGAGCTTTTTTTTTTTCTTCTCTACAATGACTTTTTCGAAAGAAAGAACACAGCAAGCAGGTTTGACATATATAAAGGAAAGGAAAATGTCTTTAAGTGCATCATGTAGATGTGAGAAGGAACCAAATTAAAACATAATTATAAATGTGACACATTCAAGCTACCATTTATATTCATGTAGGGAATAAAGGTTTTCTGCAGTAATGGCACATCAACAGTCATCTAAGGTTAAAAAATAAGTTGCGATAAAGATGATTGAACAAACATATTTGTTTTGAGCTTTTTTTTTTCTCTACAATGACTTATTCAAAAGAAAGAACACAGCAAGCAGGTTTGAAATTATATAAAGGAAAGGGAAATGTCTCAAGTGTATCATGTAGACGTGAGAAGGAACCAAATTAATACATTATTATAAATGTGAAACTCTCATTTATATTCATGTAGTGAATAATTTCTTTTCTGCAGTAATGGCACATCAACAGTCATCTCAGGTTAAGAAATTAGTTGCCATAAAGATGATTTAACACTTATATTTGCCTTTTTAATTTAGAAAGGAAAAGAAAGGGGATATATGATTAAAATTGAGTGACAAGCTGTGATCAACTTATCCCCGGCCTTTTCAAGATAAATACTAAATAGGTTAAATACTAAATAGGTTCTTTTATTACTAAATATGGACTTTCTGAAACATGTATCAAATTAATTTTTATACTATTTTCCTGAAATAGATTATTAGTGTCCCTCTGTTGAATGATTTAAACTTCATAATGTCCAAGTATTTTGTCAGAAAATGCCTAATGTGTACTTTACTCCTTAGAAGCCAGAAACTCCTAGGAGGTCAACGAATCTTAGTAAGAACCTTCGATTCGACGTTTCTTATTTGGGAGCTCGTTTGGAGCTCATTTCCCCGATGACGGGAGCTTCGTTTCTCCGGAGACGGAAGCTCGTTTCCCCGACGACATGATCGCTTCCCATAATATGACCATAATTTTTAAAAGATGACACAAATTTTATGAGAGAAATTGGAATATTTTTATTACACATTTATCAAAGTACCAAGAAACTAAAAATTTCTTACATTAATGTCATAAAAAATTAACATGCGAAAGATCTCTCTGTAACTTTGAACCGAACTTATAAAATTCTAATAAATTTTAAGATATATAAGTTTTGATAACAATAATTAATAAACATTAAAAATTTATTAGCGCACGCTCCCATCACGCTCCCAAATTTAGAATCTTCTAAGTAGTCGTGCTTCCCCGCCCCCCTCCCGTCCCCGCTCCCGCTTCTGGCTTCTAAGCTTTACTCCCTCTTTCATAACACCCTAAGATGATCTGAGTTGCAAATAAGCCTATGCATCGATGTCAAAGCAATACTTTGCAATTTATAAAGTTCCTAAACTAATACATATAGGCCCAACAAGCTTCATCTTTAAGTAGAAGAATACATACACAATTTGAACATGAATTATAGAAGATACCACATCCACTAGGAAAACTGGTGCTGTATCGTGTATTCATGTCTGTGCAAAATAGCACATAGAATACAATTCTGTGAACCGGAAAAGGGTCACTGTCTAAATCAGACTCTCATTCAGGTCTTTTAACAGAGTTCATCAAATCTATTTTCACTTTTATTTCCAACTAATTACTTCTTTCTTGCCAACTCATTTCTTTTCAAGAGCAGAAAGTTTGCCCATGAGGTAGATTGTACTTTTATTTATTGTTACAGTGTCTGCCTTATATGATGTTAAATCCTCCACTCAATAACAACAACAAAGCTTATGCAAATGTTTGAGGTCCGCTATTTGAATCATTTTCTTCCATTCAGCTCTGTTAAAGATCATGCCCTCTGTAACATCAACAAAAACAATATACTTGTCACAGCATAGATCCAACTTCATTTAAATCTTCCACCCTCCATAGGTTTTTTCTTTTTTGTTTGTGCTAGTTTCAAAGAATCGTTGCAGTTGTAGTGATAGCGCTATTACTTCCATCTTTATATGACAAGCGACTCCTTGCTTTTTAGTTTAATATAGCACCCCTCCATGTTTTTTAGTTTAATATAGCACCCCTCCATGTTTTTTAGTTTAATATAGCACCCTATAGACAGCCAGTCGTACAAAGTCCTGGCGTCCATACTATACAAAAAAGGTATCGAGTGTCATGAGGCTCCCTTTTATGCAGGGTCGGGGAGGGTCAAGATAAATGCAACCTTTACCCCAATATATATATAGAGTTAGTTTCCATGACTCAAACCCACATCCTCCAGGATACATCAGCAACAAGCATTACTGTGGCGCAAGCAACGCCCTCAGTGCATAATATGAAACACTGATATATAAAAGTAGAACTGCAACACATTACACACATCAAAAGCAAATTGACAGGTAAACATAACTTTAATAGGCACCTAATATTAGTGAATTCCATGAAATAAAGAGTTAGCATACCTGTTACAAAGACACTTCGAGCAACCGATGCAAGTACTGTACCGACTAAACCTGGAAAGGAATTAAATTGAACATCGAGAAATACAATCATCAATTAAGGTGGCATCAGAACAAATTGCTGCAAGAAACTTACAAGGCTTGCAAAGTAAACTTTCAACAGCTACATCTAGGAAGCAGAATCAGTTCACCTGTTCCAGCACCAAGTTCCAGTGCAGTAATTCCATTAAAATCAGAGGAATTAAAACTTTTGTGTAGGACAAAATCAGCCAATACCAATGCTGCCAGCCATACCTGAAACAACGAGGAAATTATTAAGGATAAGTATGGATGGTAATAAGAAAATAAAGTAGTGAACTATTACTTGAAGTCCAACATTGGGAAGTGACGATGTGACCGTATGTTGGATCATCAGTGAACAATTCAGGCATCTAGCTGTAGTCACATGAAGAAAACAGTTCAGAGAGGAAATATAACGTGGATATACTTTGACACACAAATCTAAAGAAGTAGGCAGCCACAGGCATACATACATTTATAGTTCAAAGACTACATTACATGAATGTAGGTGTTGATCAGGTATAGGTATAGGTATATAGGAATAACACTCAGAGAAATAATACAACGCCTCCAAGAGGCTTAGTGTATAAAAATGCTAACTATATTAGTAAAAGTAGAAGGCTGACTTGTTTTGAACTGTTTAACCATTCACGCCAAAATATATTTTACATGAAGAACTATTCTTTTATGTGACAAAGACAAAGGAAGACTGGTTGAGAGTTCATATCTGCTCCAAAGGACAAGTATATACTAGTAGGAAGGTGCTTTAATGTGTTTTCAC